>PVKZ01000300.1:0-600000 GCA_004027375.1 Macroglossus sobrinus
CAGGGTTGCAACGTTTACAGGTCTCCACCTCTCTGTAATTTTCTGCCTAGAACGCATCGGCTTTCCCAACTTGGCATCCTTCTTTAATGAAAATATTATAGGTCTAATTTCAAAAAATGAAATGTATACAAGCTTTCTCCATGATATCTGGAGAAACACTTTTCATGCAGAAAGACGAACAAGTCTTTCTGGAATTAGAAAATGCTGAATGATTTTTAGTAGCAAATGATATCTCATTATTCCCAGCAGTCTGTATAGGTATAAAACAATTTTGTGGGTGATTTTTGAAGAACCACTATAGACCCAATATGTGGTTAAGGTTGTATTGGGTGGTGTAAGAGTACAAGAAGACTTGGATTACAATGAGTACTTAAGTAGCACTTACCATGTACCATCTCAGTGCTTTAAGTCATTAACTCATTTAGTCTTTACAACAGCTCTGTAAGGTATGGTCTATATCTGTGAAGTCTGGTCTGTGGCTACCTGCATTGTGCCACTCCCCTCCCCATGTACTACAGGATAAGTTCCTAAAGAGTGAGAAAATTTTCTGTCTCATTGACAACGGTGTGTACAAGGACCAGAAAAAGACTTGGTGCATGGTGAGTATATAATAGATATTGGTGAAAAGCATGAATGGATTAAGGGCACAGCATTAGGCACTGTGTCGGACACTTAAGCATTCTCGGACAGCCTCACCTACAGTCTACCTACTGGATTGAACTTAAATCAATCCAGTTCTCATGACAGGATAAAATGAAGGGATTTAGAGAGAATTTTCATTCATCAGGAGGATTTTAAAAATCAAGTGACTACAGACTTATTCTGAATCTCATTCCACCACCCCTACCCCCACCCAGCACTTTGCCTATGATTTTTTTGATGATCTGGCTTTCTTATATTTTGTATGTGTGTGTTTTTTAATTGACAAAAATATCCATTTCAGCCTAGAGAGAAATATGTTGATCTTGCTAGTGTAATGAAATATAACTTTCTTGCTTTTCTAGATGAAATGTTAGGTGAAATATTAGCCAATATAGACACAGATCCTTTCTTCTGGGGTGAACAAGAGTTTATTGTACTCGTGAATCCAAATAGTTTTTAATAATCCATTGAGTCCACTCAGCTACAAAAGGAGTCCAGAGTTATTTTAAAGTATTCTTTCAAGTTCCAAAAATAGAAAGGAAACCCACTAATCCTACCCATTCCATATATTATGACTGTAAATTAATTTACAGTAGCAACATAATTTTTTTCATTAACCTCCAAGAGAAAGGGATGATGCCCTAGCTTCCAGTGCCTTTGCCCAAGTAAGTCTGCTCTCTAGCCCTTTTTGTGTCTTACTATTCTCGAAGCCAAGGGCATATGTTATCGTTACATGTATTACAGAGCACATCTGACACACCTCTACCAGCAGATTTATTTGGGTTTAGTTTACTATGTTGTCTGATGAACTTAACATTCGCTCTGTTTCTTCTTTTGCAGCACATACAATAAAAAGAAGGTACCGAGAGTGGTCTTGGTTAGGCTATTCTCTAATGATAAACAGAACATCCAGAAAAGTTCCAGGACAAAGCAGTCCTCCAAAGTGAGATCTCTGCCGGTTAAGTCTTTTGCACAAACAGCAATGTAAAGAGACACAACTCCTTTCTCACCTGGCTTCAGTTAGAGAGAAATGTCTGTCTTGTTATCATCTGGGAGATCAGTGGGCACCCCAGGCATGCAGCAAAAACCTGAATGTGGACATGGGCCAGGAACAAAGCCATCTGATCATTGAAATCCACTGTGACCATGAAACCTACTTTGGCAAGAAAAAAAATGTTTACTCACTTATAAATTCCCATGATCCTTAACAAAACAACTGCCTTTCCTTTTAATTCCAGAAAAACACGTGATGTTTAGAGGGGAAGAGGCAGAGCCCAGCTTGTCCTTTATGCTTCAAAATAGTTTTATATATCCTCAGTTTTCTAAGTCAAAGTTTTGTCTTCTCTTCTGTTTCCCTCCCTCTCTTTGTTTTTCTTATTTTGTGTATAAGGTCATTATTTTACCCAATAAGAAAATGAAAAGGGAAAGTTCACTTCCAAGTCAGAAAAGCTTCTTTAAAATATTATAAAAAGTAGAAAATTTTTCTTTTCCTTTAAGGTATCTAGTAAGAATCCTAGAGCCTTAGGGAAATAATTTCTTTATTATTTAAAGAATAAAGTCTGTTTAGGTGACAAGTTGTCCAAGGTTTAACAATCTGATAGAAACAGTAGAGAATTTTCATTTCTCAAGAGGACTTTTTTTTAAAAATCAAGTTAATACAGACTTATTCTGAGCCTGCTGAGTGGGCTGTTACTTCAGATTTTAACACAGGACAAGTAAAGAACCTTATGCCACTCACCTAGAGGCACAGCAGATCAGTTGAACCTTAATTAAACCTGGGCTATTTCTGAAATATTTACGTAGCCAACTTCTTCTCCCTGAAGGTCAGAGATTATGATGTTCCACACACATGGACCAAATTCATCTCATCTCTGTTCTTTTCAGGTGAATTACCATATCCTTTCTTTAGTGCTATCCCATTTCTTAATCAAGAAACACACAAACATATACCTTACAACTCCAAAAAACTTAGAAGCACAACTTACATTTCTATAATTCAAAACTTAGACTGAAATAAACAGTATGCTTTAATATATATTTTTTTAACAAAACATATCTCAATTCATTTAGTTCCATCCACTTTTAAGGACTGACATCATCTCATTTATACATATTGGGTCCACCTTACATCTCTGATAGAAGCTAGTACCTTAAAGTTATTTGTTTACCTACTGTACTGTGTGTGACTCTGTTTGGCTTTAGCTGTCAATACTTTGCACATGTGAAATCAATCTGTGTGATATTAATGTAAACATTATGCATTACAAATTGGTGGACATTTTATTGTCCTACAGAAAAAATAGACAAAATGTTTGCGTGTGTGTTTTCTCTACAGCACAGACAATAACACAATATAAATGACAGTATGTGCTGTACTAAAGAGGAACTGAATTATAAAAAGAGGTAAAAGAAAGGTAGGGGACTGTTGGAGAATGCCTTAAATTAGCAGATTATAACAGGACCAGGGGGACAGGAATTATGCATAGGAAAAGACTTGTATAAGTAAAAATTGTCATTTATATGTCACTTTCCCTCATGTTATTATAATCTAATTTCCTAACTACATGTGCAATGCAACCAGTTTTCATAATGCTTTAATAGGGAGTCCGTTGCTTTAGTTTTAAAAATAGCTGGTTCTCTTGTGCTAAGAGACGAGCACATTGCCTCTAAGAGCATTGTAACTGACAAGATGGAAGAATGTGGGCAGGATGTCGAGGCTGAAGCTTTTCAATCACCTACCATTAATATGATTCAATTTATGCTTATGTCATAGGTTTAGACATTGCACACTGCTATAAGCAAGGAAAGGACTTGAATAAAATGCAGTGAAGAAAGCAGATGGTATGCTATCAAAACCCTTCAAGCCTAAAATAACCTTTCCCAAGTAAAGAGGATAGTTAATTAAAACCAGGATATATTTACTCTATTCTGAATTTCACAATGTAAATAAAAATCAAAATGACACTACTGTAATATGGGACCAAATGATGAAATTTCATCTATTCTATTTTTCTTTAATAGCTTCTAATCAAACTTTTCATTAATAGCTTCATAAAATTCTACAGAGAATTTATTTATAGGAATTCATGGTAGATTTCAATGCTTTACTTTTATTATTCAATTAAACTTGTTATTCAGTGGACAACATTGAAACAATGGAGAGTGGGAGGAGGTATCTGGGCAGTTAGGCAAGGTCATCACACAGAGCAAAGCCCATTTTCAGAGATGAATCTGGGGTATGCAAGTAAGCTGTATAGCACACAGAAAATGTGGGGCCTCCCAGCTCAGGAAGGAACATTCAGTTCCAGAAACAGAGCCACTGCCTAGGTTCATCCCGGCCTTAGTCCACAGGACTCACATGCGTGTCCCCCTGGTAGAGAGGGCATCAGGCCATTCATAAAACTCACCTAGCAGGCAAGGCCCACTGATGGTGATGACAAAGGGCAAAGAAACATAAGAGAGGCCAACAGTTGACCCAGAGGAAGGCAGCCATTCCTAACACAGAGAGTCTGGACATAAATTTTAAATGATCTAGATATTTTTAAATGTTTTCTGATAACCTCGTTCCTTATCCTTTAAAACCAGACAGTCCTGCCTTTTCCATAAGGCTTGCCTTGATCCCTCCCAATGATCACCATCTCCAGCCACTCCACCTCCCTAGGCCCAACCCACCGCAAAATTCCTACTGTATTTGCTTTCTGCAACACTCACCAACTACTTATTCACAGACTTTCTTGTAATATTAGTTAACCTTTCAGGTGTGTTAATCCTGTTTTCCCCAATTAGATTTTAAATCATCAAAACAAGCAAGGACTGTATTTTATTTATCTTTTGAGCACCCCCTTCCAACCCTTCTCCATAATCCCACTTAATAGAAGAAAGCAAAAAATATATTAGTCAATAAAATAAACATTATTTAATCATAGGAAAGTAGACACTGTCATTTTGAAAAGGGCCTTGGAGGTATTTTATGGCAATTTATGAATTTCATGTGTCAAAGGTGTAGCTGCTAAATGCTATAAACTCTTTGCCATCAGCTCTACCATTCATCCACCTGGTGATATGGCTAATAAAATTTGATTTTTACAGCCCCAGCATACTGTTACCTAAATTACATTTGACCAATTACTGAAGTCACCGAACGTGTGGTACAGAATATATACTGTGTAGAAATTCATCTGTGGGCCCCCTGGCACTAACGGTAATCTGACAGAAGTGTTTCAGTCATCTGGCAGTGTTTAATATTAGGAACATTTGTTTAATGCTAGTCACTAATTAAATTTATGTTCTTCCACCAACTGTTAGTTGGTTGGAGAAACCCAACCCCACGTTTTAACAAACCCTTTAACTCATGTTGATTTCGAATACAACCAGTTGGAGGTTTAAAAGGGTTTTTCTGAAAATTTAGAGCATGACCAAAAGTGGAAGGTGGGGGAGGGATGTCAGTGAAGGTGTTCGAGTCTGGTCAAAATAAGCTTTTTTTTTGTTCACTTACTAAAATGCAATACTATAAGAAGTACAAACTATTTGAAGTACAAATATAAATTTTTTAAAAATCTCACATTCTATTTATTAAATTAGCCATCTATAAGCTCTTTAAAGATACCTTTATTCCAAAAGAAAGCTTCCACTTAAGAGGCTGGAGAAAAAAACAGCATTAAAATTAGCCATACCAGAAGAAAGTTCAGGAAAACATTAAAAAATCAGATGCCTGTGTTTGTGAGAACATTTAAAGCTAATTTAGTAACTCTTAGCTATTGTGATCACTATTGAATTGAAACTCCTTTATATTACCAATTCTAGATGTGACAGCTTTGAAACTCAATGACTAATAACTCTTAAATTAGCCAAAATGATTAGAACATTTTTTCATTATATTACATCATGAAACTCTAATTTTGAATACTCCTAAATGAGAGAAACCACTCTTTAAGTTTAATTTTGTGTCAAGAATTTAGAAACCTCTTCAGCAGCAAGCAGGATGGGGGAGATTTGCAAGTAGGGGATATGGAGGAAAAACTCAAAATCTAAGTATTGAAAAGGGAAGTTTTGTAAATGCTGATCTGAAAACAGAGGGTATTTTTTTTGGGGGGGGGAAGGTGTATTGGATACATCCATTTATCTACTTGAATATAAAGGTTTTTTCAGTATTAAAAGTATGACAAATTATTCTTGGATGAAGGAAGAAGCTTGTATAAACACTATTACCCTGTTATAGATCGACAGTCATTTGACAAGCCAGAGTTGTAAAAGGCATCTGAAAAGAGTTTGTAAAAAAAAAAAGAAAAAAAAAAAGTCATGTCCAATGGACTGTCATATTTCCTTCCTCTCTTCTTTCTCTCCTTTTCTTCTTGGATCAGCATACTTCATACACCCATCCTCACCCCTCCTTTTAAAATATCCCTCCTGCAGCAGCTACAGGGCTGCTAAAGTCATGAATAATTAGATTGGAGAGGGCTCAGTGGACTCCCCAAACCATGCTGAGGCTCGTGATGGTTAAGAAGAATAATCTGAATCTGAGTAATTTGCAAACTAGGGATCCTTGATAAAATGTTAGCCAACAGAATTGAGAAATATTCACGCCCAAAGGGACCCTGGGTCCCTTTTAGGACAGGATCTCAACCTCTTCGCCCAGGTACCCATGAGGAATTCATCAAGGCTCAGTCATCATATTGCTCACTCTATGGCAGCCATTCTCAGAAAAGGGGGAAGGCGAGGGTGGGAGTTGTTTATGCCTCTATAAGTACAGGAATTTCCAAGGAACATGTGCATTTTGATAAATCAGTCCCAGGGTATTCTGCTATCCCTGCCCAGCCTGTTGAAAACCACAGATATGACCCATTCTCTTCAACAAACAGATGAGAAAATGAAGATGTGAGAGGTGATTTTAGCTTGCCTCTGGTCATTTACTGTATCATGAAAGTCTCCCAAATACCCATACCCTGATGATATAGCTTCTCCTCCTTCCCTTCTATTTATAGAAACATGGTCAATCAGCTAGGCAGAGGTGCAGATAAAGATATGTCTGCATATATCCATCTTTGGTGGGCACAGTGGATAAAGTATATCTCTCTACGCATATAGAGAGATATTTATTAAAAATATATATTTCTTTACACACTGTGCACCAAAGATATATAGATAGATATAAAGATATATAGATAGATAGATATATAGAAGGATTATATATGAAAAAATTCAGGGTATGGGTATCTATCTATTATCTATCTATTCATCTTATTGAAATGGTTACAATTGGTGCATTTTCAAATTTTCTTATAATACTAAAAAGTGATATATTAGTTAAAAAATCAATATATGAATAGCTGAAGTCTTTTAAAAAAGAACTAACATGAAGGCTTCCTGTCTTAAAGTCCAATTTTATGGTTGACCAAGCAACTTCAGACTCTATATTGAATGACAAATTCTAAATAATAATCTTTTACCCTAGTAAACAGAGGCTGCCAAGTAGGCAATGACTGACACCTTATGCCACAATAATTTGGGGGCTGGGAGGGGTGGGGTGGCACAATAGGCTTGTGAAAATAAGCCCTGTTCCCCATCACTGCTCTTCACGAGAACTGAAAACAAGTAGACACGCACGCACAAGTTTCATGTAGGAAAAAAAAAAGACTCACCAAACTCATCACATATGCTCTCATTTTCTATGAGAGTCGGGTGGTCAAAGGTGTCCCGACAGTACAGGATCTGAGGGTTCTTGCTGACCACTGCGATGCCACCCAGGGCTAATGCGAACTGGTCCGTTAGAATGGAAGACGGCTTATCCTGGATGCGTTTCAGCATCGAGCGGTACCGGCAGTATTGAGGATAGCTAAGAACTATTACGTTTGCTTCTTCCTCGTCCTCTCCTAGACAAACAAGAAAACACTTCCATTACTTTCTTCCCTCCAACAAAGAATGGTCATGGCTATGGCAGAGTTTCAACAATCCCTTTTGGTTTCATACTAAAAACATAGCCTTCAACAAAACTCTTACACCAGTTCATCTTCATCATAGTCTGGCTAATGCAATCTTTTCAGCCCCAATTACCAGTCCAGATTCACAAAAAATGCCTCAGGCTACCTGTAGAGAAAAGAAAAAGTGGAGGAAAGAAAGAGAGGGATGATCTTATAGACAAATTAAGCAATGCATGGGTCACCAGCAAGCAGCAGAATCGAATGCTGTTTTGAAAGAATCTAATACATATTTTAAACATTAAAGTCATCATCTTGGGAAAAATCATATTTTTTTTTAGTTTCTTTATGCTCACTTCTAGTCTGGTATAGCCCTTTTTCGAAGATTAAATAATCTCTCAGTGCCTGACAGCACTGAAAATGTCATCATTCCCCTAGGAATGATGTCCCTGGGTCTAAGAGCATCATCATCTGCTCTGGTGGTTGTTAATGCTGCACATATTTCTGGTTCATTTTATGGTCCTGTGGAAAGACAAGGTCTTCCTGGCTCATTGGAGCCAAGTGGCTGTGTGACTTGTGGCTACTTTAAGAGGTGGTGTTTGGCTGACCACAGTCTCTTCTTCCACTTGCTCGGGATATCTGTACTGTTTCAGGTAGTGGCAACTCTGACAGTCTGGGTCTTAGAGTGAGAATGAGATGGAGCAGAGTCCCTGGTTGACCCTGAATGGACATATAACCAAAGTAAGAAAAAACTTTTCTTGTTTTAAGTGAGACTGTGCCTTGGGAGTTATTAGTTTTTGTGGCATGATCTATCCCAACTTGATTGATACATCGACTTTTCTCTGTCCTACCTTCACCCCACACCCCCTATCTTCTACTGTTCCTCAAATCCATCTGGTAACTTGGCACATTGCAAGGAACCACGTTGTGAGAACTCCCCAAGAAAGAGTTCTATCAGAAGCAACGTAACCCAGGAGAACATTTCAGCAACTTTAATGAAGCTCCCTCTCACAATGACCTTAATGCTTATTTACACCTTACTATATTAAGTGCTTATTTATACAAACCAGATTCTGCATGGGTGAAAAACGGCAAACACTGCCCTTTGGTAGCCTGCCACCTGTGCAACGGCAAGGCGAATTTAGGCTCCATGACCCAGTTCGCCATCAGGGCATTCATGAGCAATTCCAAGATAGGTTACTTTCTTATCCAAAGGGGAAAGTACTCAATACTTTGAGCCCTTACCATGCTGCAGGGTATTGTACAAGATGGTTGTTAAGGATACCAACATTATCATGGCCATCTGGTAACCAGTGGGAGATGAATGAGTGAAGACAGAACATAATGATGGAACATAACCAGTATCAATGGAAGGTGTGCATATGACCTTTTCAGATAGGAGGCCAACACCCAGATGTATTTCTAATTATGTTCACTTAGTTCCCCAGGCTGGAGGCTTCTTCAAGAATGGAGACATATAGCTGCTTTCAGGATGTAATCTTTTAACAGTTTACATTTCTTAGACTCCTGTCTGGTTTGTGAGTAGCCACTTTGTCAGGTGGCACACTTAATTAAAAGGAAATATATTTACAATGAAAAGAAGTTTTGAGTTGCTGATATATGTCTCAAGACATGCTAGTTTGAGATTTTCACAGCAGATCAAGATAACAGTTCACACTTTGAGTCAAATCTGTGTTTTCTATAGAGTTAAAGCACACAACGTTTTAGTGAAAATATTCACTAAACATCATTAGAACTCCAGAGTATCTAAATACTGTTTGCAGAAGCACACCCCAATGTGTCAATTGTATTATTACACTCTATTTGTCCAAGGTGGCTACAATTTGCCCAAAATTGTCTAAGGTGAGAGGGAAGAGTAAAACTACGAATTCCCAGGGCTTATTTCAGCATATTTAGCACCTAGTACCATCTCCTGTATATAGTAAATACTGTGCAAATACCTATTGATTCCAAAAATCTATCTTGGTTGTGCTATTGACTTTCTGGGATGGGGCAGTAGCTGTACTGGTTCTCCAAGTATTCCTGAAATAACATAGAGGAAGTCGCGCTTTTCAGTTGAATGAGGGAGAAAGAATGGATGCTTCAGAATTAGTTTTATAGAAGAAGATGCCACCTAGACTCCAGGGACCACTTCACTTCCTTTCTATCCTTTCTTTTTCCTGTTTTTCACTGACCATTTTTCATGATGATGCCATTTTGAACATCTTTCTAATTCTCTGCTCTGGCTGGAAGCAGCTTCCTGGCTATCTTCTATGCTTAGAAATGGTCTCTTTCTTTTTTTCTTTTCTCTCTATCTCATCCTAGCTTGAAATTGTTCTCCCTCTTACTTTATGCGGTTTCTAAAAACACTAGCCATGCCATGAATCCTTCTCTTCCTGTTGGAAGAAAAGCAGTAAGTTTCCTCTGATCACAAGTCATGAAATACGTCCTATGATGTCCATTCACTCTGGATACAATATCTCTAGGAATTCTCCTGGGACTGCCCACATTGGATTCACACAGAGTGCTCATAAAAAGGCAGACTCCGGGTCTCATTAGAAACCACTGACTCAGAATCTCTAAGGCTGGGGCCCAGAAAACTCTGACTCTGAGTTTAGCTTTTTGTATAGACTTATAGTGATTTATTTAGCTTGCATTTTGACTTCTCACTTTCTTTCTCTTTTTCTCTCTCTGTCTCTCAAACACTTACATATATATATATATATATATATATATATATATATATATATATATATATAATATAAAACCAGTTTTCAGGTATGTTTTCCTATACAACCATCATAGTGCCTGGAACAGAATATAGGACCAAATTCCTTTGTCTTTGCCACTATCCCAGGATTGTTGCAGGTGTCACAGAAGACAGCAAATGAAAAAGCCCTTGACCAAAAGTATCAGGGACTAAGGGGCTCTTCTGTTTAGAAAGCAGAGCAAATACTACTACTGATAAAATACTAAAATTTACAAGTCTTTCAAAGAACATATCTCTTTTGTTTCTCACAACAAACCCATTAGTAGCATTACTACATGTTAATATCCCCCAATTCAGAGATGAGAAAACTGAGGTCCAGATATCCAAGTGACCTATCTAGGATTTCCAAGAACTAGAAAGTGACCAAGGTGAGACTATAGATTAATCTTTTAACTCGATTTTAACCTTATATTTGGTGAGCACAAATTGTAATAACAACAAAAACATTATAATTATTTTTAGAGGTTTAACTTATTTATAATATTAGGAATGAGGATGGTAGCCCCTGATCAAATAAAATATGAGACTTCTATTTTATCAAGTGAAACTTTGATATCAAGTGAATGCAGCCAGTTACATGCCAGAATTCTTCTACTCTGTTGAAGTTAGCTTGTTATTATTTTGGAATACTGCAATTCTCATTGTAACTGTTTAACATTATTGAAACACCTTTCATTCATATCAACTTTTTATTTTCTATCCATGTGATAAGAAATAAAGCCAACTCTCTTTTTGCACAAGCCTAGAACCCCTGTTCCTCATCAACTTCTTTCCACACTAAGAGGCCAGAGGCACCTGGTCTAATGTGGCAACACTTAGTGATGCCAAAACAAAAATTATGATAACTTTGTTGCTTACGGACAAAACCACCCATCTGAACCAGAATTTTTGGCATTGTTTGGTCAGAGGCAAATTTCCAACCTTACAATTAGGTATTCCCAGATGAGCTGACTTTAATGTTTACAAAAATCAGAGAAAGCCAGTGTGATTGTCAAGACTCTTGCGAAGTTGAACAAAGCATTCTTGGTGAGACTAAGGGAAGTTTTAGAGGTGAAATCTGGAAGAATCAGCAATTCATCTAGGTCAAAGTTTCACTGAGAGAGGATACTCTCAGTCTCTTCCTGGGAGTTTAGGTAGACTTATTTAACTGAAGAAACATTTTTTTTCCCACCTCCAGACAAAGTGTAGTCACCTTAATATGAAAAGTATGTATACTAGAGTATAAAATTATAAGTTCGGACGAGCTTTCCAGATCTAAAATTCTATGATCTTCTCTCTCCTAATAAGTCTTTGTATTAAATTAACTTCCTCCTGATATAACTACAAAAATATTAAATTTTTAACAGTTGTTATATTTTATTTTGCCTTTGTACACTAAGAAACAAAGCCAAAGAACCCTTTCAAGAAATCTTATTTAAATTCCTCATCTACTTCTTTCCTCCTTATGTATTTCAGATACACATAAACAAATAATCCTATGCAAAGTTACCCATGAAACAGGGCTGCCAATAAATGCTGTGTAGGACATTTTCCCCTTTCTAATTCATAATGGGTCTAGTAGATGAGTCTAAGAATGAATAAAGAATAGATAAAATGCACATTTGTTTAGCAAAAGACAAACAAAGTGTTCTTGGAACAAAGATTTTCTTTCAACCACACCCACATAGGAAAAGAAATCAAAGAATTACTCTAACGAATCTTCCTCTAATACACTCTAGTCAGTTGTAATTGGTTGGGTTATATATACATTACTTGATTTCTGTGAACAGAAAATGTTCAGCAATAAATTGCTGGTACCAAAGACTGAAATTTAAGACCATAATTATGATATTCTCTTAAAATGTCATCTCATTCTTCAATTCCCCCCTCCACAAGAGAAAAATGAATATGCCTATTTTAAAATGAAATATTCAAAGGGAATTTAAGAGACCCAAAATTACTAAACCTCATTTCAACTCCAATGAAAAGAACTTTGCCCATTAAAAGTTAATACCTAAAGTACACTGCTTGTAATGCTCAACCAAAATTACTCTAATCCTGTGCTTATATCATAATTACACGTTTTGTTAACCTCTTGCGATGTCAATTTTTCACTTATTTATATATTTTCAAAGTCCAAAACAGAATTCCACAGAGAAACTGTAATTATAACATGAGGCTCCACCCAAGCTTTTCAAACAGTAACTGTATACCATTGCTTTAATCCTCAGAGTTTAGCTGGGGGTGGGGATGGGGTGTGGGGAGAGAGTAAGAGCAGGCATTCATTCTGAATAGCACATTGCTCAAGTTGTCTTTGTACAAAGAGAGATGCATGAAATAGCAAACACAATGAATTAATGGAGCTTTGACTTTCAAATATCCATAATGCTATTTTTTAAAAAATAGATAATGGTGGCCAATTGCACAGAAGGCTGAAAACATAAATTCAGGAGAAATTTGCTTTTATCTCTTATACAACAGTTTAGAAATAAAACTTTCTTTTTCATTCTGGGGGGAGGAGGCAAGGCTTGTTTCAGAAATATCACACTATTATGCTTACTGAAAACCACTATAATCTACTTCTTACATCAGAAAGTTAAAAAAAAAAAATCTTAAAAAAAACCCCCTCGCACCAGGATTTTATAGAGCCCGGTGGAAAAAGTATGCATGTTCCTTCCTGCACCTAATTACCTCAACTAAAAAATCTGCCAAGTATTTTGCCCTTTAGTTCTCTTAATCGTATTATGGCAAATGCATTTGGATGCCAGTAGAAACAAACATTTAAAAATTTTCACTTAAAAGAGTCCAAATATGTATAAAGGCTACATTTGAGACACAATGTCCCTCGTCCTTCAAAGACAACATACAGTGTTCCTTTTTTTTTTCCCCAAGCAAACATAGATTTGTTCATTTTATAAAACTTAATGTCTGCTTTTGAGACAGTTTAAGTAAAATAATATCAACATGAGAGGTTCTTACAATGATTTATGCTTCTTTCTGTTACTTTATTACATTAGACATTCCTGTCTCAAAGCTTTATACTTTTTACTGTGCTCCTAGCAACCAACCAAGGCAAAGCATCAACTTTATATACCTGGAACTATTCCAATTCTTACTGTTATTGACAATGATATTGAAGTTTCCACTTAATTGCTGCTCTGTTGTGACACTGAATATTTGTCATAATTAGGCATTTTCTACTTTCCGTCAATTTATTTTTGATTATTTCTGAAAATAAAATTTTTTTATTCCAGAAAACCTAAGTATGAAAATTCTACAGATAAGTATGAAAATTCTACAGCTGTTACTATCATTACCAGTGTTGTAACATGCAAACAAACAAACAACAGAAAGAAAGAAAGAAAGAAAGAAAGAAAGAAAGAAAGAAAGAAAGAAAGAAAGAAAGAAAGAAAGAAAGAAAGAAAGAAAGAAAGAAAGAAAGGAAGAAAGAAAGAAAGAAAGAAAGAAAAAGAAAAAAAAGAATATAATTTCTCGGAAGGTAATTTTCCTTTCAGTCTAAGTGCTCTTATTCATCTTACAGTTACTCAATGATTTCCTGTTCTAATTACAGGACATTATACAGAAAGACATTTGTAAAAGAAAAATGCAATAGTGTGTATGACTTAATAGCTTGAATTGGTTGAAAGTGTTTAAAATTCCAAAGTTGTGTATCAACTTTATCAATTACTGATTACAACTCTGTGTAAATGTGTAATGTGTCCCAACATATTTCTGATTCTCTCTTAAGATAGTAAACTTAGTACCCCAAATTAGTACACATCAAAGGGGAAAATACATTTGCAGTTAAACTGATGTTGAAGAGTTGGGGTGGGGGAAGATCAGTTGTATTTTTTATTCTCATCAAAGCTGTTAAATTGGAGGCATGCCAAGACAAGGAGTGGAAAATATTAATAATAAAAATAAATTAAATGCCTGATTAAAAGGGAGAGAGAACAAGATTCCATCCGGAATAGAAATGAAAATGCCACAAACTATTTCATAAAAACATACTGTGACGTAAATTACACATCAGTATTGCACTGTTGTGGTTATTTTGAGAAATGGTTTGTACTGTAAGTCAGCTGGTGCTGCCCCACCCTTAATGATTTTGTAATTCTCTACACAGTAAGCAAGCAGGGCAGCCCTGAGACGGCTAAGACAGAAAACAGACCTAGCCATACAGAACTGGCAATAAAAAGATAATGTACTTTTAACATAACAGAACAAGAAGATTGGCTTTATTAACTAAAAAAACTACTTTAAATGGTCCCCAGCTTGCCATTTGTTTTGATAAATGGAAAGACAGATCTTCCCAGGATAGGCAACAAAAACATCACTGGAGAACTTATAAAAAAGGAAATGTGGGAAAATAGATCAGTGCATGTTTGCAAACAGAACAAATAATATTTCAAATGCAAAACCCAGGGTTTTAACCAGCTGTTTCCAAAAGCAAGCTACTTCAAATAGATGGACAAACAAATATAAAAAATATGTATTAATATGCTAATATTAGCTTTGCCCTCCCTTACCGTTGCTTCCTCACTCAAAAAAGAAAAAAAATACAAAGCTAAACTAAAACTAAACACTGCCAAATGATCCAGCTGGGAAGCAAGCCAGCTCCACCTCCAAGGTTCTCCCAAATGGTCACTGAATTCTAAGCCACATTCAGGAGCCACTTGAGATTTTGTCTTGAGAATTTTGCATCTTATTTCCATATGGCTCATCTCAGCCAAATTTAAATGTCACACAAACCAGGGATTATGCAATAAGTATATCTACTGGTGAGAGCACATGGCCAGGCTGACACGTAGGTTAAGTGGTGGCCACAGTTAGGGTGTGATTCTAAGGGGCCTGACCTACCTTAACTTGCCTCCCCTTCACAAGGTTAACTGTTAAGCCACAGTCAGCCATTCATTTTAGTATAAATGAGTTTCAGTATCTGAAGAAGAAAATATAAAGAACCCATGAGAACCCAAGAAGGAGCCAGGGCTTAGACAAAAATTTCTTCTACTCTCAAACTGAGCAAGAAGTTTTTCTCGGAGATTAATTTATGCATTTACTTATTTACTAGTGTCTCAGGTAAGGCTATTATATTGGATTTGAACTTATTAAAGTCACTTTTTTTTTTTTTTTTTTTTGGTTTACAAGGAGCTATTCCAACCAGCCGTTATGGTTACCATAAACCAAAGTTGCTATAAAAAAGGAAACTTAACCATCATTAGCACAACTGGCCTTAATCATAATAACTCCTGCCATTTTTCATATTTAGAATATCTACATGAATTTTTATTTTTCAAGTTGTACTTTACACCTGCCAGCATTACAAGAATCTAAATCCCATTACTGAAACAGCTGTAAACCCTTTACATTTGAGAAATCCTCCCGAACCCCCAAAATTCATGAATAAATCTATTTACTGTATGATACTGGGCAGATCAATAGCTAAATGATTAACTTCTGCACATCAGTCTCCCAGCATATAGTATCCAATCATGTGCCTTAACAAAATGACTAACCACGATTCTCATTATTCTTACGGACATGATTATTTCACACAGTCAACACTGATCAGGCTAAATCTCATAATTTCCAAGATGGTTTATATCAGGAGCAAACAAACAAACAAACAAACAAACAAACAAATATGTTTGGAGAACTAAACACCAAACAACATAGAACTGGCTAACACTGATTACCTAATGCCTAGCATTTTAAAGACATTTTATACACACACATACATACATATGCACATATGTATGTGTGTAATAATGAATGCTACATTTATTTTATTAAAACAATGTGGCCATTAAAAATAATATTAAATAACATTTCAGGTTATGCAAAGATGCTTCTGTTATATTAAGTGAAAAGAAGAGACAGTATGAAATAATATATTCAGCCCTATGTCTTTTGTTTAATAGCAATACTGACGCATAATTCACATACCAGACAATGCATCCATTTAAAGTGTACAAGCTTTTTGTATATTCGGAGTTGTGCATCCATTACTATAATTAGATTTAGAATATTTTCATTATCCCAGAAGGAAACTCTGAACCTTCCTGGTCTCACATCTCCTGCTCCTCACCAGTTTCAGACAACCACTAATCTACTTTTTGTCTCTAAAGATTTCACTATTCTGAACATTTAATATAAATGAAATCACACAATATGGGGTTCTTTGTTGCTGGCTTCTTTCACTCGGAATAATATTTTCAAGGTTTATATGTACTATAGAGTGTATCAGTATTTCATTTCTTTTAATTGCTGAATAATAGTCCATTGTATAAATATACCACATTTTATTTATCCATTGTATCAGGTAATGAAACATTTTGGTTGTTTCTACTTTTGGGCTGTTATAAATAAAACTGCTATCAACATTTGCATAAAAGAGTGTGGATATGTAAGTTTTCATTTCCCTTGTTTATGTATCTAGGAAAGGAATAGCTGGATTTTATGGTAATTCTATGTTTACCCTTTTGAGAAACTGCCAGCTATTTTCCAAAGTGGTTGTACTATTTTACATTCTTTCCAATGCTGTATAAGGGTTCTGATCTCTCCACATACTCTCCAACACTTGTTATTATATGCCTTTTTGAAAGCCATCCTAGATGATGTGATTTCCCATGGTGTTTTGTTTAATGCTTAAAAATCTTAACAGTGGATGCCTCTAGGTTTTGAGGTTATCTGTGATTCTTATTTTTTTATTTGTTTGTCTGCATCTAACTGTGCAATTTTTTAAAAGATGGGAGCACCTGGCCAATTAATATGGAATTTCAAGAGATCTCAAATAGTTAAAAAAATAGTTAGAACTATTTTTAACTCACATTTCCCTATTTTAAAATTCACTACAAAGCTACATAAGGATAAAATGTGTTCTAATAAAAAGCATAGAGAGTCTAGAAGTAAACTTTCAAGTGTGTGATCAACTGATTCAACAAGGGTGGCAAGATCATCCAGTGAGGAAAGGGCAGTCTTTTCAACAGTGTGGGGAAACTAGATATCCATAGGTAGAAAAATGAAATTGGACCCTTGTCTCACATCATATATAAAGTTAACACAAAATGAATCAAAGACTCAAATTTAAGAGCTAAAACTACAAAACATAGAAGAAAATTTTCATCACATTGGATTTAAAACTGGTTTCTCAAGCTTGACATCAAAAGGTCAGGCAACAACAAGAAACAAAAAATAGATTAATTGGATGTCATCAAAATTAAAAACTTTTGTACATCAATGGACACTACCGAGAAAGTGAAAAGAAAACACACAGAATAGAAAAGAACATTTGCAAACAATACATCTGATAAGAGATTAATTTTCGGAATATATAAAGGGCTCCTACCATAATGAAAAGACAATCTAATTTTAAAATGGGCAAAAGATTGGAACAAATATTTCTCCAAAGGAAGTTATACAAGTGACACATAAAAAAGCACTCAATCATTATTATTAAGGAAGTTCAAATTAAATCAAAACTACAATGAGATACTACTTCATACTCATTAGGATGGCTATTATTTAAAAAACAAAAACAAAAAAATCCAAGTGATGGTGAAGATAGGAGAAACTGGATCCCTCGTGAGAATGTAAATTTCTGGTGAGAATGTAAATGGTACAGTTATGGTGAAAAACAGTCTGGAAACTCCTTAAAAATTTACACATTGAATTACCATAGACCTTATAATTTCACTTGTAGGCAAATACCCATAAGAACTTAAAACAAGGATTCAAATAGATACTTTCACATCAATGTTGATTGCAACATTATTCACAAGAGCCCAAATCAATAGATGAACACATATACAAAATATGGTATATAGATAACAATGGAATATTATTCAGACATATAATAGAACGAAGTTCTGATACATGCTACAACATGGATAAACTTTGAAAACATTATGTTAAGTGAAATAAGCCAGACATAAAAGGACAAATATTGTAAGATTTTATTCATATGCGGCATCTAGAATAGGAAAAATCTCACAGAGAGTAGAATGGAGTTTGCTGGGGCTGGGGGATGGGAAAGTAGGAACAAGATATGGGGGTTATGACTTAATGGGTGCAGAGTTTCTGTTTGGGATGATGAAAAAGTTCTGGAAAAAGACAGTGGTGATGTTTATACAATATTATAAATGTATTTAATGTCACTAAATTGTACACTTAAAAATGGTTAAAGTGGTAAAAGTTAAGTTACATATATATTACACAATAAAAAAAAAGAGGGGAATATATGGTAAGGATTTCTTTTTCCTGTGTGGAGGTATTCTTAGTTGTTTCTTGGAAGGAAAAGAGGTGTCCCTTCCACCAGAAACTCAAATACAAACTTCTGGAGGACACAGAACCAGTATCCTAATTTCTTGTTAGCCCTCCTAGACATTCAAAGGAGCACTGACGAACATAACTGTCAAAAGACAGTGTTGCATTATACATCTGAACCTTCTGTTAAAGAATAAGAGCAGTCATGTCATCAGTTCACCTTAGGCTCTGGACCAACAGCTCTTCCTAAAAGGCTGAAGGAATCTGGAAAGTTATCCACCAAACTGTGCTGCAGTCATTGGCTGGCAGGCTTTTTAGATGAAGGATCAAGAGTTTAGGCAGTCATCTCATTTTGGTGACTCTTTTTTTTTTTTTTTAATAATCTCACCACTTGAGGAGTTTGTGATCCACCCTCAAATTGCTGAGCCATCTCCATATAGCTGCACTGACCTCTGGGAGTTCACATCCTAAAATGACATGAATTGCACTGTTTTCTTTCATATCATCATAGGGCTTCTGGAGCAGCTTACCAAGAAAGACAAGAGAGAAAAGTCTTCCATCTTCTATCAGTGGCTCATCTTAAATTACTGGTCTCCAAATTGGTGAACCCCTACCCAGAGGATACAAGAAGACTTTTCTAGGGGAACCTACATAGAAATGGGACAGATCTTCAACATCTTTATTACTCACTCCTCAATTCATCTGCTGGAAAATGAGCCTGCATTCAATAGAGCCCATCTCCTTTATCCATCACCTACCCCATTCTTATTAGGACCACTACAGAGACAAATCAAAATACTGTTTTTGGAGAAACCTCCTTTACTGCTGTCTCAAGTCATCTGAAACTGTAGGCTTCTGAGTTTTCTCTTCTTCCACATATTTCTGTTAGAGGAGCAGCTTGGCAATAGAAATAGAGTACTTTGGCCTGAGTTAAGGTGCTCTGAATTCAGAAAAGCCAGAGCAATAAAGGTTAATGATGCTGATCCCTTTCAATATAGCTGGAATGCTCTGCAAGGCTACCAGATTTTTTGAAATAAATTGGAAAATGGGTTAAAATTTTTACATGATTTTTCCAGAACTGTTATACTATAATAAATACAGACTTTAAAAGTTAAGATTTTATCAAATCACATAAAATATTTATACTCAATCACCATCTTATTTCATTCTATATCATGTTTAACATTTACACTTCCTATTTAAAAAAACTTATCCAAACTTATGATGAAAAATTTTAGATGTCCACCTAAAATTCGGCAAAAGGATATGTAGGGGTTTTGAAAATCTTTTAGAGCAGCACTATTCAATAGAAACATAACATAAGCCAAATATATAATTGACACTAAAAAAGTAAAAAGAAAAGAGGTGAAATTAATTTTGATGACCTATTTTATTTTTTTAGTTTTAAATTGTTACTATTAAAAGCAATAATGCAATGAACTTCTTTTCTCCCCTTCTCCAGTTTTATTGAGATATAATCGGCATATAACATTGTATTAGTTTAAGGTGTACAACATAATGATTTCTGTACATATTGCAAAAACATTTTGTCTTATTTTATGGCACAAGTGCTACTGATTCTCTAGGGTACATTCATTTTGAAATCTATTTCTATCTAACCCAATATATTCAAAGTATTCTTTCAACAAATGAGCAGTATGAAGAATTGCTGGTAAGATACTTTACATTATTTTTTCATATTAGTTTTAGAAATCTGGTATGCATTTTACATTTACAGGATATCTTAATTTAGACAAGCCACATTTCAAGGGCTTAATAGCCACATGTGGCTAGTGGCTATCATATTGAATGACATAATTTTAAAGAGTCCACCAGAAAAGAAATTTGAAGACCACTGTGTTAGATACCTGGGTCTGAAGAGGCAGCTGGTAGAAATGGGGCTACTCTGAGTATTTGGCTCAGTCCCCCCAGAGTGCCTTTCAGTCCTGGACTCCAACAATCTTAAAAGAAGAGATTCAGAAACATCACTGGGAGAAGAGAACAAAACAGGAGAAAAACCCACTCGAGTAGCTGTTATTTCATTGTTCTGATAACCAAAACCTCAACAAAGGCCAAAAAGCAGCAAGCAACCTTGGGTTATTATTTTAGGACATATCCTTGCTCACCACCTTCGGTTTCTGGTGAATGATAAAAATCAATTCAAGGTAAAATTTAAAAAAAAATAAAATAAAGGCTTGAACTTTGAAACCTGGTAAGAGCCTCTGGGTTATATCTATTCTTCTACTGTAACTAGCTACAAGTTCACCTGGTGCCTTTTCCACAAACTGTCTACTCTGTTTTCTGTCACAATGCCAGGAGAACATCAGTCATTTAGAATGGGTATTTTTTTTTCTTTCTTTTTCTTCTTTTTTTTTTTTTTTTGAGTGTGAGCAATACAAAAATTAGTTTAACATCTGAAAGAAAGAGATACTTATAAAACCTACTGGAAACTGAAACCACTATTCAATCTCACGGTGGTGCAGTCATATAAAAACTCTAGCACCTTCTAATGTGCTCTCACAGTGCAGAGTGGAAGAACATCATTGAAAGCTGATTATATGGATATGCTCTGTTTTACTTCCTTTTGTACAGTGTTAGTAGTGAGTAAGCTGATATAAGACAGGAGGAAAAAGAATCTGGTTTATTCACATTTCCCATAATACCTATCATTCACTGGAAATCATTTCCACTGCAAAAAATCTCCCTTTTCCCAATCCTTAATATACAAACTTACTTCTCTGTTCTCATAAAACACACAATAAACACATTGCTGGTGACTAATATATTAATTCCAGTTATAATTCTATGGTTTTGTACCACAAGTTATAAGTGCTATAGATCATCATTCTGTGCATCTCTTAGATATTTCTGTGAGATGGTTTATGTTAAGCAAGGGTTGGCAAACTATGGGCCAAATCTGGCCTGATGCCTGTTTTTATCAATAAAGTTTTATTGCAAAATAACCATGCTCATTCATTGACATACTATCTATGGCTGTTTTTGTGCTACAGTGACAGAGTTGTGTAGTTGTGAGAGAGATCTTATGGCCCATTAGTCTGAACTGTTTACTCTCTGTAACTCCTTACCCTTGCTCTGGAAAACAGATTACTGCTTCCAGAAATCTATTATTTTAGATCAGTGATATCAACTTAATTCCTAAGATACAGTTACTCTTGGCATGTCACTGTGTTAGGCTCCCCTTTCCAGACTGTGGGTTCTTTAAAGGTCAGGAGCTGGGTCTCTAGCTTGTTTGAATCCCTAACATGATAGATAAAAGTAAAGCACACGGTAGGCTTTCAATTAATGATAATTTCAATTAATGTTCAATTCATATGTCAAATTAATGTTTTCTGGTTATTCACTGTTTGGTATCCCCTACTCCTCCTACACCCCTGGATCCATTACCTAGTCTCTCTACCTTGCTGTATGACTCCCGAAGGTTATATCACTGGGCTCCCTCACATTCTGGCTGTTGCTTAGTTCAGCAATTGGAAGACATCAGCGGCAGATCAGATGGTGGGAAAGAGAGAAGTTGGGGTATTCCTTCCCTGCCGCCTCTCAGCTTCAGCACCACAGTCCTGGCTACCGCTGACGCCCACCACCACTACGATTCCTCCGGGACTACAGCTTTCACCACGTAACACTATTTCCTCCCCCTGCTTCTGATATTACTAGACCCTGGGTGTCTCAATCTCCATTATTGGTTCTCTTCACCCTAACCACACCTCTGTAGGTCTTCCCTTTGTTAACATCTCTTAGGTTGATCCCTCTGAGTGGAAATCTGTTTTTGCTTCAACCTCGGTTTATTTTTCCAGGGTTCCCATTTGGCAAGTGGTAACTCAGTATGATGTCCCCACACTCAGAGGTTAAATGAAAACCAAAAGAGGACGTGTTCTGTGGATCAATCACATCAGAACCAAAGAGGGACTTTTTTAAATAAAGATTCCTGGGCATAACTGGGTCTCTGGATTAGTGCTTTGTAACAAGAACCCCAGGTGCCAATTCACCAACTGAAACAAGTAGTGAAATTCAGGTTTGGGGGCAAGACGAAAAGAAACAGAAGATCAGTTTAAAAATCTGCAGAATGCCTGAAAGGTCCTGAAGTCAGATGTATAAATATGGAAGAATTAAGAGAAAACGGTCAGAATTATCTACCAGAAAGCCACAGGTGGTGCAGAAGCTAAAAATGGGAATTACCCATTTCTCCTGGTAACACAGTTTACCTTTCAAAGTAAATTATACATTTAAAAACCTCATATTCCATAAAATAGCTTCAATAGTCTATCTACTCATCAGTACTAGTATAGTGGTGAGCATAAAAATCAATTTCTTTGATAGTTTGGGAAGCATGAGCCTTATAGTTCAATCATTTGTAGGAATCATGTGTCATACAAGGTAGCAAGTGTGAAAACACAAGTTTTCACATGCAAGCACAAAGCAGAGTATGACATTTACCAACCACTAACTATGGGATCTGGGAAATAATGACACTTCAGAGCCTCACATTCCTAATCTATAAAATGGACATTAAAAAGAGTGCTTTCCTAGGAAAATACACAAGTTAAAAGATGTAAAGTACCAAGGATAGTGTTAGGCATAGTAAACACTCAACAGATAGATAGTCACTATTATTACTGCTTTGCAAGTTATTTCACAATGTATTCCAAAGGACACTAGTTCCTGGGGAGAGAAGGGAACATGTTACCAAGTATTATGTGGAAGAAGGTACCACAGTATAGAAAACACTGCGATTAACAAAGTTACACAGACAATCTTCTTAAAAATCTTCAACATGAAAATGGGCATTCAATCTATGGGAGGGAAGATGCTGACTTTCCTAAATTTATTCTACCACGTAATCTCTTCTCACCTTCTTCCTTCTTCCCCCTTCCCTCTTACCCTTTTTTTGGTCATTCACAGCTCACCTCAGTAAACAGTGTTTCTCTGATCAAATTTTTGAGGACTACTGACACAAATGTTGATTACATAGATCCTA
Organism: Macroglossus sobrinus; assembly: GCA_004027375.1. Classification (NCBI taxonomy): domain Eukaryota; kingdom Metazoa; phylum Chordata; class Mammalia; order Chiroptera; family Pteropodidae; genus Macroglossus; species Macroglossus sobrinus. Next base: position 23,567 of record PVKZ01000300.1, read on the forward strand.
CATACACATCCTGCTTAACACTGTATAATTACAAATAGGTTATAATGCATAGTATAATCACTTATCTGCCTAACACTTTAGAATTCATAACACTCCTTCATGTGCTGAGATTCACCTAACCCTCCCAGAACCCACCTTGAAGTTTATTATGAATATCCCCATTTTATATAAGAGGACATGGAAAGTTCAATGAAATAAATGTCTTGGCAAATATCACCAGCTCATGACAGGGACAGGTCATCTGGCACTAAATATTATGTTGTCTGCATTATACCCCAGAAATCTGTTGGCCCCAATCTTCCCAGTGAGGCTATGGCAGATTCATGAGACCCTCCAGTGAGCCAGTGGCCTTGAGAATCCTTGTTATATTATGAAAAAATGAGAAGCAAACCTCTTGTTTTATTGTGCTATAAAGTATCCCTTACAGTCTCATTTTCAAAATGATCTCCAAAGTGAAACTTGATTTTGCCTTATTTGGAAGATAATCCCTGAAAGAGATTGCCATTGTATAAAATGTTTCATCAGCATACTTCTCCTTCTCCTTTTAGCCCCTTAGAATGCAAATTGTAGACTCAGTGAAGCCAAGTGTTATTTCTCTCTATTATGTCCCCACTTTAGATCCCAGGACAAAGACCCACAACCATCTGACCTTTGTCACATACACAGCTCTCACAATTGTATTTTCTGCATCACAAAAAGATAGCATTGCATGTCAAAATGGTCATCCATTCACTGAGTGGTCAGATATCGCTTTCTGTAGATTAGGATGTGACAAGCAGCAGGAGGATCAAGATCAAAGAGCCAATGTCCCTCTCTTCAAGGATGCACAGCTCGATAGAGGTGGTAGACATGTGAACGAATATACAAAATAAGTGTTATGACAAGTGTTATGACAAAATAAGTGTTATGACAGCAGAGGCAAGTCCTTGGTACCAAAGGATTGTCAAGAAAGGCTTCAGGCAGAGAAAGCTTGAGCTGAGTTCTCAAGGATACACAGACACTCTAGGCAGATATAAACACTCACTCACTGAGCTCCTTCTGCACGTAGGTCATGAACTATCTTTTATCTAGACAAACGTACAGAAAATTATTCTCCCCATTTTCCAGATGAGGAGACTGAGATATAATAAAGATTAAGTGACTTGCCAGCAGTCACTGTGCTAAGGAGGCTTGGCGAATGGATCTAAGCCCAGTGTTCAGGTCGGCCCACTGCTTTGTCTTAACAGGAGAGAGGCTCATCTCCAGTTAGTGAAGATGCTGGAATTAAAGAGCCATAGCTTGAGTGTAGGCTTCTGAGTTCCAGAAGGAGCTACTGAGCCCAGTGGTTGAAGAACTAATGTGCAAAGCACACCATAGAGCTCTACAATTTGGAGGTGTCATGCCCCAGCTCTGAAAGCAATGTTTTTTATTTCATTTTTAAGTTTTAAAATTTCAAAATTGGTAATGAGTGAAATAGACTGAACAAAAGGGAATTTAAAAAATACAATTTGGATTATGACCAGGTTCATGCAGAAGAAAAACGGATACATCAACTACATCGCCTAGAATTTCAATGCTTCCTTTTTCATTTTTATTTTCGGCATTCATCTTGCAAAAAACCCAAATCTTCAACAACAGGGCAAGCATTTCACACTCTGTGCATATAATAATGAAGGATATTATTAATATATTTTGCTTCAACTGAAATTCTAATCCAATTTGTTCCCCGCCCCCACCCCCAGGTGGGATGTGGACAGAGAACAGCTAGATAATAGGTGTTATCATTCATGAGGCCAAGACAGAACCAGTACTTTGTAGGTAAATGTAATTTGCAAAGCACAATTTAACAGCTCCATTTAGTGACTCTTCACAATCAAGACTATTTCAAGAGTCTCTGAACACCAGCCAAGATGCCACTAAAGTATACTTAAACACCAGCAAATATTACATGTTATAAAAATTCCATGTTTGTCTCCTTCCCTAAGAAAATAGGGAAGACATCCTACCATAAGACAAAGCCATTGAAATTTTTTAATTCTAACTGGGAAGAGGAAGGGAAGGGCTTGCATTAGGAAACAGAGGTCTACTCTTGCCTAAAATTACATTCAGCTCTCATTTTATTGGCTGTTTCGCTTTTGGGTCCTTACTGAGAGTCTAGCTGGACACCCAAAACACCCTTACCTTGCTCCAGTAAAAAATCTGAAAGCCTAAAGGACTTCCAAGACCAGTTATTCTAAGGATTTAGTCAGAAGCACCCCTGAGCAGCATCTGAAGAACCTCAATCCATGGTCTCACGCAGCCAAGAAAGAAGCTGAGATCCATCAGATCTCGCCATCCTCTTTCCCCCATCTTTCAAATCAGTCAGATTATTTAAAGCTATCCCCCCCCCCCAGTCTTTTCTGTTTAGGGGGCTTGTTTCTAGATTAAAAAGCCACATACTTTACTACCTTGGATGCTTATTTCTTTGCTCATGCTTTGAAATCTGGAAGTAAAAATCTCATCCCCTTATGCACAATAAGGGGAACCAAAACAGGGGGCTTCCATTGCCATTTCCTCACTGGTGACTTTCTTCTCGCCTTTCACTCACTGAGCCGGGCTTCAGAGCTGGGACACTATTCTCATGCACAAGTTAGTGGAAGACATTTTTCCAATAAATTTCCCCATCGCATGTTATCTTGAGCTAAAATGCTCTTCTGAGTCAATCAATGAGTTATTCCTTCAAGGGTAACCATGAAGAAACCAGAAGAAATGAGATAATTCTCTTTACTCTTACATACTTAATTTTTTTTTAAATTTCAGAACTAAAATATAAATATATCCTTGATGTAAAAGATAAAGTGAAGACTCTTTTGACCTCATAACCCCTCATACTTTAATGAAACCTTACACATCTACTTCTATGGAGCATTCTAGAAAACTGGAGAACCTTGTTCTCAAGATAGGAAGGGGGCCTGGAAGACTCGGGGGGAGAGATCTGGTCCAGCAGTTCTGCTCAGTTCTGAGGTTTTTGACTCTCTGAAAAATCACAATGAAATAAAAGCCCTCTTAATTCTTCCAGAGTATAATTTACTTAGTATGAGACACACAAAAAAATTTCACCTTTGTGGTACACTGTGACAACTAGGAGCACACGGCTAGTTTACAAGTCAGTGCGAAATAACCAGCTCAATCTAACCCCAACTTTCTAGCTGTGATGCTACTTCTTCTAAAATATGGAAAAGTGAGAATAACTACATTTTATTCAAAGTGTCTCATTACATGGGTTTAAATAAGATTTCTAAACCTGCAAAAGGAAAAACATTTTAAAATGCCATTTCTTTCAAACAAGACTCTATAAAGACAGTCGGTGAAACCTTTCAGAAACTCAAATTGAAGTCACCTCTTCTGCCATGGACGTCTGACAGAGATAATAGAGCTTGGTGACACCTACATTAGGTGTTTGTTTTCTGCTCGATGTATCCTCGTATGTCCCACATATAATGAACAGGTGTTAAGATATCTGCACTGAGAAATATATATCATAGACTTTGAAAAGATCTTAAACCTGATGAACTTGCTTCATCTCTGACAACATTCAAGTGCAACTGATTTAGAACAATTTTCTAAGATCTCACACACCTAGACAAGTAAAATAGAGTGTAGTTTGCAAAATGCCAAGCACACTTCCTGATGGTTATTAACACCGAGGTCATCAAAAAGTTTGCTGCAAAACTAAAAACGCATATAAAAATCTTCAGGCTACCTGTTGAATGTTTGATTGTCAAACCCTATCTTGATAGACCAAAGTTGCCTTTTATTGCAGATGCACTATTGACAGGCAAACGCTAAGCCCGTAATGTTTATTTAATCATTGCTGCAACCCTGTGAGGGATATGTTTACTGCTTCCATTTTACAGATGAGGAAATTGAGGCTTAGACAGATTAAGCGGCTTGGCCAAGGTCACTCTGGAGCCCAGTTCTGTCTGATTCTATAGCCCTCAGTCATAACCACTGCTTAGGCCTTCTGAGAGAAGCCTATGCCCAGATAAACCTATGACACAAAGGGATCTGCCATTGAAGCAGTACAAAGACCAGAGCTATGAACTGTGTGCTGGGCATGGGAGACACCCAGAGGAGCAACCTATCAGCTAAGTGATGATATTTAAGATCCAGCTGTCATATAAAAGAGAGGACAGAAGTCACTGTCCTGGGAAGCCATGAGCTGAGCCCTCCTCCTTGTTCAGGGTCAGCAAAGAATCTGCCACCTCCAGAGAAGGCAGGAGGGTCCCATTCTGGTTTTGCAATTATAATTCCTTCACTGCCCACTAAGCAGAGGCAGGTAGTATTTACTGAGCACACGGCACTTATTATTATTTTAAGAGAGGTCTTTGGAACCAGGAAGCTTGATGAATTTATGAGATCAGTAGCTATTTTTCCAAGATGGTTATAATACAATTCATTTCATTTGCAGCTTGTTTATCGTGAAACATTGTTTAAGAGAAACAAATAAACAACAATTCACATTTGCTGGGCTTCTCTCCTCCCCACCCTTCTCAGTTGTTCCACAGGAAATTTTTTATTGATTAATATACAATTGCATTATGGTTGGGAGCAACCAGACCTAGAATAAATAGTTTTAAGAAGTCTCCTTGACATCCTGTGAAGAAGCAACATTTAGGAGAGAGCTATGTACCAGACACTGGCTTTTTAAACTTGGCAAATTCAGTCCTTTCTCTGGTCTGCAAGTTCCTCCTTTGTAAAATGATGGGGACACTGACATCTGTGGAAGGTGAGAAGGCAGCACTGCATTTTGACTTCCGTCAACTCCTAGACACATGTGCCCCCTCCTACATATTAAAAATCGTATTTTAGGACTGCATTGTTATAAAGACAAATATGTAAATATTATATACTAAAACATTTTCTTCCTCTGAAAAGGTCATTGCATTTCCTCTGATTTTAAGAGGGACAAAAACATTTTTGTGGGCCCCTAAAGTATTGTGGGCCTTAGGCACTGAGCCCACTGTGGCTCCTGGATAAGCAGGCCCTGAAGAAAGGGTAAGCCCCTTGTTTGCCAAAGGCCTGGAGATGGGACAAGTTGAAGGGGCTGGGCCTGAGCAATGCTGCTGTGCAAAAGAAGGGATCTGTCTGGGAGAGGGGTGGGGAGGGATATCTCCCATTGGTGGCCAGTTGATGAGACAGAGGAGAGGAGTAGCATCAAGTAGAAATGATGACATTATAGCTGTGTATGGAGTGTAGATCTAATCCAACCCCTCTCCCATCTACTCTGAAATTCTTAGTAAGATCTCCGCTGCTCAACTGGGAACATTGAATTTAAAACATGAAAACAAAATCAGGAGATCGTATTCCATGATGTCTAAAGTCTCTCTGTTCCCACTCTAATATTAGACTTTTCACCACAAGTATTTAAATACTGTTCCACAGAGCCAAAAGCTGCTTCCTGTCCCAGAGGAAACTCACTCATGTAGGAACTAAGAAAGGACTTTGAGGAACCCGATCGCTTGCAAAGACGTATCACTTGTCCAGTGCTGCCAAGCGAGGTCTGGATGCAGCACTGGCTGAGAGCAGGCTGTGTGCGCTCTGGAAAGGTATGGCCCTCTCCCAAGGACTGATGTGTTCAGGTCTTGCACGGCTGCATTTCACACCCAGTACCTTTGGATATTTTCATGCCATGGAATGTATGTATTTTGCTAACACAAAATGAAGATGTAAAGCGCTACATTTTCTCTGTGGGGCAGGAAGTTCTTTGTAGTTCAATGTTCATAAATCCTGCACTTATAACTGTTGGGTACTGATGGCCCCAAATTGCTTTCACTCACCAGGGTTGGCTAAATGAGCATCCCCAGCTGGCCTGGCTGGGGCTTCCTCATGGCCAGCAGTCCTGTTGCAACAGCACCATCATTTTTTCACCAGAGTTTAGACCCTATATGAGTATTTTATTCGTTTCTTCCATTGATACCTACCAATTCCTTGTTTTAACAACATATACACTAAAGAGCAATTCATACATTTTGTTCACTAGAATTATCTAAATGCAATTTTTTTTTTTTTTTAGCGTTGGCATTATTTCTCTTTAAGGAGGATAAAAACATGGGTAATGCAGTCTCCATGTACTTATAAATGTTTAGGTTTACTTTCCAACTTGGCAGTTAAACTAGCCAATCCTTACTCTGGAGCTGGGCTGTCGATACAATAGCTGCTAGCCACGCAAAATTACTGAAAGTTAAGTAAAATAAAATAAAATAAAATAAAATAAAATAAAAAATTTAAAATCAGTTTTTTAATCACCCTAGCCATATTTCAAGTGGTCAATAGCCACATGTGGCTGATGGTCCTTTATTGGAAAGTGGATACCGAACAGATCCATTATTACAGAAAGTTTTATTAGAAGGTGCTGCTTGAGGCTTGGACACTTGCAAATGCAAAGACTATACTCTTTCGCCACTATGATCCTTATGTCTAACACAGGATCTGCCTGATATGTAGTAAAAGCTCCAATAAATGCTTAAGAGATAAGATTCTTCATTTCTAAACATGGGAATAAAATGTGATCCCAAGAAATATTGAATTAAACGAGGAAAAGTAAAAATACAAAGAAAAAGCTATACTGGGAACATTGTTCCCATAAACAAAAACTAAAACTCTAGTGTTAGCACACAAAAAGTGATTCCTAGACTTCTCTCTTATGAGAACAAAAAAGTGAATGAGACTGTTGCTCAAAATTTACATCTATGAGCCTCATATAACATCAACAGGCAAAGTTACCTAAGCAATATAATAACACAATAGTAATAGTAGTAGCAATAATAATGATGATGGTGATAGTGATGATCATATGCACTACAGAACATTTTACATTTACATAATCCTTTCACATCTTGTCTCTTCTGAATCGCACAACAATTTTGTGAGGTTGGAATTCTTATACCCATTTTATTAGTGGGGGAATAAAGAGGATCTGAGGAGGCTCAGTGACTTGCCTGGAATTGCCCAGCTGGTAAATCAGGGAAAGATACATCTATGCCCAGGCTTCTGATTCCAGATCTTTCTGCTTTATCACAGCTGCTATATTTTGCCCAGAAATTACCCACTGGGCTATTCCGACTTTCTATCTATGCCATTAGATGAATTGAGATCCCTTAACAAAAGCAGACCTATACATCCAGTGCCCCAGAAGGCCAACTAATCGATTGTCCTCCTTAATAATAATTTTTGGCTTCTGCAATATCTAAGGGCTAATCTTTGGTAACCATAGGCTCCAGAAAACATTATTAATTTATCACCCAAGAAACCATTTGTTCTCTGAATTATCAATCTCAAACAGTGGTTCTGAAGCACAGGCATGATATACTGTGCTCTGGGTTGCACAGCTGCTTTGCATTTTGAATTCTTTATTTATAGAACAAGTCAAATTAATAACTCAAAAATGTTGTTTCGGGCAAAGTAATGGACACACAATAAAACCATTCATTTCCTAAAAGGTCACTCCAGGAGATGCATACATTGTTTAAAAGCCTACCAACAATGCTATTATTCCTTCGAAAAATGAAAATGTATAATAAGCAGTTAGAGCACATATCTGCCCCCGAGACCCCAGGCTAATTTAAAGTACAATCACAAGGCAATCAATCATACTCCAAAATTACTTCATTTTCCAAACTGTTTACACTTTTTAAGTTACAAATCCACTTTCTGCTATTTCAACTCACGATTTACAACTACAGATTTAGACTGCTTGGCAAGCAGCCAAGCGCTAGTCATGAGGGAACTAATGATATGAACAGATCAGTGTTTTATAAAGGAGAAAAGCGCATGTAAATTTCCAGTGTGTCTGCAAGTAATCAAGGCACTGCTGACTATAAATGAGACCGTCTCAAATTTATTTTAGGAGAAATATCTTAAAGCTGCACTTTTTATCCAGGCCAAAAAAAGCCTTTAGTAGGAACTCTGAGATTACTCAAATTATTGTAAATAAACAGTTATGCGAACAATATGGAAAAAATAGTAAAATAAGCGACTTATTTCATTAAGAGACTTATTTCAACATTCCTGTCCCATATGCCCTTATCGTGATTTCTGGAATGCTAGAGTTAATGGAAAGAGAAAAAAAAATTTTCTCTTTCTTCCCCCAATCCCCCTCCTTTTTTCTTTCTCTCTCCCCCATCCCTTCCTCTCTCTCCTTTAAAATTGTTGTTAACTGTAGCAGCAAATCATGTTTGTTTTAGTAGCCAAAAATGCTCTGAATAAAAAAGAAGACCCTGGGGGATACTGTTTTAAATTAAATATGATCTTTATTGTTTCATTACAATGACAGAGCCAAATAATCACTTTGTGTTATTTGTACAAATAATGTAGAATGCTCATTTTCTTGCGGAAATAATTACTCTAGTCTATCATATCCTGCTCGTCGTCAAAACCTCCCCCTTTGCTGTCACCAAGCATGTGCATTAGCTCGGGAGGCTAAATTTAGCCAAAATTTCATGTGTTCTTACATGTTAAAGAGTAAAGCCAAGTAAGCACATTCAGATGTGAGAATGCCTTAAAGAGGGAAGCTCAAAATAGATTCACAGTATATACATCGCAAAAGTCTATTCACCATGATTGATATTTTAGTTAGAGAATCATTACATGACTAAACTCAATTTTATAATTGGATAAGGCCAGATACAATAAAACAGCACAGCACTGTTAAAGCATCCTATATCTTAAAACTATCCGTAATCATAAATCAACCTAATTATTTGAAATACTGTCACAAAGTGGGAAAAAAAGAAATTAACCTAGCTGCCTGAATATTTCATTTTATTTTCTAAGTACCAAAAGCTTTTTAGTGGCCTTAAAGCTCAGCCCCATAATAGCTGGTAAACCATACTCTTTAGATAAAACTATATACACAGAAAATCAATAACAAAGATTAAAAGCTTTCCCCTACCACTTTTTATACCAGCATCTGGTGTGTGTGTGCACACGTGTCTGTGTGTGCGCACGTGCCTGTGTATTAATTTAACAGTAATCAAAATAATGATCTTTAGAAACCTGTGGCAACACACACAGCCCTATTTTACTAAAACTTTAATTTGTCCTTGTGTTTTTCACACTCAAAAAAGCTACTAAGAGTGGAATGAATATTTCTAGTTCTGAGTCATTTCATAATAAACTCCCCGGAGCCTCTGATATCATCATTGTGACATCATCAGGATAAATGCTCATTGGCTTCAACAGACTTTCAGATTAACCCTTTAAAAGATGTCCCAGCCTATCACTGGTTAGTTCTCTAATGTGGGTTCCCTCTATTCACCTGTGAGAACACAGAGAGAACGGAGAAGTACACCACCACCCAATACACAGGCACACACAGGCTCAGTAGGGAGTTAGAATACTCTAGAAAGCAGAGTTTGTGTCTCTTCCATTGGAATTCTGGGTGCAAATATGGCCCTCAAAAGGGACATTGAGGGAGGTTCTGACAGTTGGAGAAGGGAGCCGTTAGGAGCTCCCTTAGAGTTGTGTTGTTTTTCTTAATCATGGTGAGAGCACATAGAATTCTGGCTACAGAAACATGTTCTACACACAAAGTACAAGTCTTCCCAAGATTGGTTAGATCTAAATTTGCTCAGCCTCTTTAGAAACTTAAAACATATTTTTTCATTTTATATTGGCTTCAGCAATGCCAACCATTGAGGTATTTTTCAATATACATGATATCCTAATTCTACTAAAAATATTCTTTATGATTTAATCAGTGGTATTCCAAAAATGTTCTTAAAATTTGACCCATCAAAAATTTCAGAATTCTGGTCTGATCTTTGACCTCACAGGTCCCACTTCTAGCAATTTATCATTAGGAAATAATCAAGAATATAGATAATAATATAACTTTAAGGATGTTCCTGAGAACACTGTTTATCATAGTCATAAGCTAGAAGAAAAAAAACCCGAAGTCTAACAACAGGAGAATAGCCAGGTAAATGGCACTTCCGTATAATGGAATATAGTAGAGTTCATTACTAAAAAGGATACTGCAGATGAAGATCTGTTGTGTATATAAGAGCACATTAAGTAAAAAAAAAGTCTGATATAAAACTGAAGATATTGCATCAATAAAAAAACTCATATAAGCAGACAAAAAGAAAAGACTGGAACAATTAAGATAATAAATTGCAACATTAGTTATTTAAGCATGGTGCTATTATGGGTAATTAAAATTTTTTCTTCTTACTTCTTTGTATTGTCTTAACATGATAAGCATGCATGAGTTGTATTATAAGAAAATAAGCATAATTAGAAGAGATGAAGAAAAAATGTGGAGATGAAAAAAAATGAAGAGAAAGAACATGACTCTACATAAATTCTCCAGGATTGGATGGTCCAAATATTTGATTAGATCTTTTTGAAATCATGTACCCAACTTTATGTTTCTATTACTCTGAAATCCCCCTCAACAAACCTAGTAAAGGGATGAAAGTTCAATAAATATAATTTATTGATAATCATGATAAAACAGCTACACCAAACTATGTGGGGAAAGTCGGATTTAAATTAACATACTACTTACATTTTTTTTCCTGTTGGTCTCTTCATGCAAAACATTATTTTTAACACCTTGCATTAGTGTAGTACATTTGCTATAACTAATGAACCAATATTGATACATTATTATTGATCACATTCATAGTTTACATTAGGGTCTACTCTCTGTGCCATACAGTTCTAGGTTTTGCCAAATGCATAACATGCATCCACTAGACAGTATCATATGGAATACTTTCATTGACTATTTTTACCCTGAGATTGAAAATTTCCTTTCAATAACAAATACTGATTTTAAGTTATTAGGATAGACACAGATATAACCCTCAGCACAGTCCAAGGCCCAAAGAGAGCTACAATGTCTCAGCAAAATTAAACAATCATTTTTTAGTGTCAGTTCAAAGGGTGGCTATGGAAAGAGATAAAACTTTGGGATCTGCTAGTCCTTTTCTCTAAAACATAAGGAGGTGGAGGAGGAGGGCCAACTTAAATTTCCTTCTTCTCCAGCTCTAAATTCAGAATTACTATTCAATTAAAACACTAGAATGTCAAGATATAAAAACTGAACTAAAAAGGGGAAAAGAAAACATGCTCTTTTTTCTACAAATGAGGTTCAGAGTTTTTGCCCATTAAAGTAAACCAAATATGTTTCTCTCAAAAATTCCAGCCAAAAGGCAGGATGCCAAACACACTTAGATAAATCACTGTTCCAGGGTCTCTCTTTTACTCTTTTCCGCTTTTCTTCTTTCTTTTGCTACACACACACACACACACACACACACACACACACACACACACACACACTTTAAAAGCAAACTGAGTAACCCTCCCTGTCTTCTCAATCTACTTATAGAAAAATAAACCAAAGGAAACAATTACTTTTGTTGAAGAATGCATTGTTTAGGAGAAAAGTCACATTAAAATAAGTTCTACCTTATTCATCAGAGATTATCATTACATATCTTGGGATCAAGCCATTGTCCTGCACACTATGTATAACTTATTGTAGTTAATTTATCACTAAGGTCATTGTAAACTAGGGGGGGAGTTTGTAAACAAAAATGAATCACAGGTTTCATTTTTGTATCCTTTTCAAACTGGAAGATTTAACAGTTTCCTGTTCCAACATACAAAATAGTATTGCTTCTATCAACCTCCTCAGCACTCTTGCCAGCAGTTTCCATTTAATTAAACTGACAGCAAAACAGGGCCTTTCGCTAATGGGATCCAGACCATTTTTCCTTCAATGTAAATTCTCAGGCATGAAATTACATCTGAAACAGACACAATAATCCTTCTATATCTTTGACATACATTTAATGTATAATAACAAGTCCTTTGTCTACATTACAGTTTTAGATTTCAGTCAACCTTGTTTTAGCTGGAATTCTCAAGCTTATCCAATATTAGTATTCTTACAAGCCCTGGCTATATCTGGCCACAGATTATGGTTAAAGATCAGATGCCAAAGGCTAAAGTCCACAGCAGGGAGGAACAATTATAGAAACAAATGAATTATGTTTCTGTTTGTACCACTATTCTCAAAGTCAATTAATTTAAGAGCTTTTTCATCAATTGTTGACTCTAAGTAAATAAAAGTATCGGCATTTATAAGTATGTCTGAATTTCAAATTACAAGGCAGGGTTTCAATATTTTAATATGGCTAATGAAGGTAGAATATATTGATTAAGTGCAGCTTGGAAATCTGATCATGTTAATATAATCAGTGGACTGGCTAACTATTTTTCTCTGCTTGAATATCAGTCACTTTTCTGATAATGGCAAGCCATAATGTATGCTTAAAACGATTCCAGTTATTTAAGTGTATTTATGAAAAAAAATCTTCTTATTGGATTTATTGGTTGAAAAGAGGGAGTCTTGTCAGGTAATTTAGCATGGAAATCAAGAACTTCAAGGTGAAAAAAATCTAAAGATTCATAAGGCTATTTCTAAACAAAATTAAACAATCTAGTAAATTGAGTGGGGAAAATTTCATTATTTTGTGAGACCATAAAACACAATTATTTTCTCATGAAAACTGGATGGGTCAAGTGTCAGTAAAAAACAGCCTAATTCACACTCTGGGCAAGTCTAAAGCTCAGCAATGTTGGGCATATGAGGATATAAATAATCTGAAAATGCTAAGCTCTAGGGTCCGTAAAGGCTGACTGATAAGCTCAATACCTTGACAAAATGGCAGTTTCCTTGGTATGGTTTGTCCAGCTTTTAATAAAACACCTATTTTAACAAAGGAAAAAAGTTTTGTTGTAGATTATTGTTCCAACCCCTTCTCCCCACCAAAAAAAGAAATAATGGTTTGCATCATACAACATTTAGGTTTCATATTCAAAGGATTCCTGCCCTGCTTGACCATCCAATAAAACTTGCAACACTTGATAGTGATCAAAAATAATCCTATGAGCAACTTAAAACAAAGAAACTGCTAGAAAAATAGGCATTTTAGGACTTGCTGAAAATCGTATCTTCCAATATAAAAAATAATGCCATTGTTCTTTTGGAAAATACAAAGCAAAGCATTTTTTTTGAGGGAGGGGGTATTGCAGAGCAGTGAAGGAACTACCTTCAGAATATCCTGACAGTCTCTTTGAAAATGAAACATTTCGTTTATACAGCAGAAGACAGTTGTGGCAAGATTAGAAATCATTTCAAATCTCCCAGGCAATCAAAATACCGTCTATTCATGGACGGTATTTCATGGATGGAAGGTCTCTTGTTTTACAGAAAATGCTAAATAAACAATTCTATGGGCAGAAATGTGAGAGCAATTTATTATTGTTCTATTCACTTTGGTTAAAACTTTAAAAACCACATGAAGCCTATAAATAGAAGCTTTTCTTTGTCTTTGGGATGTTGAAAGCAGTTTCTCTTAGGTCCAAGGCGAAGAGGCAGGAAATTACTGCTTTTTCTCCACCAAGGAGTAACACGCCAATTCAGACAATGCCTAGAAGATAGATTCTTTAAAAACACTGTATATGGGAAGAACAACAATCCATCCACATTTTTTTTTTTAAATCAAGGGCATTGTGTTATAAATAAACTATATTGTGAGTTTTCTTTTTTTATTTTAGACATGAACAGCTTAATTACTTATGATAATACTTTATGTTAGATTACCAAAAAGAGTATAGAACTGTACCAGTAACGATACCTTAAAAATAGGATACCTTGGAAAGGTTTACTTTAGACTTTGAAAAAGAAACACAAGTTCTGTAGGGATTGTTACAGGTTTGGGAGAACCTAAGTAACAGTTGGCCAAATTTGGATCCATAAACACTTAGTTAAATGTGAAAATAGCATGCTTAACCATGATGATGCAAAATGATTACTTCCTGGTCAGTATTTTTTAAATTGAGGTTTACAGTCCATTAGTAGGATTACAGAACCAATTACATGGGTTGCAACCAGCATTTTTAAAAAGTGACATTAAATATAGAAAAGAAAATGCTAGAGCGCATCGTTCATATTAGGGGTAAGTAAAATTTTTAGGTGAAGCTATTGGTTCAAATAAAAATATATATTTACATATTTATTTATTTACCCACTCATATACATATATAATATAAATATTTGTATGGGTGTATACTAGCTCATCATGCTAAATTTTATTACTATTACTATTATTATTATTATTATTATTATTATTATTATTATTATTATGGAACATTAGATTAGGAGTTTCTGTATACCTACAGATTCTTATGTCTGTAATTTTCACAAAATGGGCCATCTCCAATACTGCTATACAATAAAAAAATGAATATTTTCAAGTATCTTTTTAAAAAGCTAAAGACTAACAAAACCTAAGAATAATAGGTCTTTAAGTGTTTACTGAACAACCCAATGAATGAATAAAAAACTATAAGAATGTACAAACAGGTGGTTATCTATATAAATACAACAAGCATATCCAAACCAAAAGATTACATGAATCACTCCATGGGCCTGGGCGGCACCCCTTTATTACATGGAGCTTTACTTCCAACACTTCATCAAAATAAAATGCCAGCATCATTCTTCTGCTGTAAATGGCACAGATATTAACAGAGACATTAACATTCACAGACCAAAAAGGTATCTGTGGAGCCTGTATCTACATTCTAGAGAAATATCTCCTTGGAAGGGGAAAACTGAGTTAAATGTTAAGGCAGTTTGTCTACACAATATAAATCACTTAGCTGAAAGATGCCCATTTACCCATCAACCAGCTCTGTTTGCCATTCTATAAGAAAATACGTGAATGAAAAAAAAGGACTTTTTTTTTTGCATTAGCATACATGACATGACACTGTTTGAACCATCATCTACCTAGGTCAACTGTGTGGTCTCATACCACTTATACCCCCTTTATTTATGTTACAAATAATTGTGGTTGTGGCTGAAGATAAGGTAAGGTAGACACATGACTCACTGATGGCCAATGGATAAAAAAAACTTTATTCTGAACTAAGACCTCTGGATTTGTATCATCTGGATGATACAAATAGTGAGCAGTAAGATGAATTTCTTCCTGTAAGATGGTAGAAGTCAATTTAAGAGGCTAAAAAGAAATTCAGGTAGGAATATGACTGCATGTAAACAATAACAATGGCTTGTGTTTATTTGGTGGTTGCTTGTTTTAATCAACTACTTGAGTAAAGATATAGTAGATTTCTCAAACTTACAGAATTGGAAGATAGGATCAAAATGTATAAGAGTCAAGAACAAAAAGCTCTTAAAAAGCTGAAAATTGGCTGAAAGTAAATAATGCTAAAGGTAATAAGAAAAAATGCAGTCTTAAACTTAGTTTTAAAAAAAATATTGTATAAGAATAGGATGGCGATTGCCCATCTTAACAACCTTTCATATAAAAAAGACCTAGTTCTTAGTGAACCATAATTTCTATATGAGTCAAAAGAAAGTACTTCATAAAACTGCAGACTATTTTTAAATGGGCATTGATTAACTGAAGCAAACTAACAGAAGAAGAATATAAAATACTCTAGGTTGAAAGCACCAGGGATGTTTAACCTCAAAATGAAAAAATGTCAGAATGACAAGATTTTAGGAGGTTTTGAAAAAGCAACATGAAAACTGCCTTTAAAGTATCTAAAGCACTTTTGTGTGAGAGAAGACCTAGGGAACTGGTCCAAATGGGTAAATGTGGCAGAACCATAGTATTTGGTTCAATATAAAAACAAAAAAGTTTCTAAAATTCAGAGCATGTTAACGACCACAACAGCAACAAATCCATGGCTGTGTAAGGTAAGTAAATGCAGTATCACTGGAAGAACAATCAAGGATTACTGTGATGTATATAAAATGAGATTAAACTGAACCATTGCTTTTCCTTACAATTCTACAAATCTTGGACTGGGGAAGAATTCACACTCAGCTGGGAACCCAGGGAGCAGTATGGCTTCTTGGGGAAGACGGGCCTTTTAAAAGCAATTCTAAAATGCACTCCCTGGCTCCCTCCACCACTGTTTACGTTTCTGAACTCGGTATGCATCTAAAAATTATGTTTCTATTTGAAATGAAGTTGTTTCTTGTTCTCCAAAAGCTGTTGTGAAATCCATGATGCATCTTAACAACCAGTGGCATCTTAGATCAAGAAAATATAGTAAATTGAAATTAAACTGTTACCAGTGGTAGCCTCTGGGTAGTGGGACTATGAATGATTTTTATTTTTTCTTTTTGCATGTCTTTTCTTTCTGCAATAAAAAAAAGATATTACATTTGTAATGGGAAAAAACATTTTAGAAGGATGACTTAGAATTAGATTATATTTTTATCTAGAAAAGTCCCACTGGTGAAGAATGAAAGTGGTGTTTAAATTATGACATTTCAATGTTTCCCAGAGAATATACATAGTTTTCATTCAGCCAAACATTTACTTTCTTAGACCATGAAGAACAACCCATGGCCTCAAATCTAATTTCAACATCAATGACTGAAAAGTTGCCTTTATGTTACACTCCTCAAATATACTCACATGTTAATATTTTAGTGGGCAATGTTCTACTGACACTCGTTTATGTACTAAAGGAGTTAATCTAAGTTATAAAACTAGATCCCCTACGGACTTATTAAAAAAAAGCCATTTTTGTTTTAAATAAAGAAAAAAAATGCAACTAGTTAACATTTTTAGTTTTCTGAATTGGCCTATGTGCATAAAAGCTGTTCACTTCAGATAGGGATGTATCTTGCCTACCCTGTGGCAATAAAGTACTAAATACTAACTCATTAAGCTGACAGAACAACTGTAGGGTCCTTAGTTAATTTTCAGTATGGGTGGGGCAAGGGGAGGGTAAAGATTTATTATTGTATCTCACTCTATGGGTTCATGAACTGGATTTAAAAAAATAATTGTCTGTTTCTTGTCTTCAATATCATGTTAAAATCAGTATACATTTAAAATCCTTCTCCCTACAAAACACAATGAGTAGAATATTTGCTAGGATCTTTAAAAGAGGATGTTCAAAGGAGGTGCAAGTTTGAAATATATAACTCTGAATATATAATGTTCACTCAATAAAGGCTGGACAAGGTTCATAAAACTATGAAAAAATACCCTGCCCCTTTGGACTATAACAGCTAATCATTAGCCATCCATTCATAATGTTTACCTTTTAGTATGTTATTTTCATGTTTTTCTTCATGGGGACTAACCATTAGTATCCCCTTAAGACTAACAAAAGTACATTCATTGCCTGCTGGCAAATGATTTCTGGCCCCAAAGCATTTGCTAGTAGAAAAAGTTAAAGTATATCTAGGCTTATATTTCTATTATTGTTGGGCATTAGCAGCAGCGTAAATTTTCTTCCCAAGAACTCCATTCTAAATGGCTTCACATGTGATGGTAAAGAAGTCACCCCAAATTCACAAAGATGATTTACATGTTTTTGAATCAAATTTAGTAAAATGCAAAAGTTTAAACAGTGTGAATGTCTCAAAATTTTTTTTTACCAAATGGACATATATGAAGCTCAATCTCTATTCAACCTTTCTTCTCTCACCAGCATCCCAAATGAATACCCTCAAACCTCAATACCTCCCAAATTAATATTCTTTTGCAATGTAAAAAGTGATCTTATTTGCATTTAAACATGGCCTATGTAAACAAGGTGTTTGACTGGGGTAGATTTTCTTCTCAGAGTATTCAAGAGTTGGAGTGAAGCTATTTAAAGAATGGAGTATTCAATTCCTTAGGCCAGATGCTAGTATAAATATGAAACTATGTTCACACTGCAGATGAAACTATTTTTAGTCGGTGTATTTTGAAGAGCACTATTCAGTTAAGCATTGTAGGGTGGGCTTCCAGTAGGCTACAAACAGAATCTAGAAGGATTCTGATCCTTGTGTTAACACACTTACACCAGGGCTATACCAGGAGCTGCCCTTCGGCTGGTACACAGAACTATGGCCTCGCCAGTTTAAACACCAAAATTTTATTGCAGGTTAGTAAATAGCCACTGCCGCAGCCCCTCTCTGCCATGCTCCCTGAATCTTCTCCCTAGACCCCTGGATTCTCCCCTGGGAGATCCAAGACCACCCCTTTCCCCACCCGAGTCCAGGCACTGCGGGGTTAACTCTTGGCCACACAAGGAGTCCCTGGTTGCTGCTCCAACCCTGAGGTGTGTGTCTATTCAGACTGGTGTCTGCATGTGCTCACGTATGCCTTATAGTTGCTAATGTGCTGATTTTCACCCTTGACTCTACCCAATTATACAGTAAGTTGGACTCTGTATTTGATTCCAGACTTCAAAATCAAGAAAGGTGCAAATCTAAAAGAGATTTGAGAACCACAAAAATGTGCAAAAATGAAATTGTTCTGGGGATGATCCTGGCTATGTTTTTCACACCAGGCATATCTGTCCCTGCCTGTAAACTCCTTTAACTAACTGTTGCTAATGACATCAATGTAGGTGTGCCAATGGCACAGTTTATTTCTTTCCCAGTTCCTTGCACATACCAGGTACATTACAATAAAAGCACACAGAAGGAGCTCAAGAAATGCCATAGTCAAGGGTGACTGATGTCCCCTGACACCAAGATACAGGCACAGAAATCAAGATTGCAGTTAAGAGGCAGCAAGCAATTCTTAATATCCACCAACACTTGGCATACATCACTTTCCATGGAACTTTCTGTGGGACTCTTTACAAAGAATTGTCTTGCTCCTTACTAGGCTCTGCTAGGCCAGTTCTGCTGGGTAGTGACAATGGCCTACAGATCAGCTGTCAAAGAAGACACTGCCATAATGTTACCAGGCTGTGGTTCTGGAATCAGTGAAGCTCTTGCAGAACCCACTGGCAGGCCACCCTTCCTGCACCTGTAAGCAAAGCCGGGAGGCAAGTGGGTTGGCACCCCTTTCAATGTCTCCACCATTAGCTGACCATCAGGGTTAACAAAGTAGGGAAACAAAGTCTAGGACTAAAATAATGAATCTGAAAAGAGGGCTAAAACAGCCAAACTGGGTACAAGGAGTTGAGAGGCCTGAGACATTTCTGTCATTGTCTTTTTTCATTTATTCCAAACTAATTCAAAAGAAAGGGACCTGAAATGAGGTAACTAAAAAAGGGACAGGAAGGACCATTTTATTTTTAAGTATGTATTCTGCTTGTTAAAGGTTTATGCATTATACAAACCCAGAACCTAATCTCCTCTAGATAGTCCACATACTCCCACTGGTCCTTAATGCAAAAGAATTGTACATTTTTGATAAAACACCAGTTTCTGTACCCTGCTCCCCACCCCCCCCCACCCCAATATAAAATCTGTGGTGCTGAGAACATGGTTCTAAATATTTCTCAAGATTCCACTAACATTAGAAACCACTCTAGCTTCTCTTGTGGTTTATTATGATATCACAGAATCCCTGCTATGTATTTATAACCTTGTAAGTCCTAATTACCAATCATTTCCTCTAAGACCATAAATGCTTTCTGGCGACTTAAATGGACAACTAGTATTATTGGTCAATGGATTAAGGTACTGCTTGGATGGCAAAATTTATTCTAGTCCAAATTTCAGGAGTTCATTTGTCAAATATGTTATTCTACTACTTTAATGATTCATTTACCTTTAGTAATATATGTATTCAAAATCATAGTGTTTCTAGCCAATGGTGCAATGCTCAGCTGAATTTTCTTTTTCTTTTTCCTTTTCTTTTCTTCTTCTTTCTTTTTAATAGCAAAACAGTGTAGAGCAGCCAAATCGAGGATGGTCTTCAGTATATTGTTGGTATCAGATTGCTGGCAAACACATCCAGAGCCATTTCTCAAACCACATGTAATGTTCTGAGTACCAACATGCCCATACAGTCATTAACAAGTATCCTTAAATTTGCTGTATGTATTTAAATGATTAGAAAAGTAGAATGAATGATGAGACCGTTTCTAATGATGCTTTAGCTTTTATCAACTATGTGACACAATGCAGATCTGTTTTTCAGATCTTTGTTTTTCAAAGTGTGCCACTGAAGTACACTGCTTATTATTGCCTTTTGCTTAACTTGAACTCAACGTTTTGGCAAGGGAGTTGTTCTAATCTAGTCAATCTGAATTCAATCTCAGCAAATCACCCTTGGCTAGGCAAATTTCTAAAGAAACTAGTTTACCCAGGACTCAATTTTTCAAGGTTACTCAATCACTGTTTTGGGCCAATTAGTTGTAATAACAATTATCTTTTTCCTCACCCAAATGGAATCCATGTTCAGAAACTGCCCGGAGTTGAAATTCTTAAACCCACATCCCCAACCAGGGGCTGAATATTAAGCCATCCATAAGTCCAGGCAGCTCAAAGGTAAGATTTGTGCCTTTTTTCTACTGTACCTGTAATATCTAATCTATTGGTGCTCAATTAACACAAAAGGGGCAGGTGCATGTGGTTATTTTCAGACTTCACATCTGTGTGGAAGTTATACTTCTGAGTCTATAGATTAATTTGGTGCAACTGGTTCCAACCCTTCCTAGCCTGCTGTTGACATGAGGCTTGCCACAGCCCGAGCGGGTCTCATTGCTATCAATAACCTAGGCTGGGCTATTGCCCAAGAGAAAAGCCTCAAAGGAAATGACTTAAGTGTGGTATACACTAGTGGTACCCAAGTCAATTTTAGGAGGTACATGGATAAACATATTTTTTTATTTTAAGAATTATGTATTTAACTTCACTGTTATTTATAGCAAGTGATATAAGTTTTCCATTTACAGTAGTGACATAAAATTTCCTATTAAAGAAAGTTGTTTAAGTAAAAAAGCAGTTAAAGAAAATATTAAGTAAATAATAAAATAGGGAGTTATCGATGTGACCAAAATTGTGACGTTGGTTTGTAAATGACTAAAGCCTAGGATATTCTAAGACTTTAATAATGCTACCATTTATCAAGTGCTTTATTGTGTCAGACATTGTCTTAAGCACCTGAAATTCAATATGTTATTAAATCCTACAACATATCTTCATTAAGTAGGAATTATTATACAGATATATTTTTTTAAATTGGAGATCCGGGGTTCAAGTCCAGGTCTGCCAGACTTGAACCATTACATTATGCTGCTTCTAGGTATAAGGTTTAAAGCCTAGTCATCCATCCACTCATCCAACATATGTATTGAGCACCTACCACATACCAGACAATATCTTAGATTAAAAACTGGGGTGAGAGAAGAATCCTTCATTCACTTCCCTGTAAGTTGTTTAGTCTTAGTAAATAGCAGATGGAGTCTTGATCAGAGTAAAAAAGAAAAGGTTTCTCATCTTGAGTTTCAACTCATGCTCCGACGCCACAAACAATATGCAGAGCTCCCTAAGTAAAAGTCGGAAAGTCCTTATTTTATAAATATTTAGAATATTGAGCATGAGATTGATTTATATAATAAACAAATTGCTGTTAGAAGTGGCCACTGGGTGGATATCATAAAAAGGCTTTCAAAAGAATCCTTAGGCAGGCTGCATATTATGAAAACATGATATATAGAAATTAAGCCATATGAAATGTTTTACATGACAAAACGGTGCTCTACTTCACCAAAAAGAGTTTCCAGAGGGCTTCCAAATGTGGGAAGCCTCTCTAGAGCACCCCAAAAAGAAATTAACTAATAAATATATAAGGTGTCCATACCACACCCAGATTATTCAGATAGCAGAAGATAAGAATGACCTATTGTCCATCCTTGCTGTCAAACTTTCTAATTTGAAAATATAAAATAAAATACATAATATGAGAGAGGCATGCTCTTCCTTCCCACACATGCATGAAAACCAGAAATCCTTATATTAAAAAGTAGAATCCCATCAACCCTGTGGGTGGACACACAGTATCCTTTTTTTTTTTAATTCCTCATAGCACAGTGATTTTGTATTCTTTAAAGGGAATCAACCAGCAGTCTTTAACCGAGTCAAAGACCAATTTCAGGAGGATGTCTACGAATGTCCTCAAATGTCATTGAGATTTTATGGATTTAAATATATTCTGGTTAAGGAGTCCATAACGTCCTGTAGATTCTCAAGGTCATCTATGCCACCACCATTATGAAAGGTTAAGCACCATTGGAATAGGTGACTCCAACTCTCTCCTGACACATGTGCATGGACTACTAGGAAAATGCCATAAAAAAAACTTGGCTGAGGGATGACTTTTGGGGGAGAGGGGTAACTGATAATCAGGCATTAAAAAAGTATTTCATAATCTTTTTTATCATCATAGACTCTTTTCAGAATCAGATGAATGCTGTGAATGGAAAATGTGTATCCATGTACAGAATTTCTGCATGAAGATTTGGGGGCTAGTTAGGCACCCCCACAAAAATTTATCCATCAGGCCTTAATTAAGAACCTATGACTCAGATGATTCACCAGCTGAGTAAAGACTTAAAGACTTAGTTTTTAAAGACTTAAAGACTTGACATAAAGACTTAGTTAGCTTTAGGGGCTGGGGGAAAGCAGATGTTTATTAGAACACCTCCTGCCCAACCCAAACCTGCTATCTATAGTATAGATTCTACACCATCTCTATTTTCACTCCCAGAACAGATTCAATAGGAGTTTTACTCAGCCAGAAAGCTCTGCCCTGGGTGAATGCTCTTATTTTGTGAGATTCCTCCACAAACACTGCCTTCAGGAGAAATTGTTTTATGTGAATTGATTTGATTAACCACACTAGTCTCATTTGTAACCATGAATAATGTAACCAGGCAGAAAGTTGACATTTTCATGGAAAAGTTCTATTATTTGCAATCTAAAATTACTAACTTTTTTCTTAGCTCGTAGGTAATACAAGCTAAGAATATGATATGACAATATTGCTTTGATGAATCAAGAATACCTATTGAGAGGACAAAGACTTAACATTTAGAGTTTCAAATGATATTCTTTCATCACCAGAGAGCACATAGTAGGCATGAAAAGTCCTCACAGTTATGAAAAAAATGAAAGACTGTAAATCCAAATAAATTGAGAAAGGACCTTAAGCTTAATTATTCCCCCTTCAACATCTCAGACCACTTACTAGGTGGAAGTGCTAAAACTCTGGCAAAATATTAGAAATTTTAAGAAGGAATATATAATACATCTATTTCTTCTGCTTACCAGACAAACATGATATGAACAACTATGTATTTACCAGAGATAATAAAAGATTGGCACGTTACATCAAGCACAGGAATCCCATCTGGAAAACCAAGTTTGAGCCAAGTCTAAGTTCCTAGTGAAAGGCGTAGGCCCTGCAAAAAGATCTAAGCCAGAGATGACAGCGAGATTCTCCATTTCTAGTAATATTCTGGTAGGACAGAGCGATCACCTGGGATGGGAATCTCCTCATTCATTCAACAGTCATGTACATGAGACTACTGCCAAAGAAATGGGTCATCTCTGCTCTTTAAGCATTTACGAGTCTGTTCACATGCAACTCAGGAACCTTCTTTTCTTCCATGCTCTCAGTGCACTTTGCTTACACATTCATCCATGAACTGGCTAAACTCTATATTATAATTTAATTGTGTGTGTGTGTGTCTGTCTGCTCTGCTACACTATGAGTTCCTGAGGGCAGAGATGGTGTCTCTTTCATCTTCCTCTTCCTTCTGTAGCAAGTATAGCACCCTAGCCTTCTTAAGTGCTCAGTGCATACAACAGTGATTCCACTTCAAAATAAAAGCGTTGGCAAAACATTTTAGCTGTCCAAATCTCTCTAAATCAGCACTGTCCAATATAAATATAATTTGAACCACATATATCATTTAAATTTTTTTAGTAGCCACATTAAAAAAATTTTAAGAAAAAGGTAAATTTAATTACAATAATATATTTTATTTAACCCAACATATCAAAAATATTTGAACATGGGGCCAATATAAGAATTATTAATGAGATATATATTCCTTTTTATGTTAAAATTTTGAAATTCATTGTGTTTTCTATATTTAGAGTTCATCCAATTTGCGTGCTAAGTATTCAACAGTTAAAGTGATATGTAGTCCTACCAAAACAATTAAGTTATGTTTAACAAAAAATGTTTTACACTGCTTCAGTTTTTAATTTTAAAGTGAAGCTAATTACAATTAAATAAAGTTAAAATCTCAGTCTCTCTGTTGCAATAGCCACATTTTAAGTGGTCAATAGCTACATGTGGTTAGTAGCTACCATACTGGACAGCACAGTTGAAAAATGTGCACACGGTCAGATTCTATGTTTAAAGCAAAACAATTTACACACAACACACAGAGATAGCTGGAGGAATAACCACCAACTATTAGCAATGTGTGAATTCTGAGATAAAGTGTGGAATTGAAAAGGAGGTGATAAGGGACTTTAATACTTCTGAATGGTTAAAATTTTTACATGTTTTGTATAAAAAAAAATTAAGGAAAGAAACAGACTGAAGTACCATCTTTTCTTTAGAGATAAAGCTATACTCTGAGAATGGCAGGGACACCCTGAGGTAAGGACTACCAGGAGGGTGAAGGAATGAGAAGTCATGCTATCAGACTGTTCGTGTTTGACCTGGAAGATGAAAAATTGAGGGCAGGCAGCTATTTTCAAATATTTGAAACTCTCTCAAGAACAAGAAAAATTTGATTTGTTCTCTGTTGTTACCGGAATAGAACCAGTAACAATAATATACACCATCAGTACAATAGCTTATACTACAAAACCATACATTTCAAATTTAACTAGTCAAAAGTAATAATTCCTAACAGAGATGGAGCAAAGATAGAATGGAAGTGCCTCATAAAGTAATGAGTCCCCAATCATTGAACATTTTAAAAAGTCAATTAATCAAGATTTCTGCAGAGAGTATTTTAAGAAGCCATAAGTGTAGGAAAGATGTCATAACTTGAATTTTGTACCTAGATTATCAACCCTGAGATATTATTCTATGAGATTTATCATTATCCTAAGGGCATGTATAAGATATTATAAAAACGTTCACCCAGCATCCAATTTTTCTCTCCTTCCAAGAATGCTATAAGATTATATATTCTCCTTGAAGTAAGACATTACTGTGGAATTAATCACTCTGTTGACTAATGAAATGTGAGCAGAGCGATGCATGTTACTTCATGTTACTATTGAGTGTAAACACTAAATTGCTAGTATTCAACTCTCCACCTCTTTTCCCTTGCCTATGAGCATGGAACAACATAAAAAGTCCAATGTGGAGTCTCACAGAGGGAAAGTTTCTTCTGTAGAGTCCTGTACACCAACTACAATGAACTATGCATAAACAACAAATAAACTTTTCTTGTGTTAAACTGTAATTTTGAAGATATTTGTTACTGCAACATAATGCAGGTTCTCCTGATATATACTGAAAATTGTGCTTATAAATTCTAAGAGAAAATGACATACAAACCTATGGCCTTAGCAGTGTGGTTTGGTTTCTTTTGGAAAAGTTAAGCATCTCAAGGACAAATGGATTTTCAGTTTAGACAGTCCCACAAACACACAGTCATCATACACCTACCGATAGATATCCAATAAACCACAAGAACCATCAGCTCACAGCCAGAGAAATATTAGATGAGGCCAGTAATTCACATATTTCACTTGGATATTCTGAAGTACATTGAATTCCTGGCACCAAATTTTCTAACCAACTAGAATCATCTGTTAATTATGATATAAAAGTAATCAGAGCAAGTATAAGCAGATGGTTTATAGGACAATACACACAGGTAAATTCTGAAATAGACAATTAAATTTTAAAACATCACATTAAAAGCACTTCAAAATAACCCTCAAGGTTCAGAAAACTGGGATCGTGGCTTATTTAACCCTGAATCAATTTCAGTGCCCTGTAATAGATAATTGAACATTTCTGAATTAACCTGTACAAAGTCACATACCACTGTTATCTATATCTTGGTATTCTTTTATGTTGCAATTGTCCACTTTACTTTCTTGGGGAAGAAAACAACATTTTGTCAAGTTTACTTTTCTAAAGGAAAGAGGAAAGGAAACTAATGGTCCTGACAAAATGCTCCAACTGTGTACTTGAGTTAAGCAATTAAAGTAGAATTATGATTTTTAAAGTCATATAGCTTATGGAGCAAGGATTTGAATCCAGTTCTGTCTTATTTTAAAGTCCATGCTACAAAGGTTTAGGACCATGGTAAAAAAAAAAAAAAAAGCCACTCTAAAATGGTAGCTTTATGTTTGTTCATTCTTTTAAATCTTTGATTGAAAACATTAAAACAATGGGAACCAAATGAGCATTCTCAATTAAAAAGAAAGAAAGAAAGAAGGAAAGAAAGAAAAAGAGAAAGAAAGAAAGAAAGAAAGAAAGAAAGAAAGAAAGAAAGAAAGAAAGAAAGAAAGAAAGAAAGAAAAAAGAAACCCACACAGAAGCTGCACATGTGAAAAGCCTATATTTACACACAGCCATCACATGATGGGTAATTAGCCAGGTAACTATAGGTTTTTCTCTGCTAGAAAAGTATATGTTTCATCATGCTTTGAAATCTGCCTTATTATCAGCATAGCTATGAAAACAATGTTTTACTTCTTATTGAGTGAATAGGCAAGGCATGAAGCATTGTTTTTGTAGAGCCTAATAGAATACTTTCTTTGTGAACCAAAGAAGCAGAATGGATAGTCGGAAGGTGGAGAATATCCTGCAACGTGATTAGCAAGTAACTAGTTTAGAGAGGTAAGGATTAAAATAGTGCAAATGCCTAGAATAAGGAGTACTAGATGTTGTGCTAAAACCATCTCCTTAATAACCTGTCACCTAAAAAAAGAAAATTAAAAACAAGCAGATTAAAAAAAAAAAGATTACAAACAAGTCGATAATCAAAAAGATAAGGCAGAACAAGTTCAGTCTGGATTGGTCTATTTCCCTGCACATTTTTGTCACTGCTATAATCATGAAGCATGAAAAAGAGTCCCTTGAGAAAGAGAGGAATTAATAAGTGCCAGTATTAATATGTAAAAAGTCCACACACAACAAACCCCTACAACAGCACCAAAAATCCTCAGGCTAGCAGGCTAGCTTCCAGCATGTTCAAAATCTCTCTTAGTAAATTTCCCAGGATGAATCTATAAATGTTTGACTAATTAAGGTAAAAAATAGTTAGAAACTAAATATTGCAAGTATGTTGCTTCTTCTACCAGGTGTCAGTGAGACAGCCCCTCCACTAGAGGCGGTCTTAGGAAGTGCTAGCTAAGAAGTCAAATCAACCATTAAATGCACATGGGTATTCTCAATACTCACAGCAGAGAATTCTGGAGATTTCCGAGGAGGTTGATCATAAAAGTTACATGTTTACTTAACTTACTAGGTATAGCTTTGAAGTTAGAGAACCTACATGATAGAGTTAAGACTGTTACTGGGAAGATAAGACAACCACATGAAGAAAGATATTGCATTATATCACTAGTTATGGAGTAAGGTGCTCAACAAGGTGGTAGAGACACTAAGTGTGATAAGAGATCCAAAAGCAGGGAAAACCTTATGAGCTGAATGGCTAACAAGGGCTTCAGGGGCTTCAACTGAGTCTTAAAGAAAAGAAAGAATTTCTACAGGTAGAAGTACTGGAAGGGGCATTCCAAGAATGGGTCAAGGCACGAGCCACTCAAAACATACTGGAAAGTGTGGTTTATGGTGGGCAGGAGAGTGGGTTTATGTGATTAAAGAGAAAGAAGACCAAGCAGTTAGACTAGTTAGGCTAGAGCAGAAGGTTTACATAAGGGATAAGAGATAAGATAGAGAGATAGGCTGTATGTACTTTGAGCTGCAATTCCATCTCTATGAATGTACAGTACAAGGAAATAGTCATGGATATGTGCAGACCTACAAGAATCTCATGGAGTTTGTAGAAAAACAGAAGCAACCGAAATGTCCAACAATAGAAACACTATAATGAAACATTATGTAGGCAGAAAGAAACAGTGTAGGCTATTTTACAACATGAAGGTACTGTCACATACATGTGCACAAATTTAAATTTGAGGGGCAAATGTTAGGTTTCATTTTTATGGGGGAAAAGAGTATGTGTATGAATTCTTACCTACATAAGATTTATATACAGTGGCATATAGATATATGTAAATGCTAATGCAGTTACTTCTGGGTGGGAAGAAAATAAGCAACACATTTTTTTCTGTTTTTGTCTGTTCATATTGCCTACATTTCTGACACCAACATGAATGGCATTGATAGTGCAAAAAGCAACAATTGAAGTTATTTAATAGAAAAAGAAAGAAAGAGATGGAAGCTGGGACTAAACAGTTCATTGGATGCTTGCCTACAACAATTGTATTTTATTCAGAAAGCATGAGGTTATTGAAGGGGGGGTGGAGTGAGTAGCAGTCTGAAAACCAATATTTAAAGAAGGTGAGAAGTATAAAAGATGTTAAAAATGATTAAAAGTTGAAAAAGCAAGTGGAGAGGTCCAAAGGAAGAGATTTTAAGGCAAAGCATAGCTCTGGAATTTTAAAGAAGCAATGCTACTTCATCCCAGCACACATCCAATAAGTAAATACTAGTAACATTAATAATCAAACAGCATTGAAAGTTCAAATTTTACTTTTTTTCTCCTACTTCTGCCATAACATTTTAATTCTAAAAGTAAGAATAAATTCTTAATTCTACAAACTTCTCTTCAATTAACTATCCATCATCAAAAGAAGATATGAATTTGAAGTTCTAAAAAGCATTCACCACTCAAGAAAACACTAGAATACCCTCATGTCAACAGAAACTCCAGTGAAGCATCTTAATTTGGAAGAAGTCCTTATAGTGAAGGCAGCATGACTACCTAGATAGTAATATTGATGATCAGTTGTTAACAGGCCCACACACTGTCTTCCTTTCCAGAAGAAATAGCCAAGATGGCTTATTATTACAGGACAATGTTCAACTATTTGATTAGATGGCAAAGCTGAATTTTTACTTTGAAATGAAATGAAATAACCTCCCAGTGTGTTCCCAGGTTCTTAGAAAATATTCTGTCACTAAGTTGTTCCAAGCATTGCATGTCTTGGATATAGGCTCTTAAAGGTGTGAACTTGCTCCTGTCAAAGGTCCTAGGGACTGTCGCTTTACAATGGCATGAAGCAACCACTTGAAGAAGGAGCTGCGTTGGTACTTGGACAGCATGCTTCTCCAGTGTTAACTGTGCTGTGATTAGATTCTTTTAAGAATGCATGGTTCACACAACTATATTGTCAGAGAACCTTATGAGAAAAATCCTCTGGGAAGTATCTTTACAAATTTTTAGTAAGCCCCATATGTAATTGATTTCTTTTTTGAACTCAGGGATACTATAAAGGCTAAATCTGTTTCAGGAAGAAGTTCTTCTGTAGGGATTCTTCCTAATATTCATGAATAGAATAATTCAACAATATATCATCTAAGAAATCTCCAAGTTTCTGTCTTAAGGAAAATAGTATAGTGAGCCAGGCAATGAAAGTTAAAATATAAGCAACAAATATCTCACAAGACTATTTAAGATATATACAAAATTTACACTTAGTAAGGAAGGAAGGAAAAAAGAAAAGGAGTGTCCTAGTAAGAAGCATGTTTTCAATCCTAATAAGTTCAATAGATGTCTCAGGTGAAAAATCCTTATTATGACAAACTGTCAGCACTTTAGCATGCTTCTTTTTTCTTAAAAAAGAAATATACTGTTTATTACTCATTTGAAATATCACAGGCATTTTTAGCATGCTTATTCGAGACGCTTATACTATTTGCTTCAACACAGAGTAAGAATCCTTCATATAGCCACATCCAGGAAGCAGCTTGACATATCAAATTCAAAAGTGATCTAACACCACTATGTGAATACGAGCTCTCCAGAATTTCCCAGCAAAGACTATATAGAAACTGACTATAGTCAATTTCTAACTAAGAGTACCTGAGAAGTTACTTACACTACTGGCCACTTATGGCCCAGATTACTTTGACAGACTTTTTGAAAGCAGATAGTTAAATAAAATATATATATATATATATATATATATATATATATATATATATATATATATCCCTCTATAAAAATATATAAAAAATATTTTTATATATTTTATATTCAATATATATCATAGAAATATATGTAAATAAAAGCAAATATTTGAAGAATTTTAATAACAGTCAACACTGTATTGTGTGGCTCCCTGTCATAGAGAACCTCCTTCTGGTAGTAATAATATGATGATAATACCATCTTAGATTTCAGTATTAAAGGCTCCTACAGATATAATTTTTTTCTCAGTTGATCGCAAAAATCTAATAAGATAAAGTCAGCTATACACCATTCTCCATTTTATACAGAAGAAACATGAAATTGTAAACATACAGTGACTTCAGTAAGTAACAGATCCTAGGTGGAACCCAGATGACATTCCATCCATTGCTCTTTCAACACTACCATGCTGTCTATTCCCTAAAGTACAGTAAAAATCTCAGTGACAGAAAGGACAGGGGAAGCCACTCTTTCTCAAATTTGATGGGACTTTAGAAACAGAAATTGAACTGAGGGAACCCCCATCATTAAATTCAGCCGTATATACACCCACATTTTTTTATTTCTTTTCTCAATTTCAGCTCAGACTCCTCTATCTTTTCTTTTTTTCCCCCTAAAGACACATTTGGAGATGAATCCATTCATAACTGCCCATCTATAGACAGTTTGTGGCAGCATAATTGACAATGAGTCTGCTGCAAAAAAATGAAAATGCTGTTTTAATAACCTTGGCCTAAAATACATTCTGTTGTATGCCTCAAAGGGTTTCAATAAAAAGTCAACCTGTAGAGACATATTTTCTTGGCTTAAACAACAATCCAAAGCATATAAATGTAGTCCAACTATAACGACATATTTATAGGCCAATAAAGCTTACACTGCAGCTTTCATACTTCACTTAAAGGAACTCTGTAAGAAGCAGTGTTATATAAAATAATTTGATTTTTTTTCAAACTATAGCCCAAGGAATAAAAAAAATGCAAGTTTGCTACATTTAACTAATAATGTTTATATTCCTTAGTTGCTAAAAATTTTGTAAAATGAAATAATTCTTCATTTGGTTACTTCCAGCTGGCATACCAAATATGGGTATCAAGTCCACTTTATTATAAAAGCTAAGTACTGTAATTCTAAAGACAAAAATAAATAACTAGAGGCTTGTGTAGTGAATGATTTAATCAACCCAATTCTTCTGGAAAAACAGGTTCCTGTGCTCGTTATGCTTATGAATAATACATTCCTTAACCCTTCTCTTTTAATATAGTTTTTTAAAAAATAAACTTCTATATGAAACTGTCTGAAAGAAGTAAAACATCTCACCGAGTAAAGTCACAATTTGAATTAGTTTCATTTTGAACTTTTTTTCTCTGTAAAGGGCAAAGAGGAAGAAGGAGATGAATGTACTCTAACACATCTCAGAAGTGTTTAAGATTATTAGTTTTCCCACTATCTAGATCTGTAGTTTTAGTCATTAGTCATTTAGAATCTTAAATGAAAACTCCAGAGATTTTATAAAAGCATAAATATGACATCTGCAAATATTGTCCTTGAAGGGGAAGGGCATAAAAACATGAAAGAGTTCTGATTTGAATCAGAGCAGTTATTGGAAGCTGCCATTTGGGGCAGAGTTTCTCTTTGTGGCGTATTAATTTGTTGGCAGACACACATTTGTGAGAGAACATTTTTTCTTTTTTTTTCTTTTTACTATTCAAAGAGAGAGAGAGAGAGAGAGACAGGAAGTGACACAAACTGAGGTTAAAGGGAATTTATTCTACCTAAACACTAAGCAAGAAGCATTCTTTAATTAGCTTTTATACTGTAAAATCTCTTAAGAGTCAGCCTAATTATTTTATTATTCTTGATGTTTTAACATAATGAAATAACTCAGTTAAAAAAACACAACACATTGGAGTTTTACTTTATGCACAGAAAGGTGAGATCTTTCCATTCTTTACTTCCTTCCACCAGAAAAAAAAAGGGGGTGTCTTAAATAATCTCAGAGTTCATCTTCTTTCTTTGGTAAGAACAATGAGTAGTTGGAAGGGTTCTACAGAAGGAAAAACCTAATAAGTGTGTGAACTTCCATTAACAATGTGGCATTGGAAGTGGTTTTAGTGCGGCCAGGAGAAAGAGAGATAAGAAAACCACTGCATAGAAAGAAAAGTACAGACAACAAATATTTTGATGTTGCAGACAGAGAAAGGAAGAGGTGGAAGAGAAAGTTGCTAGGACAGGCATGTGTACAGCAAATGACACCCCCTGTCTCCCCAGTATAAATCCTAACAATGTAGACTTGTAAACCTTAGATCAAGCAGATAATGGAAACTCATTACATTAAGGAAAGTTTTTTGTTTCTCTTTCCACATTATTACAACACAGTATGCATTCCAATTACAAAAGCTATTTGTCTCAAATTCCCCATAGTTCATACCAACTGAGTAAAATTTCAAGGCCCCAAATTCTATTCTTTTTTTGCATTAAAAAAAAAAAGAAAAAGTACATGGTGTTTCTTGCTCAGCAGAGGAGAGCCTCCCAATCAAATTTCCTGTTGATATTTTCCCTTCCTCAGCACTAACTGTAGAGTTATCTCCCAAGTGAGACCTCCCCTCCCCTGCAACAAATAAAGAAATCAGAATTACCTAGAATGTCTTCTATCAGCAAACGTTCCTTGGCCTTGCCTCAGTCCTACTGAATGAAGAATCTGGGGAAGCCGACTCAGCAATCACTATTTTCTTAAAATTCCTTTAGTGTGTCTAACAAACAACTAGATTTAAAAACCACTAAGCACTTTTAATATTCGATAAAAACCAATTTCATCTGAAATCAGTTATTCAAAATGTAGATTATGCACATTTTTTAGAATTCTGAAAGATCAAAACCTCTAAATCTTTTGATGGCATTAAGAGATTAGGTTTATTTTCATGTTCATTAATAAACTATTAATTTTAAACATAAAACAACCCTGCTATAAATACTCTTGTTTATACGTGTGACATCAAGCTTAACCATCTACACAACCTTTTGTCCCCCATGGGTTTCCTGTTTAGTTTTTATTAGTAACAGTATATTCCATAACTAAAAAAATATCAAACAAACAAAAGAAAGGTTTAATGTTAAGGAAAACAAGACAATAGAGATACAACTTAGATCATACATTAGGAAAGTAACAAAACAGATGTATTATTCAGCATTATCACACGTCAGAAGACTAGTTTTGTGTTCACAGAATTAGGAGATATATTGGCATATAGAGAAAGATTCTTAAAAAATCATTTTGGCTTTAAAATAAAACCACTAGATTAATAATTTTCTCTAAATATGCACATGACAATCAAGCTACCATGTCCAAAATATTACTTTCCGACATCTAGCAAAAGATGCCAGGAAACTGTTGATCATTAAACCCAAATTGCAAGCAAATATTAATGCTATTCCCAAAACACAGCACAGCTCATCACAAACCAGAATCACATGAAAGACACAATTACTTACTAGTATTATTCAGTTTCTTTATGCCAATTAAGACAAATAGTTTAGATTTGTTGCAAGTTAAATCCTACATTAAAAAAAAAACAGGAAGTTATCAGATTAAGGCAGAAAATAGGGCTATGAAAATCAGCATTGTGTTAGAATGAAAGAAAAAGATGCCTTAATATGTTAAAAGTGAAGTTCCTCTTTGCCTAAAGAGGAAATAAGTCGTCTAAATCAGAGGTCAACAACTTTGGTCTTGAGCAATGCTAGCAGAATAAGTCAGTGAATGCCACAAGGAGATACAAACAGAAAGAAAAAAAAAAAAAAAGAAAAAGACATAAAAAGTCACCAGAGAAGAAAGTGTTAAGAAAAAGCAATAGAATTAATTATAGAGCTCCTTGTATTCACCAATCACTCTGCTCGACCCCTTTTCATTTCACATCTCACAGCGACCCTATAAAGTTCCAATATTTTTCAGAGAGGAAACTGAGACTCGGAGACTAAATTATTTGCTCAAGGCCATGCAGCTAATAAGCAGGAGAGTCAGTATTCAAACACTAATTAGAATGACCACTCCAAATCCTGAGTTCTTTAAATTTACAGTGGAAGAGGATTAGGAAGAAGAGACAAAAAAAAAAATATGTAGTTGATGGTGATTATGAAATACTAAAAGCTCAAGAAAACCTACGTCATGAGCTGCCGACCAGCAGTTCCCTGCTTTGACATTGCTCTCCTGTTCCACATGAAGTAACTCATCTCTCTTTCTTAACTTTGCTTTCCACCCAAATGAAAAACGTGAAATTCTAACATGATGTTCATAGATGTCATACTATCTACTTAAAACATATATTTAAACTCTTCATTCATTCAATTTTAGGTGCCCTAATTAAATCTTATGCCTTGCCACCAACTGGAAGCAGTTAAGGCCACGCGTTATGTCACTCAGTTTTTGGCACAGGGCTCTATACATAAGGGGTCCTTGTATCTAACAGGTAAAATTTATCCCTTACACACCCAGTCATCTGTCCGTCCATACTGCCATACCTCTTTTTGAAGTTAAAGAAATGTTATATAGACATATAGTCATATATATATGATTTTATATATATTAGATATGTTTTAAGTACATATCAAGATACGTTTTTCTGGGTTTCCAGAAAAACCTACAACAAAAAAAGGAGGTTACTGTATGTGCCACACATTAGATTTAGAAGTACAAATTATATTTACCAAGGTCAGCCTTTTCCTTGAGAACGTCTTTGAAGTTGAGTCCACTGTTCAGGGTTGACTGCCTGTATTTCAGCAGAGCTTCCTTCTGTCCATTTCTTCCCAAGGCCTCTGTTCTCACTGACCCAGCCTGAAGGCCACGTCTCCACTTGGAGAAATCAGAATGTACCCACTTGACCAGGTCCTCTAGCTTCACAATCACCTTTTCGGAAACAGCAATGACTTCATCCTGCAAGAAGTGATTGAAGAGAAACAAAAACATTATTTGTGGTTCTGAGATACATTATACATTTTCAACAAAGCCCATCTGAAATACCCTTTGAGTGGCTTAACCTATGTAAGCAGACAATGTGCTTTTTGGTGACAGAGAACCTTCAATAACTCACTTCATTTCAATGGTTTTTCACTGCTAGTTGTCTAGCTGAGGAGTAATTTATAAGATATATTTGTTATATGATAATAAAGTATATAAAAATTGGGCAATAATTCTAATAGCCATTTTTAATGCTAGTTGTCAAAGCCCGCTTTGCCTATCTGTCTACTTGGGTGGAAGCTAATTTTTAGGTGCAATTAATTACAAAAGTAAAAAGTGAGAACTAGATGACTAATGGTTAGCCTGTCTTTATATAAATGGTCTAAGTAAATCTGGGATTCCTGGAACTCTGACTCACCCCAAAATTCCTATGTTTATGGTACATTTTCCCTTGGCTTATACACAAATATTGAATTTAACTTTTGTCCTAAAAATTAAACTGTGATGTAATCCCAAAAGAAATACTTCATAAATGTTATGTGCTTCCCACTGAAAGAAACTTACGCATTCTCATGTTTCTTAAAAACTTTGTAAGTTGAGAAATGAACTGATTTTTTCTTTTAATACATACGGGGTAAGAGGCGAGAGGGCGAGTGAGGAGAAAGCCTCTGAATCTAAAAAAAAGTAGTTGAAACAAGTTTCTCCTATAGATCATAAATTTGAATTTTAAGCATCTTTAATTGCTTCCAGGAAACAACCAGTTTTCTTGACTCAAAATTAATCCAGTGAGATATTTAATAGATGTCCATACATGGAGCAAAGGATAGCCTCTGTTACCCGAAGGAAAAGTCTTAAGACGATCATCTCACTGAGTTTTAAGTTAAATTATTTGAAGCATTTGACATTTTAACTTGAACTGACTTCTTTCTTTTACTTCACATTTCTGAAGAACACTTAGCTGTGAAAAACCCCTAAGCTTACAAAATCTTAGAAATATTTTTGACAAACAACAGGAAGATGTCTCTGAACTATTAAACAAAAGGAATTCACAAGTGACTTTGGCTAATTTTGTTGTTACACATGACTCTTTTCTCCTCCCCCACCTACACATGTACACTCACATGCATGCACACACACACATACACACACTACTCCAAAGCAAACAAAAAAGGGTTTATTAAGGTAAGCTTCACACAATAAGAAGTCCTGGATTGAGTTCTTTTTAATGTTTAAAGTAGGATCTAAAATTACACTTTTCCTCATCCAGTTCCAAGCTGCTTCTGAGAGGAAAGTTTGTTAGGCAACAGCAAAATAACAACTACTCTATCAGAATGAAACGTAAAACTTTTCGAACAGAATCTTTTCTCTAATCACCATTAAATATGAACTTCCACTAAATGGGAAATGAAGTAGAAACTGTTTCTATCCTCTGCTCAAGAAAAAAATATTTGAATACTTTATGTAAACAGTGGAAATTATTACAGAGTACCATTTCAATGGATTATTTTACTCAGATTCACTACACTATCCTCCTGAAATAAAAGATCTGTAGTCATGCATTTGATAGTATTACATGGTGATTATTAAATGTCAGAATAAAAATTCAGGCTGGATATTATGTCAGAGCATATGGGAACAGCTTCTGGACAGGGCACACCAGAAATCAAGTTTAGAATATGTTGGAAAATAATTAAGTATCAAGGTACATAAGTCTCAACCTTAGCAAAGATGGAATTGGGCAACAAATTTACCAAATATGGTTTCCTAGAAGAGACAAGTTTGGAGATGAGTGTTACTTTCAAATAGCTCTGACTCTGATCAAATGATTATCATTTCAACTACCAGTTGCTTCAGATCATTTCCAAGAAATGGCATGACTAGTTCTGGCTGGCTTACAATGCCCGCCAAACAAATAGTTTATTAACCAAGAGAAAACACTATCCTTATGATGTCGCTGATGAATAAACCCATCTTTCAAGATTCAGTCTACAGATTCTGTCCTCTCTTTTCTCTCTGAAACAGACCTTCTGTATATATACACAAAATACATAAAAACAAATGAAGGAATTCACATAAACTTGCATAAGCCATAAACTCCAGTTTGGATTAATTGTGAAACCACCAGTATGTTTTGCTCTGGATTCACAGAGAAACTGGCCCTGCAACATTGTTAAATGCCAGGATTTAGAAGGAAATCTGATAAGCGGAGGAGGGGGAAACAACAGACCAACCCAAAAAACAAAACAGCCAACATATATAGAGAAAATGTCTCAGGAAACATTACTTTGTACACACAATGGCATAAATCACATGCTCGTATTTACTATTCTGAGCAAGTGCTGACTAAAGTTTCTAATACTCACCATTCTTGGGCAAGTCTCTATGTCTAAGAAAAGAATTTCAATAAGTTCATCTTATGATTACATTAGCTCTCTGCAAACTGAGATTTAGTACTGGATAAACATTGCTGATGCACTCTAATACAACACAAAAGGAACACAAAGAAATACGCTTTATTAGTCTATTAATGTACCTTGGCTTTTCAATTAACCAGGCTCCTAATCAATATTTATGTAGGCTGTATTGAGACACAGCCTATTTCTGTTATTTGGAGTTTGTTTCTACCATGCTATAAAAACAGCTAAGTCAATTATGGAACCTTCTAAGTCACAGGAGATCATCTAGTCAAGAAGTCATAAATCAGCCAGCCCATGGGTACGGCTGGCCTCTCCAAGTATTCTAAAAATTGGTAAATTATACACAAAATATCCAGACTTTCAGCTTCTCTTATAAAATAAAAATAAAAGGATATCTGTCAAAAACAAAAGAAAAACAAAAAACCCACCACCAACGACAAAAAAAAACAACAAAAAAACCAACAGTTGAAACTGAGTAGCAGCTGCCTTCATTAGACAAGAAGCAAGACCTCCAGTTTACCACTGTACCTGCCACTCCCTATTGTCTTACATTCAGTACACATCTCCCTTACCTGCCTGGCCCCAAGGGCAGGCACCCAGTGCTTGAACGTGCATACCCAGATTTAGTCTACTTTGCTCATTTTATTGATAATGATAATAAGGTTCAGTGACATACTTGAGTGCCAACTTTTAGTAGAAGTTGGACAAGGATCTAGGTTTCCTATCTGCCAACACAGCATTCTTCCTGAACTCTGGAGCCTGACTGCCTGGGTTCAAATCCCAGGTCTGCAAATTACTCACTATGGAACACTTCTTTAACCTCCCCCTGTGCTTCAAAAAAATTTGTTTTAAACAAATGTTTAAAAAAAGGATAATAATGCTATCTATCTCTCACGGCAATTGAGAGGATTAAATGGGTTAACATAAATGAAGTGCTATGTCAGAGTTAGCTGTCGTTATCACTGTCATTACACCTTTGCATTAGCATTTTCCAAAGCACGCCATGAAAAGATAAGTTTAGATGGTTTGTAGGTAAACTTTTTTTTTTTAATATAAGTTACTTATTGCTTACTTATTTTTGTGGCTACTTTTAATTTATGGGAAAGTGGTCCTGGTTTTCTATTCATAGGAGATATAGAAAGCTTCCTTGTTACACAAATTTAAATTAATTTTTAAATTAAATTTAATGAATAAATTTGAACAAAACCATTAAGTAAAAATGGGAACACGTGGGTATGGCAAGAAAAAAAAAAAAGCTAAGTTGCTATGAAAATGACTAAAATTTGGGACCGTGTATTATATCAGTGGTTTTCGAAGTATGGTCCAGGAACCCCGGGGAATCCCCGAGACTATTTCAGGTGGTCTATAGTGTCAAAACAACAATCATAATAATACTAAGACATTATTTGCTTTTTTCACTCTTACTCTCTTTCAAGTGTACTGTGGGTTTTTTTCAGAGACTCCATGACATGTGGTATGGCAACATAATGAATGCAGAAGCAGATATGAGAATCCAGCTGTCTCTACTAAGCTATATAGTAAAGAGATTTACAAACATGTAAAACAATGCCAGTTTTTACTAATTTTTTGTTTTTGAAATTATGATTAATTTTCATAAAACTGTGTAACATTTACATAATGGATTTATATTGCTATTTTAATTTTTTTAAATTAACTTATAATAACATTTTCTTTTTTCTGGTGTACAGTTCTATGAGTTTTAACACATGGCAACCACTGATGTGTTCTTGCTATAGTTTTCTCTTTTCCAAAATGTCATATAAATTGAATCATACAGTATGAAATCTTTGAGACTGCTTCTTACACTCAGCATAATGCCTTTGAGATTAATCCATGTTGCTGCACTATCAATAGCTTGTTCCTTTTTACTTCTGAGTAGTATCCCATGGTATGGATGTGTCACAAAGTTTGTTTATCCATTCATCCACTGAGGGACACTGGGTTGTTTCCAAATTCAATGACTATAAATAGAGTTGCTATAAACATTCACGTACAGGTTTTGCATGAACATACATTTTCAGTTCTCCATAGTGGGATTGCTAAGTCATATGGCAAGTGTATATTTAATTGTGTAAAAACTGTCCAACTGTTTTCCAGAGTGGCTGTACCGTTTTGCATTCTCACCAGCAATGTATGAGAATTCCAGTTGTTTCTTTTCTTTGCCAGCACTTGGTATGTCACTGTTAATTTATTATTACCATTCTAATATGTATGTAGTAGTTTCTCATTGTGTTAAATTAAATTTTCATTTCCCCAATGACTAATGATGTCAAACATATTTCAGGTGCTAATTTGCCATCCACATATCCTTTTTGATGAAGTGTGTGTTTAAGTCTTTTGCCCGCTTTTAAAATTGGGTTGTTTGCTTTCTTACTGTTGAGTTTTGAAGAGTTCTTGTGCCTTCTGGATATAAGTTTTTTTGTCAGATATGTGGTTTGAAAATATCTTCTTCCATTCTGTAGCCTGACTTTTCATTCTTTTAACAGTGTCTTTCAAAAAGCAAAAATTTTCTATTTTGATCAAGTCTATTGGTCAGTTTTATCTTTTATAGACTGTGGTTTTGCTGTTATATCTATAAGCTCTTTTCCTAATCCTAGGCCATGAAGAATTTCTCCTGTTTTCTTCCAAAAGTTTCATAGTTCTTTGGGTGCTCGATAATTTGAGTGTAAAAGGTCTTGAGTTCAAAAACTTTGAGAACTACTATATTAAACCAAGGCCTTTTTCTTATTCTTCATTTTCCTTGACCTCTTAGTAGCATTTGATAATAACACTTCTACCTTTGACTTGAAACTCTCCTGCTTGTTAAGAACTATGAAGAATCTGAGATTTTACTCAACTTTCAAACTTCGAGGTTAACTTGCCACAGTCTCGTGGATGCTGGCAAAGGACAAAAGACTCTTGGTCTGGGACAAAGAATAGATTATTGCTCACAGCAATAGCTGTAGTCAAAATATCAGCCTTTGTGTTGGTTCTGTAATACCCAGTTCCAAAAATAAGATGCAAGGAGAGCTAAATAATACCTGTACACACAGTAGAGTTCATTACAGTAGAAGAAACCAGAACATAGGGAACTCAAATCTTTAATACTGGTCAGTAAGCATGCCTGCCTTTGTTCTGGAGTAAGGCACCCGCGCTGTTTTCCAAGGTTGTTTGTTCATTATATAAACATCCTTCAAAAAACAGTCCAGAACAAAGGCAGTCAGTGGCTCACAAGATGTGCACATATTCAGGAGACCCTTGGAGAACCTACCCAACACCTACCACCTCTGTATTTTTTTGTTCAATTTCTCTTCTTCCTATTTCATCTCCTCACTGGGAAAATGTAGGAAACACATATACTTAGGTGTAGTCTGGGTCCAGGTCTTCTTTCTCTGCAAAAAACTTCTTGAAGAATTCATTCTCCATGGAAATACTAATGTTTACCTGATAGTCTATGACTATATTCTACAGTTTGATTCCAAAAATTCCCAGACTCCATACCCCTGTTGTCAATTTAGATGTTTCAGAGGCAACTCAAGATCAGTGGACCTGCATAGCCCATTTGGCTTATGTGTAAAAAAAAAAAAACCACCTTAGTTGACATAGAAGAATTTAACACTTCCCAACTGTAGCTAACTTTCCCCCAACATCTATTTTTCTTTTCTTCTTTATTATAAACTGTTAAATTGCTGGGTAGAGAATAAAGGCACCACTTCCCTGCTTTCCTTACAGCCAGGTGCAACCATGTGATCAAGTTCTATCCAATGAGATATAAGTATTAGTGATGTCTACAACTTCCAGGCCATACTCTCATTATGGAATCAGTATGGCTTTGAACCATGCAAATGAGGGCAAATCTTTCAGGAGAAAAAGACGGAAGGAGCCTGGTCCCTATACAACTTCATGGATCAGAGCCACCATATTATTCCTGAACCACTTACCTTTAGGCTGTGACATAAGAAATTTTGAACTCCTAACTTACTTAAGCAACTTTAATTCTGGGTCTCTGTTACACACAGCTGAACCTGTATCTTTACAGTAAGTCTTCACTTAACTTTGTGGCTAGGAATGGTAATATAATGATGTATAAAAACAATTTTACCATAGGCTAATTAATAAAAACAAGAGTTAAGTTCTTACAGCATCTCATCAATATTATAATGAAATAATGCTGAAGGAAACAATGTTATTTGAGGACCCACTGTATATCATTCCTCAAGATTGAGAACATAAATGAAATCTTCCCTATAACACTGTGTGGTACCCAATAACGCATCATTGCTGAGGAGAGCTATATTCAGCTATATTAATAGAGTCCAAAAGGACAAAAACACGTACATGTAATATTAGAGGGGTTAGCAGGGAGGGGGTGGAATGAGAACAGGAAAACATGGCATATTCACCTCAATTTTCCCTGAACATCTGGATTTTAAAAATGTTCTTTGTAGCAGTTGAAATGTGATAAGTGTTGGGAACACAAAACACATCGATAGCTGATGTCAGCTACATAAAATGTGAAACCAGAATAAAAGTCCAATTGGTTCCACAAAAATTTGGAAATTTTCATCAAGATAGAAAATAAAGATGACAAAAAAGTGTCAGATAACTTTTAAAAAGACCAGCAGCAACCACATCAGCTTGTGTCCTAATCATTCTAGCCAGGCATATGTGTTTAGGGTATGCACCAATGAACTCAGGCAAGAGGGAGAAATTGCCACCATCGGTCTTGGCTGGGCTGACCACTCCCTTGCTCTCAAGCCTCCCTCAGATACCTGCTATTTAAGGCACCTACTGATTTACCCAGTCACTTTCCCTGTTAACACTTTTGTGTGTTCTGCTAAAAGGAGAGCTACAGAGTGAGAAAAAAGGTTTTGCTCTATAGGTACATGGTTGCCTGTCAGAGGTCCAAGAAAGTCAGACAAAACAGAATGGCAATGTGGGTCAGCAAGACGAAGCTTTCACTGGTCAGCAGTGAAATGAGAAAAATGAAGACAATACAGTGAGCAATTCATGAAGCTAAATTTGCTAGATTTCAAGGATGATTCTTGAATCAGCTAGGATTCCAAAAGGAACTAGATGGAATACTGAGATAGTACAGGAACCTGAGCTAATTGTAGCTTAGCTACCACCACTCCTACACCAATGGATCAAAGCAGGGAAGAGCTGGTTTTCAGGATCAGAGCAGATCTTTTTATTAGTGGTAGTGACTCTTCCTTTGAAGGATCCCATCCCCCTGGAGAAACCTCACAGAAAAAAACAGAGAATGATATCTGCCTTCCCTCCTCCATCTCTCCTTCTTCTGGTAGGGCACCTTTAAGGCTGAACCCCACTGGAGGCCAAAGGGCCCAAGAGCTCTGATAATGGAGCCCACACAGTCAGCCTCCCAGGGCAGAGAGTAGAGAGAAGATGGGAGCCACACATATCTGGAGGGGCCTTCTGTACACTCTTTCCATTTTAGAATTTATCCCTCACCCTGTTGTCTGGTATTATTTTTTTTTCTCTGAAACAAGGATGGCAATAGACGTTACTAGTGTTTTTTAAATATCCTTACTAGGTAAAACAAAAAACAAACAAAAAAACTAACAAAAATGATAACAATGCTAAATTGGTCCCTGAACTGGGAATTTTATCTGTGACATAATGTTATAAATCTGTTAGTCATCAGAATTTGATGCTGAATCAAATAATTCTGCCTTTTACAATAAACACCTGAAATGCAGAGACTTTTTATAGGCAAGTACCCTTGTTTAACTTCTACTTTTCTTGTACTTCCCAAAGAGCCACAGACTACACATGCAACAAATACTTATTTAAAGGTACAACATCTCTGGATGTTCCATGTTGGGAGAAAATAAGGGATATTTAGAAAACACTGCCTTCTGAGTCTGAAAGGCTCAAGTTCAAATGCAGCTCTACTGTGTTTAATGTCCATGTTTATCTTGGAATATGACATAACCTTGCCAAAGTCTCATCTGACAAAAGGGGAAAATAGTAGAAAGAACCCACCTCATAGGGTAGTTAGGATGTTGAAATTGTTGTAATACACTGGTCATAAGAGAGTAGGTATCTAAGAAATGATGGCTATTATTAATAATATATATTATTACTTGAACTGAAAACAAGGGAATAAGGGTGAGTGGTATTCAGATGTCACCTGTGAGTAACTGTGTGTGTTCCTACTTCTTCTTAATTCTTTATCTGGAAATCACAGTACTCCTGTAGCTTCTGCTGGGTACCTCTAAGGTACCAGAACACAATTAAA
Organism: Macroglossus sobrinus; assembly: GCA_004027375.1. Lineage (NCBI taxonomy): Eukaryota > Metazoa > Chordata > Mammalia > Chiroptera > Pteropodidae > Macroglossus > Macroglossus sobrinus. The sequence continues at coordinate 67,167 of PVKZ01000300.1, forward strand.
AATATCTGAGCTTCTAAGCCATTCTCCTCAGCTCTTAGGGATACAACAGTGGAAAACTCTGACATGCTTTAATTTACCCAGAAACTAATCTATGAATTTAACAGACATTATTTTATCTAATCCCTACCAGGACTCTTCAGTGTTCTTAGGCCTATTTTAGAGATGAGAAAATCAGAGTGGAACCCCAAACCAGCTTTGGTAGTACCATTGTCTTTCTGGAAAACTGGTCTCTTAAGCCAGCAGTCTTCAATCTTTTTGGCACCAGGGACTGGTGCTCCTATGAGAATCTAATGCCTGATAATCTGAGGTGGAGCTGAGGTGGTGATGCTAGAGCTGGGGAGCGGCTGCAAATACAGATGAAGAAGCTTTGCTCCGCTGTCCTCCTACTTACTTCCTGCTGTGTGGCCCGGGTCTTAACAGACCACAGACCAGTCCACAGCCTGGGGATTGGGGACCCCTGTCTTAAGCCTTTTCAGTAGTAACACTCCACCCTACATCCACCCTGGGACAACAGAACATCCCCCTACTTTCTGTCAATTTCTTGAGGCAGGGGAATTTAAAGTCATTTTGAAACAAAAATAATTTTAATTTTTAACTTCTGTTGTGTTTTTGTGCCCAAAGTAAGACTACAGAAATCACCATTCATGAGCTAGTTAAAAATGTGAAGAATTTTCTGTTGTCTGCGTGATGAAGATATCCTCTCAAGTATGCACTAAGGTTTAATTTGACTCCCTTAACATGATGAAATGGATTTGCCATGGAGACTCATTATTGTATTGGGTTCCAATCTCCTAAGCTAGCCCCTTCTCTCCTAACCTTTCCCCTCCACCACCAGACATTTGGGTGAAACTTATGGCTCAATGAATTTTGGAAATCCATTCTGGCACAATTAGAGGGAGTAAGCAAATAGGAGACCTCTCTGAAGCACAATTTGTCAAATATAATGCGACCATCCTTCATGGCATAGCCAAAGGCATTTGCGTATCAAACAAGTAATTCAAAAATCCTAAATATTTTATGTTCCTAAATACATTTTTAATACACACTAGTCTAAAACCTGTTAGGCTGCAGCCTGCTATTCTGACCAGAAGGCCCTCTCTAAAGAAAGCTCCAGAAACATCCTCTCATTACTTCCCAGTTCCATTTCTTTCCTATTGGATTTCCATGCTTGCACATTTTCTCTGCCCTAAAATTAAAAGCAATTTTCATGGAAAGCAAGAAAATAAATCCCAGAATCCTAGATATTTTCTCTCTAGACTGGCAAACATTTGATATGTACAATGATACCTTAAGTCAATGGTTGAGCTTGCCTACCCTTCCTCTGGCCAAATTAATAAGGTGTTAACTTCATGGTCTATTTTTTTTTAAACTACTTTCAGGTTGCTATAATAAAAACTAGCTTGGCACCCGTATACTTAGCTCTGACCATTAAAATATAAGCAAAAGAAGATAAGTGAGCCCAACTCCAATGTTAAAGCTCAGTTGAGTTACTTATAAGAACATTTTATAAATGCCAAAACCAATAAAAATAAAACCCAAATTCAACAACCACTCAACCTAGTTGTTCTAACATGCAGAATGTCTCCAAATCATTCCTTTTATATCTTGATTTTTATTTTCAACCAGTTTTACAGGTGCATGACACTCTGCCCAGATACACAGTTCAGCAGGGCCCACATTCCACAAAGACCCCAAAAGGGAAGAAGAAAAATTTTTGTCCCTGTTGATATATGAAAATTATGGTGAAAGCCTTCTGAATTCTTTAAGGTCATTGGTGATCTGGCAAGGAGTTTTGATCTACTGCTATCAGTAAGGAGAAGAGCAGTCTTCACAGAGAATCACCAAAAGCCTCATGCCTATTTAGAATGCTTTAATGTAGAAACCAAGTAAATCTTCCTGTTTTGTGTACCCTCTATTTAAATATAAACATATGATTTAGACATGCTCCCTCTTGTTAAACATTTTTTTTGCTCTGTTCACTTAGTACAGTTCACATTATTATCCTCACATGTACAATGGCAGTGGAATAATTTTAAAACCACAGCTTTATTTAATAATGTAATTATCCTATATTGGATTACTTAAAGGGGCTTTGTATTTTTAAGTTCTAGTTTTCCTACACTGGTGATATGCTCTGCCACGGTAAATGATTCAGGCTTCAATCAAAAGCCCTAAATTCAGTTTGGAAAAATATTGAGTATTCGTGAATAAGCCAGGATTAATGCAAGAGCCAATTTGCAACCACAGTTGGTGACCTTTCTATTCCTATTCAAAGACTGTAGTGTGAAGGCCAACACAGAGGACAGACACAAGATTTACAACTGCTTGATTCCAACTCTTTTGCCACCTCCAGGAGGTTGTGTAAAGCAGAGAATAAAGCCTAAGCTTTCCTTGAGGTAAGCTTTATGAAGGCAGGGCTGAAACTCACTTTGCATTTCATGCCTTCCAATATCCTGCACATTCCCTGGTGGGGCTTAAAGAATGAATGAACGAATGAATGAATGGATGGATGCCTAGATGCTACCAGGTCTTGTGACAAAACAGTTATAGGAGGAAATCTAGAAGAAGCCATCACTGCCACCTGTAAGGGAGCATTCATACCATGAGCTTTTTCCAATGTTGTGAAGAAGGATTTTGTTCTAGCTTTTTCCCAACTCGACTCAATCTGATCTAGTTATCTTTGTGCCAGCCACTGGGCTGAGGATCAGCCATGGAGAGAGAAGGATGAGTAAGACACTGTGCTGCCCTTAAGAAACACACAGTGCCCAGGGCCTACTGTTCCTTGCTTAGGACATGAAAGTTACTCTTTTTCTAGTCTTTCACTAGAGAATCCATTCAATCTTTTCTTCCCCACGTTCTGAGCATCTCATCTGACTGGGCTAGGCTTGAGGAAGAGCTGGGGAAGAAGCTCTTGACTTATGGGCACCAGTATAGTGGGAAGGAGACAGACACTAAACAATAGCCCTCAGCAAAATGTGATTTACATAATGAGGAATAAGTGCATAAGTGATTGCATTCATTCAACAAATATTTATTGGGCATTAACTGTATGTCAGGTATTGGGGTTATAGTCAGGAAAAAACAGACAAATTCCTACCTTCCCAGAGCCTACACTCACATGAGTGTGTGTGTGTGTGTGTGTGTGTGTGTGTGTGTGTGTGTGTGTTTGTATTTATGTGTTGGGGGGCGGTGAGGGAAGTAGAAGAGCCAGATAATAAACAAAATCTGAAGCAAAAGAACTAGAAGAGACAATGATGGAAGGCAAGGGGTGGAGCTGGGGATTATTCTAAAGTGATCATGGAAGGTTCCTCTCCTGAAACTCTAAGGAAGAGCAGAAGCTAGCAAGGTTAAGAGGAGGTGAGGGAAGAACATGGGACGTTTCATGCAGAGGGAATAGAAGATATAAAGGCACTGGCAGGAAAGTGGTGCATTGTCAAATTCTAGGTTAAAAATAAAGAAAAACATACAGCCTGCCCCATGCAAATGTTTTACAGTTGATGCATGCTTCTAAATTTGAATCTAGACTCTTATGTTCTAAGTTTGCACTATATTTACCATGGAAGCACCCCATAAATCAATTTCCATTATTAAAAATTGACTAGAATCTACTTAATGGTAGCTTTTTCTCAAACCTTTAATGCCTACATATGCCCTAACCACTTTGTTGAAAACCAAATTGTGTCCTCCCTGAAAAAGAAACAGATGATTTTTCCCCTGAAACAGTTAATTTCCACAGAACTTAAAAGATGGAAGGCTGCCTACTCTCTGACATACGCACAAGGTTGAAGGGCAGCTTGAAGATGCTTACCTCTCCTAGATACCCTTGTAAGAAACACAAGGATATATGGCAACCTGATTTAATGCCTCTCCTCAACCTCTGTGCATGAAACACATCCATTTTCTTATGCATTAGAGAGCCCATTTAATTTTATTTATTTATAGATATAGATATAGATATAGATAGATATATACATATACATATTCATATACATATACATATACATATGCATATGCATATACACATACACACATACACACATACACGTATACACATATACACATATACACATATATACATATATACATATATATATCTGTCCCAGGCTGCTCCTGCCTTTTCTTTCTGCAGACTCATCGCCACACCAGACACAACACTCTTTCTGCAAAACATTTCCAGTTCACCGATAAAGACATTAGGTTTAAAAAAGACCCAATATGGCTTGTTGACATGCTCTAACACTGACAAATATTTAAAAGATTAAAGCCATCCGCTGGCTACTATGTATGCAATCTATAATTACAGGCCCAGAAGAGTTGGGGGTGTTTGGAAGGAATCTCTTAAGGAGAATGCATAATAACAAAAGGAAAAAAGAACAAGACGAGGTAAGAAGAATATCTTTCAATCCTTATTGGACTAGCTTTATAATAAAGCAATTGGTTCCATTGCTGATGGTTAGTAGGCAACCTCTAAGATGGCCCCCAATGGTCCCCACCTCCTTGTATTCATGCTGTGTAATCCCTTCCCCTTGAGTGTGGGCTGGACATAATGTCTCACTTCTAACAAACAGAAGTAGACAAAAGTGAAGAAATGTCACTTCTGAGATTAGATTATAAAAGGACTGTGGCTTCTGCTACCCTCTCACGTTCAGCTGCCACGTTGGGAGCTTGCCCATGGAGAAGCCCAGGTGACACGGCAAGAGAATGAGGGAGACCTAGGCCAACAGCCAGCAAAGAATAGGCCCTTGGTCCAACAGCCTGAGAGGACCTGTGTCCTGACAATAGGCAAGTGAGTGTGCCTGGAAGTAAATGCTTCCCAACCGAGCTTTGAGACCTGGAGCCAGAGGCAGCAGCTAAGCCTTACCCAGACTCTTGACCTACATAAACTATAAATAATAAATGTTATTTTAAGACATGAAAATTGGGGTAATTTGTTATGTAACTATAGATAACCAATACACCAATCTTTAACATGGGATGTATTTACACATTTTTGTATGATGATGAAGTAAAAGTCTATGAAACAAGGTGCTAAATACCATAGTTTCACCTCTGCCTAGATATTAGATTAACTTTTGCTAAGAGGTTGACATGCTAATGAAAAAATGCTGTATGTAACTGCCTAAGTTCTGAAACAGAGAGCTTTTCTTTTGGGGGGGTAGCCATAGAAATTTCTAGGAATACTATTTAATAAAATAAACATACCTTCGGGATGGAAGAGGCAAAGTAAAATATAATGCTACAAAGTAAGGCTAACTTTATATTTTATCTCTTCTAAGCAACTAGAGGGAGAGGGACTGATCTTATTTATCTTTTTAATTACCCCATAGTACCCTGCATATACTAATAAATATTGGTTGAATTGAACTGAGTCAAAGTTCACAGTTAAAAGTCCTATACTTAGAAATAGAAATGCTATGTTTTTCAAGAGCAATATCATATTATGTCCTTAGCTATCACAGAAGAATCCCACGCTTCATCTCTCTTTTCCTTCTCTTACTTTTCAAGATTCTTCTTTTAAAAACTCTTGGCACAGATGACCAGTTAGAACTCTGTTGCCTGTAAGTGCAATCTGCAGGTTCTGTTGACACGCAATTCTCCAATCCTAATGGCCAAGATCCAGGTAAGGCTTCTTCTCTTTGCTCAAAAATCAGGGGAAGGAGGGCAGAAAATAGCCTTTAAAAATTAAGGCCAAAATAAAAAAAAGAATGAGGCAACTGAAATATCTCAATATTCTGACATGCTGAGAATGTTTTCACTCCATTGCTTAAAGGGGTCATTTAAGGAATTCTGGGGGTCAAGAATGATCTGAACACCTGCTTGGCTGTCTATTGAATTACTGATATAATAACATCAAATATGTGTTGTGAGAAACAGAGCCTATACTGTAAAGAAAAAAAAACAGAGCCTGTTGATAATTTCAAAAGACACTATCATTTATGTAATTCATATACTTTGCAATAGGCAAAAAATCGTAAGCCTCTTTACTGGCATCTTCTTTTTGCTTGACCAGATTGTGGAGATGCACATTTTACAACCCGATGCATTCTTGCTGAACACACATTCAGTCCCCAGGAGCACAAAACACAATTAGACTATCATGGAGAATATTCACAAGAAACAGAATGTAATAGATTATTTCACTTAAGACATACAGAATTCAATTATTTTCTGCATATATACCCATGTACACTAGAATTTGGAATAATTTGGTGAAGAGCCTGAGTACTATGGTAGTGTTTTCTTCTGCATTCTAGTAATCTGATATACACTGTGGGATTAACCCAAAGCAAAAGGATTTAATGGCCCAGCAGGCAATCTATTTTGAGATCCTCCTTCTAAGATCCCTCAGCCATTTTGGCTGGAACCCTTTCCCTTTACATCCTTTTGCTGATGCTTTCCACTTTGTAAAAGACCCTGGTGTTTCACATCTTAAAGGATCTGGTCTGGAGTACACTCTCTGCCATTACTACCAAAAGAAGAGGAGCAGAAGATAATGACAATGGGGTGAAACAAATTAGGGGTGTTTTGAGGAATAGGTAATAGGAAAGGCATCTAAAAAATGACCAGGAGAATGAGAGTGTTTAAAATAAGTTCAACATTGTGTACATTCAGTGGATCGACACTAGGTTTCCTGGAGGTTGCATTGTGAATGAGGAGGAACCGGGAAAGCACCAGGCTGAACTATCTTTGGCACATGGGGATCAAACATCTGAAGTGCAGGTTTTGTCTCTTGGCTTTATCATTCCATCTCATTTTATTTTGTGGAGGCCAACGGAAGAGATGCCCCCTAAAGTCCTTTAAGACCTAAGTAGAACAGAATAAAATGGGTTCCAGGGTATCCCTTTCACAGTCAAACATGGATCGACAACTCTGAACTTAAACACAAGTCTCTTGGAACAGATAGAGAATCAGTAAGCTTAACTCTACTTAAATTGAGAGTTTACTTAGTTATTGGTTTTTAAACAATAATTAGTAGTCCAGTGATTCAGCAAATAAATTACTTACCAAGGGACTATTAACAGCTTAGGACCATGACAGACCACAATAACTAGCAAAGGGTAAAGGCCTGGGACAAGCCAGGCCATGGTTTGGTTCTCTATGCCCATAAAAACCTCATTTGATATTCACAGCCCAGCAAGATTAACCCATTTCACAGAAAAGAGAACTTAACTTCAGAGAGATTAAGTTGACCAAGATACATACAGCTACTAACTGGAAGAGTAAATATTCGTGCTTGGATCTATCAAGCTTCAAGACAAAGAGTTTATACTCTAACTAGAAAGAGCACTGCCTGTAGAGTCAAGTTCAATCTTCTAAACCTGACCTGCTAGACTCCCTGAGGTCTAGCCTCAGTCTCATATTTCACTACATCTTGATCTCTTGCTGAATGCAGTCCATATCCATGATTGTTATGTCCTTCCTTCCTATTTGCCTAGGATTTCCCCCTCTCTCACCCTCATTCCTCAAAAATCTCCACCCATGAAAGTCCTAGTTATTTTTAAGAGCCAGCTCATTAGCTCCCTTCTCCAGGATACCTTCGGCATGGCTACAGGGCACCTTCCCACTCACACACTTCTTTCTTTTCATATCTCAATCCTTGTACTTTCCCTAGAGCCTAACTTTGGGACCCAGGAGAGAGCCCAGCTCTCCTTGCACATCCATTTCTGGTTAGTGAGAATGGTGAGGGCTTTGTCTACCTGGTTGCCTCAAGTCCTTTCCTTGCCACCCCTTTAGGACCAACAGGTTCTTGTTTATTTATTTACAGAAACTGGGCCAAATATGAGAAAATTTTAAATTGTAGTAGTCCAAAGCTTTGCTCTAAGAGACTGCAAGGTGGCCACATCTAGACTGAAGACGAGTTTTGTTTGTCCCACCAAGTGTTTTTTAAAATTTAGATTGAACTGCCAACTACATTCACATGAAAATCTGGACCTCTGGCATGTCTCTGAAAAAAAAAGGAAGATCTGGCAATAGTGGACAACATTATCACCCAGCAATGTTCCACAGGACCTGAGGAACAAGATGAGTCATGTGCTTCCCAGTTCCTTCAAAACATCATATTGTCTCCTAGACTCAGCTCATTTCATGTCCTCTTACCTGCCCAGCCCAGTGGGATTTTATGCATGTGCCCTGCTCTCCTTTCTCCCCTAGATCATCAGAAGACGCCACAGAAGAGGTGGCTTTTGAATAGAACCTTGAAATATGGATACAGCTTTTGTGCAGTTTTACTACACAGAGGAAAATATCAGCTAATTTTATACTATACCATCCCCGTGTCCCCTGCTTGTTAGCAGGACAGGACAATGTTTCTGCCATCTGTATTTTAGAATCAAGACAACTTGAGTTCCCATTCAGTCTTTGTTATTTACCTGATGAATAAATTTGGAAACCTAGACGAGTTACCTAACCTCTTAGATTGTCCTTTTGCAAAACAGAGATGACACTAGAACCTACCTCATAGTATTATGGTTGTGAGAAATAAATAAAAGGTCAACATAAGAAGCTGTCAGCATCTAATTTTATTGTTATCTTTATTAATACCATTTTAAACCAGGGGTCAGGCAAACATTTTCTGTAAAGGACCAGACAGTAAATATGTTAGGCTCTGTGTGTTATACAGTCTCTGTTGCAGCTACTCATCTCTGCCACTATAGTGTGAAGTTGACCAGAGACAATTTGTAAACAAGTGAGCATGGTTGTGTGCCAATAAAACTTTATTTACAAAACAAGCAACAGGCCCGATTTGGCCTATAGGCCTTGCTGACCTCTATTTTCAACTATCTACACAGCTATACAATGTGAATCAGCTCTGAAGATGTATTAGGTGACTTGATGATATGTGGAACAATAGGTGCCTCCAGTGGGCATCAGAGGTCATCTCTAACCTGTTTACTGGATTCACCAAGATTATGCTCAGCCCAAACATCATGCTACAGGGAGGCTTCTCCCATCTCCAGATCTTGCCAAGGGACCTCTTTCCCAATCTTCACCAGTGTGTCTTTAGATATGGGTTCAAAAGTTACATTTTCCAAAATGCCTCCACAGACCTTCTCAACAAAATTGGGCACCCCATCAGAGGTCTCTGTGCTTTCCCTTTATCACGATGACTGCATCACAAAATTCATTCATTTATTTGTGATAGTTTAATTAATCACGTGTGTACTCCCCATTCAAAGTTAAGCTCCACAAAGGCAGGATCTGCCTGGTTTCCCACTTCTGTCTCCTCGGGGCTAGCGCTGAACTGAGCCTGAGAATTCTTTCCTGTGAAATGTGCAAGAGGCACTGTGTGCCTGCTGTAGGGGTCACCAGATTCAAAGAGCCCTTTTAAACATTTTATTATACAAGTGTACAGTGTTATTACTGAGTTATCTGTGTATCAATCAACCGCCAATCTGACTGCAAGTTCCTAGAGAACAAGATAGAAGCTTTCAAGAGCCGGATGCTGAATACATACATAAAGGACTATAATATGCACCTGAGAGTGCTGGATTCTAGTTCTACTTATCACTCTCTAGCTCTGAGGACGTGCCCAAGATTTTACTGGGCCCTAGTCTCTGCATATCTATTAAATAAAGGGGGCTAGACTAAATCTCTTCCACCTCACCACTCTTGTATATCCTGTGAGTCTATTGAAATGTCCATGGCAAATTAGATACAAGCATTTTTCTGAGATGACCGAGACACATCTTCTTGATCATCTTTATCAACAATGCTAAGAAATCTTTGGTGGGTCACGCCTAAAAGTAATGTGTCTTTGCTGATGGCAGAGCCAGAGGGACCAACTATATCTATGATTACAACAACTTTCTAGCCAGGAGGTCTCTGAGAACCTTATCAACAACCTTCCCTGAGTCTAATCTCTTCAGTGCATGTCAGCAGACTTCATTCTACAATGTGAATTTCCAATCAGAACAAAGCCATTCTAAGTTGGGTAGTCAGAGAAAAACAAACAACCAAACCTGGGCCTGTCACTGAGGAAGCCTGAGGATGACATAATGAGCGAGAACATTTATATTTTCTGGTACAATATATAGCTAGTTTGCTTTTCTCCAGTGGTATCAGGTGAGTTCAAACTAGACAATGGCAAGCAAAACTTGGACCAAAAGGAAAACAGTATTCTATCAAAATGATTTTCATCTCCAATGTTCCATTGGAAGCTTGTGGCTGGCCTAGTGACAAGTAACTGGATGGTAACTTGACCTGTTATCTCTGTAGCATGCAAAGCTTCCCTAGCAGGGGTAAAACACACACACACACACACACACACACACACACACACACACACACACATGCCCATATCTACATATCTGCATACACACACACACTCACACACACACACTTTAATATGTATATGTATGTACATATTTTTAAAACATATTCCTTTTTTAAGAAGAATACACAGAATTAGCAAGTTTAAATTATCGTACTTAGTTCTTTGTCTCCAGTTACACTGTGTTCTTTTGTGCTGGTAAAACAACATGCACTTTAATTAGCAAATATCTGTAAATAATTTACTTGCTTTTCAAATACAACAGAACAATGGGGTCAATTTTCACATACATTTACCCAGCATGCATCCTGGGTCTTAAACCAGACTCTCCCATTGTTCAATAACTATATCAAGCTGTCCAACTCTTGCTGCCCTTTTTGGTGGAATGGAGGGTGGGGGTGGGGGCTAGAAACTCAAGTTTTAGTAGCAACATCCCATTTTGCAAAACTCCAGAAGACAAGCTAAAACAAATTCTTATGATCTCTAACCCTGGAACCTTCTGCAAGGAACATGGAAGTGTGCCAAGGGCAAAGGGCACTGGAGTAATGGCTGCAGGATGCAGGAGCTCTGTGCCCACCCTCCTACCTCTACCGCAGACAGTGTGAGCCCAAAAACACAAGGCATAAAATATGGGGCCTATGAATCATAAAACCTCATCTAGGCTTTGCAGGGTTAAAACTGGGCGCTGCGCATGCAGTGCAAAGAAAGATGTTAAATCAAATGAGAATGACTGCTCCAGGACTGGAGGCACTATTATTTTGAATAAGATTGAAAAGGCCAGAAAAAGCAATTCAAAAACATTTCAATTATGTATTTCCCAGAACTACATCTTTGAGCAACTAATGCAAATGTTACCACTACAATAAAACTTCTTTCCACATAAAAGCATATAAAACAGGTTGAATAGCATATATGTTATATATCATATGCATATTTTTGACTATTAATAAAAAATTCAAAATCTATGTATGCTTTACTCTCCTAAGCAATACAGTAATTATGATTAAGGGACAGGCAGCACAAAAAGAGCCAATTTATCTTACTCGTGCTCAGGAATACTATTGTGTAACTAAGCAACTAAAGACAAAATATGGTCTAATTAATTCACTCCTATGCTTATTTAAAAGACACAATTAGAACATTTTTATTTTCCAGCCTGCACAGTAGTTCAACATGCTTGAGGGTGTAGAAAGCAAAGCCTATTATTCTCAAAGACAAGAGTTTAATGTTTAGTGCCACTGATCAAGCTTGGAACTCCACTGTGGGGAGGGGTGGGGGGCTGTGTTTCTCAGCCCGGGTGTGCCTGGAGTCATGAGAAGGAAAAGGTAGGGGGAAAATGTTTCTGGAGCCACTAGATTGACTAGCAACACGTGGCCTCTCCCCCATTTTTCTTACTGTGGCACAAGGATGGAGACGAAACTATAAACTTGATGATCACATGCCACTGAGCATCTATTTATACGACCATAAAGATTCTACAGAAAATTCATGTAATTAAACCACCCGTCCTAGTCTGCATGATAAATGTCAAATATTCATCTTTAACGCTAACAGTGCATCAGATTTTAAAAGCAGAATTAATTTATGCATGTATGTGCAGGAGATTGATGCCATTAGCATGATTTTAAAGAACCATTTCAATAATAATCATTATCTGTATGTTCGAAATGTGTTGTCAATATAGACATTCACAGTCCAGGATGTGAGGCACGCTCTCTGAAGGCTACGACCCAGGTTCTAACCTCCAGTAAGATGGAAAAGATTACAGTGTGGTTGCAAAAAGCTATCCTTGTGTAAGAGTACAGCAGCAGATTTTTCAAGAAATGTAGGAATCCATGACCACATTTGTGAGAGGTGAACGAATCCTTAAACCAACAATCGATCAATTTGTTTTAAATTTCTTTAAAAGCCAAGCCAACTGGTAATCACTAACTGAAATATTACTCTGAGTAGAAGATGGCAAATATCCAAATACCCTGGCTATAAAAAATGACAAGCAAATGCATTTGATTCAAGCAATTATATTCTAGATATTGGTTAAAACTAGACTTTGATAAATGAGCTTGAGTCATGTATCACTAGATGCCACTATGAACAACGGTATCTTTATTAATAATTAATAACAAAGTATTTACATGTATGGACTCATGTACTTCATAAAAATAACATTTCCTTAGTATGTGCCTGACATTATAAATGTCAAGAGAGGTTTTAATTGCTTATAATTTTGACTCGCTCTGAAACATATGGCCTAGTTTAAGACTATCAGTCTGAAGAACTTGCTGGCTCCCAGGAACTGCCAACTAACACTCAGGTGAGAAGTCACTCTTTTTCCCTGAAGTCTAGTCTTTTCACAGACTGCCATCCCAAAGACTTGCCTTTTTATGGGCTTATGGCTAAAGACTGGGAAAAAAGAGAAAGAGATGCTAGCTCTAAACTGATCATTCAGTCCCAAACATTCACTAATTTTTTTGGTGTCCCCCTAAAAAAAACACTTCATACTTTTTTCCACGTCCTATGGCGTAAAATGATGATGGATATTAGAAGAGAAAGAGAGTGTGAGGTGGAGTGTTGAAGCTGGCCCACACATGAGCTACTGATTATAGGCCCTCTGCCAGAAAAAAATTGGGCCAAACTTAAAGAAAGCAGGTTGTGGGAAAGTAGGTATTTTAATTATGTCATTCAGTTATTCAAGAAATACTTAGTGAGTAGCACTGAGTACTGTGGGGGGACCCAGAGGTGAATAAGACACAACCCTCTGCTCCTGATAACAGTACTATAGTGGAAAGGGGTAAGGGATGGTGACAAGGCAAAGGTAAATAACACGAACAACCATTACATAAGGCACAATGTGCAAAGTACATGGGAGGTTAAAATCACTGTGCTGTAAGCTTCCTGAGGGCATGGATTCTTGTCTGTCTCCACTGCTGTATCCCTAGGACCTAGAACAGGCTCCGGCACAAAGTAGGTGCTCTGTAAATATGCATTGAATGAATGAGACTTTAAAGATGAGGACGGTACTTTCTAGTTTCTAGAAAGATCATGTAAGTTTACAAATAAATAGTGACCTTAGTTTAACTAGGAAACAGTCTGACAACTTTCTGAGACCAATGTCTGTCTATGAGAATAAACTATGAGCTTTTTGATGGCTGGAGTTATTCTCCATTATCTGTATCCCATTGTCTAGCATACAGTAGGTCTTCAATCAACACCTGAGGAGTTGAATAAATTCTTTTTACAAAAACATGCAGAGAGTGAGCCTTATTTGAACACAAATTGCATTTACTGTCAGCACAACTTACTGACATGTTACATAGCATCTTATATTTTTGCATTTTTAAAAGCATGTGTTGGTCTCATCTCTCATCAAGATTGATAAGCTTCATGAGAAAAAGGGCCACACCACGAGCTGTTTTGCATCCATCTGTTTCTACCAGAGCACTGAGCACATGGTTGTTAGCACTCAACAAGTAGTTTTTTATTAACTCAAGATAGATGATACCAACATTGGCTAAGTTAATATGTTAACCACACAAAATATAACTTAATACATATTCTGATTATCAAATTTTAACATCTTAGACTCAATGTTGAAATACAGTTTTATGTAAGTAAATGTTTCTGACATGGTAAAGTTAAATTATTTCTTAAATTACGAGATCTTGCTCCAAACTCAAGTAAGAAAGGGAAAAAGGTACACAATCACTTTCCTTATTTGGATAAACCCCATAGTCAGCAAACTTTTTGCTGTAAAGGGTCAAAGAGTAAATATTTCCCACTGTGTGGGCCATATGGTTACTGTCACAACTACTCAACTCTGCCTTTGTAGTCTGAGAGCAGCTATAAACAAAACATAAACAAATGAATCTGACTATGTTCCAATAAAACTTTATTTACAAAAACAGAGAGTGGGCCAGATTTGACCCTCAGGCCATAGTCTGCTAATGCTTGTCACTCTCCAATAAATTCTCTCCATATAATTCATTAGTCCTCACCCCAGTTCTAAAGGGCCTGCCAAGCAGAGAGTAAAGATATTCTTTTTCTTAGCTTAAGAGTCTTACTAAAAATAAAAACTGTAATAACTACATCCATAATGTGCTGAACTCTTCTGTATAAGTACTATGCTAGCCGCCAGACCCTGTTCATTACTATTTCTAATTCTCTCAGCGAAGCAGAGATCATTAAATTCATTTTACAGATGAAGAAACTAAGGCTCAAAAAACAACTCATGAATACAGACCAGAGACTGAGTGGCCAGCCACAGATGCAGCAAAGCCAGTTCGGCACCTCCTAGATTTCGTAATGTGTCTGCCTAACCCCAGATGTGATATGATCAGGCAACCTTTTAAAAAATCCTGCCATTCCAGTTGATAGTATACTTCAATACTAAAATGTAAATCCTGAAGGGAGCCTTTTATTTTGGTGACACAGATAAATCTACCATATGCATGAAAGCCAGCCTGATTTGGCGGCGTGGGGGGTGGGGGCACCCTATACTGGCTATGCATTTAAGCAAACTAGCAAACTAACCTGGATGCCACCCTCTCATAGAGAAAAGTTTTTTTTAGGAGAGTTGATAGTAGTGATTTCAAACTGCAGTGAGAACCATAATACTAATATTAATGATAATAATAATGAGTCAACCATTATTGAAGAATCTACTACGTGCCAACTTCCCTTGTAAGCACTTTACATGTATTAACTCTTTTAATCCTTAAAATAATCCTAGGAAGTAGGTACTATATATCCATTTTACAGATGAGAAAACTAAGACACAGAAAGTTTTAAACTTGCCTAAGATCACATATCTAGAGCAAGCGCATTTAAAATGTTTAAATTGCAGAATCCTGAACCCCAGTTCCAGAGATTTTAATTGAGTTAATTTCAGTAGGGGCTCCAGAATATACATTTTTAACCAGTGGTGAGGCTGATGATAGTCAAACCACTTTTAGAAATTCTGCCTGCATGCTAGAATCCATAATGCCCAGATGTGCTTGATCTTGACCCCCTGACATCATTAGTTTAGTCATCTACACTCTCAGTTGCAAGTGACCAGCAAACCTTTTAGAATCCAGCCCATGGCCTGTCAGGCTGAAATCTATGCTTGCACAGTCACCTATTTTAAGAGGGTATATTGCCAATAGATTAAGCACTTGGCAGTTTGAAAATGAATGTAATCAGAAGTTACCCAGTAACAGAACCAATCACCCGCCTACTTTGCCATTTTCCTCCTGTGAAGAGCTACTGGCTGAATGTGGCAATTGTGGGTAATTACTAAAGACACTTAACTCCTTGAATATGGCCCGGCTATTCACTTTCATGATAATTTAAAACAGTATCACGAGTAGGCACAGGAACCTCCACACAGACATAAAAGTTACGTTTACTGTTTAAAATTAAGAATATTTAGAATAAAGGCCGCCAAAATTGTAACTCTTTTTTATTTATTTAAAGACTTCACAGTTTATAAAGTGCTTTTGTCCATACAATGCCTCTTCATATTCACAACAACCTACAGTCAGCCTTGTTATTGTTCCCATTTTGCTGCTGAAGAAACTGAGGCTCAGAGTATTTATGACTGTTCAAGGTCAAATACATAGTAATTGCAAGATTAAGATGTGACTTTCTGTTATGATTTTCTCAACACCAGTTGCCAGCACTGTAAGTAAGTGAAGGCAAAAGTGTATGTAAGCATGCAAATCATTATCATAATTATTAAAACTAATAGTGAATTATTAATGATTATTAATAATGTTATTAAAATGTAACTGTTATTGTTATACACCACTGGCTAGAATTAGCTGAACTTTATAGAATAAGAATGGTTCTGCTACTTAAATACATGATAACAAAGTTGATTAACTAGTCATAGTTCTAAAATGCACAAGGAACTGCCCACATTAGTACACACTTCTAGAACACAATGTAATGTATTCAAGCTCTAGTGTCAAGGGTAGATTTCTGTGGAAAAATAAACCAACCTCAAAGCTTAAGAAGGCCTAAGTTCTAGCCTGGTGACCTTTGACAAACCGTATTAACCTCTGCAAGCCTCTGCCTCTATCTGTAAAATGGGCATACAAAGTCCTGCCTTAATCAGCATAACACAATTATTGCAAAGGTCAATAAGAAAATATTCCCCCAAAAAGCCATTTGCAGATCATAGCAAACCACACAGGGATGCCATTTCTAGTCTCACACAATGATAATTTTCCTGCTTTTTGAACTGATGTCTTTACATTTCAAGAAATCATAAAAAAAAACAAAACAAAAAAAAACAACAACAAAAAAAAAATAGACTGGTTCTCTTAAACCAAAAAAGCATACTGAATCCTGGCTGTCCTTTTGAAATGGATGCTGATGTCAGCTCAATCAAGAAATTATTAACCTCCATTTGGTTACTTAAAATAAACTATACTGGCTGGTTAAATGTGCTGAACATTTTCTCCAAGTAACACTGCACATCACCAAAAACCTTTCTCTTTCAGTTACACATTGCAAATGGCAAATGCATCATTCAAAACTATTTAAAATCAATAATAAAAATCATTTCACTGTATATAAACAAGGTAATGGAGTAAGTGAAAACAAAGCAGATTTCTTAATGAGACGGCCCTGTTGCCCCCTCTAGGTGCCAACAGTAAGTGCTGGTTTCTGTAGGATCTCCTCCAGAGGAGACTGCTGCTGCTATTCTGCTAATGAATGACTAACTTAGGCCAGGGGGAAAATGACATCACCAGGGAAGAAAACCGATCTGCATTGGGAAATTTTCTACCTGCTTTACATTTGTCATAATTATTTTGCACAATACAGCCTGCATTTGCATAATTTTGAGGCGTGTCATTATCTCAATTGAAAATTGTTTTAATATGGCTGAATAATTCACAATGACATCAGCCAAAGTCCTAATGAAATATACAAGTATAATCATACAGCTAATTACCAGCCGTGTTAGCATTAAAAAACAAATCATGCATAATATTAGACGATGTATATGCAGTTGAGGATTATAAATAGAGCCATCTCCCTCCTCAAATCCCCTAGAGTTTACTTTTAAATGGCAAGATTAATTTTTTCTCAGGTATGGCTCATACAGTGGTGACAAAATGCACAGATCATTACTATGGTTTGCTTTCATTTCCCCATAATGAACATTTTTTAAAAATCATGTATGTTAAAATATATCACTATCAACAGTTCTAACAGATCCAACCTTCAGCTTCTATTGGCTTTTATTCTAAATCAGAATTCACTGTTTAATTACACCAACAGAAATTAAAACTGGACCAAGTGGGGTTAATTCAGTATCTTTAAAAATATTCCAATTTCATTCAAAAATTAAAATAGAGAGTAACCACAAAATATCCCATAAAACACTGAATAATTTCCTTCTGGGTTTAGTCAGAAGTCTATTAGGCATCAGCTCTTTTCTGGATATTTAATCCTTCCCTTTTCCAGATCACAGGCCATGTTGAAGTAATAAATTTGAAAAGCAAATAATAAGAAATCGAGAGGGGGAGGGGGAGAAAGACAGCTGCGCAGGAAAGTTGGGTGGGGGGAGGAGGCCGAGCGAGACCTTGGGAGGGGGAAAGAGCTCAACCTGTTGGTAGGTTGCAGGATTTTTCACAGTATTTCCAAACAACACTTTTGTAAAATTGCAGGCAGACGTCGGGAAATGTGAACATTTAAAACCCAAAGCTGGCGAGGGAGGGCGGAGGGGGTAAGAGGCGGGAGGGTGTACGTTCGGGGGGGGGCGGGGCTTATTTCCGAAGAGGCAGATCAGAGCGCGAACGTTTCGACGAACTCCTGTAATTAACCTGCAAAGACCACTGACGGGTACCTCGGTCCCGGGAGAGGGAGTGAACTAGCCATGCCAAAAGTACAATCAACTCCTTCAGATCAAGGAATTCTGGAAGGACTGCCAGGCAGCTCCAAGCTCCGGGATGAGTTAAATGGGGAATCATTCATTTAACAAAAAGATCCTTACACCTACCTCGAAAGCTCGAGAGCTTAATACAGAGCTAGCTACCCACAAAAGTCTCAGTTTGATTGCCCTGCTCTCGCTTGGGCCACACAAAGCCTTGCCAGGCGGTAGTGCGCCCTCCCTCCCCGCCGCGCCGTGGGCACTGCCTCCCCCAAATAGTTGCTCTGGTAGGTACCGCGGCTCTGAGGTCGGTGAGCTGACAAGGGGAGCCCGCAGAACTGCGGTCACACAGAAATGACAGAGCCGAAGGGACGCGGCCGCCGCGGCGCCCAGTGACAGCGAGCTCACCTCGGGCGTCTTCCCGGGAGCGCGACGAGCGCCCCCGCGGCCGCCCAGAAACGTGCGGAAGAGGCTCGGTCCCTCCCCACCCTCCCCGGGAGCGCTGTCTGGGCAAGGAGGACGCTGGACTTGTAGGGCCAGTGGGCGAACACACACCCCTCTACCCTTCCCGGGTCCCAGTCCCACACAACCCCAAAGATCGCGCTCGAAGACGTTCACTTGGCGTGGAGTAATTGAAAACTAGAACATCAAATGGCTTGTCCGAGGAGGAGGGGTGGGGGCGAGAGATAGTTGTTAATGCTTAACGTGTTTGTGCCGGTTACACGACCGCTTTGAAATCCGCCCGGGCAGATCTGCAAGTTATTTGAATGTATTATTCCAGTACCTGTCATTTATCACTTTATTCAACACGTCTTTGCCAACTCAATAGCTTTTGATCTCACTCTGCCTCCATTTCGTAATTTCCGCCCTCTTAAACATATCAAATACTTACTTAAAAAAAAAAAAAAACACGTGAACAATATCGAAACCCACCGAAAGAAATCCACCCAGGCCCGACGGATCCAGACGCGAAGGTAAATTTTCAAAAGGCAAAAAAATATAAAAAGCATGTGATGTTCAAGGGGCAGGAAAGCGAACAATCACACACACACACACACACACACACACACACACCCTTGAACAAAACCCTTCTCGAACAAGTTATTTGATCTTGACTAAAATCAGCAGTTGGATCCTCTTTGTAAAGCTGACAGCCAAACTCTGACAATGGCAAAATACTCGAGCCCCAGCTAGTGGCGCTACCCCTTTAAAAAAGGAGTCGATCCTGCTCGCCTGCAGAAGTGAATACAGTATTTTCAAGCTTGCCCTGTAATAAGCATTACTAGGGGAAAAATCATAAAGAAAGAAGAGAGGGAGATATAAGTTTACCACCTCGCCATGGTCGCTATTTCTGCCCTGGGGAGTGTCTTCTGGGAGGAAATAAAGTTTAGAGCTGGATAAAAGTTGCCGGCTGGTCCTCTCTTCCCACAACAGCTGGAGCTCCGCTATGCAAATCGGATCCTTTGGCGTACATCTTACAAAGAAAAAGTCGCCAAGGGACAAAATTCTTGGTTTGTCTTCAAGGTGAAATTGAAAAGCCTTGTAGAAAATGTAAGGTCCGTGCAAGCCACACGGTGAGCCGACCCACTGCAGGGGGAAAAAAAAGCACCAAATAAATAATGTAGCCATCAGAGCACAAACATCTATTCCCAGACACATTTACACACAGACATCCTACACCCTTAATACAGAAGAGCCAACAGATATAAAGCTGGGTGGAAAAATAATAGAGCCCCAAATTTTCTGTCTCCCTTAAAAAAAAAAAAAACTCCGGGCCCTCCCCCGCCGCCCGCCACTTCTCCCTACCTCTCCTTCTGGGGCGGTAAAATTACATTATGTATGTATGATCAGTGCAGGGATTTTTTTTAAAACAATAAAAATGATTTGGGGGGATGCAGAGGGTAAAAGTTTGGTGAAAAGTTTGTGGGGGGTGTGGGTGGGTGCAGAGGTGTGGGTGAGCTGGGGGGTTGGGGGGTGCCGGGGGATGCCGGGATCGGAGGAGCGGAGGAGAGCGAAATACCTGGAGTGAGTTGGGCTCCATCTCGACGTTCTGAATTGATTGAACTCAACATTCTCTCCAAACTTGTTGGCTTGAATGGATTGCATCAGGTCCTGGCAGGGAAAAACATTATCTGTCTTCAGCCGGCGTAATGTCTCAATATAAAACTGAGTTCTTGCCTTCCCTTCGGCACCAAAATGATTGAAAATATGTCCTAATATTTCTCTGACGACTCAATTTTCAGCTCCTGTCAAAACTGTGTAGGTTTCCCTCCAAATGTGGGTTGATCAAATTCATAACCGGGAGAAAGGCTCCGTCCGTTCTCGGCGGGAAGCGGATGGATCAAGGCAAAAAACATGTAGGAAGGTTTGTAAAAATAAAATCCACCCTAAAATTGTGTGAAGATGAGCTCTCCCTCTTCCCAATCTCCCTTGTCTAGGGGAGTCGTCTGATGAGATTTTTGGAGGAGACCAGAGCTGGCGAGCTCCGCTGTGCATCTGACAGGACCTGCTTTGTATATGTCTAATATAAAGAACATTTCCTGCAGAGATTCCGGGGCGCTGCTCCTCTTTCTAATGCTCCTTAGCAGATTTGCTGTTATTAGACATGTAGATTTGTTTGATAGTTAAATTACGCTTCCTCACTGCCATGTTTTCTAGAACTAATCTGTTAAATTATCTTTTGATGCCTATTCACTTGGAAGGGAAAAGTGGGTTATCGATTATATAAACACATAAATATTAATGCATTTGTTCGCCTCGCAAAAAATATTCAATAAATAAATAAATAAATAAATAAATAAATAAATAAATAAATAAATAAAAGAACAGAAAGACAAGTGAGCAGTGCACACACATCTTGGGATTTTGCAAACAATATTGAACGGACAGCGACTGCATTTAGAGACTGGAACAATAAACGATGCATGATAAATCAATAAATGCCAACAGCGAGTCTGCTCGGAATATGAATTCAGGCTCCCGGTTCTGCGTGTGCATTCTTTAATTTTGAAGTATATACACTAGTACGTGTTTACAATGCTGATGGACGCCAAGGGCGCTCTCAAATGATAATGTGTTTATATAACCCAGCGCTACAGGAATAATATACCGACTCCTACCCAACCCCCTCCCCTCCCCCGCCAAAAAAAAAGGGAGAGGAGCTTCCTCAATAATAGTTAGAAACAGAAAAAATCTATTTTGCAAACTAGTTAAATACAACCAGAAATTAAGCTGTTGAAAACCGGGGGCATGAACCGTAAGACAATAAAGGCTTTAAATGTGTATATTTATTGTTCTGGAGCCCTGGAGCATTGCGAGGTTTGCATGCACGGCTATTATGCAAACACAGAGAAACTTAAGAGCGACAGAACAAGGAACAGGCAGAGACTGCAAAGCCCTCGCTCGCTCCGACCCAGCTGCCGGTCCTCCGCCAGGCTGGATTGCATTTTCGCAGTGTTGATGTAAAATGGTGTACTCGCTTCCCCCACGCTCCCCCACCCCCGTTCCCGCTCTCCTCCTACTCTTTCCAGCACCCCCACCCCCGATCATTTTATTATATTGGCACAAATCTTTCCAAAGTGGGTCTGGCATGCTAAAAAAGTAAACATGTACTATATGGGGAATAAGGTCTGTATAGTATGACAGTTGAAACTTGATCTGTGATAAAATTACAGGATGTTGAAATTACTAGTAAGCTATTTTTAACGCTTTCGCAACGCTTCACCTCTAGTCACAGCATCTAGTTGAAACAGGATTACTTTAATGAAAATTATATTCACATGGCTGAAGTTAATACACCCGGCAGAGCCTAAATGCTTCATATTCAGTGACTTGAGGTGGAAAGACCCTCTGTGTGTATTTTTATGCCTTTTCATAACGTCTGCGTCCGCCGCAGTAAGAATTAGGGCACTCAACATTATCTAAACCACATTTTTTATTCAGAACATGGGGAAGTAATAAAAGGCAAGATCTATCTCGGCTCTATACACACAGAGATAAACCAAAGAAAATGGCAGATACTCCAATTACAATAAGTAATAAAAGCCCATGCCAAACAGCCAGTATTTTGAAAGATGTTGAAAACTATTTTAATAATTTAAAGTAATATCACAACCCTGCAGCATGAAGGACAGTATAACAATTCACAGTCTCTCAGCTTTTGCATTAGCTAAATTATGACTTGCACATCACTCTTTAATTATCTTCCTTGAAATTTCATCTGATCTTTCTATTTTATAAACATGGGTTACAAAGAGATATTACAGCTCTAGCGCTTTCCCTCATTTTAACTTTATGATGCATACTGCAGACATTTGATTAGAATAACCCATTTTGTTCATTTTTTTACATATGAATGGACTTGACTGAGGGCATTTTACATATATTTTTTAAAAAATACATGAGAGATGCTTAAGGCTTCAGTTAATCTGTCCTGTTAACACACACACACACATGTGTATATATATATATGTATATATATATACATATATATATATATATATTCAGTTTAAGTAATCCTATATTAAAACACTTGAGTTGCAGTATTTTGACAAGATCGTATATAAGATCGACACTAGGTCTGTTTCCTGTGTGACCAATGCAGCAGCATTTATGTAGGAAACCTTACCAGAATGCCTGAGGGTATCCCTTGATTGTATATTAAATCTCTTAAAAAATACACAGCTCTTTACAGCATCTAAGCAACTTCTGCTGTTTTGGTGCTGTAAGTCTTTAAGTGTCTGTAAGGGACTTCATCTAATTAGAAACCCTGTTTCCATGTCTCTTCAATGTAAGCACTGAACTAAGCTTCGTGCTGTGCAATCTTTCTCGCAAACTCCCGATAATGTTTTTGTGATGTTAACAACTGCACGGATCTTGGTCTGAATATTTTGGAATATCTGCAGCTTTGTAATCAGATGAATGCTAAATTTCAAAACTGAATCACAAGGGTGTCTTCCCTTTTTTTTTTTTTTTTACAGCGCCATCACCACCTTCCCTTATGAAAATAATAAAATCTAATAAATCAAACCTCAGGGCCAATCCTGTGAATGGCTTTTAAAATTATAGATCACAATTGTGTGTGTTTACAAAACAACAACAACAAACACCCTCTATTTTACTTCTTTAATATGATGCTTGATAAGCACCTGTAAATTATCTGTGTAGCAAATATCCATACAAAGAAAGTTTCAATTAAGATAAGAAGACTGTATTGAAACAGTTCTTTGAAGTAATGTAGTTAATAGCCTGTTTGATTTCTGCTTGTGAGAGAGTAATAACGTGGATTCAAGGCTCCATCAATCACAGAGCAGATGTAAGACTTGAGACACCGACACCCAGGGGAATAGAAGCAAACTCCTGCCGTGCAGGGTCCCTGGGCTAATGTAAAGTAAATACTCATAAACAGATTGAATGTTGTAAGAAGACAATCCATTCAGGACAGTTATAATCATGAAAGCAACTGCTTTATTTATCTATAAAAAAGCTTGTAGCTGGGATTCATTGTGTATAAAAGAGGAGTGGTAGAAAAATAAAAGCAGTATATGTTTATATGACCCACTATTTCTAGGCTCTTATGTCAAAACACAGGAACCTATACCCACACATCTATATTCCTGCTGCTTTGCTAGCCAAAGATCCAACTGTTTTAAGTTACTTGGTTTATTTAAAAAGTAAAAAATTAAAAATTATTCTCACCCCTCAAGGGGGTGAGGGAGCAGTGGACACATTATTTAGTGTCTATGAATTGTTTCATAAAGGATCAGGAAGATTAAGTTGGTTGCAAAAACCAGCAGTGACATAATTAGGCAGCTTGGACTATAATAAACAGGATCATAAAAAAAAAAAAGTACAGTTTTAAGAAAGAAGGAGACCATTTCGAAAATTCAACTCTCTGTGGACCTCTGGGCCTCCCCCTCCCCCAAATTGCAAAAGACAACTGAAGTA
Source organism: Macroglossus sobrinus (assembly GCA_004027375.1). Classification (NCBI taxonomy): domain Eukaryota; kingdom Metazoa; phylum Chordata; class Mammalia; order Chiroptera; family Pteropodidae; genus Macroglossus; species Macroglossus sobrinus. Next base: position 91,244 of record PVKZ01000300.1, read on the forward strand.
TTTTTGACCTTGGCTACAATAATACTTCATGTTTTAGCACTTTAGTCAGCATTTTATCTACTAATTGCTACACACTACCGCATGTGGCTCGAATCTGCCACTGCAGCTTTCTTTCATTGGTGGGTGAATTGTTTGATAAAAACTGGGAATTCAACCTGGCTGTTTCTTTTCTTGCTCCCGCTCACTCCCTACCCCCCTTTCTCTCCTCTTCCAGCTAGAAGCAGCTAATTTTTCCAGAAGATACCGCACGGATCATAACAGGGCCGGTGAATGACTCCCTTATTTCCTTCAACCGGCTAAACTCGGATCACTTTGGCGATCGGGAGGCAAAGGGAGGAGGTGAAGGGGAGTGGGTGGGGAGGAATGAGTGGGGCGCAGCGCGGGGAGGGTGGATCCTGGCCTGTTGGTGGATCTGATGCTAGGTGATTCTACACATTGGTTTCTTGGCTACTCCATCGCTGCCTGGAAGTCCGTGGGACTCCGTGCTGCCCACCTAGGGACCTCGGGTTAGGGGCTCTCTCCTATCCTGCTTGGTCAGAAAGTCTTGGGTTCGACCAGGTAACCCCCAGAGTCTGCAGACTGATTCGTGGGTTGAAAAGCCAGCGCTGTCTGAGGGTCAGCCATCGCCTAGTCCCCTCCCCCTTGCAAACCTGGCGCCATACTGATCGGTGGGGGTGGGTGGCGTTATTAATAAGGCGGCCTCCAGCAGAGCAGGCTTGCCAAGTCTTAGTGCAACAAGTCTATTGGTTTAAAGGAGGATAAGCCGGGTTATACGGGTCATTACTTTCCAGGAGACCTCTAGTGGTCAAAGGTTGAGCTACATCTTAAATATGGGGTTCCTATTTGTCGCGTCTCCCGGGCTATGGTGGGGGATAGGTTTCCAGGTAGTAAAGGCGGTAGCTAGGAATAGATTTCTCATGGACTTGAGGCCAGGACCAAGAGAGAAGCAGAGAACTCGGAGAAAGGGATCTCCAGAGAAGGGTCATGTGATCCCCTTTGTGGGAGATGAAGGCCCCAAGTTCCTCTGCCCTTAGAGATGGAGACTTCCTATCTTATCTTGATTTTTCCTCCCAGGGCCTGAGATTAATCAAGTATTCTCAGGGAAGTTGAATTAAATTTGCTCAAGCCATTTCCAGTTACAATAGCAATGCTGAGTCTATTTATTTTTTTCTAATTTGTTTGTAAATTAAAGCCAAATCCTCCTCCCTCACCCCAATCACAAACACACCCAAACACTCCTTAATTTTAACAATTCATTGCCTTCAAGTGCCCTTGACATTTATGGGTTATTTAGTTTAGAAATAACTAAGCTGCTGCTGCTTCTTCTTCTTCTTCTTCTTCTTCTTCTTCTTCTTCTTCTTCTTCTTCTTCTTCTTCTTCTTCTTCTTCTTCTGACTTCTTTTTAAGATTGCATGCACTGTAGTATTGTATATATGACTTCGGACTACATTGTGACCTTGTCCCTATATCCAGAATGCCACACCATTCCATCTCAGGTGGTGAGGTGCTGGGGGAAAGGGTGGTGTTTACAGGCTTTTTGTTCTTCAGACTAATTTGTGATTCACGTATTAATAAAGAAGATCAAATTGACCCCCAGCAGGGTATTAAAGGGATTGCTGGGAATGGCTATCTTAGATCATTTCAAAAACAGAGATCCCAGCCATCTGAGGTTATTAAAACATCTTGTCATACCTAATTTTTAAAAAAGAAGACAAGAAATGTATGGACATAAAGTCTTGGCTTCACTAGGGGACTCATATACTGTCTACTAAAAATTTCTCTGTGCAATTTCAAATGGACATTAATGATGCCTTGTATTTTGTGATTTATATCTTAAATTACTTGACAAGCATTAAGTAACTCATTACTTAGAAGCAGAGTGGGTATGGTAGGTAATTCATTAGACTGAAAGTCAAGGGGACCATTCTTCACTGATTTTCTATATTTTCTTCTCTATGGCTATAATTACCTGCAGGGCTCAAATCCTAATTCTGGCTTTGTCAACATTTCTCAGATAATTGTGGCAGAATTATCTAGACTGGTCATCTGTGTAGTGGCACCCTGTGTGCTAGATCATCAACCAAACTCATGGAAGCACCAGCAAGTCCCTTGGCTGCTTCCACCTACATTTTGCCATGCCACAGACTGATAATTTTATGACTTGTTATTGCAGGTTAAAATATGTAAATGTTGTAATTCACTAAGGGTATAAAGAGATCTGAGTACTTCAGAGGAATAATTCCAAGAAGAATAGTGATATTGTTTCTGTTTTCATCTTTAATAAGCTTTAGCCAAAATGAAGTTGGGCAGGCTTTTCACAAAGAATGTAGGGGATGGAAGAGCCTCACGCAGGGCTTATGCAAGTCCGTTTTCAGAGTGTGCTGGCACCAGCTCTTATGAATTTGAGAGAGTTGATAGTTATATTTTCTAGAACTTTGCAAGTTGGCTATTAAATACATCTAATTTTAAACATTAAATTATATAAATTCATAATTAAATAAATATTAAAAACAAGAATTATATATATTCATAACTTATCACTTTCTAATTATTTTACTACATTTCACTATTATCTATACTCTTGAGGTTATTTTTACCTTTTGTATGTTTATGGTTGCAATACAATATAATGTCGTTCTGCTGTGTATTTCTTCCCAATCTACGTCCATTGATGTTATGTTGGTAGCTTGAAAGTGGCTGTGGTGGTAGTATTTAGGCCACGGAACTCCATACACTTTACAAATCAGGGCTTGATTTATTGTGTTGTTGATGCTCAGATTTAAGAAAGGGATGGAGAAAATGTTAATATTGTAGATTATGATTTTTTTTAATGTCAACTTGACTGGGCCATAGGATGGCCAAATATTTGGTAAAATATTATTCTAAATGTGTCTGTGAGGGTGTTTTGCGGTGAGATTAACATTTGGATCAGTGGACTGAGTAAAGCAGATTGCCTTCCTCCTCATGGGTGGGCCTCATCCAATAAGTTGAAGGCCTGAAGAGAACAAAACTAAGAAACTCCTATCTGACTACTTGAGCTGGAACATAGGCTCTTTCCAGCCTTTTGACTCAGACTGAAACATTGGCTTTTAGTCTCAAGCCTGCCAACCTTAGGACTAGAATTTACAACATAGGCGCTCCTGGTTCTCGGGCCTTTGGATTCAGATGGGAAATATACACCTACTCTCCTAGGTCTCCAGCTTGCCAACTACAGGTTTTGGGGCTTAGTCTCCAAAAATCATGTCACACACACACACACACACACACACACACACACACACACACACACCCTATTGTTTTTCTTTCTTTGGAGAACCCTTACTAATACATAGATAAATTTAAATGTATATTAAGCCTATAGCCAATTATATTATGAATATTACAATAAAATTGAGGAAATATTTGAAAGCTATCATCTGATTCAGCAAAGAAGTTGCATGTCACTGACAAAAAAGTGAAGTTCTGGGATACATCTTTGTTTTTTCATTTTTGTCTTACTCCTGAATATATAAATGAAAATACTAACCAACAGTTAAGTTGAAACTACACTAATTTGTTAATTGAAATTATAGGTTAGCTAGGGCTACTATAGTTCAGCAAATAAGAAACAAAAGCATTCAATGAGAATAGATTGGCTATATGGAATTTATAGTGAAGAGTGTTGTATATTTCATGATTATTTGTATATTTGTGGTGTACCTCCTATTTATTAACAAGTGCACTTATATACTACATGTATATGTATATACCTAAATCTAAATATACACATATGTGCATATCTAGATATAGAACTAGATCTATATAAACAAACAGTTGCATACTTTTTGGGGGGATGGGGAGCTAGTCGCATATTTAGAAGCACACCTCTGTCTAGAGGTAGCCTTGAACCTGACATGCAACCCAATATTTTTAAATGGTTGAAATAAAGTCATTTTAGCATAATATTTTGTAATACATAAAAATTATGTGAAATTTACATTTCAGTTCCATAAATAAATTTAAATTGAACTCATTTGTGCTCATTTATTTGTGTATTATCTATGGCTAAAATGACAAAGTCGAGTAGTTGTGACAGAGAGCACATGGCCCTCAAAGCCTAAAATATTGACTATATTACCTTTTGTAATGGAAATTTGTAGTAGAATTTGCCTGTTCTTGAATATGTAGGTACCTCCCTTGGCTGGTAGTAGCAGAAATTAAAAAAAAAATGACCTTTTGAAGACTTTTCTTGTCATTGATCCTAGAAATGTTTCCTCAGTAAAGAAACAGAGAAAATGATTACCCAGCATTGTGAGGGATTCAAATCATTGATTCAAGGTCAAGGAGAGAGATGATGTTATCATAAAAGGAAGAATGGAGTATGAGATTTTCCACTCCTTGGTTTGTGTTCAAACCACTGGATGACAGTTCCTTTCTTTCTTTCTGCTTGTCCTAAAGCACTGTATAATTTTGTTGGGTGCTGTTAAATATTTATTGAGTTTTTTTTTCCAATGTGATTCAGTTACTGTGTGTCTATGTGTGTGATGGGACCCTTTAGGATTAAAGGTGCTATGTAATAGAGGATTATTTTATGACTTGTTGTTGCAGGTTGAAATATGTAAATGTGGTAATTCACTAATGCTATATTAGTGCATATATCTTGAAAATAAGAATGTATTATTTTTCTATTTAGGTCTAACATCATTTACATCCTTTTTTTAAAAAACACCCAATCAATTTTTTTTTAAAATGAGGAAATGCAGCGGAAGAAAAAAATTCCTTTAATGCAATACTTCAGCTGAAAGTTTAATGACACAAAAGGCAGGCAATTCAAAGTTACAGTTCCCACAGCAACTGTAACTCTGCTATATAGCACATTTAGGCATAGATTTCACAGCATGTACTGCAATACAAAATACTCCACACTGGGCATGCAAGGGGGCAGAGTTATGGTTGCTATGGGTACCATGACTTTGAATTTCCAGATTTTTTGAGAGTTTAAATTCTCAACTAGAACATCACATTAATAGTTCATTTTTTTTGCATTGAAAATAATAAAGGTTGTATCACTGTTTCCATTGTCAAACCTATCTCCAGCTCAGTCCACTGTTCAGTACAAATACATACCCAAAAGTATTCACTTTGCTTGCTAAAATTAAACACATGACCTCAGTCCAGGGAATATTTTAGTTTGCAAATTTATATGCGATGACTTTCACTGGATTAACTAAATCTGCTCCCTCTTTTCCAAAAATTACTAATAAATTCAGGTTAACTCTTTCAGCATTCTGGTGTGTTTTATCTGTTATTCATGGGCTGAGAGTATATAATAATCATATTCATTGTGTATGAATGAGGTGTATATATTTATAATTTACACTGTGTCTCTTTTCAAAAAGAACTGGAGGCAGTAAACTGCATGTATTCATTTATTCCTTGAACACACTATGCAAGTTTATATTTTTATGCTAGTGGTCTCAGGACTCTTTCCACTTTTAAAATTGTTGAAGACATCAAAGAGCTATATATATAATACATATATATATATATATATATATATATATATATATATATATACATATATATATTTGCCATATTAGAAATAATTGAAATATTAAAATATATTTAAAATATTCATTAACTCATTTAAAAATAACAATAATAAACCCATTACATAACATAATGGGTTGACATATTTTTTATAAAAAAACTGTATTTTTCAAAACAAAGAAACAGTGAAAAGAGAGGCATTGTTTTACATTTTTACAAATCTCTTTAATGCAAGACAGCTGGATTTTCATGACTGCTTTTACATTCAATCTGTTGGATATCACAAGTCATATAGCTTCTGGAAAATGCCACTATATTTTGTGAAAGAATGCAAGGAAAAAAAGCAAGTAATATCCTAGTATTTTTATGGTCATTATTTTTACCCAGTGGATCATCTGAAATGGCTTCAGGAATTCCCATGGATCCCCACACTCCACTTTGAGAACCAGAGCTCCATACATTTGCTTATGCTATCCTTCCATGCATATGTCTCTTTCTTGTCTACAGAAAAACTCCTATTTATGTGTCAAGGTACTAGAAAAAATAATCAATTCCTTAACTATATCCTCATAGCACTTAATGCATATGACAACCTAAGCATCTATGTGTCCTTATGATTAAATGTTCAAATGTCTGAGGTTTTTTGTTGTTGTTAGACTATGAATTCCTTAGAGGGGAATTGTGTATTATACATTTTTTCTCTCATTTTTTAACATGGTACCTGGCATTCCATATAGAATTCATTCCAACAAGCAAGCAATAAAATAGCTCCAATTTGTTGAGTCCATAATATATGTTAGAAACTAGGTATTAGTTGTCTCAGATTTAATTTTCATAATAATGCTATAAAGTTGGTATTATTATCACCAATATTTTTTGAATAGGAAACTAAGGCTTGGCCAAAGTTGAACAACCATGGGTCATACACTATGCCAAGAAATATGGGAAATAGAAAAAAAGCAGAAAACAGTCTTTGCCTTAAAGGCATTTACAACCTACTTTGGGAGACAAGACATAATGCACAAATGAAATGCAAATAACAATATAGAAGTTAGCCAACAGCAGACCACAAAGACTATAATTAAAGAAATGCCTACTTAGTAGAAATGGCTACTTACCCAATGAATTATTTAGAATCAAATTTTTGGAGGATATACTTCTATCAGAAAACTCTTATTTTAGAATGCACACCAGATAAATGTGTGTTTGTTTATAAATTATATATTTACCATTGTGCTATTATGTTACAAATGTACCATATACACTAATATACTGAAAGATATAAATTATAAAGAAATTGTAAAAAAATGAGATAAAATACACAAAAAAAGTCTAATTTTTTTTCAGCATGCTGATGAATTATGCACCTCACTTTGGAGCCAGTTCATCTAGACTAGTGACAGTTGATGTTGGCTGCACACTAGACTCATCTGAGGAGTTTAAGATACGACCCTGGGTCATATGACCCACCTCCAGGTCAATTAAATCAGAATCTCTGAGGGTGGGTACATAGGTCATAAGGATTTTTTTACCCCTTCACACCTAAGCAGAGAATTCTAGTATGCAACCAGAGGTGAGAATCATAAATGCAGCTGCTAAGGACCATGGTATCATGGGGAAAGATTGAGGACTGAAGATTGGGGAAGACATCGCAGAGAAGATGATATTAAAAACAGTTTTGAAATTTTTGCTTGGAAGTATTGAAAGTTTTGTTTGTAAATTTGAGTAAGCTGATTTTTTAAATCCCTTCTTGCCCAGGTTGGTAACTTTTTATTTTTTGAAGCAGTGCCCATTCTGCGTGTACCTGGCTTGTTAAAGTCTGGAGATGAGTCTGTATCCTGTGCCTGGCTGAGAATTTGTGCTGACCCCTTGGGCTGTTTTTCAATAATAGTAATTATGGGGGTGGTGATTTTCTGTGGTAGTAAATAACTTTGTCTCGGGAAAGCATGTTCTTTGAGTCAGTATATAGTCCCATAAATGGAATCATGAAATGTTTGTTCTGGGAGGCATCTTTTAAAAACAGTATTCTTGTTCTGCATTTCAGGAAACAAGATCCAGAGGTGCTACTTATGTAAGGCAAAGCTCTGAGAAGAAAGGTTTGGGACATTGGCGAGGGGAGGAAGAGACAACTGATTGACATTAGATAAATGCTGATTGAGGCACTTTATTCTGGGACAGGATGTATGGGCTGAATGGAGTAGAGTAATTGTGCTCTCTCTGTCTTTAGCTGATCTCATCAACACTTGGGTTCAGTTTAAACATTTAAAAATAAATTACACAGAAGATTCCTAAATTCCAAAAATTAGAAGCTCCCCAAGCTCTGCTTTCCCATTCTTAAATTACTATAGTGATCTAGAGCCTTTTCTGTGGATGAAGAGGTTGAACTACATGAGCTGTGAGGTTTTTTTTGACTCTCTGTGGAAGTTCTGGGACTGTGTGCATTTCTAGATTGTGTCACCCAAGCTTGAGGATAACATTAGAGCACAAAATTGGGTTCAAAAATTCCCCTTTGTCTGCATCACAGGGAGAGGATAGGTATTCTTGTATAATTCACACTTTGAGATCCAGAGGCTGGACCCATAGAATCCTGGGACAAAAGTAGCCATTCTTTATTAATGTCTACTATACACCACCTATAATGGGTCATAATAGGTGAAAGACATCACAACTTGGAAACCGCTAGACCCAGGGGGACAGTGTAATTCATACACCAAGTAAACTACACGTTGATGACTTGTCAAAGCTTTTTTTATTTGATTTAAATTGGGTTTCATAAAGTGGAAACAATGAAAGAAACCATTCTTGTTCTTCATTCTTAACACACATGAAAATATTGGAAAGATGCTAATGTAGGAGCTAGCATGACACTTGATGTTCCTTTACTCCTTTGTTTATGTTGTTACTTTCTGATATTCTTCACCTTGCCTTCTTCACCATATTCTTAACCTAAAGAATCCATCATGCCAATTGAAAAATGGACAAACAGTAACAGTTTCTCATTTATCTAAATGCTTGCATGTACTTACCTTTATGCAGGAAGCTCTATCCACATTGTAAAGACACAGAGGCAGAGGGGATAAGTAACTTGTATAAGGCCACACAACTGGGAAGAGATGGCTTCAAATTCAGGTAATCAGTCCTGAGTTTGTGCACTTAACAGCACATTTTATCATCTCTTTGATAATGGTGTCAGGGTGTCACACAAGAATAAATTTAAACGTTTGATGAATATATTAAACAGTTTTCATCATCACTTTTGCTAAAAATTTTTAAATTAAAAAAATGAGATTAGATTTATTATCTATGAACTTGGCAAAGATTTTAAAGAGTAGCCAGTACTGGGGTGGAAATGAGAGAATGAAATTTGCCCCACTGGAGGGATTGCCAACTTGTACGGTCCTTCTGAAAGACATTTGGCAGTATGTACTAAGTTCCTTTGATACAGCAAACCCTCAGACTGAAAAATTTCACTTTTATGGATTTATGCTAACAAGAATTTTGGACAAGTTCTCAAAAGAGAATATAAAAATTCACACCAGAACATTGTTTAAAACAACAAAAAGTTAGAAGCAACATAAGTAATTGAAATAGAAGATTAGCTAAATAAATCATGGAGCAACCCTAATAAGGAAAAATATGCACATATTAAGAATGTAATAGAAACATGTTTATTGACATGGAAAGATATTCAGAATACTATTGTTTTAGAAATACTTTTGACTTAAAACATACAAGTTTATATTGATAGAATTAACTCAGTTATGTTTCTTTGTACTTTTTGGTAGTTTCAAAATTTTCTACTATGTATTACTCATAATATATTAGGAATACTTGTGTCTGGGAAAATTCTCCATCCATACAGCTGCTGTCTGGGCCTCAATTCTATGCTCACCCATGAGCCTCTGATTGCCTATTCAATTTCCAGGCTCCCTATAATTGGATGCACCCTAAATAATAGGTAGCAGCATCCTGTACTCAGAAAAAAATATTGTGAATTACAAACTATTAAATCAGTGTTCAATTTTTAAATTAATTATTATTATGAAATTAATACATATTAATACATATGCAATGTACTTGGACATGTATTTTTTGTGCATTTTCTGTGGGATAGATATACAGAAGTGTGGAATTACCATGACAAAGTGTAAATAAGTTTTCAATATGGCTATATGCTGTTAAATTAACCCATAAAAAGATGGTGCCAGTTTATATTTCTACTAGAAACATATGAGAGTTGCTTATGCCTTTGATCAGTCAGATTAGTTGCTTGGGACAGATCACATCTGTAGCAATGACAAAATTGACTTTCTTGACTGTAAAATCTCTGGAACTTGGTGATGAAAGAGCTGCTTCAGTATAGGGTCTTTTCTAGGTGGTCAACAGATGGCCCTCAACAATACTGGCTTCAAGTCTCTTTTTAACTTAAACTGGAGCATCTATGGCCCCTGAAGTATATTAGATTGTAAATTAATTTCCTGTGAACATCCTAATCAATTACTATTTGGAGAGATCTTGAAAGACCCAGTAAACATCACCCTTCTTTTTGGCTTAAGGTCTGAATTAATTAGAATCGTCAAAAGAATAAGACAGAGAGTCGAAACATCACCTTTGTTATTGCTGAAGTTGATGTTGAAGAATGTGAATTATATCTACTGTGCAGGTGGGTTTCCCCATTCTTACCTCTGGCAACAAAGAAACAACATCCAGTCTTAGGCAGCACTGGGTCACTGCAAATCTCCTTCACCAGCCAAGGCTTTCACTGAGACATTCATTAGCTGGTAGAGAATAATCAGGAAAGAATGCTTTCTGGGTGAGTGTGCTTGGCAATCCATGGCTGGTGTTCTTTCAAAGCTACTGATCAGATTCTGTCTCTTTTCCTTTCCTGGGGAAGCACAAGTGAAGATATAGAGTGAAACCAGAGGTTTTACTCTACCAGAAAGAAACATCAGGAATAAGAGAGATTCTTGTCCTCTCTGACCTTCCTTCCCAGCCCCATCCAACAGGAAAGAGTTTGATGATTGATTAGTAATATCTGCCATGGTGTGGATTTGGGGTTATGGCACATTTGTCATACAATTTTAATCCTGCAATAATTATGCAATGAATAAGATGTGGTTAGTTAAAAGTTAGATGCAATTGTGTCTTCTGCATTATAAAAGGGGTTCATTACAGACTAACTACCCTTACAGACTTTGTATCTCTATTCTCTGCATGTTCTGAGTCTCAGATAGTAGGGTGGAGAGGTAGTCTGCTTCCAATATTTTGTAACCATCTAGGTCTTTATACTTCTTGGTGCTACTCCCAGCACAGAGTTAATGTTTATTGTAACGGTTTATAATTCAGGATTCACATATCCAAATCTCCAGCTTTTGCATCAGGGTAACAGAAGCAGAGAAGAAAAAAGTCAGCTTTCATCAAGCGGCCAAGGATAAAATTGGTAGTAGAAAAATTAGATTTTCAGGCTATTAAATATTTATTACAAACAATGGAGCATTTAAATAAAATGAAGCTCATATTGTCTTTCTAAATGCTTGGCATTTTCTACTTTGTGATCTTGTTGATGTTCTTTCTTATGTAAGGAATTTATCTGTTATTTTTTTTATGCAGATACTTTCCATTTGCTGTACTGAGAAGAGAAGAACATTTTTTACTTGAGTTGAGTGACTTCAGTGCCCAAGAGAGGAGCAAGATATGCCAGAGACCAATTAAGCTGGGTTTAAAAAGCATGAACTTCCTAATAGAAAAACAGTATGCCCTGGGTGGGGTAGAGTTGGGGGAAAGGGCAGAGGTGTATTGAGGAAGAAATGAGGAGGAACACTGAGAAGGCAAAAGAGATTTGGTCTTTGATTAACATCTTTCCTTATTGACACTTCATTATTTCTGGTCCTTTTCTATATTCAGCCAATAAGATGGCTGCTCCCTATGGAAGGACTTCAACCTATAAATAGAATAGGCTACCCTCTAGCCTTGACCACACATTTCTTCCTTCAGACTAGTGTTTCTCTAACTTCCGACTTTGGAATTTTTTCTCTCTAATTTTTTCCTTATCAATTTGCCACCTGTATGGTTTTCCCTTCCTTCCTTCCTTCCTTCCTTCCTTCCTTCCTTCCTTCCTTCCTTCCTTCCTTCCTTCCTTCCTTCCTTCCTTCCTTCCTTCCTTCTTCCCTTCCTCCCACCCTCTTCTTTTTCTTTCTTCCTTCCTTTCTTTCTTTTCTTTCTTTCTTTCTTTCTTTCTTTCTTTCTTTCTTTCTTTCTTTCTTTCTTTCTTTCTTTCTTTCTTTCTTTCTTTCTTTCTTTCTCTCTCTCTCTCTCTCTCTCTCTCTCTCTCTCTCTCTCTCCCTCTCTCCCTCCCTCCCTCTCTCTTTCTTTTCCTTTTTCTTTCTTTTTTTCTCTCTCCCTTTTCTTTCTCTCACTCTCTTCCTTTTTTTCTCTTTCTTCCTCTCTCTCTTTCTCTTTCTTCTCATTAAAAAAAATTTTATGACTAAAAGAAAAGTCAGTGTCACTTGCCATAAGCAGAAGGTAACCATAAAAGTAAGTATAATGGAAACAAAAAAGTTTAAAAAATAATAAAATTCAACAATAAGAAAGAGTTATAATAAACCTGAGGGATTTACAGATTTCTACACCTAAAATAAGTTCCTTGATGTGAAGTGTATATCTATTTATTAATAATAATGAAGAGATTTTGAACTCATTAGTGCTTACTTCCATCTAAAATCATGTAATCATCTATAGTTTTGAAAGCAGATCTCTAAGAAGCTGTGAAGTATGATGGGAAAAGCTTAGGATTTCTACTCATATCACAATGAGTTAGTTCCAGCTCTTGTTTCTCACAGTAAAAGTAGGATGATAATGTCTACTTCACAGGGCTCTTGTGAGGCCAGAATGCAACCATACTGAAAAATATTTAGAGCATAATTAGGCAATTTAATTTTTATTATTTTCTACAATATGGTTTTTGTAGACTATCTCAAACTCTGGGTAAAAAAAGAAATTAAAAAAACACACAGAATTACAAAATTTTAAAAATGAAAGAAATTACTCAGAAAAGATAAACTAAATTTATGGACCGTATTTATTTTACATTCAAAATAAAAACAGTTTTATTGAGTCCCACAGGAAAAATGTAATGTCTTACAACTAATATATCTACTTCATTGACTAGAAGAATGTCAATGAAAAAATTGTTATGGTTTATAGTCGTTCAAAGTTAATATCTAGGCATATTTGAGAAGCAGCAACACAGGTAACATTCTAAGCCTTTAACTTTTTTATTTATAGTGAGACCAGTGGGTTGCATGGGATTTCTGGGCCTCATGGCCCCTCATTTAGCAGCTCATTCCCCTTGTTACTGATGAGGAAACTGTCACCTAGAGCACCAAGTGTCCTTCACTTAAAATATAAATAATCATACAAAGTTTTACCTAGTGTAGACCTCATTAAATGCTTGTTAGTGACCCAATACCAACTGACAGTATTTCATACAATTCGAGAATAAAGGAATGCTGAATATGGAAGGAATTTCAGAGCTCACCTAGTTCAGGGGTCAGGGAGCTAACACTAAGGAGTAATACGGATTTTGGGGGCACTGGAAGAACCAGAGAGAATAAACCATCTAGAAAGAAGAAAGCCTTTAACTGTTTCTATGTGAGACTTTGGACCCAGTGTCTCCAGAACTGACTTCTAAAGAGAAGACAGAAATTTGGACTTCTGGATTTTTCTGTGAAAATTTCTTTCTCTATTGGCAACTAAACAACTAAACTTCCCTATCTCCCCTCACACCCACCATTTCCACGTTTTGCCACACATAAGCAAACAGAAAACCAAAAACCTCTGTGCAGGTTAAATAAAAAGTGTCTATGAATTCCATCTACTCTCAGTGTTGCCATATTGGTGCCTTTGATCTGGCCCAACTATCTTCCAACCAAGATGAGAAAATGGAGGCCCAGAAAAAAGACATGATTTAACCAAGGTCATATCAAAAGGTTTTCTTCTAAAACCTCCTATGAAAAGCTGATGAATCATTCATTTTAAAAAGTATAATAGAATGAAACTGAAAACTGATTATCTAGAGAACCATAATTCTGAGCACGTCTCTTTGTTAAATTGTCTGTAGCCTATATTATCCAAACTGGTGAACACATGAAGTTAAGAAAGTGGGCCACTGCAACAAAGAGTTGGTAGGGGAGGATTTGAAAATTAAGTGGAAATATTTGTTGGCATTAGATATTCCAAAAGATGAGTTCCTTTTCAAATCTTGTACCAGCAGGTAAGTAATATAGAAGTATGTTTACCTATGTTTTTAGAGAGAAAGTTGAGTACGATAATAAGTATCATTTGCAATTCCATGGAAGGAAAACCCAGGCATATTTTGCATTAGTCTTTGAGGATATATAAATGGGTAGATATTTCATTTATCAATGCCACAAATAATGATTGACCTTTTACTATGAACTAGACATTGTTCAGGAGCTGGGGACACAGCATGAACAAGAAGAAAAATCTCTTGCCCTAATGTGACTTATATCCTAATGGGTTGAATGAGCTGCTTAGACAATTTTCAACTGCTTAAATAATGGATCAGCTCTTCCATTCTTTTTAGTCATGCTGACAAGAACAAGAAAGTTGATGGTGGCATTGAGAATAAAAGTTGGCTCTTTTGCTCCTAAGACAATATTCTATTGCCATGGCAATGATATGTTCACTGGTCTGAATTATGGCATAAACTTTTATATTTTGAATCAAAGCTCTAAAAATACCAGGAGGCAAAAGATGTTATTAACGGGACAAGGCAGGGGAACTAATATCAATTTACTTCCTTGTTGCCCATGCTTCACTTAAAAAAATCTTGAAACCCAGCACAAGCAGGGCATGCACCTAAATTAAGCCTGTGGTCAGCTTTGCTGGGGAGAGATGACACATTTCTGTAAGTGATTTGTCTTCACCCCTTTTGGCTCTGGAAGATTTATAGGGATTATATTTTCACTTACAAATTGTCCTTAAACAATTTCTCCACTACCTGGAACACTGCTTCCTTCTCCCTGGCCCTTGTCAGATGGGCCCATCTGCTGTCTCCCTCTCAGATTTTTTCTTTAATAACAAAGTAATTGTTGACATTGTAAGAAAAATCCAATTCTTGGTTGAAGTTTACGTTCCAGAGGGTCTCTGGTTGGGGAGAAAATCAGCAGCAGATAGAGTTGCACATTCCTGACATTGGGGCCAGCTCCCTCCAACGCCTGCATTTCCATGAAAAACTGCACTGCCCTTTCCAGCTGTTTCTCTTTTCTTTCATGGGAGGGATTAAGAGTCTTAATGCTTCTTGTCCTTTACCCTCCCACTAAGTGCCAGGGCTGCTGCATGGAGCAATGTCAGCACACAGTCAAGGGGAAGATGGTAGATGAGCCTAGTAGCCCTTGAGCCAAACATGACCACTTCCCATTTTATGGGTGATTTTCTGACCTTTTATCAGATATTTCTTAAACTTATCAGTTTCTTCACCAAAGAGGAATGTGAAAATCATCAGGAGTTTCAAACTTCCTGTGTCATCTATAGATGATGACACCCAACCAGGCTGAATAGATTTAATAAAGATTTGGTTGAGGGTGGCTACTGTCTTCTAGGGATATGAGAACTAATGGTGTGAAGACTGACCCCTTTGCCATATTTCATAGCAGCAGCAGCCCTGCTAAATTGACCTACTCTTGATCAAATCTTAAAGGTCCTCTTAATTAAGAGATAGAATAGAAAAATTAAAAAAAGGGCTTCAGAATCAGATAATCTCTGATTTGTATCTCTGCTCTATAACTTTCTAGCTTCTGGACACTGGACAAGTTTCTTAAATTCCTTGATCCTGGCTTTCCAATTGGTAAAAAAAAAAGTAATCACCTCTACAATGTATCATAAAATTGTCATGTTGTCAAAAAGGTTAAGTAAAATAACATGTGTGTGAAAACATTTAAACAGTGGCCCAACATCAGTGAGCTCTCATAAATAAATAAAAGGTAATTTTTATTCTTGGTATAAAGTCTAAATTATAAAATGTTTTCAGCAAATATATTTTTAATTTAAAAATTCAGTTAACAAATCTTTGTGAGTAGGCCCTTATGGGAATTGCTATAACAAAGAGGTAAGAATATTTCAGAATTGCTATATTACTTATTTATAGGAAGAGGTTCTTTGAAAATATTTTGTAAAGTTCTGAGCAAAATGCTTTGAAGATTAACTCAAGAGTAGGGTCAATACTCCCATTGAAGCCTTGTTTACCCATTAAGTCCTTATTTCATAATTGGTGCAAAGGTACATTTTACTTGAACTCCCTCCAAGAGGTGATATACTCTGAATTTGCAATGACTGAATTCCTGAGACTTTACTCTCTTCCAAAGCCTTAATTTCAGAGAGATCCTACATATTTTAAACCCAAAATAATGTAGTATTACATCCAGTATGGTTGACCTGGAGTACGCCTTGTTGATGACATGATTTTGAGGCATACGTCTTGGTGCTGGTCTTCAGTAAGATAGTAATAAAGATGATAATGATAGTACCTCCCAGTTTTGTGGAAATTATTTCATTTATGCATCATGCCAATCTTGTATGGCAGAAAAAAGCATGTATATTCCCATATTTTACAATTGAGGAATTTGAGGATTGGAGAGTAAGTCACTTGCCTCCTGAGACTTGCTTCAGAGTTTATAAACTTTTACATATCTGTTTAGTTTCAGAACTCTTTCAGAAACTTAAATGCTTTGTGGAAGAGGAAAAAAATGAACCCGAGAACAGCCTACTAGGCTTTGCCCTCTTGTCCCACCCTTTAATTCCATGATCCCAAATCTGAGGTGGGATGACAGTGACCATGGTTAGCACTGGCGGTTGGTCACAAGAGTTAAGTTCTTTAGTTCCAGATATCTACATGGCCTTGAAATCTAGTGAGAATTAGAGAGACGAGACCTGTCTGCCTAATGCTGATGGAAATGCCTTAGTGAGTGAAAAACTGACGCTAAGGTGATTTGGCAGGATGCTGCAGATGGATGGGCTCTGCTCCCTGCTCGCCATTGGCTGAATTCTGATTCCTCCCTATTTGATGTACCTGGGGAATGGGGGAATATGTAAAAGAGGAAAAGACCTAGTGTTGGTGATGTGGGCACACATGTATGGAGCAGGAACAAAACCCGTGTTTCTAAGTTGAAGACATAGCAAAGTGCCATAGAGTGACTTCCGGAACTATACATTTGTTTCCACATTATTCCACTTTTACTTATGTATGACCATGGACAGGTTACCTAGATTCTCTCTATCTCAGTTTCTTCATCTATAAAATGGAACCTACTTATTAGGGCTGTCATGAATATTACTTGAGATAATATATGTGAAGGGCTTAGAACAGTGACTGGTATCTAGTAAGCATTAGATAGTTAGTAGTATTTTGATATTATTGACAAATTCCTGAAATCTCTTCCCTTGCTTTCTATGACATGGTCCTCTATTATATCTTTTCCTTCTTCTCAGTCTCTTTTTTAGGCTCTGATTCCACTGCTGACAACTGAATTTAGAATTCTCAGGATGTACTCTTCAAAGTCTTCATCTCTTTCCTTCTTCATGCTCCCTGGGAGATCTCATCCACTCATATGGCTCTTCCCACAATCTCCATGCAGATGACTCTAGAACTGTATCTCTGCACAGTTCTTGTCTCTCAAATTTAAGTTAGTGAAAATAGGTGTCAAAGAGACATTTTTATTCAGCAATTTTATAGCCATTAATAACTCAGCATGCTCAAAATGAAACCCATAATCTTTGTTTTTATCACTTGCTCCTTCTTGTATACTTATGGATCAGAGATATGGCACCATCATGTGCTTTACTCGAACTAGAAAAATGGGAGTCCCTCTAGATGCCAATCTTTCTCTCATTTCCAATATTTACATTGTAACTGTGGAGGGCCATATTATTACTTTTTTCCCCCAAATATTTACTGTCCTCTTTATTGTTCCCATCTCTATAGGATCTCTTTCTCTAAAGGACCTCTGTCTTTATGGCAGGAATATATTCCAACTCCATTGGCATCAGACTTTGCCATGTGAATTGCTTTGGCCAATAGGATGTGAGCAGAAGTGTCACACACTATGTCTGAGCAGAAGCTTCAGGAACCATTGCTTTTTATTTCCTCCTCTGCCATGAGAAGGATGTCCTTAATAGGCGTTGATCTCTGAGCCTGCATGCTGAATAAAAAAGACTAAAGGAGCAGACATGAGTCCTGCAGCTGGCATGTAATATGAGTGAGAAATAAGCTTTTATCATTATAAGACACTGCAATTGTTATGGTCATTTCTTGTGAAGTATAAACAAACTATGTGCTATTTGGGTCTGTGTAATGAGCAATTAATTATAATTGGAGGATGAAAAGATGGCAATCCATATTGTTTGGAGATAAAATATGTAATATATAGTGGTATAAAATATCATCTGTGATTACTTAGAAATATGGGAGTTTGAGAAACAGAATAATACTACTATGCTTTTGTTCTATTAGCAGCATTTGACAAGAAAGAGAAGAGCTTGAAAATGAACTGGCAGGTTGACAGGCAAAATCAAAAGAGTATATATAAGTTTCCAAATTGGAGGACTTATGGAAAATGGAAGTATTTGTCATGTACATTGATAAAATAAAAACTGAGAAGGCCTTTGAGTGACAATCAGATAAAAATTTGATCACTTACAGAGATCCAAGTGTTTCCAGACCATTTTTAAGTGGTTATTTTTGTAGTGATCCTTACTGGAAAATTTCTTTTAATTCAAAAAAATTTATTTTTTACATTAAAATTTTTAAAAATTTATTAAGGTATAATTAAAGAGTAATTGCTTTTGACCAACTATCTTTGTTCTCTTTTAGTTCTTTATCAGGTTTTATTTTAAAATAGAACTCTGCTTTTAGAAATTTTTGATAATTTGCTTTATTCACAAATCATAGGGACTCTAATATGATTTATTGATTTATTCAACAAATATTTATTAAGCCCCTACCATGAATGAAACATTGTTTCAGGTAATTAGGATGTATCAATGAACAAAACACAAAAATTTCCATTATAAAAAAGCTTACAATCAAGTATAGGCGAAAGACAAAGTTTAGCACAAATAAAAGTAGACTGTGAAACTGATGGAAGGCTTGGTCAGATTGGAATTGACAAAAGAGAATATGGCATTTGTAGATACCTTTCAAGAAACTTAAAAAGTGAGAGAAGAAGATATCATAATAATATGATGAAGATGTTGGGGATATTGGGTCATTAAGGCTTTTTGTTTCTTCATTGCTCTTCTTTGTTTTAAAGGTGGAAGATAAGACTTTTAGTGTGTGTGCTTAAGGGATAATCTATAAAGAAGAGATGAGAGATACAAGAAGAGAGGTAACTGAGGAATATATCCTTGGGCAAGGTATTTCAATTCTGGGTCTTGGCTTTTCTATTTCTAAAATATGGAAGTTAAACTAGATCAGTGATTATCAAACCATATTCAGGGGTTTTTCAACCATTCTATTTGAATTTTATTATAAAATATATTTCTATTTTATTTTAAGAATTATATAATGAAAATCAAAACCTCTAAATCTCTCTGTATTAAAGTCTATCAATCCTCTTATTCATGTGGCCATGTTGTCTTGTTTTTGTAAAGACTTTGGAATAGAGTGTCTACTGACATTTAAAATTTTAAAATTTAAAAAATTTTCCCAGTTATATTTAAAAAAATATATAAAACAGTACTGTTTTACACTTTTTATTTGTGTGAGAAATGATGTTCTCAATAGCAATAAGCTAGATAATGAGACCATTAACTATCATTCATAATCCCAATATTTTGGATTTATCAAATCAATCTTATTCTTCATTGTTAATTTTATAAAAGCTAAACATTAAAATTAAGAATTTCTTGTTTGCTTTTTAAGTAAATTTATACTAGTGAAATACTGTTAAAATCAAATTTATATGTTGGAGTTCTATGTGATTTCATTAACAAAATATTTAAAGTTCAAAAGCAGTGGGATAGGATAATCTCTAAAATTCCTTCAAGCTCCATCAGACCTAAAATTCTGTTGACTTAACAACATAACCCGGATTTATAGGAAAATTGCCAACTTCCCATTTCACTTTGTACTTGGAGCAAGAAGATGGAAAAAAATGGCTGCTTGTGGAGGAGGGAAAATTCAACTATACTTACTGAAACTGACTCAGCCCTTCCAGAAAATATACTAAAGAACCAAGTGGCCAGCTTTAAATGACCTTTTCCCATAGTAAATTAGGGAATAGATTCCCCTTAGTGGTCCATATCTGTCTTTCATAAATGACTAATTCAGTTGGTCACATGGAAACAAAACGGCATCCAGGGGCTGTTTTGAAATGTACCCAGCTGAATTCTAATGTTATCTAACCCAACCCCTGATTTTCAAACTGTCAGTGTCTAAGTATATGCTTTTTGCTTTCTCTAAATTTGCATAAACTCGAGTAATCTTTTTTGTTGTTGATAATAGTGTTTGTGTTAAAATCACACCTTCTTTTGATTTCTTGCATGCATATCAGCTTTTCTCCTGTTTATGGACATAAGTGCTTTTATCTCACTCTGTAATCAGTCACAACCCAGGGTGGAGGCAGGGAATGTTTGGTACAATATTTCCTATATAAACAGTTTCACTGTAAAAGGAACAATATGGCTCTAATTTTGATGTATGATCAGTTCAGAAATATGCAAACACATTTGAATATACATCCTGTACATGACAACAGCAATGTGAAATTGGATACAAAAAGGATTTTATTTTTTCTATAAGTGATTTCCCCAGCACTCCCTTAACCAGATAATATCAGCTTTATTTCCAAGCTTTTAAGTGAAAATGTCTGCTTTGATAGCTTTCCCAAATTGACAAAAATATATGTAGTCAAATAGAATTTTTTTTAATGGTCAAGTTGTCCCCTGGCACACACACTCTATCTTAGTCTGGATACAAATAAAAGCAACCTAAATTGAAGAGATTTAAAAATTTCCAATGTAGCTGTAGAATAAAATTAGAAGTGGCAGAGGTAGACACACAGCCCAGGTATGTTTCAGATTCATTTGTTCTGTGTGAGAAAAAAAAGCACTTGGATCGTTAGGTCCTATTCGACTGTGCCAGGTGCGTGGTGAACCTTTGTCCCTTTGGTTCGGTCACAAGCTGCCCAGGTGTGGGTTAGCATTGATCGGTCAGTGGTGCTGGTGCCTTTGCTTTTCTTTCTATCTCTTTCCCATATGGCAATTTTGGGCTGAACAATAGAAATCCAGTGAATATAGTTGTAATCTGGCTCCTTACACTTTCTATCATACAAAGATCCTTAGTAAAAGGTAAACATATTACCATAATCCTACCACCTTAATATCAGTACAATTTATAACAAATTTACTACATACTGGAATTTACTAATACCAGCTAGGCCAACCTAGGAGGTCGATATTGTTATTAATACCCCTGTTTTTCTAAGAAGGAAACTGAGGCTTTGAGAGACTGTTCAGCTGAGATAGTACATGTAGGAGGTGGCCTGGCTGGGATTAACATCCAGTTTAAGAGCTCATGTTCTTAACTTCTAAGCCAAGCTACCTCTCAAAGATTTTAATTTTTTCATGTTTTTATCTGTTTTTGTCTATAAGTATGCAAAGTTTTATTTACATGAAATTCAAGTAAATACTCATATGCATAGTGGCACACTGGAATATATTAAAATTGTAATATCTGGGATATTTTTAAATTATCTTAAGTATTTTTTAATATTGCCCTTATAGTCTTCATTACCATGATTTTGTCATTTCTAATGGTTGCATAGTTCATATTAAAATATATTTGCTGTGTGATTTCAAATTATGTGTGAGGCATTATGTTTTTATATACGCTACTCTTTTTGTCTTCCCACTCAAAAAAAGCAATTGTTAGATGTGTGTATCATTATCTCCATTTTACAGATGTGGAAGCTGAGAGTCACAAGATTTAAGTAACTTAGCCAAGATCAGACATCTGGTCAGTGTCTGGGTGGAAATGCCATGACAGAACTAACTCTATTACCTGGCTCTTTCTACTACCCCATAGCTGCCTTCAGAAAATTAATAAACTGAAATATCCAATACTTGGGGTGTGGATGGGTATTGTTTTATGTGTGGACAATAAATTTACTTAATTGATGGCAGCTGAATGTAACAATGAGCACTGCTTTTCTTCCCAGCGAAACTTACTGTATGGACTGCTATGATGGTATGTGTGCTTGGATGGGTGTTCCAGTGATCATGATGGATTTGGGCAGATTCATCTGGGCCTCAAAATCTGTCAGTGTGAGTTTGCAGGGTATGGGACTTTGGTCTCCTGGGGGTCTGCTCTGGGGACAGAAGGACAGAAGGACACCAGATGGGGAGGGCGGTATCTTGGGTATCTGACTTTAGAGTTTCATTTAGTATGTGTGTAAATGAATGAGAAATCCTCACCACCACACACCAGACACAGTTTGGGAACTCTTTTGCTGTAAATGCCAAGTCCTAGCTACCTTTCTCTCATCTCTTCTCTCTTGTGGTTTCTTCTAACTCTTAAGGCAGGTGTCTTCATCATTTTAAGCTGTTATAACAAAATTACTATAGACTGGGTGACTTATAAACAACAAACATTTATTTCTTACAGTTGTGGAGGTTGAGAATCCAAGATCAACAGGCCAGCAGATTCAGTATCTGGTGAGAGCCCGTTTCCTGCTTTATAGACAGCCATCTTCTCATTGTGTTCTCACATGGTGGAGAGCAGAGAGAAGAAAACTCCCATGTCTCTTCTAATAAGGGCACTAATTTCATTTATAAGGGTTCTACCCTCAAGACTTAATTATTTTTCAAAGACTCTATCTCTTAACACCATGACATTGGGGGTTAGGAATTTAACATATGAATTTGGGAGGGATACAAACATTCAGTCCGTAACAGCAGAGTTTCCCAATGTGTGTTGTGAAAAAATTTTAGGGGTGCCCTGATGAACATTTCTTTAATGGTTATACACTTAATTTTTAAAAAATGTATTAAAAAATACATAGCAGCTCATTAAACAGTGACTTTTACCACTATTATATTGCTTGAGAGGAGGCTTAATTAAAGTAAAAAAGTAAACAGTATAAAAAAATATTTAAAAAATAATAAAGTAGGGTATGCAAAAATCCCAAAGGTGGCTTGTGAATAATGAAAGTTTGGGCAACACTGCTTAAAAGATGATCTCTCTTTCCCTTTGCTCTCATTCTGTACTGCCAGCTCAATCTGCTACTCCAGCACAATGCCTTCATGGTCTTTCTGCTGGAACCCTGTGTCTCTCTTGCCTTTTCAACCCACCCACCACCTCTCTGCCCCAGAGCTTGGTACAGTGCCCAGCACAGAGAAGAAAGTTCAGCTGGGATCCTCAGTTTCTCTGCTTGTAAGATAGCAAGCAGGCCAACCTGTGGCCTGCCCCTGGGCTCTGCCTCCCCGCAGTAAATTCTGGAATCCAGGGCTCTCAAAGTCTGATCTTCTGCTAAGAGAAGGAAATAAGGGACAGAAATAGAACAAGAAATTTTGAACACAGATAAAAGTCTTTTTGATATTTGCATGAAATATGCTTCTTAA
The DNA here is from genome assembly GCA_004027375.1 of Macroglossus sobrinus. Lineage (NCBI taxonomy): Eukaryota > Metazoa > Chordata > Mammalia > Chiroptera > Pteropodidae > Macroglossus > Macroglossus sobrinus. The sequence continues at coordinate 114,410 of PVKZ01000300.1, forward strand.
AGGGGAACTATTTTTATAGTATTATCTATAAGAGATTATAGGCAAAAATTAATTTTCTAAGTCTTTATAGTTAAAACAGTCTGTGCACAGAAGGAATTTAAATTCCTCTTTTAATAAAAAACGTGCATTGTCCTGCAGGCAAAAGGCTATTTTTTTCTTTTTTTATGTGATTATTTTGCAATTTCTGAGGCCAAGAGAAATTTGTAAAATGCTATAAAGACTGCTGTGCTTACCTCACTGCATTCCAGACTGTGTCTATGCTTCCTCATAAAGGATTATTTGGGGGAGGGGAGAGGGCAGGAATATTACAATATAGCAATTTAATAAAGTATTGTAAAACCATAAAATACAGCAAGGATAGGAACTAAAGCTTTCTAGGTGAAGGATTTAAGAGACAGGCAAGGCAAGTCTAACTGAAGGAACTAAATGAATATTCCAGTAATTGAGCTTAGAACTAACTGAGGGGTGATCCAAAGGCATTTGAAGTGTTAATTTATTAAATAACCCTTTGCTTTCATGGCTTACAATAAAAAATATTTGTGGTCAGGAAAGTTAGGAGACAGGAAGCTGAAGTCTTCTAAACCCATTTCTATGCTTGGAATGAAACCAAACCTTTATCCAATCATAAACCTTATGTGTTTATCTGCAAAGGAGTGGAGAGAGAGAGAGGGTAGCAGTATTTGATTTCTATTTAAAGTACCTCTTTTCGCCCTGGATTTTGGTCTTAATGGGGTGTCTTCGTGCAGCTTAGAGGAGACTGCTGTTTCCCCTGCCTCTCTCCTACCTTGATCCATAGCACTCACCCTCTGAGCTGATGTGCATGCATTGGCTCAGTTTCCCTGCTTTGGAGAAAATTCACAGGGAAGTAGGGAATGGTTTAATGATCAAAGCTGAACTTGATCTGTATCAAAAGTATCCTTTCTATCCTGGAAATCTGAGCCACTTGAAAATAGTTTAGATCCAAGAGAGAGACTACCCAACTGTCCACACAGGCCAGCTTGAAAGGAGACTGGGGCGGATCGCCAAACATGACCTGTCTTTAACATGATTGCCCAAGAACAGTGTGTTTGAGAGCAAGATACTGCCCTTAGGCTCCTTCCAACAGTGCTGCATCTAGTCTCGTTAAAAAAAAATTAATGGGGAACACCCCCAAGAACTTGGACAAAAGTATACATCTCTAATATGACTGAATATTTCTGATATCTTATTTGATGGATGAAGAAACTGAGACTCCAGGCAGTAAACTGACTTGTCATGCTATATACCCACTGAAGAGTGAGAGTCCTAGTTGATAGCAGAATGATCTTGAGCAAATGATCTTTCTAAACCTCAGTTTCCCTATTCTTCTATCCTTAAAATGGGGTAAATGATAGTTTACACTTCTGTGGTCATTTATAAACATCTAATTTTTTGATTCTCAGTCCAGGGGTGAATGTGGTATAATTCTACCTTCTTTACAAGGTGCTACCTCATTTTTTAAAGCTTGGAGAAAAAGTTTGTGGTTTGTTATAATCTGCTTACTCATTACCCAGTGACATTCTGGGACAATGTTGGCCAGAGGAGATATAGGAATAAAAAGGGTAGTTAAGAAACTTAAATTTGCCAAGTGCCTACTATGTATCAGGCACTTTACATACATTATTTAATTTAATTCCTGCAAAAATAGAAAGAAATTTTAGGAGAAGCGAATTATTATTCTCATTCTTAATTGGGGGTATAGATTTCCAATAATTTACGTGATATAACTAAAGAGACATAGCCAGGGCCAGTCCAGGTATCAAACTGGAGTTGGTCTTGTCTCCAAAATCAAAGTTATTCCCATCTTTTGTGCATTACCTTCAGTGGTAGAATGGTGGTGTGGTGGAAGGTGAGAAGACCTTACAGGGAGGCTAGGTATGATTTCCCTGGGACATCAGGCACTGCTCAAGTGTCATGAGACTTCCTCTTGATTAGACACCAAGAAAGGTACATTGTGAATCAGAGCCCCTGACATACAAGGAACATTCAGAATCCCTGTTCAGGTCCTAGAGGAGATGCCCTGGAAGTTGCAGGGACCATGTACACATACGATGGCAATTTACTGAGCACCACTTATATGACTGGTTTAGATGATTGACGGGCATGACTCTCATTTAATTCTCACACTAGCCTAATGCTGTGGAAGTTATAGTAAATTAAGACCTATACACATTAAGAGAATTGCAGGGCCAAGATTTGAGGTGGTGATTTTAGTTATTTCATTCCATTACCTTCAAACAGTGTGAGGAAAGAGCCTGTTGTGGGAAGGAGAGCATGGTGCTCAGAAAGCCTGTGTCTCCAGTTTGATCTTTTGAGCCAGTTGGATTTTCCTAGAGGGAAACTCCTTTTAATAGTTACTGGTGCTTTTCCCCATTTTGCTGGAATACAGCCATGGTCCAGGGGATCTTTGAGAGACTGGGGAGGTTTGGGCAGGACTTGGTGACAACCACCACTTCTGTGCAGTGAGTGACTTTTGGAATCAGTTACTCCCAACTTGAGTTCGGCTTTGCTTCTATCTAGCTACTTACAAAGAGTGATTTGCCAAATGGTTCTAAGTCCATTTCCTTTATGGTCAATGCTAATAATAATAATATTTACTTACCTTATGGGGTTGTTTTAAGACCAAATAAGAATATGTTTGTAAAAAATAGCAAACTGAAGGCAGGATCCAGCTCATGAGTGATCAGAAAGGTGTTTTAAAATGTCTTAAGTAGTTTCCAACTTTTAAAAATTATGAACTATCACCGAAACGTCTACCTACCTACCTACATATCATCTTTCTTCATCCTTTCCTTCCTCAAATATTAAACCCATTATGCAAATATTTTCTCTAAAAATTCAGAAGATCTGGTAGCACAAGACCTTTGTTTCTATGATGTAAAAATCAAACCAAGATAAACAGCAGTCACTACCTTAGAAAGAGCATGTATGTTCCAGTTTGCCTCAGTTCCCTGCACCCCCTACTGTCTTCTTTGTTTATCTGGTCCCTGTAGACTTTACAGTGTAGAGTCTGGCATATAGTAGCAGTGTTGTATTTGATGTAGAGTAACATGCAGAAAGTAGCAGATTTAGGATTTAAACCCTGTCAGACTGACTCCAGGGCCAGCAGGATTAATTATGCTACTCTCTGGCCTCACTACTCTGAGTGTGGTCTACAAAACAGCAGTCCAGCATCACCTGGAGCTTGTTAGGAAGATTCTCGGCCCCACTCTGGACCTACTGAATCAGAATCTGCATTTTAACAAGCTCTGTAGGTGATTCATATGCTCATTAAAGTCTGAGAAACACTGCTCTATAACTCTTATTATTAACTGTAACACTGGACTCTCAAGTGTTACAGAAAAGACCAATGTATTAAATGGAAGACATCCTTGGAACTGAGACTAGAATTCAAGCATATTTGCTTTGTGACTTTGATCAAGTCTATTCTGGACCTCATCATCTTTCTCTGTAAAATGAGAAAATCAAGCAATATTTATACTTTGCAATTCAAAGGAACACTTACTAGCAGTATGACCTATGATCAAGTGTCACCAACACAATGTTGGGTGCCACGGCTATAAAGTCCGATGAAGCATAGGCAGCACATGCCTGTCCTCTGGGGCCTCTGAGTTCAGGATGCTAGAGATGAATGAACAATTATAGCACTTACAACAAATACGTATCCAGGTCATAGGTGAAGCTAAAACTCTGATCCCAAAACAGCATCCAAGATGCACTCAAATGGTCACCACCATCCTGACCGAGGTAAAAAGCTCCATGTGTGTCTGAGCAACTCCCTAGCACAGAATACACATGAAGAAATGGACCAGCCATGTGTATAGCCTGTCAGTTGGGTGCCACTCCAGAGGAAAAAGTACGTTGGACCGACACTGGGTAAACATGTAGATCTTGCAGACTTTTATTTATTAACATTTATCCTGAGGAGAGAGTGCTTTATAATTTTATTAAAAAAAAAAATAAGGCCTCTAAACTAGCACTGAATTATAGATTGTGCTAATTTGGTTCAATTATTTTGCTCATTACGGGCAGAAACACAAGTGACATTACAGATCCAGGACTGAGAAATCAAGTCCCAGATTACTTGTGTGAAAATACAAGTGGGATTTAAAAATGTATCAAATAACTAGCTGTCACACCTGATTAATACCGCCAGATCTAAGAGAAGTGGCTGTTCTATCTTTTAAAATGTCATTAAAATATCACAAATAAAGAGTTCACGTAATTAAAGAAACATTACTTTGTTCACACAGCCTGAAAAAATGTGATTAGGCAGCAGTTTTGAAATGGTGATATTCAATCAGGTAGGCATTTGTACACCAGCTTGGAGCAGATACTGTTGGTTATGTAAAATGTTGCCTCATTATGTGCTGCGTTAAGACAGTCACCAGGGAAAGGGAGACGTGGAGCTGGGGGCACATGGTTCACTTACTCAGGAGTCAGTCGCAAGAGTGGAGTTTTTTTGTTTCAAAGCCAAAATAGCCCTGTTTTATCAAATAAGCTATCTGGGTTACATTTCCTGTCAGCAAAGCAACAGGATCCATGTTGACGCTTAGGTTCCAAATAAGACTGATTTAGTTATTCTGTCACCAAACACAAGCTAAATTTCCATTCAACAAAAACAAGAATAATTGGTTTGGTTTTAGAAAGACAAGCAATCATTTTTCATTAGCGTATGAGGGAATGAAGCATGCCGTTGGCTGCTAATGTATGCTTGCAATGATGCCGGGGGATGGGCATACAAACTCCACTTAGCAATCATTTTCTGTGAAATAATTGTCTTATAGTGGGGCTCCATATATAGCTGGGTCTCTTAACTTACATATCTATGTTGGCTCAAGTCACTTGGCAAAAATAAATTCCTATTTGTTGTATCTTGTTCAAGTCAGGTGCTCAATAAATGTTGGTTAAATTAATTAACAGAAATATGAGTAGAAACTAGTGTAAGGAAACACCATTTTCATGTAGTTTGTAGGCTGCACAATTTAGCCTTGGAAGTAGAGAATGACAAAAATACTGATGCTTCATAATTGAAGGCCTGGTCAGAGTATACAGCCAACCTTGTCTAGGTAGTGTATTTTTGGAGAGAATGCACCAGAGATTTTTCACAGTCCTTGAGTATTCCAGCATTGGTCAATAAACCTGCTATTCTTGGTGTGTGCGAGATTTCATGAGGAATATTTACTCAAGCAGTACGTCTACCCAGTGCCAAAATAAAGGGTTAAAAAGTGAAAACTTAGTCAAACAAGTGGTATGACCATGATTTCCCTGAATTCAAGAGTGGTTTTGAGTCTCAGATAGGACCAGTGATGGTGGCCAGGCATTGATTGGTGGCTTCCTGGATGGAGTAAGAAATACGCAGCTCAGCCCTAGCCCTAGAGTGCAGGTCAATCCTTGACCATACCTAAAGGGAGCTGTAATTCAAGTTAGGTGAATGCATGGGCATTGGAAGGCCAGCCCACTAGACTGGTCATGTCCAAAGAGGAGTGTGGGAAGAAAATATTAAAACTGTATATTAAATTTTGGTCTCAACCTTTTTGTTCTCTCTGTGTGTATGTGTGTGTGTATTTTATAGCATACATATTTGAAAGTGAAACAAGTATAAAATTTATAAACAAGTAAATATATGTTTATTAGGGATGCATGTTCAAGAATTTTTCTAATAATGGAATGAAACAATCATAAAAGGCTTAGAGGTGTTATACTTGGTCAAGTTCTGAGAAGGCAGTGATAACGTTAGTTTTATTCATCTCTGTATACCCAGGTTCTAGCACAGCACTCAGAAGGTGATTTTTATATTGTAAGCTCCAAGAGAACAGGCTCTCCTGTTTTTTTTTATTTTTATTTTTTTATTTTTTTTAATATTGTGTTCCAAGTGCCTAGGACAGTCCTTGGAATTTAGTAGGTGCTCAAAAAAAAAATCACATTTAAAAAAATGAGTGCCATTAGATAAGTCAACTGTCCTAATCCAAAATTTGTCAAGTTTTCCTGACACAATTGTAAGATCTTTAAAAGCATTTTGGGCGTTTTGAATGATTTATTTGTCTACATGTTTGAAATCGAAGGTAGGAAGTGGTCGTGACCTGCATACTGCCAAGGTTCCCTTTTCTCTTTAAATTGTAAACCAGACTTATTTTAAAAGTAATCCTCATTGATCAATGCCCAGACATTAATTAGGGAATTAATTTGCTTTTCAAAATTAAGATTCCTCACTTTGCAGCAGGATCACAACAAAATCCCTTTAGAAAAAGACTATATACAATAAAATTTGACTACTAAAAAGTAATGAGTGCTCACATTTTTATTAATACATACTCTTCCATATTGTCTGAGAGTTGTCTAGTGTAACTGTATACCTTGAGTGGACACTGGAGCAGAATAATCCATAGAGGTCATTTAAAAATCTCATGGTAAGATATACAGATTGTGTGTGTGTGTGTGTGTGTGTGTAAAAGAGAAAGAGAGAGAGAGAGAGAGAGAGAGAGAGAGAGAGAGAGAGAGAAAGAGAGAGAGAAAGAGAGAGAAAGAATGTGTGAAAGCCTTATCCATATTGTGCCAGGTTTTTAACCTCATGACTGAGAACAGCAAAGTATAGAGTTAGGCAATCTCAAATTCAAATCTTAGCTGTGCTGTTTATTAGCTATAATTTGCCTAATGTGATGTTTTGGCGTCTTAATTTACCATAATTATTTCCAATAATACTTCCTTTATAGTCACATAAATTAAGACTGTTGGTTTGCAAGTTATAGAAACCTAATTCTGACTGACTTAAGTAAGTAAAAGGAGTCGATTTGTTCACGCAAAAGGCAAGTTCAGATCAGAGGAGTGGCTTCAAGCCCAGCTTAGTCGAAGGCTTATTCAGCATTATCATGACTCACATCTTCCCTTCCTCTTTGTTGGAGTCATTCAGAGGCTCAGGTGGGATAAGTAGGCTGGCAGTACATTTCAAGGGGAAGAGAATTTATGTCTGTCTTAGCAGCCCAGCTACCTGTTTCTTTGCCTCTCATTGGCTCATTTAGTCATGTGCCCATCCCTGAAACAATTACTGTGACCAAGGGAATGTGATGTTATTTGACTTTAGTCTTGGTCATATGCACCTTCATTGCTCTGTGCTGTTAAGCACCCCTCACTACACCTAAATCACTTGATCATAAAGTAGGGGATGAGTGGTCCTACAGAGATAATTTAGAGTAAAGTTCCAAGATGAAGGAAGAGTGAATGCTAGAAAGGGACAAAAATAACAGTTGCCACCACGGCCAGTTTGCGGAAAGATTAAATGAGATCATATATGTGAAAATGCACATGTAGACAATTAGTAAACCATCAAAAGTTGATGATCAGATTAAGTAATCTCAAGAAATGAGTCTCAGAAGTAATGTAGAGCAAGTTTTAGATTAAGCTCACAAGGAAGTTTACTTACTTGGAAAAAATTAGTTGAATTCACTAGACATTTCTTCAGCATCTTTGACATGCCAAGTGTTGTGTATAGGCTTATAGGCACTGTAATTTAAGAGAGTTGGTCTCTACATTGGATTTTCTTAGAGTCTAACAAGGGATGCAAATGTGTATATTATTTCAACACAATGTGCAAAGTGTTCGATGGATATATGCTCAGGGGTCTGTGGGAGCACCAGAGAGGGACTCCTAACCCAGCGTGGGGATAGGAAATAGAAAGTTTCCACAAGGACAATTTCCCAATCAGAATTTTGAACAATTAATACAAACTGCCCTGGTGAAAAAAGGTGGGGAAAATGTTTTTTTTCTGGGTAGCAGAATGGTATAGGTAGAGGTAATAACTAGAAAAAACACAGAGTGACTGCTGAAGGCAGGAGTGGGGGCTGGGAGCATATCTTGTGTGTAAAGCTGGAGGCTGAGAGTGGCAAGTGATGAGACTGAAGACATGCTCATTGGGGCTCGATCACTAAAGGCCCCTATTACATGTAATGGAGACTGGGCATTGTCCTTTGGTTACAGGGGCCACTGAATGGCTTGAAAGCAGGAGAGTGACACAGTCCAATTGGATCACTCTGATTGGAGGTGGTGAATGGATACAGGTTGACCCAGATGGCCTTTAGAACCCCAGGGAAGGTCCAGTTGCACTGGTCTGGGACAGACATGTTGAAGGAGCCCTGGGAGTAGGTATGGAAGCAGAAGAGACAGGGCAAGAAGGGAGGGATTAAGGTAGCAGGATTCAATGATTAGTCAGATGTATGATGTTGCAGGGGGAGTAGTCAAATGTATGACAAATATTGCGGTGGATATGAACCTGTTCTTTTGTGATAAAAGGTAAAAAGAAAAGGAAACAAACCGAAATTGGAGCAGTCCATTAAAAAGGAAATGGTTAAATATATGATAGTACTTCCATATGGTAGGCTAAACTTACTCTGCAGGAGTCAAAAATAATGTTTTTATAGAAATTTAATGGTTGAAAATACACCTATGGTATATAAAGTGAAAAAAGCAGGCTATAAAACAGAATAGCATTATGAGCCCAATGTATATAGAGTTAGTTATTGAAACATCTGTATTATATAATTCCAGATGATTTATAGCACATTGTGAATTGTTTTCTTTTACCTTGGAAACAAGTAAGCATTTCTGTATTTTCCATTTTTAAAAATAAAGAACTTGTAATATTTTTTTACAATTAGAAGAAAATAAATGGTATGTTATAAAAGAAAACCAAAACAGACATTTCTGATAGATGATGACCTTGCAGGAAAGAGGTTCCCAGAGAAAGTGGGGAACTGGGTTCGGGGCTCATACCTAGAGCACGAACAAGGAGTGGACACTTGGCCTATTGCATGAGTGGTGAGAATGGTCAGTCATATCACGGCTTTCTAAGTGGGATATTAGGAAAGACTGAAGTCTGAAGAATCCACCTATTGACCCCTGAAGTCCACCACTTGCTATTCCTCAAACAAGAGACCATACCCAAGGCCCTGAATCAGAAGAGGTGGATGTAAAGCCTCATCCTGTGGTTTATAAGCTATGGGATCATGGGCCAATCACTTATTTCCTCCAAACCTCAGTTTTCTCATTTCTAGAATGGGGTGAATTCTACCTTCATCACCTAACTCACAGGTTTGCTGTGGATTTCAAGAGATAATATGAAAGAGCTTCCTTAAGGATAAAATATTATCTACCTCTCAGTTTTTATTACCTTTGTCCTGTGATATTTTATAGCTCTGTACCACTTCCTCTCTTCATGAGGGCCTCCCACTCCATGGTGGGATACTTAGAGGCTCATTCATTGTAAATAAGTTTACAAAAAAATCCATAAATTTATTTACCCATATCCCTCCCTTACTCCCCATACCAACAACTATAGTGTATTACATTTTCCTGGTGAGAAGCATGGAGAAGTATGTATGCTTTTTCTCATTTCCCCCAGTGATGTCTGCTTGCCTACACCTCACCTTTGGTTTAATGCACCAGAGACTGTAAAACTTAAAAGGTCATGTGACATCAAACAAAGAGCAGAGGAGAGGGGCATCTTGAGATGAGCTCTGGGTAAAAGGCATTTTTTAGCTTATGAATATATGGGTAGCTTATTTTATTTTTTAAAAGCATGACCACAAAAAGTGTGACTAGAGGCAGGTGCTTCAAGGGGAGCAATCTGCAGGAAGAGAAGTTGCTCAAGACTTTTCTGACCACAGACAGAACAGCCATCACCTCCACCTATGAGAGTTGCCTTTGATTTCTCTTCAGGATTTTATTGAGGAAGTGCAATTTTATTGGAAAGGAAGAACACAGATCACAGTGTGAAGGACACTCCTTCAAGTTGTGTACCTTGACAACTCTCCACAGTGGCTCTGGAAAAGAAAGCCACTTCAACAGGGAGAAAAGTGGCCATTTTGGCTTCCATGAAATGTTAGTTTACACTCTAGACTAAGTAGATTCTCTCTCTCTTAACAGCTTTTGCTGCATTGCATAGATTGTGAATGTGATATTTGCGGTAATTTGGACCTCTCGTCTCGCCCTCAGGGATTCACATGGGCATTTGGAGTCCTGACAGTCACAGTTCTCATAAACGGGATTGGTGGTATAGCCTTGGTGACAGGCTGGAAATCGGGCATCTTCTAAGTATTTGGAAGAGTCAACTTGATGCAGGAACCACAGATTAAAAAAGACTCACATTTTAGTGGCCTAGGAATCTCTTGAATTTCAGATGATTAGGTCCTCTGGAATGGTTTCAAATCTTTGATGCAATTCAGCATCAAGATTTTGTTTCACTGCATTATTTTCTTTTTTCTAAGCGCGAATCAGTTTCTCTTCAAGTTATCCTCATTTAGGTAAATGCTACCATCACCCAGCCGGTTACTCAAAACCTTGAAGTCATTCATATCGTCTCTTTCCTTCATGCTCCACATCCAACCCATCTGCATTGGCTCTCTATCCTGAATCTGACTACTTTTTCTTGTCTTCACTGGTTCTACACTAGTTCAAGCCATATCGGCTCCTTCCTAGAATACTGCATTAGCTACCTTACAGTTTACTTGATTCTCTCCTTAACTTCTAATAGTCTGCTGTTCACACAGCAGCCAGGGTGATGTTTAGAAAAACATCCAGAGACGATGTGTGTCATTCCCCTCTCAGAATCCCTCAACAACTGTCTCAGTGCAACCAAGAGTGGGTGAGAAAAATTTCTCTTTATAAATATATTTCTGCTAATAAACAAAGAAGTAATGATAGAATGAGAAAATCAACATTTAAAAATTCTCTAGTGGAAAAATATATCTAGGCAACAATCATCGTTGGCTGCTAATTTCAGACTCCCTGACGTAATGTGTGGCTGTACATATTACTACCTATGAAGTCTCCTTGCTCAAATATTAAACCCAAATCCAATCTAGATTCTAAATCTAACTGCAAATTTATAGTAAATACAAATGATAGAGGTATATAATAAGTGATACAATGGGCAAGCACTTAGCTTAGAAAAATCCAGACTGGCAAAAGCTACAGACAAGTAACTCGGGTACTTCAATAAACAAATAGCAAGCGGTGGAGGAAGGAGGGGGACCGACATGTACCTATTTGCCTAGGATGTTCCTGGTTTTAGCACTGAAAGTCTAGCATCTTGGAAAATTCCTAATCCCAGGCAAACTGGAACTGTTGGTCACCCTTGGTAATAATGTAGTGGGTAGGGTGGGGTAGGGAGCAGGGCCCTATAGATTAAAAGAGGTGTAAGAGACAGACATATGAACTTTATTTGGGTCTTACTAAGTAAAAATTGTGGTGGAGAGGAAATATGACAATGATTGATGATATTAAGGAATTATTTATTTTTAGATATGGTTATGATTTTATAGTTATGCTTTTTTAAAGAATTGTTATCTTTTAGAGATATATGCTGAAATATTTATATATAAAATGACATGATGTCTAAGATTTCTTTCTTTATCATACCAGGGTTTGAGACATGGGTTTAGGTGGAATTAGGCCATCTGAGTTGACAATTGTTGCAGCAGGTTGATGAGACTATGGGGATTTGTTATGCTTTTTTCTTTAGTTTTGTAAATGTTTGAAATTTTCTGTCCTAAGACGTCAACATGCAGACAAACAAACCACAACTTTCTTTATACTCAGAAGACTGCTCAAAGTCTAGCACGGCCTACAGAGTTCCTAGTAGTCTGGCTCCTACTGCCCTCTCCCTTGCCCCCACCCTGCTCCTCTACTTCTCACATTGGCCCTTTGGCTGGCTGTTCTTCAAGCCCCAGGCTTGTGCTCCCTGGGCTTTGGTGTTTCCTCTTCTCTCTGTCTGAGGCTTCTCAGCACACCTCACATCTGCAGATCTCTGCTCAATTGACTCTTCTTTCATGACCAATCTACAGAGCATTGTCTTTCCCTAAACCCCCACTTGTATTAATTATGTTTTTTTTTTAAATTTTTTGTATTTTAAGATGCTTTGACGTCTTGAGGCCTTCTGGACCTGGAGAGGGACTGCCCCTTTCAGGGTTAGCTAAGTCCTAGAGCTAGCACAGAAATTGCCCTCAGCACTAGCATGCCTTATAAATGCAAACCAACCCATCCTACGTGGGATCCCCATCCACCTCTTTTCATCAAACTCCTGTAGGCCCAGACTCTATCTCCCTACCTTAAACCACCCCAGGGCCATGTTGTGCCCAGAGCCCACCAAAATTATTCAAGCTGTCTAATCCTAATACCTGCACATGCACAGCTGCTTACCTTGCCTCACCCATTTCTTCCCACTAAAACAATGACGTCCTTTTGCCACTCTTTCTCCTCACTTCTTCTGCCTCCTGACTGACCCTGGTGCTTCCTGTGTAGTTCTGCATGGTATGTTTTGCCCCCTACTCTTAATAAATGAGTAATAAATTACCTTTTCAATGACAACCATCTCGTGGTATGTTGGCCTCACCATTCCTGAATAAAAACAGAATTCCAGGTACATTTTAAAACACCAACCCTTGTCCTCTCTCTCCTTACTCTCTTTACTTCTCCCTGGAGCCCTTATCACTACCCAAAAACATGACTATATATTTATTTATTTATTATTTATCTCTATAGGTCCTTGAGAGTAGGACATCAAGGACTCCAAAAACATGACCATATATTTGTTTATTTATATATTATGTGTCTCTGTATGTCTAGTTAACTCCTTGATCCCCAGGACCTAGCATGGTATTTGCTACATGGTATTTACTCAGTAAAGAGTCATGAAGTGAGTGAGAGAATAAGCCCCGTTTGCCACCTGGGTAAATGGAGGTTTAGAAGAGGGAAAGGGCACTGCAGACTTTGTGATGTCTGCCATAGTTATCACAAAAGGTTTTCTCTTTTTCAATGCCAGGACAGGGAAGGTATGATCTCTAATTGATGGAACTTAATGCAGGCAGTAAGCTCTTGACTTCTGGAGGTAGAAAAGTTTAACAACATAACTTTGAGCAAGTCGCAACTTCTTAGAATCTCATTTTTCTCATATTTAAAATGGAAACATGATTGAGAATAAAGGAGTTAATGCAGAGAAATTTCATAACTTAGTGCCTGACATATGATAGGTGCTTAATAAATGGTATTCTTTATTACTAGGATGTTACATGCTATCTTGTCTGTTCTCTTCTTGGGTCAACAAGAAAAAAGTAGAAAAACAAATGAGGGAGAAGGCAGGCCTAGCATCCTCTTTATTGGACAAAATGTGATTTGGAATATGGTAGTCCTAAGTCCATTTGTTAGCATGGGTCCAGGGAGGAACCTTCTGATGGCAGACAGTTCAGGAACCACATCTTATGAAAGATGGTTAACATACTGAAAGAGCTTAGCCCCTCCAAATAAGACTTAAAGGAGACATTATAGATAACTTTTAGTAGATAATGTATGACCACGTTGACAAGAGAGTAATACATCTGCGGGGCTCCTCAAAGGAGTGGCCAGGGCTCATAACTTACCTAAACTCATACTTGGAGCTGTCCTGACACAGAATGGGCCCCCTCCATCAGACTGCAGCTCTCTGAGGCAGACTCAGTCTTTGTGAAGCTCTCTTGCACCCCTCATAGGGTCCAGCATTGAGCCTGGTCATAATAGGTACTGAACAAGGTATTTGTCTCATGAAGGAATGAAACAGATGCTGGACAACCACTTAATGCTTCTAAGGCCTTTTGCAACCCAATCTTAACTTGGTTCTACCCCAACTCAGCCAGCTTTAGAGAATAGTCAGCTCTCTAGCTCTCAGTTAATTACCTGTTATAACTCGTCATACTTTTCTGATTAAATAATTCAATAAATATGGACTTTTAGATAAATGTCATTAACAACATTCTCCTATGTATTATGTTAAAATTACAAATACAGAGAAACTTCTGAAATTATCTACTGATATTTGGGATTCAAGACCCTTATGTTCATATAAGTAATTCTATTATCAAGGAACTAACGGAAATACAAGGCTGTCAGAATTACATGGGATTTAAATGGTCAATTGGTTTTACACCATATGGTACTTGAATGCTTTCTATAATATCCCTGCCAAGTGGGTGTTCAGTCTGTGTTTGAACATCTTCAATGATTGAAAATATATCCTAGAAAAAAGCTACAGTGTAGGGCTTGAGACCATGGACTTTGGGGTCAGACCAGACCCCAGATCCTGGTGCTTCCACTACTTACTGGCTCTGTGCATTTTTGAAGCTATATAACTCTATGAGCCTTAGTTTCCTCATCTGTAAAGTGAGAAAATAATGCTGCTTATGTCATAAAACAATTGTGAACTTTAAATGAGATATAAAATGGTTGTGACATTGCTTGGCACATGGCAAACACCCAATATACGATAGCTCTTTTTATTTTTTTCAAGGCAGAACTACTCAATAGATTATTAGAAAATTTTTTCCTTTTATAATTGAAGTTTATTTTCTTATAGTCCTTGTTCTAGAAGGTCAAATAGGTATACTATTTAATGCCATCTTTAACTGACTAATAGTAGCTTTCTGGAGACCAGTGCTAAGAAAGATTGTAATGCCTTCTCCAGCAGGAGAGTAATACAAGATGACTTTTTGATGTCTGCCATGGTATAAGAATTGGGAATTGAGGAGGACGTAGGAGTTTAGAGAGTGAAAACGTTTGTGATTCATTTGCTAGTTCTGCCTATTTCTCCAGTTAGAATTCAATAGAATGTTTCTATTCTCTCATGTCCCCCTAAGTCTTCTCATTTCATGAGCTCTGCACCCAACACTCATAATATTTTTCCTTTTCTGTAGCTGACTGGCTGTTCTCACATCAATAGTGCTCTTCTTACTTGGAGAGCAGGCACAAGCACTGAGTGGCTGTCAAAAAGCCCTTGCTTTTTAACCAATTTGCCAAATTCAACAATGACTTATTGAAAGCAAAATATGAATTAGGAAAGGCAGGTCTCACTTTTTAGTGCTAACAGAGTGACAATTGCAATTTAAAAAAGGATACATGAAGCTTCAAAACAGACTCAAGCACAAAAACAGAGAAACCTTAGGGTCTTTTGGGGTGGGTGCCAACACTGTACTTGCCTTAATAGCCCTGAGGGGCTTTATTATATGATATCAGATACAGTAATTGATGTGCATAAAGTTGCCTAACTCATCAGAAAAACAATACATCATAATCATTATACTCTGTTTAAGAAAACAAGAAAGTCTATAATGCTTTTTACAGAAGATATCAATGATTAATTAAAATAAGGAAGTATTGCTGAAAAGAAGGACTCTGAAAATTTTATTATGTGAAAGACTGCATTCTTTAATGATGTTGTATAATTATAAATGCTTTAAACTCCAACCATATTTAGGTTATGGGTAGCATTTAAAAGTAGAAACTATTCAGTGCTATAGAGATTACAAATTACATAGAATAGAAATAAATATTGAGAGAAATAAAGGGTTCATTAGGAGATGGTATAGCTCATTTAATTTTGTTTCTACAAGTGTTTACCAAGCATTTTTCATATGCCACACACTGTATTGGGCCCTGGGGGTACCAAAGGAATGAGATGTGGTTACTTGCTTAGGGAGTTCACAGTCGAGCTGAAGAGGCCAACTTGTTAAAAATAACTACAGCACAAATGAAGGGAAATAATTCTGCCTAGCAAGGGATAAAGGATGTGGCAGGGAAAGCTGAGAGGAGACACAATATTTGAATAAGGAACTGATGGATAAGTAGGGATTTGCTGTTGTTCAGATAAGCAAAAGAAAAGGCATCATCCCAAGAAGCCCCAATTTTTTTCTGTTGTTTAGAATCTCTCTTAGCTGTTTTACCATTTAAAGGAAAAATAGATTTTGAGAATGCTTGTAGGAAGAAAGAAAATATTGGAGATGAGTCTGAAGCAAAAGAATGGAGAAAACCTAAAAACATTTAAATAAAAGAAAATGTTGGAGAGAGTTGAATTTACACAGCGGAATTAAATATGTGCTTAGACCAAGTGAGAAGAAATGCATTTTAGTGGTTCCTAGCCTTGACCACTATCATATAATCTTTGATACAATCTTTTGATATGTTGCAAATCATGCCACCTACTTCCTCAGGTGTTTAATAAGGGGCTGACCCAGTGTGTTAGTAAGTTTCCTTCTAGATTCAAAATGTCTCAGTGTTCTGCAAAATTAGGGAGCTTGGACAGAAATGGCACCTGAAACATAGTAGGTGCTCCATGCATTCAAAGAATTGAATTTTTGACCTTTTCTTTAAGAGATGGAAGCAACTTGTGGAGTCTTGTGAAAGGAATTGAAATGACAATCACACAAGTGTCAGAATTTGTAAGTGGCTGATATTTTATAAATGAACTGGGGGTTGGTACTCAAAAAGAGGTGACTATCAACGAGATGATGACACTAAAGATAAAACAAAGGGAAATACCTGAGAACTTACTGACTGGGGATGGCCAGAAGAAAGAGATCAAATGTTGGTAGGCGTGCTGACACTCAGGAGTACTGTTGTGGGACTTCAGGAAAGGGCAATATAGTATTTAGGTCTCCGTATTAAGACTGTGACCCTGCTTCATGTCCTTGGGGTGTTGATTTAGATTAACTTGATGTTGATGATCAAGAGTTCCGTAAACGTTCAAAGAAGATGATGAGCCACACATCCACCTTGCCTTGCATAAAATTTATGGGACTTAGAAGTGAAGCCAGGACAGGCTGTTATGCACCTAATGGAGAACATTAAAATTAATGCCAGCCACTTGCTCTTCTAAAGCTTTTGAATTCATTTTATATTCTTAACAATTTTTCTAACTCCCTAGTAAAAACCTCATTTGACTGGTCCATGGGGATCAGTGACAGTGTGTCACAGGGAGAGTCCCAGAAAACCAATAACTACTTGCAGATTTACAATTTAGCAACAGCATTCAGTGTCCCATCCTCTGAAGCTTCCACAGTTGTCAGAATCAATGATTTTGTTGGGAATGGATTCTCAGATACCTGAATGGAAAGACACAATAGCATAGAAAGATACCTCAGTGCAAGGAGAGAGATGCCTTGAGAAATATCTCATCTTTCTATGATCACAGAGCTTTTGAGGGCATAGAAGTAAGGGTGCAAATACCAAGGTTGAAGTGAGTAGCAATTACTCTTGAACACAATGCTCTCACTTAAGTAACTGTCATGGGTTTATAAAGAAGAAATTTGAAATATCATTTATCTTTGATAAATGATATCTCAGCTGGTGCTAATGTTGTTTGTTTTTGTTTTTGTTTTGGTGGGGGGCTATTAGGTTGAAAGCCAAAAAAAGGGTTAAAATTACTCAGTGTCACCATTATTAACTGATGTGAAATTAAGCTTTAAAAATTTTAAATGATGTTCCCATTCCACTTCGCCTACCAAAGGTAACCACTCATCATTTACTGTGCAGCTTTTCTTAGTTATTTTTAATTTTTTTCTGTCTCTATCTATTTATCTATCAATTACATAGGTGTATATATATACACATAGATGGGCTCATTTTACATGTGTTAGTTTGAAACTCTGAATATGTTGTTTATATGTTGACCTATTGGTACATATAAATTTATAACATTTTAAAAAATAGCTGCATAACATTCTATAGTGTGTATCATAATTTTGAACAGTGCCCTACTAGTGGACATTTAAGGTTTTTTTTTTTTCTAATTTTGTTGTAAACAACACTGTAACAAAATCCATTAATATGATATGTGTGCTTTCATTTCTGTAGGCTAGATTCCTAGAAAGGAATTACAAGGTCAAGGGTGTGCACGTTAAAAATTTTACCTTCCTCAAAAAAACTTGGGTCAATTAATATTCTCAACATTGGTGTGTAAGAGTGCCGATTTCTATTACCTTTGGCACCACTTAAAGTATAACTCTCAAATTTTTACATTTTTGTCAAATTGAAGGTTGAAAACTAGTACTTCATTAGTGATTTAGCCTGAAATACCCTGACAGCTAGAAGGTTGAACATTTTTCTGCATTTATTGTGCATTTCTATTTTCTTTTCTACTAATTTCCTTTTTAGATAGTTCATCTATATTTCTATTGAGTTATTTGCATTTAATTAATTGTTAGGAACTTATTGTATATTCCATATTGACCCTTATTAACTTTTTCTTCCAAAGAAAAGTGACATTCAAAGAAATGTTTAAGTAGCAAAACCTTATATTCCATCAGACTCTCATGCCAAAGTTCAATAAATATAATAGATAAAAGTGGGGCTTCGGAATGTGGTCTTTAAATACCACTGCTCACTAAAAAGAAACCAGGGCTCTTTGTAAAAATAGCTAATTTCAGATCTGGTGCAGGAAAGTACAAGAAGCACCTAGAACATCTTGGGATACTAGAGAGAAAGTTATCAAAGACTCGAAGGGTCATATAATAAGGACCCAGAGGCCAACCTACGTCAGCCTCCCCTGCACAGAGGTGTGAATATGTGAGCATCAAGGACACTAACTGCAATGAATTAAAATATATCAAATTGTTTGAATACATGGGTTTATAACGATACTTAAAAAAAACCCTTCAATTGATGCTAAGAAACCAACTAATTTTTAAAATTGATAAAGAAATTATTTATCTTGCCTTTCCTGTACCTCAAGCTATGCAGAAAGCTGATGAGTTTTCATCACAGAAGTATTCGACTGATAAATAAAATTATTAAAATTATACTACCACCAATTGAATAAAGGATCTAATGCAATGATTCTGATGAATACTTAGTGGTTCGTGAATCCTTTTTGAGTTCCTAATTAAATGAGGGATCTCGGCAATGATTACACATGGCTGCTAACAACACAAAGAGCTCAACATCAACCAAGTTTTAAAAGTCTCCCAATGAAACTTTGAAATACTCTTGCCAAAAAATGAAAACCATCTCTGACTATAACTACCACATTATAGGAAGTACACACAACAGAGGAGGAACACGTTAAATGATACCATGGAGATACAATAAACACAATTCAGACTGTACAGAGTAAATAACTTGGTTACTCCAGCAAATTTTAAGATGAGAGAGAGAGAATGTTTTAGAACAAAAGAGACTTAAGAGACACACTGATTTCAATGTATGACTCTTATTCTGATCTTGATTTGAATGTATACCCTTAAAATATGAGACAGTTGAGAGACTGCTGACACTGTAAATTTAATGATATTACAAAATGAATGTTAACTTTTTTGGTAGACTAACGGTATGTCATTATTTTTTTAAAAAATTATCTACATCTTAAGAGATACATGCCGATAATATATATATAGATAAAATAAGATGTTGTCTGAGATTTGCTTTAAAAAAATTCTGGGCAATGAGGGTGAAAGTGAGTATGGAAGAAGATTGGCCGTGAGTGGACAGTCGTTGAAACACTGTGAGGGGTATGTGGGGTTACTGTACTACTCTCTCCACTTTTACATATACTTTGAAACATCTATAAAGAAAGCATGGCTCTCTTGTTAAAATGGAGTTAGGTGTATGCCAATTTCCACTGGCTCACTCACCATCCTCTCAGGTACTGAGACCCCTGGAAAATCTCCTGGCACCACCAGAACAAAGCTCCTTGAAAGCAGAGATTTTTGTTTCTTTTCAACCCTGGCACATATTAAAACAGTGCTTGGCACATATTAGTATTATATATACATATTAGTAGGTCCTTAGTATTTGGTGGAATGAATGAATACTTCTCAACATGACTAGTTTCATCAGAATCACTGGGGGAATGTGTTACACCACAGAGGCCTCGACATAAGCCCCTGACATTTTGTGCACCACAGACCTCTTCATAATCTAGAGACTATTGGTGCAAACAAACTCACGGCTTGTTTACAAGACTAGAATGTCAGAGATCTGTCTTGCATTGCAAGCTAAGGACTTGACAGCTTTGTGGCCCATGTGGCAAGGCTGATCTAGTCCCCTAGGCCCATTTAGGTCCCTAAATCAGAGAGTATCCCCAATAGCTGTGCAGCAGAAATGTAGACTTCTGGGCCCCACCTCCAGAGATTTGGATTTCTATTCACAGGCACAGGGCCCAGGCAAGCTTTTGGAAAGCAAAACTCCACAGGTGATTCTGAGGGCTATAACCACACTTACCCAAATCATTCTCTCAGCCCTCTCTTGGCCTTGGCCCACAGATCAGTGGTCTAATAACATTCCTATAGAATTTTGGATCGCCTTCTCCCATAGGGTACAGGAGGAAGCTTACTGTGATGGAGTTGCAGGCCCATCACCATCTTCCTGCTCCTCAGCTCAGCTGCAAGTATTCGTTTTCTAAAGTTGAATCATTGTGCTTTCACAGAGCCCTCACTCCATATTCTCAGTAGGCAGTCCTTCTGCCTTAGAGCTCAATTGTCCCCTTCTTTGTTTTTAACTAGCATTTTTAACCAATTTCTGGAGGTGGGGCTTCCTCCTGCTACAGTTACTCTCTGGGCTAGTGCTTCCACTTGGTATTCTCCCTGCAAGTTACCTCAGAGATAAGACTCCTTCATGGCTTGAAGTTTGGCCGATTCTTCCCTGGGCCTTGACCGACTTTTGCTTTCCTATTAAATAACCTTATTGATTAATCAAAACTACTGCTCACAGCTGCTGGTTAATGGATGATGGCTCTGGAGTTTTCCTGAATACAATTATTTATTGCTTTATTGATGTGCTACTTATTACTCTGTTAAGTACCACAGGGTGTTTAATTATGTGAAAGGGAAGTGCAAAGGCAGCTGCTGAAAGCTGGAGTTAAAGAGGTCCAGTACCTGAGTTCCTGACAATGTGTCATAAAACAGCTTTCAAACACATGCACACACAAAGGACAAACCCTATTCTGAAGTTTAACGAGCTCAGAAACAGAACAGGCTTGGGGAGCTGCCTTGCCACTTTGTGGCCTGATATTAGCCATACACGAGCAATGAAATCTCAATGTTATAAATGAAAAGGAGATTTTTAGAGTGGTTTTTACGAATTTTGTATTTATTGATAATGATGGAAATGGCACCCATTTAAAGGCCAGAGCCAGAGGAGTAGCTGATGGGACTGAAAAATGGCTTCCATTAGCATGGGGCTGGTGTGAATAGGGAGTTCCAACATGGCTCATAGGCTCTATGGAATTAGACTCCTTACTCACAGGTAGCCAACTCTTGTCATGCCAAAAGGTAGCCATATTGCCCCAGGAGAAGCTTTTGAAAGAAACACAAGCCCCAGACTATTGGAGTACTCACTGTATTTTGCATCTTGTTCCGTCCCTGCCAACAGGAATGGATCCCTTACATGGGGCCAATGAGTTCAGTCCCTCAGAAGCTTTGACACTTATGTTTGAGTAGCCACTTGACTACTAAGTCTGAGCTCTGATCTGACAAAGAGGGAGAAATTTTCATTATTTTAATTCTTTAAGTTAGTTAGAGCTTTTCAAGTTATATTCTGAGCAATCCTAGGATTTCTTATTTCAAAGACAGACAACCTCATTCACTACGTGCTAAGTCAAGGCAGCAGGATCCTTGAGCATAACGTCTGCGTTGGGGGCCTGGTGCACAGCCTCCCTGGGAACCCAGCTCCCTTCCCCTGCCGCCAGCGAGCCCAGGTCTTCCCCACCTGTAGATCGCCTCTGCCCTTGGAATCTCTCCTGTCTCAGGAAGAAACTCCTCTGCAGTTTTGATTTTGGAAGGGAAAAATACCTCCCCACCCCCCATTATTCACCTATAAACACAGAAACATGCCCTAAATTAATCTCAGGAAATAATCTTGTCACAGAGACATGTATGTCTGTCAGCATAAATAACTTGTATGATGGGTCACGTTGTGGTGCAAAGAATCCTCAGTCTAAAGTAAAGAGTTGCAGTCCTCTGCTTCTGCCACTTTTTAGTTGTATGACCTGGAACATCCATTTATGTTTTCTGAACCTTGCTTCCTTATTAATAAAATGGACAAAACAATAGGCATATCACAGGCTAGTAGGGGGTATGAGTTGAAACAATAGATGTAAAAAGCCCAGCCCTGTCCCTAACACATGGTGAATGAGCAATTACAAATGTTTCTTTTTTTCCTGATAATACATGTAACATTTGTTCCTTTAGATAAGAAATAGAGATCATGTTTTTACATTCAGTGTGTTTCTTTGGAGAATTTTTTTCATGTTGAATATTATAGAGAGTATATACTCAGAGTGAGGTTAAGTAAAAAGTCAGGATTATAAACTTTCATATAAAATACAATGTTTCTTGAAAGTATATTTTGCAAACACATATTTAAAAGTTTTTAAAAATATTTATGAAATTAGGGTCACGTATTGTATGTAATTGTATATCCTACTTTTTATGCAATTATAAGCAGGCTGATTTGGGGCAGCTTTGTTTTGTTTTGGAACTTATATTTTGTTCTCAAGAATTCCTAGAAACTAAGTTTACTCAAGTACATTAAAAAGTTATTTATAATTCTTAAAGCCCATATTTGTCTTGTGTAATAGGGATGTCTAAATGAAAATGGGTATGTTTCCATCACTAGCATTCAAGACTCCAGAGATAGCACAGGCATTCAGGATTTGAATCTTAATTCTTCTACTTATTAGGTTTAACTTGACCTTGGAAAAGTTCTTCAACCTCTCTGAGCTTCAGTTTCACATCTGTAAAAGGGGAAACCAATAGCATCTGCCCCAGATGGATGTTGAGAGGAATATAGGAGATAACCTAGGTAAGTCATTTAGCTCAGTGCCTCACACTGATAGAATAAGCCTCAGTAAAGGAATAGTGAGTTAGCAATTGTTATTTGATTCTTAGTTACCCTCAAATGAAAGTGAGCTCATTAAGATGCAATCAAGTCAACTGATCACAAACAAGACAATTACTTAAATTTTTTCTCATTGATTTGGCTGAAATCTTGTGGAATGCTTAGCAATAACAAAATAAGAACATCTGGAGAGTGGTGATCATGACTTTTTCTTCACTTGTAGAATATGTTCATGATTCAAATGCATAGTTCAGGGGACTGTCAATGCTTTGTCGTAAAACATTTTTCCCTCAGAATGCTGAAAGTTAAATTATATATCTATATCTATATCTATCTATCTATATATATAGATATATATATCTTCAATTAGATTTTATTTATATTGTTTTTATCTATTATAATTACATTTTTAATGATAGCAAAATGTTAGGATGTTGTAGAAACTCAGTGTTATGCAGTGGTTTAAAACCCTCTCTTGGGAATCAGGCAACCTGGACTATAGTTTTGCGAAACCTGGGCAAATAACTTATCTTTTGTAAGCCTTAGTTTTATTAGCTTTGAAATAGGAAAAATAAAAGGGCATTCATCTTTGTATCCTCTATCATGACTCGTGCATAATTAGTGCTCATACATTCTTATGGAATCATCTTCAGGCTAAGCTTTAGGCTTTCGTATTCCAGTGTGGTATGAATGACACCCACCTGGCCTGCTCATCCAGCAAGGCCAAATGAGACCCCTGGCTACGTGACTTTACTGATTCAATCGCTCCCGTATAAATTCTACTCTTAGTTCATTTGGCATTTTTATAAACACTCCATCCTGAACGTGAGCCTACAAGCTCCCTGCGGGACGCTGACTCTCATGCCCACCCTGGCTGCCTGACCAAGTGTTGAGGAGTCAAACCCAGTTTCTTCTGGGTACCCACGTGCAGCTTCTTTACTTCTCTTGATCATTTTGCAGTCTACAACATAATCCAAACATAAATCAGACTTGGGGGCATTTGGAGAAATGGAGAAGCACTCCCTTGCACTGCAAGACTGTTTTGTAAGTTCAAAATCTTTTCCTGCTCAGAAATGAGATGACACATATAAAAGGGCTGCGTAAACCATAAAGTGCTCAATACGTGTGACTTATTTCTTTCACAATGACTCCTTAGGACCTGACTCTCTGGGCAATGAGCAGAAGGCAATTTTTATCTTCACTCTTGAGATGGGCAAGTCCTGCATCAGAGAGGCTATATAACTTGCTTGAAGGTAAGGAATAGTTGGTGACACAAGTGGAATTTGAAATCAGAGAACTGACTTTTGAGTCATTAGACTAGCAATGAGTACTTACCATGTGTCCGTTACTATACCAAGCCTTATATTACCTGCTTTTCCAGTCTTATTTCATACGTGAAACAGGCACTTTACAAATGGAGTAACGACTCAACGAAATGAACTAATTTGCTCTAGCTCTCACAGATGTAAAGTGATGAAAGTGGGATTTAAACTTTGGGTCTGTCTGATAACAAGCCTGAGCTCATATTTTATGGCTTCTTGAGAAAAGTTTAAATTGTTCAACATTAAACAGAGCATAAACCATATATGTGAAGCATTAACAAAATTCATTAATGAATGTCTTATTCTGTTTTTCCTTCCTTCATTCAACAAATATTAAGTCCCTACAACATCTTAGCCACTGTACCAGATATAACAGAGAACTGCAATTGAACTTCTCAGAAGTTATTGCTGATATTTAGATACCCCATCAAAGGGGCCTCTTAGGTCCTGCCCTCAGGCCCTCACCTTGATGACTTTAGAGCATGCCAGCCTGCTTAGCAACTGCTACCTCCTGTATTTCTTTGCTTGAGAGCTTCCTTTGGCTACCAAAACCTGCTCTGGCTGCCCACGTGGCCAGCTTCAAGTGCCCTGGATTTAAAGTCTCTAAGAAGTGACCTCATCTAAAGACTGATGGTAGCTGGTATATAACTACCCCAGCTCCTTTCTCTCTGGGGGGATAATTCTGAGGTGTGTATTCTTCATTGGCTCCCAGGGTCTTTCCATTGAGATTAAGCTCCAGTTGCCCACAGCGGTAGCCGGCTTGTTAATACAATTCATGTTGGCTGCCTTCTCCATCCTGTCTCGTGTTCCTGTTCCTCCACTGGTGTCTCTTTTGCTTCTCAAATCAACTTCCTGCACACAAATATTTGTCTCAAGGCCACTTTTGAGGCAATCCAAATTAAGACAGGGCTCCTAAGGGTTCTTTTATTCCATCATGAGTGTATATTTTGAATCTTATAAAGACAGGCAGCCATATTTGTCTAAGGAGTTAATTCTTGGTCTAATAGTGGTTTAACTTATTTTTACCTAAACATCTCCTTTACTTATGCGGGGTTGTTGAGAACTGTCACCTACTGTATCCTGGACTCTTAGTAGATGTTGAAGAAATAATGTACCCAACTTTCTCCTGAGAGAAAACTTGTCCTTACCTTACAGGAATTTATTTGTGAAGCCTGCTGGGGCAAAGGATACTTAGAGAACAAATATTTAAATATGGTATTCTTTCTTTTTTCCTGAATCTTACTACATATTTCAAAGGAATCACTTATTGCTCCTGTTGAGAAAGGAATACATCCCATATTCATGCAGGTTTTTCTTGGGCTTTGTCTGACAAGTCTGATTGGGTGAATCTAGGAGCCATCCTTATCTCCTTAGAGGGAATTTTTATTTTGCTGTTCTACAAAGACTATTAAATCTTTAATAGGGTTTGAACTCCAGGCTAAGTAACATGGAACACACATACACAAAATGGGTAAAAGGCACAGTTCTGTGTAGCACTCATGGATCTAGGAACAGCAATGGAAATACTCTTTTTCAGATTTATTTTGGTAGTTATACATTGTGTTGTGGAGAACAATCAGAAAATTAAATTGACTTTGGTACATTTGCTTGATTTTAAAAATACAAGCTCAGGGGGAAAATGGCCTGTCTACAGAGACAAATAGTTACCAATCTCAAAATAGTTTTTACTTTATATTTACTCAGCCAACAAATATTCTCTTTTGGAGTTTTAACCTAATTTCCCAGAGTTGCCTGGCCTATCTTTCTTCTCTAACTTTAATGTTCTACTCAAGTCTTTAAGGTCTCAGTTGGTTAATGTTTAATGCTCTCCACAACCAGTGTTTGAGGTTTACACTTTATTGGGTTAACCAAATTTGTAGAGCAAATTAAAAGTGTGCAAGTCTTTGGCAAGCCACGTTTAGATATGTGTTGCTCAGAAACTATGTCATTGTTTAATACTGCATGCCCCAAATAGTTTCAATTAACTGTTCCCCTTTCCTGCAGCTCTCTGCATTGCTTTCGGGGAGCTATTACTTCCTAGATTTACTAATGTCACAGCCTCATACACGTCTGCTTCCGGAAAGTATGTCACAGCAGAGAGGTCCACTTCTATGTGGAGAGCGTCAGCCACAGGTAACCTATTAAACCAGATTGACCAAAGACCACAAAAAAGTGCACTTAAGAGGGAACAGAGGAACCTGTGAGGGGAGAGTTTGTGTGGAGGAGGAAGTAAGAAATGAAGAGCTGGCATTTTTGTTTTTTAAAAATATACATATTCTAAGAAAATATACAGGTGTAATAATAATACACAGATTAGGTAAATAGTCATTTCTGTAATTAACTGAAGAAAAATATTATTTCTTTTACCCATGAGTTTAATTTTGGTCTCTTTTTTGAACAAACTGAAAGGGTGGTGTGATATCGTACAATAGGCAGGGTTCGGGAAAGCAAAGCTTGAGTTCCATGTCCGGCTAGATCCAGCTTTCCAGTGCCATGCTGGCCATGCCCCATCCTTAACCTCACCAGGCATCATCCTGAAGGACAAGAGTTGGCTGTAATCTCTGGAGTGCCTTTCGGTTCAGGCATTTTGAGATTCCATCCTATCTTCGGCTCCAATCATAAAATTCTAGAGAGTAGAAGGTGAGATTTACAAAAATCTTTTCAAAAGACATAAGTTTCACAAAAATTTGCCCAGTAGACTACAAATTTAATTTCCCTCCATGAGTGCCTTGATTGTGGCTGGTTATTAACAATTCTTACTCCACCTTTCAAGCCAATATTTCCTTTAAGCTCTGTTGAGAGGCACTGGTTTTGGCACAGCACGAGAAGATATTCATAAGGTTTTGAGATTAAATCGGCAGATGAAAATGAAGAATCCCTGAATTTAGGGTCATTGAGTTGGGGGTCAGGTTTCCTCTGTCTCCTCAAGGCCATGGAGAGAGTCAGGCCAGGTCCAGAGTGATAGCTGCTTTCCTGGCACATCGGCAGTGGCTGAACACTAATGTGTTTCACAGTCGGATTTATTTTTAATCTACTGTATTAGGAGCACAAATTTAATCAAGAACAAAATGTTACCAATGTTGTTTTTTTGTTCCTGCATATGCATATATCCTTAACACTGTATTGCATTCCCTTTTGCGAGAAAGCTCTCCATCTGACATCTGACTTATTTCATAACATTGTTTTTTTTTTTTAAGTGCAAATATATGTGCAGAAAAAAGAGAAACAAGGAGCTGAATTTTCACACAATGCAGCCCCCCACTTAAAGAAATAACTGCAGTACAGATTTTAACAATTAACATTCCTGCAGTGGATGTCGTTATGGATGGAGCTAATAAATGTTTTCAAACACTTCTTGGCTCAAATACACGTTCAGCTTATTTTCTGCCATTTGATGGCATGGGTGGGTTGAGACATTCCTTTAAGCTTTCTTTCTTTCTTTTTTTTCCCCCTCCTAGTCAAAGAAAAAGATCTTATCTCCCTACACACCCTAACTCACCCCTTCCTCTGCCCTCCCCGCTCTGCTCTGTGCCTACTTTACTGAAACCTGACTTCAGGTCAGCGGGCTGGTAACAGATTAATTTTACTCTGTGAGGAACACCAAGCATTTTGGCCAGGAAACATGAGAACCCTGTTATAATATTACCGTTTTTCTAAATTAAATATTAGGAAAAATTAAACCAAATTGTGGCACATAGTGCAATGGAAAATATTTCTCTTCCAAACACTCCTCTGTGATAAATGCCTGTGTGAGTGCAAGCACAATAAATATGCACTACATTAAAAACCTAGATTATTCAGGTTTTAAGACTTATAGCTAAAAGTGGTTTAATGTTTCATGCCTAATAATAGATTACTCCTATCACATTTCTAACCTTTATTTCTCCTAGCTTTGAAGTCCAGCCATATAAAGGTTGTTTGTAGAACCACACGAAAGTTAAAGCAAATATTACTTAGAATGATTCATACCAGCAAGAATTTGCAATGAAGGCAGAGGCTTTGTGTGTGTGTGTGTGTGTGTGTGTGTGTGTGTGTGTATGTGTGTCTGAATCAAAGGAAATGAAATGTTTGTAATATTTTTTGGTTGATAAATTTATTAAAACATTTTTAGAGGCTTGTAGTAGAGGCACAGCTGATAAAAACAGACTGACTGGAAACAGATTATATTCTGCTCTGTGGGGGAGGCAGAATTTAAAGGGGGAAAAATTCCCTGGATTTCAAAAATTGCCACCAGGTCACAGCAATACTTAATTAACTGAATACATTAACGGAAGGCTATAACATAGATGCTAAAAAAAAGGGCGGTGTAGGGGGAGCAGTCAGATTCATTTAATCCTCTGTTCTTTGCTTACAGATTAGCCTTTTAGAATGAACAACCTGATTTTTTTTTTTTTAAGGATCCATTTACCTTCCAAAGTTTTTCATAGCAAAACATTTTCATGGTTGCAAAAGAAATTAATTTGTTGCCAGTTGCTCCATACTGGCAGGAATTCTGAATAAAGAATGTAAGCAATCTATCTTTGTTTGCAAGATATAATTAATCTGGCAGTTAAAATTCTTTGGAAACATTCTGATGACTTATGTGGAAAAGTAGCGCAGCATTTTCAAAGAAAACTCAGAACTGTATGCAGGGGAAGATAAAAGATATATGAAGTGTTTGTTCTAAGCGATACTATTCATTTAAAGATCATAATGTAACCCCACCCTAGCAATTATTGTGAAAAACAAGACAAATCTCTGTCTATAGCTTTCTGACACAGTCTTGATTTGAGAAACAAAATAAGCACATTACTGTTATAGTCTAATAGACTGCAAGCTGTTTTATTAGAGTCAGCTGAATCCTGTTTTGCATAAAAAAGAACTCTGTTTGCTATCAAGAACACATTTACATTAATATGACTTTGACAAAGTAAAATAAAATCGCATTAAGATGATGTAAGTAGATAAGACAATGAAATCTCTGTGAGAGAGTTTTGGCATACACTAATTACAGTCAAGTCCCTGCAGGAAAAGAACATATTTTTTACACCAACTATCCATGTGTTTGAAAATGTAGAGCCCAAAATGCAATCCTTGGTTTAGGTATTTCCTGAATACATTGTGTTTCAGAGTTTTTTTTTTTTTTTTAAAGGAGACTGTCTGATAAATAACACTTTCATTATACTACAATATGAGCAAGTTTCTTTCTGAATACTAGCCTGTAATCATCCTGATTATTTTAAGGGACTTTCCAATATAGGGCAGCTGAAAACAAGGTTTTAGATTACATGGTAATTTAGGAATGCATGAAAAGCTAAGCAGTTACCATAATAGGGTTCTGGATAAACTTCATGGTTTTTAGAGCAAAACATAACAACATATGTTTTGTGATTTGTTTCAATGATTTTTCTATATTTTTTTTGTCCAGGTTCTATCAAAATATTTGGAGGCCTCATCTGCGTACAGCGTTTTTATAACCTTATTTTGAAAACTTTGATGTCTCTCTTTTTAGTTCCGTCATTAAAAGAAAGGCAATGATGGATGAAGATAATGTTGTGGATTTTATGACTAATCAGTTCTTGGCAGTGGCCATATTTCTTCCATAGTGAAACTTTAATATTCTTCTGGCCTTGTATAGGCTTAAAAATTTTTTTTTCTTTGGAACTGTGCTATACCAGCTACTTATTATTACCAAACTGTTATTGCACAAAAGTTAGCACTCTGATTTAACACCTGACAAAATGAAGCAACTGGGGAAAAGAGAATTTCTCCTCCTTTCTGGCTACTCAAAAATTTGGGGTACCTCATAATTGTGTTTTTCTCCATGTTTTAAAGGCAAGAACATGGAGAAAAACTATACAGATGGTAGAAAATTTGAATGGGAAGAAAGTCTAGTGGGTGTGAAATGGGCTACCATTTGCCTTTCCTCTTCTTGAATTTTCTTTGTGACGAAGCAGTTTTTATGAGGAGCCTGATTTTCAGCCTGGAGTCTTTGTTGTATTCTTGAAGTTGCAATAGCAAACACCAGGTGTCTCCACTACGCTGAGCTAAAGGTGCTAAAAAGAAAGGCCACTTCGCCAGGAAAAGTTGAAGCAGGCTTCCCCTTCCCTAATGTTCTTGGCTGCCTCCTGGATAAGCCCAGAAGGGCTGGCTGGGGCCCGGGAAAGGGAGTTCATTCTTTGATCAACATTCAGGTTAGAGCCTGTTGACTCATATCAGATCTGTAAGGAAACCTTATATTTGTGTGGAAGTCATGAAGACTGGCACCCCTGAAAACACTGGTATGCTGGAGAAGGATTCTAGTGAACCAGTAGGCATTGACAGGATTGCATTCATGGTTTAACAGGGACCCACAATCTTGGAAGGCAAGTGACCGGCGTTGAGTAAATGGGAGCCTTCTTCTTGAGGGAGAGCCAACACCATGGGGATCTTCGGCCTGGGGACAACCAGACTGAAGACCCAGCAGCTGTCTTCTTGTTGTCTTTTTGTCTACCAGTGTCCGATACCTCAAATTCCAGGTTGTGATTTCCATGAAAATTTATTCATTTCTTTATCAAATAATTATTTAATTTCTACTGTGTGCCAGGTACTGTCCTAGCAGTGAAAAAATGAGACCAAACCTGCTCTCTCATAAAGCTTGCATCAAAACATGCCTATTCTTTTTGATGCCAAGGGTAATAATTAAGGTCAATGGCATTCCAAATATGGTGATAAGTATTGTGCTGGGAAAAAAAAGTTCATATTTGTGCTCTGGAACTGCTGGGTGAGCAGGTATCTAGATGCAGATCTTCTTAGCAGCCTCCATGTGCTTATTTGCATTTTCCCTTTCCAAGAGATTTCTCATTTCTCAAATGTGTTTGTCCAAGGAGTCTTTTCTTTCCCCTCCCAGGCTAAAAATTACTCTAGATACAGTGAATATTTTGAGGAATGTACTTATGGGAGAATTGCTTTGAGTTCTGGACTGTCAGGCCTTTCTCCTTTTTGAGGTAGACATGAGGTTAGATTTGGAATGTGGAAGGAAGGAAAAAAAAAAGAAAGAAAAAGCAAAAAACAAAACCAAAAAAAAACAGTGCTTGGAGGCCACCTGTCCAAGGAGGGAGTTATTTTCCCCAGAGAATGTGACATGGAAGTAGCACTGCTCTCATTATAGAGGAAAGCTCTGTTCCCCATCAGGGCCTGAATAGCCTTCAGATGACCACATGGAAGATGGGAAAGCCAAGAGGTATCAGTTCTCATTCCAGCTCTGTTGCTAACTAGTAAAATTTTGGATAATTTGTTTATCTTTTTTTTTCTCTTAATTCTTCATTCCCAATAATCAGCACTGAATATGTATTAAGTCATTTAATTATCAAAAAAGCTTTATGAGGTAGATTATGTTATTGCCTCTGTTTTATAGATAAAGAATCTGAGTTACAGATAGATTAAGAAACTTGCCCAAGGTCACACAGCTAGCAAGTGATGGTGCCAAGAATATCAAATGACAAACTTAGACTAGATGATTTCTGCACCAAGATCTAATATTCTATGTGTTTATGAGTAACTTTTGCTACGCCTAATATCTATTGTGCTCAGGCAGTCAATCCCCTAAATTATACATCAGTCAACAGATTTATTTATAAATCAACAGATTTATTTATGTGCTCTGTGCCAGAACTAGCCAAGGCCCTGAGAAATCCATCGGAAATAAGACAAAGTCTTGTTTAGGACCTTCCAGTCTAGTGGGGATTGGAATAGGGGCAAGTAAATAGTCCATTCATGTAACAAAAATATTTATTACCACTAACATTTCTATAGTGAATCATATTGTTAAAATATTATGGAAGACTGTTCCTAAAAGTCGAAAGGTAGAAATGACCCAAGCGCCCTTCAACTGATGAATGAAATAAACAAAATATAATATATATACACAAAGGAATATTATTCAGACATAAAAATAAATGAAATATTGATACATACTATGACAGGGACAAACCCCCAAAATATCATGTTAAGTGAAAGAAGCCAGGCACAAAGGCTGCCTATCAAAGAATTTCACTTATATGAAATGTTCAACATAGGCAAACTCATAGAGACAGAAAACGATTGGTGTTTGCCAGGATCAAAAGAAGAGGAGAATAGAAAACAACTCTTTAATGGGTACAAGGTTTCTTTATGGAGTAATGAAATAGTCTGTGATGGTTGCACAACATTATAAAGGTACTAAATGTTACTAACAGTACATTTAATACTATTTTCATTTAATCACAATAAAAAAAACAATGATAGATAAAGCCAGGTTTATTATTCCCATTTCAGGTTAATAAATCTCTATTCATCACCTGCATTATGAAAAACTTGGCTCAGCAGTGTTGTGGACGTAAAGGTGAATATGATATAATCCCTGCCCTAACAGATTTTACAGTCTACTTATTGGAACAACAGAAGATCAACATTGCATTATAATAAAATGTAATTAAATCAGCATTATAATGAGAGAGCAGGAAAAATAATGAGGAATATTTGGGAGAAAGAAACAATTTACCAGCAAGGCACTGAAGACATGATCAACAGAAACTCTAGTCACAAAACCCAAAAGGGCCTTCTGTGCCATGATGGTGACATAAAGCAGGTTGGCACACAGCCACACAGAGGTCATAGATCATGAAGGCCAGGAAGTAGCAGTTAATGTAATCAAAAAAGGTGAAGAAGAAGAACCATGCAGCATAGTGTGTGTAGAATTGGGCTGCCTGTATTTCACTAACATGGACATCATCTGAGGCACAGTGGCAAATGAATGGCAGATGTCCATGAAAGAGAGATGACTAAGGGACAAAAAAAGAAACAATTCATTTTCAAGTAAGGCTATTGGAAAGTATTCATGGAGGAAGTGGTGGTTCATGTGCCTTGAAGGTTAAATAGAAATTCAGTAGATGGAGAAGAAAACCAACAGACAGAGGATAAATAACTTGCTGAATGTCACATGGCAGTGACAAAGCAGAAGCTGACTTGTTGTTGAGCATTTGTGGATTCTGTATTTGTGAATTTGCCCACTCACTAAGTTCGCCCAATCACTAAAATTTATTTGGGGCTTCAAACGAACACTTAGGACATTCTCACAGCCATTTGTGGACCTATGCAGGGTAGTGAAAAATTTGAGCTGCCTGACAGACATGTTGAGGTCAAACAAGGTCATATTTTGCCTTCTTGTTTTCTCTCCCATACTGTAAATGAAGATCCTTTTCAGTGTGTTTAGTACCATGTTTTCAAATTTTTGTAATTTTTTTTGGTGATTTCACTGTTTAAAAATGACCCCCAAGTATACTGCTGAAGTGCCCACTAGTATTCCTAAGTGCAAATAGGCTGTGATGTGCCTTGTGGGGAAAACATGTGCGTTAGTTAAGCTTTGTTCAGACTTGAGTTATAGTGCTGTTGACTATATAATGAATCAACAATATATATTAAGTAAGGTGTCTTTAAACAGAAACACATATAAAAGTAATCCGTGTATTGATAAATTGATAAAAGTGTGATCAGAGGCTCACAGGAACCTAACTCTGTATTTTCCTTAGGAACAATGTTTCAGTTTTCACTGATTCAGTGTTTGCAGCAACTTTAATGAGCATAACTAATGCAAATAACCAGACTCTACTTTACTTATCATTTCTGTTTACTCTAAGGTTTGAAATGGAACAAAATGAAAATACAAGGCCTCTGGTTTAGTAATTATTAGGAATTTAAAGATGGTAAGAACAGAGCATTGAACCACATGCAGGGTCCTACGCACACATCTCACAACCATGAAGCTGACCTGGCTTCTCTCCTCTAGTTGGTTATGTTCTCATTTTAGTTCATGTGTATCTTTTCTTCTGAGACAAAAAAACAAAACAAAACAAAACAAAACAAAACTGATCACTGTTCCCCCCACATAATTTGAAATAGGAAGTTTACCAAGCCATTTGGACTCACCAAATGTTTCCAGGGAAGAGGATAATATACTCACAGATATATAGTCTGTGATAATTTGGTGATTGAAGGGTTAGTTTGGCCTTTGGCCTCCTGAAGTCAAGTGACTTGGAGGGGGTTTCATTTTCTCACTGACAATAAGCCAGAGTCACGTGGGCTTGCATGTCATAGCAAAACAGCCCTGCAGAGTTCCACTCTGCCTCTCACGAGTCTCCTGGGCCACATTCTTTGACAGAAGTCTCTATAATGATTTGATCGGTCCCAATTTAGCCTCCTTGAAGTTCCTGGAGAATACTCTAGTCTTGGCAGCCTCTCGCAGGTGGCTTTCATTCAAGGACGTGGACTCTCCAGATAGATGTCCAAACTTCTAGGACAGAAGCAGGGCAGGCACTAGGCTCCTGATGTGGATTTGCTTGGCTTGAAACTTGCTCTTTACGAAAGTTGTGGCTTAAGTCTTCAGTGAAGACAGGAAGGGAGGGGAAGAGTAGATATTCAAAAGCAACACACTGAAAGCAGATCCCTGGAGACCATTTTCTTATCTGGGCTTCCCTTACTCCTACTCTCCCTATGACCCAGTAGGAGCAAGATAAAGTTGGGAAAAGCCTCATAGACTTGTGAGGAAGCAGGCTAGGCTTCCTTTTGGAAGGGAAGACCCATACAAATTTGCTGGCTTCAGTAAGTGCTCCCTTGCCATTTGTAGCTGTCTTCACCTCTCTCCTCTGTATGTCTACATGTCACAGGGCCTTCAGAGCTGTCTTCTTCCAGAGAGCCTTCTGAGCCTTACCGTAGGTCTGCCCTAACAAAGTACCACAGACTGGGTGGCTTAAGAAATAGAAATTTATTATCTCTCAGTTCTGGAGGCCAGAAGTCTGAGATCAGGGTGTCAGCAGATCTGGTTCCTTCTGAGGGCTGTGAGGGAGAATCTGTTCCATGTCTCTCCCTTAGCTTCTAGTGATTTGCTGACCATTTTTGGTGTTCTTTGGTTTGTAGATTCATCTACCTTATTTATGCTTTGATAATCACATGGTGTTCTCCCTCTGTCTCTCATTCCAATTTCTCCTTTTTGTAAAAAAACTTATAGGGCTCGCCCTACTCCAGTACGACCTCTTCTTGATGATTACATCCACAGTGATCCTCTGTTCTGAATCTGGTTAGATTCTGAGGTATTGGGGATCTGCATTTCAACATAATTTGGAGGAACTCAAGTTCAATCCAGAGTGGAGACTGTGGTGGAAGTTAAGAAAAGAGGTGAGATTTAGCAAGGTGGGTGCTAACAGACATGGATCAGCCCAAAGTGCTCAGTGTAGACTGTGAAGAGGTGGGACTCAAAGTTTTATATGTACCGTGGAGCCAGACTGTGGACTGTTTTAAAAGCCGGGCAGAGTAAATTCAGACTTTGTGTAGAAAGTAAGTGGGAACCACTGTAGTTTCTTCGGCTGGATTACAATTGTGTAAGAATGACATTTTAGAACAATGGCTCAGGCAGTGGTATAGTGTGGGGGATGGGTTGAAGAGTTTTCTGTAGAGGAAGGAGACAAAATGAAGTCTGGGCTACAGCAAGAATATAATAGAAAGGCTGTGAGAGTTCGTAAAGGGAAAAAAGATGGTAGGATTTAACTAATTACCTGATTCAGAAGGTGGGAGTATTAATGATAGGAACCTAAACTGATATTAAACTGAAAAGAGAAAGTTGAGGATGGTGAGGGTCATGTGTGCACATGTGTGTACATGAATGCACATGTTCAGATGAAAATTTTAATTTGGGATGTGTTGTGTTTGAAATGATATTTAGCATCTAAGAGGACATATGCTCTATTCAGGACAGCAAACTTTTTCTGTAAAGGGCCAGATAGGACATATTTTAGGTTTTGTGGGCCATACTAGCTCTATTGTAACTATCAACTCTGCTGTTATGTCAGAAAAGCAGCCATAAGCAATATATATATATATATGAATGGGTATGGCTGTGTTCCAATAAAACTTTATTTACAAAAATACGCTTTACTTACAAAAATTCAAGCAAGCTAGATTTGGTTCAAGAGCTGTAGTTTGCCAACTTTTGCTCTAGATACGTGGAACCATAGGTTAAAAGGAGAGAGAACATACATGTCCTTTAAAGGTCGATTTTGTGATTTCTTTTGGAATAATGAATGTTCAGTATTCAGTGGGAAAATATAGTATCCACTGAAACTTATTTATTTATTCATGTATATAAAAAAATTTTATTGAGGATCAACTAGGTGCCAAGCACATATTATCACAATCATTATCTATTGACATTTTTGTGAGTTGGGCAACTCTTATTCTCATTTTACAGATGAGAAAACTGAGGAAGCCCTAGTAAGGCAGATCGTAGTTATAGTTGTTAAACTTTCTTGTTAACTAGGAAATTTAACCAGTCTCTGGGTGAAGGTTTTCAACTCTGGCAAGAATATTGCCTAGGCTTGATAGCCCGTATGAGGCCAAATTTAACATCTGCTTACATGTTGTTAAATTTTTAACTTTGCTTTTGGTTAACAGTCTTCAAAGTGCACTCTGTGTTCTTGCAAGAGTAAGGTCTTGAAATTGTGTAATATCTACAACCTGTCAAGAGCCTAGAGGAGAGAAAAATTAAGGGAAGCTAACTTAAGTCTCATATAATTTGCCCTTTTCTCTACCTACATTTTTTCCTTTGATTAAGTTGACTGCTGGGTCTCTCACAGAATATTTCTCATGTGCTTTAAGACCGCTTCTTGGTCCTCTTTGCTAGACTTAATACAAAAAAGTTCGGTGGACTTTGCTTCTGGTTTAGCTGAGAGTTGTTATTGAAAATAGTGTTTATTATATTCCTCCATATATTTCTCCCTGTGAGAAAATTATCTGAGATTTTGACATAAGAAAAATTCTATTTTTTTGCTGAGAAAATATGATTCTGCTTCTCAACTAAAGAGGACCATTCTTCTAAATGTGTTCCCCTTTTTGATTGGGCTTCCGGGAAGCTCAGAGCCATGTTTAAAGTGCAAAGACAACAACTATTGTCATTTGCTACCAAATGGTTTCTCA
This sequence comes from Macroglossus sobrinus, assembly GCA_004027375.1. NCBI lineage: Eukaryota > Metazoa > Chordata > Mammalia > Chiroptera > Pteropodidae > Macroglossus > Macroglossus sobrinus. The sequence continues at coordinate 151,342 of PVKZ01000300.1, forward strand.
AGGCTGTATCTCCTTTTTGTTCTATTTCATTAGTTCTACTTTTCCTTCCATAAGCTGCTTCAAGTACTTTTTGGAGAGTAATGAATGTTTAAAAAATAAATTTAAATTGAACTGTTTTAGAATCAAAGTAGAGTGTCTTTCAGCCAATCAAAATAGTAACCCAAGTTCTATTAGACTCAGGAAAAAAAATGTTGAAAAAGACTTTATAATTAAGGACAGATATTTACTTGGGTAACTCTTAGAAAATACGTGGTTATTCTATGATGACAAATTATTTCACATTTGCTGAGTGATCTGCCTAAATGAAGTATTAAATATATTTGCCTTAACACTAAGCACTGCGTGAAGTACTGAGGACTCAGAACAAGCATAAGGCTTAAAGTTAAAAGATCTGAGAACTTGTTTCAACTCCGCTGCTAAATACTCATGTGACTTCAGGCAAGTCCCAGATCTCAACTGGATGGTTCTGAATATCCCTTCAAATATAACCTTCTAGGAATCTATTGTATACCTGCTGCTATTTGCCATTCACTCCCTTCCACTGTTCCTCAAATAAATCTTATTTTCCAGCAAGACTCTGAGTATCTGGGCATCATGAGCTATTTCTAGGCTTGGTCCTGTGTTTGTGCTAGGAATATATTAATATATATTGATACATATATATATTAATATATATGTATCAATATATATATTGATACATATATATATTAATATATATATGTATCAATATATCAATACATTAATATATAGATACATATATATTAATACATATATTAATATATATTAATATATATGTATCGATATATATTAATATATAACTATTATAGACATATTATATCCATATTATTTCAAATAGATTTAAGTTAATTTACAAAGATAAATGCAATAAAATAAGATGAAATAAATTTAAACTAAATTAAAAAAAGGTTAATGCAAAGGGAGAAATGATTAAGACTAGAAAGATGAGAAGGTAAGTAGATAGGTAGATAGGTAAGTAGAAGGTAGGCACCTGTTGGAAAAAAAAACACCAGCACCCATCTGCCTGCAGAGAGCACATTTGGTTTCGTAAAAACACAAATTGCCTTGGAAGCTAAAGCAAAATGGAATAAGAGTGTGAAATAATTTCTTTGTATTAAATTAAATTTAACCATCACATGATGGAAACACATATTGATTGAGTGTTAAAAGTCAGTTGTTGAGTCATTGATCTATAAAGGTGCGTACTGGTTGTGGTAAATGGAAATTCCTTCAGTCAAAAGGGCCAGCACAGAAGTTCAGGAGGTTTGCTATGGTGAGACAAAAAGAAGAGAGATTTTGTTTCAGAAGAAAAGTGTTTCACTGGGAAGAAGGTTTGGCTCCTGGTGGCTGCTTGTGGCTTCCACAGAATGAGGAACCCCTGAGAGAGCAAAGCAGATCGCAGCAGACAAAGTGCAAAACAAGAAGAACTCCAGTTGGAGGAATTCAGCAAACAGCTCTTTTTATGAAATTATTGAGTGGTAAGGTAATACAGGCGCCTGTTCGCCTGTTCTTCTTTTTGAGGAATATTCTCTGGTGAGCTCTTCAAATAGAAAATTCTGAAGTACTGTAATGCACTGATATAAAAGATTTATGTAGCAAGAGGCCTGAATGGATAGAAGAAATTTGAGCTATAAAGGTTGGCAGTCCTATCATTAATACTTCCTTCATTTAACAAATATTTATAGAGCCCTTACCATGTACTAGATACTATGCCAATCACTTAAGGGAATGGGGGCAAGGGAGCAAATAATGAGTAATACATCAAATCTGTCTTTGAGACATGTTCATACTAATGGGGGAGTGGGTATGAAATAAATCTTATTAATTCTTTAAAAGTGTTTATTGAGCACATATTATATACCCAGGCTACTGCCAGGAGAAGTATACAGTAAAGAGCTAAAATGAACACAATATCTTTTGAAATGTCCAATGAGAAATCTGTAAATCAGGACTTTTTTTTTCTGTCTCAACAGAGTTCACACAAAGACTTTGCTGAGAACTGCAGAGATTAGGTGGTGTAAACTATCAAGCACCAAAGAAGAGATTTACTGTGAAGGTGATGAAGCTGAAGCTTCAGGATCCCTCTCTTGCCAGGGCCATTTCTAAGACCCTGGGAGAGGCCCTGGCAGTTTATATTCATAATTTTATTTTTTTTTACTGAAAGAGACTCCCCTGAATTATATAAACTTTGGGTCCCACAAAATTTGCATCGGCTGCTGAAAGCACCATATTATTCTAGACTAGATCATTGCATAGTCCTTTCATTCTTATCTCTCACCATCCCATGGAGAATCTAGTAAAGCATTTTCTTCTCTCGAGTATTATTCATCAACCATATTACCAGTGTTCCAGTGTTTTCCTTCTCTGAAATTTCAGTATATTCTTTTAAGATACCAAGTTCTGTTGGGGGCCGACAGCTTCCAACCACTCAACAAAAAAGTATTAACCTTTTCTCTGGCATGTCACATGTGACATTGCCAATGGTATGTTTGTAACCCCTTGTGAGAAAGGCCAGTTTTTTAATTATAGTAAACACAGGCAAGGAAAAGGGCCCAGAAATGAAACAAATAGCCATGAATTCTGCATTTGCATGTCATGCTCTGAAATTATCTTTTCCTGAGTCACGGATTATCCATTTGGATCAAGCCACAAAGAGCATCATGTTTTGTTAATTTGGGACCTTTGGGAATGGTAAAAGAATTTTAGCCAAATATCCTGAGATTCCATACTCTTCAAAGTAAAACATCTTGGTAAATCATTAATAGTTCTTGAGTGACTACACATTCAGGACAAGAATATATTCATGCTAAGTAAACTACATTTCCAGAACTGTGACAATGTTGAATATACAATTATTGGTGATCACTGGAAAACACTGAATTGCTGTAAAATTTGATTTGGAAAATAATTTGGACCATATGATTATTGGAACAAGACTAAATATTTATTTTTTACTAACCATAAAAACAAACCCAGGTATGTGTAAGGAGTATTAGTTTAGGCAAGAGCAACATTTTTAATAAGCTATGTGACCTTAGACAGTGATGATAATGATAATAAAAGTTAACATTATTAATTATTTGCTCTGTCAAGTATTATAATGAGCATTTCATATTGATTATCCCATTTAATCCTCACAACTCTATTATTGTCCCCAGGTTTTTAGATGAGGCCACTAGGGCTCAGAAATGTCAAGTGCTTTCAAGGCCACTTGGTAAGTTGTGGACTGGGAATTTCATTAGGATCTGTCTCATAACAGAACCCAAGCTCTAACTACTCTTCATGCTATTTCGGAGCTAAGTTTTCCAGTATGCAATATGAGGGGCCTGGCCTTCCTAATCACTGCCATTTCTTCCAGCTCTAAAGCTCTCGGATGCTATGATTTCAAGTTGTAATCCTCTGGCAGCAAAAGAGTGCTTGTTTTTTTACTAATATGTTTGTTTTTCAAATTGATCTCTGCCAGTTCAGGGTAATTAAAACCCCACAGCTCTCACATTTCCCAAATAAACAGAGGCACGCACATTCACCACCCCTCACAGCAGTGCACATGGCTTTGTTTATGCATGACACCTAAGATAAAAACAAAATATATGGTGGAAAGTCCCAAGCACTGTGGGAACAGAGGAATAAATGTGTGTATAGCCTAATGTACTGTAAGTCTCTACTTATTTATTGATGGCACTAAGTGTTGACCTGATTCAGGGCTCTCTGAAACCACCTCAGATATTCTGTTGGTAAATTGTACTTTATACTCATGGTAAATATGCAGTGGAATGGTGGGTTTAGAAATGCAGAATATTATTCAGCAGCTTGCAATTCAGGTAACCATTTAATATAGCCAGAATGACAGAATTAACAATATGAAAAAAGGCTCAGCTTTTTTGGATAAGATACTATCATGGCAGAGTTCTTTAACCTTAGTTACCATGGGAATCATAATGTAGAATGTTCTAAATTCTTGGCCTCTCTGGATTGAGAGGGTTTATTTACCTTTTGTGTGAAGATGTGCAGTTGGCCCTTGAACAACATGGGGGTTAGGGGCACTGATCCCTGTGTAGTTCAAAATCCACAGATAACTTTTGGCTCTATAAGAACTTAATAGCTAATAGCCTACTGTTGACTGGAAATCTTACCAATAACATAAAAAACCAACTAACACATATTTTGTACATTATATATTTTTATAACACATATGTATTCTTATAGTAAAGTAAGCTAGAGAAAATAAAATCTCATTAATAAAATCATAAGGAAGAGAAATAGTTATTGAAAAAAATACATGTATAGGTGGACTCACACAGTTCAAAGCATGTTGTTCCAGAGTCAGTTGTATTCCTGAATGAAGATAGTAAAAAACAGAATTCCTGCAAGAAGAGTGGATGAGGGTTCTTTAAGTATAGTCTGTCAGGACAAGAGAGAAACCTTTTCGTTCATTTTGTAAAGAGTTATTGAGAACTTCCTTTCTTGGCTTTGTATTGGGAGTCCTTGGCACTATTAAGATGAAGTATGTGAAGCCTGACCCTCAGGACGGTGAGAAGATGTGCATAAAATTATCTACACCTTACGCACAGTACACCCTTCTTTCTCTATCTTGTCTTATGTTCACAAAGAAGATGGCATTAGAACAAAACCTTGAAGGATACGAATTTAAAAATATAGACCCTGGGATGAGAACAGAGAGTGTGAAAGGTGGGAGGAGAGGTTACGTGAGGCAAGAAAAGGAACAGAGTGGGCATAGAATAAGCCTGTCTGTATTTTTCCATTGTAGTATCATTATAGTTGTTATTGTTTATGTTATTATTTGTTTACTGACTAGAGTGTAAACTCTTTGAGAGCAAGGACTAGGAATACAGTCTGTTTTATTTATTGATATATGCCTGTGACTCTACCTGATATGTAGAAGGGGCTCAGTCTTCACTGATTCACTTTATTATGCATCCCAATCACATTTGGTCATCTCATACAAGGGCCAAGGCTTCAGTATCTCAGGTCCTTCACATATGCATCCTGCAGGAGTCAAACTTACAAAAGCAAAGCATGGTCTCCCATAATCTGGGGAACAAAATAAAAAAATGTAGCTAATCTGTTGCTAACAACTTGTAAACACCGATTATTTATCATATAAGAGAAGACTAAAACCATGTACATATGATTTCTTTATATATTATAAAGCAATGCCCTATACCTAAAAATATAACCCAATTGTATCACACTACTGACTTGATAGTACATTGAAAGTTATGTAAAGAGCCCAAATACTTATCACCAACAAAATGCCATTGTATAAGCAAATTTTGGGAAAATATTTAATACATACATATCTTATGTATATATATATTTACAAAAATTAGATGTTTTGATATACCTTGTGTAAACATATTTATGCATATATATACTATATATTCATAATATACAAGATATATAAATATATAAAACCTACTTTAGAAATAATGATCTGAATGATCTATTTTGAACCTATATATACATTCTAAAATCTAGTTAGATAATTATAGGACAAAAATAATCTTGGTGCAAGTATGCCCCATTATACACAGTGAGATATACCAATCAAAAACAAACTATATTAATAATGATATAATAAAACCAGAGTAATTTTTAATTAAAAAACAAGAATAGCAGCAATTTAGAAACTATAACATCGAAAATACACTGACAACAAAGGATCCTTCCTGAAACTTGTGAGAACCCCAGTTGTGTGTGTGCAAGCTTGTGATGGAGCTTGCAATGTCAAGTGTTGTGTGGAAGCCAGAACTGTTGCCAGAACAATGAATTAGCATTCTCAGTAAACTCATAATGTGCCAACTCAACTCAAATTTCTAAAGACTAAATTTAGTGACCCCTAGTTACCCACATAATAGTAAGCAGTCTTTATGTCTATGAATTAAATCAGGATGAATTTTCATCCAAAGAAATGGCAGCCAATCAATGGGTCTAATTGGTCATAGTCGAAGTTGCCTTTCTAGAAGTCTGAACTAGATTGTCCAAGTTTTTCTACTTAGACTCCTATTTAGATAGATCTTCTGGTAAATAGTTCTATATCTGAGGGCCCACGTACTGGGCATCTGCTTTCTATACATTTTCAAAAAGTTCTTTGTGGATCTATTGATCACCTCTGAGAATGCATTTGGTTTGCCAGGTGCTTTAGTACTGAGAGGAAAGTGCGTTGTGTCAAAGGCTTGTGTGATTTGCCCTGACCTGGTGGTTAGTGTCATGTTTCCTAAGGCTAGGAGAATGCCAGCCCATTTGTGGACCAATAGAGCAGTGTGACCAACCTGCTCCATAGGTACAGTGCTGAGGGAGGAAAGGGAGCTTCAGATTCTGGAGAAATGTTTTGGGAATCACTGAGGCAGCCTGGCTAAAAATCTTTGCGTGGCTTTTCTCCAGGATCCCTGTCTAGACCACTATCCAGTTAATTTTGCTGGCTTCTCTATGCCCTCATCTCCAACACTTGTACCTCCACCTCTCTATTGCCCCCAAACAGAGATGAAAGGCAATAAATTACTTTGTATCTGTTCCAGTGAACATCAAACAACTGAAGACTTTTTTTAGGTTTTTTAGTTTGATTATTCTCATTTAAAATAACCTTCTGGTGCACCTGTCTGTGTATTTCCTCCGCAAATATATTAACACTTAGTATACTCTGTGTTATGGGTTGCATTATGTTCCCCAAGACAAGTTTATTGAAGTCCTAATATGCCGATACCTCAGAATGTGATCTTATTTTGAGATAGGGTTTTTACCAAGGTAATCAGGTTAAGATGAGGTCATCACTTTGGGCTCTAATCCAATATGATTGATATCCTTATACAAAAAGAAAATTTGGACATGGAGACCAACATGCACAGAGGGAAGACTATTGAAGACACAGGGAGTATGCCATCTATAAGTCAAGGAATGCCTGAGGCTACAAGAAGCCAGGAGAAAGGCATGAAACAGAATCTCTCTTACAACCATAAGAAGAAATCAACCCTGACAATACCTTGACTTCCAACTTTTAGCCTCCAGGACTGTTAGACAATAAATTTCCGTTGTTTAAACAACCCAATTACAACAGCCTCAGGAAATTAATATACCATGTAACTTTGCCAATGGTATTAATTCGTTAAAATTTAATTCAGTTTAATAAGTGCCTGTACATGAATACAGACAGAAGTGGTGATGCTAATAATGACTTAATCTGTTTCTTGCTCTGCAAACTTTCCAAAGCTCCTCCTCCTCACTGGGAGCCACACTCTATTTTATCGTACCATCTTTTCTGCATCCTTCAATACCCTTAAAGTCCTCAGTTCACTCTCTACCAGCTTATACTCCCTGGGCCATCATTATAATTATTTCTCATATTCCATCAACTAACTCACCCTCTCTTTCTTCACTATTCTCTTCTGGAAAATCTAAACCTTGATTAAATTCCACTCTCTTCCTGTACCTGTACAGTTAAATGTGGCTAAAGAAAACACACCTGATGAACAATTAATAGCCACTAAACTGAACTACTTGGTTTAGTCATTTCCTCTCTTTACAAACGAGTGTTTTACTTCTCGTTCCTCAAATTCTAGTATCCCCTCCTCTCCTCTTCCACTCTTCACTCTCAACTAATGACATTGCTTCCTGTTTCACAAAAAAAAGCAATCAAAAGATGATGTCTATGTGCTTCAATGTGCACATCTACCTGAGTCTGTGCTATTGCCCTCACTGACCTCCTTCTAGTGTTGATGGGCCATCCATGTACCATGTAAGGCCAGCCTCTCCTTTGCGCTAGACCTCAGCTATTCTCCCTAATCAAGGGTTGACTCTGCCATTGCCTCCTCTCCTGAATCATCAATGTTTCCTGTTTATTCATCTACTGGATATTTCCCATCAGTCTACAAACATGCTATGAGTTTTTACATTTTATAAAAAAGAACATCTTCTGACATATATTTCTTCCAGCTGCCACTCAATTTCTCAGATCTTCTTTACAGAAAAAATAGTTGAACAGTGTCTTCATGTTTTTCTCCACTTTGTCTCTTTTAAGTTTCTTTGAAGTCACTTCAGTTAGTCTTTTGCCCCCAGCAGTCTATCAACACTGATTCTGTGAAGGTCCCACCAATGATCTTCAAACAGTTAAATCTGTTGGGCAATTCTCAGTCTTCATCTTTCTTATCAGTAGTATTTGAAACAATGATTACTTCTTCATTGAAATATTTTTTCCCTTTGGCTCCTTATTTGTATGACTCCTTATTTACCTATTTATCCTCTTAACTTAATAACTACTCTTCTATATTATTTGATACTTTTTAAAAAAACATTTTTAAAACCTCTAATTTTTGGCATGTCCCAGAACTCAGCCTTTAAAATTCTTATCTTTTTATTTTTTTTATCTACTTCCAATCTCCAAGTGATATCATTCCATCTTAGGGTTCAAAATATTTAAATGCTGATCATCTCTATTTTATTTTTCAGTTTTTACCTCTCTTCTAAATGCCAGACTGAGGTGCCCACTAGACACTTCACTTAGATGTTTAATAAGATCTTAAGTTTAACAAAGAAAAAACTAAACTCCAGATCTCACATTCCCCCAGTAATTTTTTTCTTCCAGGAATAGTCTCTTCATAGTACATGGTAACTCCTCCATCAGGTGCTCAGACTCAAAACTGACACTGACTTATAACTCATATTTCATACTTAATCCATCAAAAATGAAGGATATTAACTTCTTTCAAAAGGCATTTAACTCGGTGATCTCTCCCATCTTTACCACTCAATCTTTTGTCCATCTTCTCATACCTAGTTTTTGCAATAGTCTCCAAGTTGGTTTTCATGCTTTTGCCCTTGACACTCTGTAGTTTTACCCAAGTAGCTCTGATGACAGACTGATTTTACTTTTTTATAACAGTTTAATTGAGATATTGTTCACATACCATATAATTCACTCACTTAAAGTATTTAATTTGGTGGGTTTAATATAGTTACAGAGTTGTGCAACTGTCAGCACAATAAACTTTATAACATTTGATTGTCCCCAGAAGAAACCCTATACCCATTAACAGTCACTTCTTATATCATCCTAACCTCCCCTGCACAGCCATACTCCCCATCCCTAGGCAATTACTAATCTAGTTTCTGTTTCTATAGATTTGCCTATTTTGGACATTTCACATAAACAGAATCATACAGTATATGATCCTTTGTGACTGTCTTCTTTCGGTTAGTAAAATGTGTTCAACTTTCATCCATGTTATAGCATGTATCAGTATTTCATTTCTTTTTATTACTAAATAATATTCTATTTTATGATATATTACATTTTATTAATCTATTCATCAGTTAATGGACTTTAGTGTTGTTTCCATTTTTGACTACTATAAATAATGCTGCTATGAGGTATATGGTAACTCTGTTTAATCTTTGAGGAACTTCCAGATTGTTTTTAAAGCAACTGCATTATTTTACATTTCTACTAGCAATGAAAGAGCGTTCTAGTTTTTTTAGTCTTGCCAACACTTGCTATTATCTGACTTTTTGTTTACAGCTATTCTAATGAGCATGAAGTAATCTCTTCTTAGGTAGATGGTTCCTTTAAAAATGTAAGTCTAATCATGTCACCTCCCCCTGTTCTGAGTGCCTTGATAGCTCATTCCTCATAGTAAAATCTGAAGTCCTTACAACAGCTTTTAAGTTCCTATATAGTTTGCTCTTTACCCTTCCCAATCTAACTCTCTTATCTGCCGCTTTCCCTTCTATTTGTTCTGCTAATTTTGGCCACATAACTCTTTTGTAGTTCCCATTCCTTCTGCTGAGAACATGTTTCCTCCAGACATCTACCTGGTTTGCTCCATCACCTCCTTTGGGTCTCTGTTCAATAGTTACCTTGTCGGTAAGGTCCTCCCCAAGCACTCAACTCCTAGCCCTCCCTATGGTCATTTCTTTAGATACCACACCAGCAAATGAAAGTATTTGAAGCCAGGGAGACCTTTCAGGAGGTACCCTAAGCCACATGAATTTGACAGCTTATGTCTCCTTCTAATGAGTCCAACACTGACTATGGCCTTGACAGAACTTGATACATTTTTAAAAATTTATTTATTTATTTATTATTATTATATTATTATTAATTATTATTATTATTTTTTATTTTATTTTATTTTATTTTATTTTATTTTATTTTATTTTGCTTTGGATTTTCTTGATACTAAGGGAAAATAAGGTGGAGTGCCAATGGCTATTGGGTAGGCCATTAACATACAACTTATAACATTGTTAGAGGAGAGTTCGTGTTGGAAATTTGGTTCTATTTGTTCCCTAAGTCTCTGAAAGATGGTGCCTAGTTACTATCTGGAATAGCAAAAGATGATGGGTATGTGCATGCATATGTGAGTGTGAGGTGCTCAGAAGGCAAGGGTTTAATTTCTGCTTTGTCACTAAATTGCTGTGTGACTCTGAATAAATCACTTAACTTTTCTGGGACTACAATCCCTATTTGTAAAACAAGAGGAATGAACTACATGATCTTTAAGGTCCCCTCTAACCCTGATGTTCTCTATTCTGTCATACTTTTCACCTAATTAGATATTAAGTATGGCTTAATTATTTTAGGCCTTCGGGTCCTGGGAACTGGCAGCTATCAGCAAAATATCTTCAAATGCAGTTTGAATCCAGTGGAGCTTAATATATTTTTGTATTTGGGCTTCAGGAGATCAAGCTTTGAGTTGGCAATATGGGGAATTTAGTTACTATTTTTGACAAGTGGCTTAATTTATTAAATGATACGTTATATCTGGCAGCATTACTGACGAATCAGGGAACAAGGACAGAGTTAAGAATTTCAAAACAGTTGAAGGGCCTTAAGAACCATAGAGTTTGTCTTGCAAAATCCTTATTATGTAGAATGAGCTACCTAAAGACAGGGAGGTGGTATGAGCAGAGAAGTGTTAAGGGGAAAGCTTCGAGGGAAAAGGGTTCACATGGGCTAGGCAAGTGAACTGTTACTCTTGCTCTTACTAGATTGGTTCATTTTTTACTAGAGTGTGTTTCTTGGGAGGGGTGGAAATTGATGTTTTTGAAATTGTAATGATAGGAAATGTTGAGGACAGTTGTTTTTTATGTAGCTTGTGGAAATAAAAGACATCATCCCTATAAAACAAATAATCTATTAAGGACTAATAAAGATCAGAACAAATTTGCACTAATGTGATGATGCCTTCCTTCAAAAGTTGGCTTTCTCTGTGATAGCCTCACCCTGAGTGATTATGTGACATGCCCTGGGGCCACCTCTATCGAGGAGTTTCTTGGTGGGCCAGGTTAGGGATAGATGGAGCTGGAGTCTAAGCTTATGAATGGAATCCCTGTCTTTGGCCTACCAAGAAGCAGAGGAGATGAAGGGCCTTGGAGAAAGTGGGCCCATAGTTTGGATCGTCTGTCTCAGCAGCTGAGTGTCCCCAGCTGATGTCATATACTCCTAGGACATCTATACATCAGAGTCACTTGGGCTACTTTGGCTTGTGATTCTCTATACATGGCTCTGAACATGCAATAACAGCCTGTGGATGCAAGAAGGACCTCTTAGTCCATAGTTGGTATGTAAGTTTCCTGTTGAGTATCACCATTAATTAGTTAGCTATGGTTTCCGAGAGCACTTTGTTGAGAAAAATTCTAAGTTTCTTATATAGATTCAGAGAAAAGAATACATTCATGAATTAGTAATGTCTCCCATGAGTGAGAAATGTGAACAAATATGTGCAAGCTTTTTATTTGCTTGATTTTAGAGAGAAAGTTGAGGCTACAAGAGGAGAAGTGACCTGCCCAAGGTCACACAGCTAGCCAGATAGCTGGAAATAAACCCAGGTCTTCTTTCTCTGATGCCTGAAGTAATTACATCTTGCCCTGCTGGAAACTACTTTCACAAAGGCCTCTGTTCCATAGAATACTCACAAAATGTATAGGAAATATGAAGCTGGAAGCGACTGCTATGTGACAACACATAAACACACTGCTTTGAACCATATCATAAATTTTGCTTTTGATCTTGGTTCAACAGGGACTAAAATAGCACATATATCCACTTTTGTCTGTGAAAGCTATAATACTTCGGAGGCCTTGGAAACACTACTATTTGAGCAGTTAAATGTTTTAAAGAAAATTTAATTTTTTTATAGAGATACATTAAGTATTTACATTTCTTTCAAATATTTTACCCTCATAACTTATGATTTGGGGCCTTTATCCTTTGGAATTCTCAGTATCTGCTTTTCTCCTAAAGATAAAGTGGCTAATCTAGCCATGTTGAAGGTTTTCCTTTTGTTACAAGGGTTTGGGTCCAATGGGCTCTCTAGTGAATGTTGATCCCTGGTTGATGTCCCCACCTGCTGGGGGGTATAGGCTGCTCTTTAGAAATTGCCTTTGCTGGAAGGGAGCTGCCTTGCCCATAGTGTGTTCTTTCTCTGAGGGTCATCTGCACTCAGAGACTACCTGTGTAGCAGTTCAAAAGGAATTTTAAAGGGTGGTGCCAGCTACAGTTCTCTCCATGGGATTATCTGAGGCATCTGTTGCAAGTGCATCAGTTGAACTTTTTCTTCCTATGCTCAGTCTCGCTTCCCTAACCTTTTTAGAGTCATTGTTCCTGAGAGCAGACCCCAATCCTGTATGCAAATCTCTGTCGCAGAATTCATGTTACAGTGAATATGACCCAAGAGAGATTCTGAATATTGAGGATGCTGAACCATAGAATGGAATATAAAGCTGGAGAGAATTTACTGAAATGGAAACACTCTCCTGGACATAGGATTTAACACCCTCGCAAGGACTCCAGGAGACAGTGCTAGGATGGCTTTTGAACCTTGGAGAATGCAATGGCCCACACTGAATGAAGTGGAAATGTCAGAATTACTCAGATAGATGGTAGAGAAAGTGATCAAGAAGTGGGTCTTCTAGAGTGAATATACTACATAATGCTAGAAAACCTATTAGTTTACTATTTTCCATGGTAGGTTCAGTGATAAGGAATAAGCTTGTGAGTTGAGTGCTGGTATTGCTGAGTTCAGTGTTGTTACTCCCCTGTAGCTAGCAATAACAGTTAAGAGATGCTGTCACAGAACTGGGCTCCCTAGTGGTAATAGAAATGGTAGTATTCTCAAATAATAGAAGTAAAATGGTGACACTTAATACTAGGAGCAAGGCAGGTGCAGTTACTATAATGAGTAGCAAGGTCAGAGTGGCTGCTGGGGGCCTGACTTGCAGAGAGTTTTGAAGACATTTAATAGAATATGTTCTTCAGGGACAAGATAGATAGAAAGCCAGCAGGATAATAGTTCATTTATACAATGAAAATAAATGAAGGATAGATGGTCAGGAAGTTGAAGGCAGCTGCCACATTAAAAAAAGTTATGATTGTTTAACAGTATTTTGGACTTGAGCTGGTGCTTGGACCTGAAGCCCACTATCTAAAGGAGCCATCTGATCTTCCTGAGGAAGATGCCTTTGACATCATAGCAAGTAAGTGTAGAATTAATTCCCTCAGTTCTTTGGGGTATCCTGAAATAAGGAGATTACCCAGGAATCTTGAAAAATGTTGGACACAGGGCTGGAATTGACATTGATATGCAGGAACTCAAAACATTATCTGGTCTCATTAGACTGAGAGAGTTAAGGAACAGGTAATAAATAAAATTCTCTCTTGTTTGGCCCGTAGTGAATCTACTGTTTCTATTTAGTGATCACTTCCTTGAAACTCGAATATATAATTGGCATGGATATACTTGATGGTAGGCAGAACCACCACATTGGTTTCTTGCTCTGTGAGGTAAAAGCTATCTTAGAGCAGAAGTTTGAGAGAAAGCCTCTGAAACTGCCTCTCTCCTCCCCTCCAAAATTGTAAATCAAAACTAATACCGCACACTGGAAGAATGGCAGAGATTAGCACTTTGCTTTAAAATCCAAAGGTGAAGTGTTGATTGTACCCATCATTTCCCTACCCAATTTGCCAGTCTGACAAAACTGTATAAATTCTGGGTGTTGACAGTAGACTCCCTGTCTTAGGCAAGTAGTAGCCCCAACTGCAGTTGCAAAGCTGGTTGTGAAGTCATTGCTAGAGCAGGTTAACATAGCCTCAGATGTGTAGACCAGTGTGTGGTCATTGATCAGATTAATGCATTGATTTCCATCCTCATCAATAGAAGAGATCCAAAACAATGTACATTTATGTTGAATGGAGATTTTCCCCCGGGCTTTGTTATTTCTCCTTGTCATTGTCATTATATTGTCTGAAAAAATCTGGAAAATCTGGACATGTTGGAGAACATCACATTGGTTCTTTATATTGATGACATCACATTTATTGCATCAAATGAACAAAGAGTTGGAAGTAAGTGGAAGTTTTGGTAATATATATGTGTTTCGGAAGGTGGGAGATACACTTTATGAAGATAAATCACATAACTACACTGGTGAAATTTTTCAAGGTCAGATTGTCTGGGTCATGCCATGACAGCACCTCTAAAGAAAAGAAAAAAATGATTTAATCTCTCTTCTCTGAACAGAAAAAAGAACAGTGTTTGGTAGGCATTTTTACATCCTGGGGCATCATATTTCATACTTGGGAATACTGCTTCAGTCTATTTACTATGTGACATGAAATGCAGCCAGCTTTAAGTGGGCCAAGAGCAGGATAGGGCTCTGTAGCAGATCCAGGATACAGTGCAAGCAACTTTGCCAACTGAACCATAAGATCGGGCAAACCCTATAATAATATAAATCTGTGTGGTACTAAAAGACTCCATGTGGAATTTATGGAAAGCCCTATTAAGATCACAATGTAGATCCTTCAGTTTCCAGAGCAAGGCTATCCCATCTATAGTAAAGAACTATACAGCATTCAGAAAGTGGTTCTTAGTATGCTACTTGTCCTTGGAAGGACAGAGCATCTGACCTTGTACCATCAAGTGGCCATGTGACCAGAGTTGACCATCATAAGCTGGTTTTTTTTTGGATCCACCAAGGTTGAGTGGACCCATTAGTAATCCATCATCATCATCATCATCATCATCATCATCATCATTGTCATTGTCATCATTATCAGCTGGCATTGGGCATAAGCAGGGTAAGAAGGCATAAGTAACCTGCACAAGTAAGTGGCCAGACCCCTGTGCCTTCCTCATTTTTTTCCCAACCCCACCCCCTCAGAACACATGTATGGCCATATGGAGGGTTCCTTATGACCAACGGTCAGAGCTTGGTTGACAGGTGGGTCTGCTCAGTATGTAAGTGGAAGCCAAGAGTGGACTGCTGTTGCATTGCTGTCCTGCTTAATGAAGACAGCAGTCAGGGGAGATGATCTTAATACATCAGAGTTGCCACTTTGTGTGAAAAGGTAAGTGGCTAAGAATACGCATAGCAAGAATACATACAAACCCAGAGTCAGTGACAAATGGTTGGGTTGGATGGACAGGAGCCTGGAATGAGCAAAATTAAAAGACAGAGAAAGAGATATGGGCAAGAGGCATGTGGGTGGACTTATGGAAGTAGGTATGAAGTGTGAGGATCTTTGTATGGCATGTTAACCACACTTGAGAGCATCTACCCCCAAACCGGCCCTGAGGGTAGCCATAGCCCTGTGACAGCTGCTGCCCTTCCACACAAATGACACATACGCCCAATCTGGATATATGTGGACATCTATAGAAATCCCAAAAAGCCTCCTTGGATGTTGACTGCAACTGCATATTGATTGTGTCCCTGAATTTGTCCTTTTTTCCCTAGAAGTAACTGAGGGCAGCCTCCCTGTGACCCTTGACCTGACCCACTTTGGGCTTGATTTCTGGGCTTCTGACTTCCAAGGACCTTGAGCTCTGGCTTGGTGGAATTTATAGGCTAAGACTATTTGAGTTTATACCACTGGCTGCTGAAAAGCACATGGCCTCGTGTTTTATTCCTGACACTGAAAACTTTGCCCAAACTCCTCTTGGGTGAATTGTATTAAATTTTGCCTAGTAGTTTATGCCAGCATTGTCTGCTGAATATTCCAGCGAGTGCTGAGCTTATATTTACTGTACAATTTTACTGTAAATTTTTCTGTTTGGGTTGAACTCCAAGAATCAAGGCAAATGACAAGGCCTGTTATGCCTTATCTTGTAGGTATATTCATCGCTACAGACACAATGCATTTTGCATATGTCACAAAAGGGGATGATTTCACAGAGGATGCTGTGCTAATATGAGGACTTTTGTCTTTTCTAATGTGGATATGTGAGAAATATTTTCATCCAGCAGTTTATTTTTCTTCTCTTTTTCTCCTGATATATTATCAGCATTTCCTTTTCTCATGGTCTCAGGCAAGATTATATGTTTTTTTAATTGTATGTGTATTTAATGCCCATTAGTACTAATGGGATGTATTCTTTCATCAGGACATAATCGCCAATAGCATGCAAATCAGCACATTCCTTTTACTCTGTTTGCTGAAGGCTCCATTCTTGGGCAACATATGGTCATTAGTCACCTCCTCACTCTGCTCTGAAAAATGTCTATTACATATCTTAATCATCAAATTTTTTACCCTCTGCTTAAGAAATGAATTTAGGCAGTAAAAATTGAGATGGCAAGCATTTTTAGTTTGAAAAGAGCGTCTTCTCCTTGCTGCCAAAATCCACTGTTGCATTTTTACATTAAAAAAAATTTTTTTTTACGTCACCAATTAGCGCCTCAAAGTGATTTTTGCGTCTGGCATGCATGGAGTGTGAACTATAAAAATTCTAGTTTCAAAGCTTCTTTTGCTCTGTTCTGTGGGGAAAAAAAATTCTTTTAACAAGAAATTGCTTAGGCACAGGGATAATAGTTTGAGGCATCATGAACAACATTCATGCAGACAGTCAAAGTAATTTTAGAAAATGTGTGGGTCTGATAAAAGTTAGTCTGATGAATACCCAGAAAGAAGAAATTAATATTGAAAGAGCACCCACTATATGTCAGGCATCATTGCCTTAGACAATTTAGTTTTCTTAATAGAAAAGGTAACCAAAGTAACTTGCCCAAGTTCATTTGTTTATTTGACCATTCATTCTTTCACCAAAAAATTATTTCATGAGCACATGTTTGTTCTGGCATTGTTTCAGACACCTGATTCTTGACTTTATGGGGTTTGCTAATTGGAATAATAGATAAAATAGATATAATTAAACAAAGAAATAAATTAATGAAAAAAAGGTGACAAATGCTCGGAATAAATAGGGTGTTAAGATAGATAATAACTGGGGGTTCAGGGTGGGAGGAACTTCCTTGACTTTGGGTGCCACAATGTATGTAGAAACTGGAGACTTGATTCAAATCCAATTTAGTCTGGCCCCAAAGCCACTTGTGTCAACTGGCTAACTTCATTCTGATTTGATCACAGCTATGATGGCTAACATTTTGTGAATTTCTATTTGCCACACCCTATTCAATTATATGTGTTTCTTTAGCTATTTTATAAAGTAGAAATTATTTTTCCCCCATTTTGCAGATGAGAAACCTGAGACTTAAAAAAAGTTTGTGACTGCCCCCAAATGACATAGTATCATTTTCTCTTTGGCTCATAATGCTCATATTCTTGAGAGCTAGATTTTATAAGCAATTTTTCCTCTAAGAGCCCAAGAGGATGTGTTATTTTTGGGAACAGAGGTTTAGGCAATGTGGACTGGCTGATGGGACATTCTGTCTCTCTCTATCTCCAAAAAAGAAAGATAGGAAGGAAGGAAAGAAGGAAGGATGGAAGGAAGGAAGGAAGGAAGGAAGGAAGGAAGGAAGGAAGGAAGGAAGGAAGGAAGAAAAAATTCATGCTTGAACCCTAGCAGTCAAGAATAACATAGATTTTGAAAGAAGCTATACTTTTTAGAAAGATCATATGCTTTTTAAACTGAAAAAGTGATATATGCTTATTATAGGCAATTTAGAAAACAAAAGAGATAAATGTAAAACAAGAATAAAAATAAATTATAGTTCCATCACCAAGAAAGGGCAGTATTTTTTCAATGTATAATAACAAAGATGACTGAAACTTATATAGCACTTACAATGTGCCAGGTGTAATTCCACATACTTTACAAATATTAACTAGTTTAATTATCACAGCAACCCTACATGGAAGGTACTGTTATTATCCCAATATTATAGATAAGGAAAGTGAGATAATAAATGGTTTAGTAATACTCCTAAGATCATAGAATCAAGCCTCCACAGGTATCTTGGTTCTGGAGTCCATGCTTCTTACTATCCTGCTATCCCACATCTATGTAAAAAGAGATGTATATATTCTTTTAGAAACCTGGGGTCATATTTTACATACAACTTTAGATTTGGCTTTTTTAGTTAACATTATTTCATGTGCATTTTTCCATGTTCTCAGATATTCTTTAAAATATTTTTTATGGCTGTATGGATATATTTTATACCACACTTAGCTTGCTTTTTAAAAATAATTCTAAAATGTTATGCAATGAACGTCCATGTACATAAATCTTTGATGAGCTTTTTGATTATTTCTTCAAGACAGTTAACATAAAAACGCAGGAAAATTAGAGATCTGTGTGGGCTGAGTAAAAAAACAATCAGGGAAGACTTCCTTAAGGAGGTGGGTGAATAATGAACAGCACAAGCAGGTCTAGAGGGGTGAGAGAACATGAAGAACTTTTAGTTGATACAGGAAAGATTTGGGAGAGGAGCTTCGAAAAGAGAGACAGAGAGTAGATTATGAAAGGCAGGGCCTTGTACATCTCATTAAAGAAGACAGATTTTCTCTAGAGGGAACAGGGAGCTGCTGAAGTGTTTGAGCTTAAAAAGAGATGTGGTCATATTTGCATTTTTGATATTACTGTGAGGCCTGGGAGTAAATGAGAGAGAAGGAAGTGAGGACAGAAGAGGACCCATTTGGTAGGATTTTTGAGAGACTCAGAAGGGTCCCTTGGCATAGTCTTTTTCCAGTGGCTTTGCCCAAAACAGGGCCCATGGCCCTCCTTTCATGCCTTACCAAGAGGAGTCTAGATTGAATATTTATAAAACACTGACCTGGAAAAAGAAATGCTGCAGAAACAACACAAACACTTCCTCAATGTTGTTGAGAGTTAACATCCATGAGAAATATGTGTGTATATCAGAGCAGAAAATAATGAGACAATATACATCCTCAAACAGATTCAGTTCATCATTGCTGGGGCCCCAAGGAAGGGGAAGACAGTTAGAGAGGCGTCTTCCATTGTTAGTACTGGCTGTTCCTTGCCAACCAGACAGGTCACTCAGTGCTTTTTTCCAGGCAATTATTTTTGGGATGACTGGAGATTTCGATCAACCAATCAAGCTTTTATAGGAACCACTTTCCTTGATTATGTCACTGATCTTTAACTCAGGGAGATATTTTCCTCAGTATGGCTTGACAGCCTCAAGTTTTCAATTAATTTCTCTCTCACCATCTCCTGTATCTATCTCGTTTTTGCTTTTAGTTAGGGAGTTGTAAGGTTTATAGGCTTACATGAACTTCCCATGTGAGGTGTATGTGTGTGTGTGCATGCGTGCGTGTTTTAAAGGCATCAGAAGCCTCTTTCTGGCTTTCTTTCAATGAAGAATGTTCTGTGCAAGAGCCGAGGAACTTGTGAGCAGGAAGCTGACTGAACAGGGAGAATTGAAAAGACAACTTACTGTAGGTAGTAGAGCATTCTGATCTCCAGGGTGGGCTGGATTCAAGACTAGCCGCAGGGGTTTGCAGACTGAGGCAGAATCAGTTTTTCCAAATACAGGAGACATATTCCTGCTTCAAAATACACTGATGTATATTTTAAATTCTAATGGATACATATCTATTTCAGTGCAGTTTATTCCATGGAAATGATTGTCTTTCTTTTAAAATAAAGTTATTTGCATAATATGTAAGTGACTTAAATAAAAATGTTAGGTAAATATTAGGAGACACTGGGTTAAAATTTAGAATAAGAGAGGCATGGATAAAGTTCAAACTCTGCCTCTTACTAAATACATGCATGTGAGGAAATTACTTAATATCTCTGTGCCTTAGTTTTTTCATCTGTAAAATGGGTACGTAAAGCCTACCTTTTAGCATTATTGTGGGGTTTAGTGGTTCCTTTGTTCATTCATGTGTTTATTCAAACGTTAAATATTTATTGAGCATCTGCTATGTGCTATTCACTGTCTGGGTGCAGGAAATACAGCAGTGAAACTAACCACATCCCTACCCTCATGGAGCTTCCATGCTAATGGCTGTGGGGGGAGACAGACAGTAAATGCATAATTGGTATATAAGCAACTGTCAAGTTCTAAGAAAAATATAGCAGAGTAAAGGAGATGTTAGAGAAATGTGTGACAAAAATGTGTTAGATGTGTTTGAGGAAAAGGAAGGAGGAAGTGGACAGAGTCAGAGGGAGAAAGGAGGAGACAAGGTGGAACAGTTAGTGAGATGCCAGGGCAAAGAGCACCTTGTAGTGTAGGGTAGAGATGGACTTTTATTTTAACTGTGATGGGAAGAGGAGTGGTCAATACACTGTATCTATTCATAATGACAAATTAATACTTGAGCAGCTACTTACCCAGTGCCCATCATGTGCAGAATACTACATTAGTCTCCCAGGGTTTGAGAATACCAAAGTAAGCTGGACAGAGGAGCTACATTCTTGTTGGAGAAACAGTAGTCTAATCAATTAATATCTAACATTCATCAAGTACTTGCTGTGTATGAGGCATATTTTCACAGGTTTTCCTTTAATGAAGTAGCTCCTGTAGTCCTTAGAAACAAAAGTATAAAACCAATTCTTATCCCCAATTTGCAGATGAGGAAGCTGGGGTACAGAGATACTTACCACTATAAATATCACCATTCTCACCTTTCAATGAAAGGAGAGCGAAATAGATGTGCTCTCATTGAAGTTCAAAGCACATGGGAGTGCAGAGCAAATGCTACCCCAAAGAGAGATGATGCAGCCAAGGGACTGCGGGTGCTCTGGAGTGAGACTGCCACCTGCTCTCTGTGATGTCAGCCACACTGCCTCTCTTCTCTATGATTCTCTTTCCTTATTCATGAAATAGGATCAGTAGGGGTATCACCCCATAGGACAGCCATGAAGATGAAATGAGACAGTTCACAGTAATGCTTTTGCACAGTCTGGCACATGATGAGTGTCTCTCAAGTCTTAACTATATACTCACAAGGGACTGGGGAAATGCTTCACAAACAGGCCACCATGGGCCTGGCCTTGAGGGATGAAACATAGGAAGCAAATAAAGATAAGTTAATTTCAGGTTGTTAGGGAATATTTCAGTAATAGAGTGTTGAAAGTTCATGGTATGGCTGGATGGTGCGTGAGGGTGTAGTGGAAATCTATGAATTCTATTAATCTGTGACATTGAGGAGACCTTGACTTCCAGTCTAAGCACAATGTGTGTGTGTGTGTGTGTGTGTG
Organism: Macroglossus sobrinus; assembly: GCA_004027375.1. NCBI lineage: Eukaryota > Metazoa > Chordata > Mammalia > Chiroptera > Pteropodidae > Macroglossus > Macroglossus sobrinus. Next base: position 172,791 of record PVKZ01000300.1, read on the forward strand.
TGTGTGTGTGTGTGTGTGTGTGTGTGTGTGTAATAGGCCACAGGGAAGCTTTGATCCTTTGAGCACTGAAAAGCCTGTGATCTGACCTGTGCTTTCATACATATGCCCAGCAGCAGCATGAGGAGATGATTGCGTGGTCCAGGTGAGAAATCCTGAAAGTCTGACCCTGCCTGGTAGGGAAAGGGTGGAGAGGGAAAGTGAAGAATGAGACACCACGAAGGTGGAATCTACAGGGCTTCGAGCCTGATTTCACCAACTCCTTGGAGACGCACGCACACACACACACACACACACACACACACACACACACACACACAAACACAGAGCAAAAGAGATCCAGCTTTTTGCCACCCGGCCTCTTTGTCCCCAGTGATCAGTATACTTATAGCTCTTTAGTTTTCCCATCTGTTAAGTGGGAAAAATAAAACCGGAATCTCATGGCTCCCAACGGGGTAGAGTCATATGTTACCTTAGCACCAAGAATCCTGTTGAGATGCAGACCAGTTTCATTGCTCTTGCTGATAAAGAACTGTCTTCTTACCAGAATACAGTACCAATAAACTTGCATTTCCTGAGTATCAGAAAGCGATGGTTTGGGTTTGTGCTATTCACTCACTTATGATATGAGATTACTCTAAAAAGACTTCACAGCTTAGTCTAATTGGGTAATTGGGATGTTTCCAGATGAAATTCGACTTGTATTTTTAAAAAACGCTTTGAAGAACTGGTTGCCATGGTGCTGTTCTGCTGACAAGATCCTTCACTCTCTCCCGCTAAGCAGCAATAATGGACTTCTGTTTATTCTAAGTTTCAAGTTACCTTACCTGAATATCCTCTGCAAGAAACAAGGTATGAATATGAAGGAACTAGTGAAGTCCTTCCCTCACTTTCCTTGTTAGGGATGTGTGTCTCAGCAGACAAGGAGATTTGTCATTGTAGGGTTTTGTCCTAGGAGAGGCCCAGCTGCATAAAGGGACTTCCCAGACCACTTTCCCCCAGGCAGCTGGGAGTTGAGGAAGAAACCACTGTATGTTTGGCACAGTATAAACCGGATGGTTGTCTCAGGATATGAGTACTAACTCTCTCATATTTGAGGGCAAATCGGTGTTTGGCAGAGAGAATTATCTTTATTTTAAGAAATAACATGGTTTTAAAAATTAATATTTATGTTTTTATAGTATTACTGTTTTAAATTTGAGAAAGCCTTAGTTCTAACTAAATTTTCAACCTACTAGACAATAATTCTTACCCATCGTCCTTAGACTTCTTGTATCAGAATGTTTATTATATGAATGTGAAACATCTTCCCCAGATGCAGTATTTTTGGCTTCATTAAAAGTTTTTCTAGTTCCTCTTTAGCCATGTCAATATTTACCTTGGACAATGCCTTCAATCCTTTTGTTTATAACTCCAGAATTCTCCAAGACAAACGGATTATTCATGACTCTCTGGCCTGGGTTGCAATTTAAACATACCTTCTGTTGACGTTTTAAGAGCAACTTCCCCAGACTGTTTCCTCTACTTCTTATAGATGCATGATTTGTGACCTTCCATACCCATCTCCTGCCCTGTATTTTTTCCCTTTCCAGGTGTCTTCCAAGCACATATTCCTTGTTGAGCACACTCTCAGAACTTTAGTAAGCTAACTTTTTCTCCTTTTCTTTTTAAAATTCCAGGATCCATCTGTCTGCCAAGGATGCTTTTTCAACACTGTGTTGTACCTACATTCTTTGAACACTTCCATTGTCTTCCTAGAGAGCATATTCTTCTGTGTTGCCCACTCCTTCTTGTTGAATTTCTGGCAGCTGATGCAGAGAACATGTGACCACTATCTTCATTGTCTAAAGATTTTAGTTTAAACCTGCCAATGAGTAAAAGGATGCCTTAGTGGGCAAATAGACATCATAAAACTACAGTACATTATTCTTGAGAAGCCCACTTATATTGAGCCAGTCATCTTTCCTTATTGCTCAGGATTTTAGGAATATGTGCACTTTTTCAATTCTCTATACATGCCTTTCAGTTGTAGAGGATTTAACATTTACAAAGTATTTCACATACATTATTACACTTGATTCTTATAACAACTTTGTGAGGGAGACCCAGGAGGTTCAAGGGACCTGTTGATCACAAGGTGAGAGTAGGCAGAATTTTTGCCATCTAGAACATTTATATTAACAAATGATTTGGTTTTATATGCATCTTTCTGTTCCCTTAAAACACTGAACTATTTCTTGATTGGGGACATTATGTATGCTATTTCCTTTGCTTGAACTATCCAACTTCTCCCTTTAACTAGCTGAACTCCTACCCATTTTTTAAGTGTCAGTTTTGATTTCACTTCCTCTAGAAACTTTCCCTGGTCCCCAAAATATGAGCTAGGATTCTTCCTTTGTGCTCCCATAACACCCTTAAAAATAGCACTGGAATGATGCTCAAAAATACTTGTTAAATAAACAACCAATGCACATTGTGTCTCCTGGTTTGTGTAGCCTTGTATCTTTGAGTTCAAGAAAAAATGCCAGAGAAGACTCCAAGAGAGTCCAGAGAATTTTAAGTATTTCCATGTCCATTTTTCATAACATCATTTGAATATTGGTAGCTAATATGATTTTCTGTTGGTTGTCCAAAACAAATCCTTTTCCCTTCACTTTGCATTTACTTCCTCACTTTTCCTTTCAGGAACTGTCCCTTTTCCAACTTTTAATTTAGTGTTTTCAGTTGGGGCTGCCCACATCTTGGGACTAGGAGTAGACCTAATACACATATCCCATCCCCTGTGTGCAGTGACAAGTTTAAGGAGGGTGCTCAACCCATTCTGGTAAACCTGGGACTTCTGCTGAAACTCTTAGGTAAGAGAGTGTCTCTTTTTCCTTTAAAGGTTGCTAGCAATGGATACAAGCATGCATGGAACTTCTGGTTCTTCGGGAACTTGTAGAGAGATTAATGAAGCCATCACAGAACAACCCAAACCAAGAGATGGTGGTAGTGTGAAGGCATAATGAAGACATCATTGAACACTTGGATTCAGAAGTACCTGATCCTTTGACATTCCAAACTCATGAACTGAGAGATTCTCTCTTTGGTTGCAACAAGTTTGAGTTGCATTGTGATCAGTCATCAATAACTGATAGAGTTCTGCTTAATTCGATAGAAAACAAAGTGCCATGTTATTTTTATTACTGACACTAATGCTTTTCGTTCCTTTGTGGATTTGCCTTATGCTTTCACTTCTTCATATGTTTTGTGTCCATGTAATTTGTCTTAGGTGGTTAATCAGGAACCAAGTAAGCAAACATGTTTTTGACTTATATTTCCCAAGTCCAATGTCACGCAATAGGCTTGCTGAATGTGCCCCTGTTCATATTTGAGCTGAGAACATGCCCGAAATCCTTCCAGGAATGGCAATATTTTTATACGCATTTATCCACATACTCACACCTTACCTGTTGGTCTCCTGGGCTAAAATGTGGGAGAGTAAATTCACTGGGGTCTGAGAAAGTGCTCTGTGATCTCAGAGTAATGCTAAGCTCCTGAACTTGTAGGATCAGGGTCTCAGAATTGAATTTGAATGAGCTTCATGCCCAGATCCAGGCAGACAAGGCCTTTACAGTCTCTTTTTGACCTGTCCTGCAATTTTTCATACATCACATAAAAGTCTACTTGACCATTATGATGTAAACAAAAGGACAATGTGCCAATTATAAAAAAAAAGTATTTTTTCCTTAGAATTAATTTTGCTTCTCTTAAAATCTTGAAAGGTTTTTAGGAGGATGTTTTGGATAATTTGAATCTCTAAACCACTTACAGTGACCTTTGAACTGGCTTTTTCTTTTTTATTTCCCAATGGTAAGTATGGATATGCTAGTCTATAGTGTAACCTTAATGGTATTAAAAAAAAATTCTTGTTTATGATGATGGAGATGTTACTCTTTCTGAACCCAGTAAAGACATGGAGAAATGACAGGCAAATTGTCACCTGCATATAGTGAAATTTCAATTAACAAAAAATATAAAACTACCCATTAAGTGAATTCCATTTTTGCTGTGAACCATATTTATAATTAAGAGGCAAAATCTTCTCCCTCCCTTCATGGACTGGAATAGGCAAAGTTTAGGGCTTACTTATATGGGATCTAACGGGATCTTTTTGCTCCTTCTTCTCATAATACGTGTTCTTTCTTCTTCTCTTTAGTCCAGTGATGTCCTAAAGATTTGGATTTAGGCTGATGAGCAGAGGGAAGACCCAGAAGTTCTGAGCCATGACATGCACTCCAGCTGACGCTATCAGAGAGCTCCAAGAGCTTAGGACACAAGCACTACTGACAATGAGGTATTGTTTAGTTTATTTTTATCAGGGTTTTGCATTCATATGATTTCTCAAGAAATTGTCTGTGGATCTAGGTTTCTAGTTCTCTAAGACAAAATCATCTTCATTGCATCAATATCTTCTGTTGATGCCTAACAAAACCAAAAGGGAAAAAAGTTCTTTGCCTACCTCCCAGATAAACTTTAACTTGAAAATTCAATTTAACTGTCTCCTCCAACCACTATAGTTCATTGAAGTTTAACTATACACATTTTTGTAAAGACCAAACTAGATGAAACTGAGATTTTTGAGAGCTGTATTAGCATTGAAATAGGAAAGTATTTGTAGTTGCTTGTTTTGATAGCATTTTACTCAGAGGAAGTTGAGGAGAAGGGTTTGAGGGGCAAATATCTAGCATTCGGTTTATTATCAGTGAACAATTCCCCCTATTTGTACCCTGTTGCTTTATTTTCAAATGATGGTTAACAAAATTATATTTTTGCTTTAGAATTTCATTGCTGCTTTCTCTCTTACTTACCTAGAAGATCTTTGGGTATTGAAGTGTGGCATCCACTGAGATTAGTGTTGACTTCTGCACTGAATGGTTTTTCTTTAACTTTATCCTAGAATTAATAAGCACAACAAACAGCTGTGCCGATAAACCCATTCTGCTTGGTGACACACTCTTGCCCGAGTGATTGGCAGATGGTCCGTCTTGCAGAGGACTGCAGCAGAATGGGGGAAATGCTAATAGGAAGGAGAGTGGGTCCTACTTGTTTGAAGCCAGGTTCCTCTATTTTTTGCCTGGTGTTTAAGAATCTTGCCTCATAATTTTTCCTCCATTCTAATTAGATGGGCAGCCTCTCTTTGCCATTTATATATGCTCTACTTTTTGGTTCTACGTTTTCAATTTCAGCATTCTTATTCCTGGCACTGAAAAGTTTGCCCAAACTGCTCTTGGGTGAGTGTCTGGGGGTGTTATTTCGTAAGAAGCCTACAGCTTGATTCAATCTCCTGATAAAATTACAACCGACAACAGTAAAGTGAATAAAAGGAGACAAGAAGAGCTAACTGTGTGACAAAGGCAATCTTGTCACAGTAAGTGTTATCCAAACTGATCTTAGCTTGGGTGCAGAGCACATGCCTGTTCCAAGATGTGTGTCGTGCAGTTTTGTCTTTGATTTTTGTTACTATGCCTTGAATTAAATTACCTGTTGCATATCTTATGTTCTTCCTGGAACATGTTGACTTATGTTCTAGGCCTTGGAATAAAAGAAACCTATTTGTGAGTGTCTAGAAACAGGTATTTTTTGTTTCTTTTAAAATCTCATTTAAGGAAAGGAAACGAAACCTCCATTTGCTTCTAAAAAAATTAATCCCTTTCTCCAAATATTTATTAGCAAGCTAACAGCCCTAAAAAGAGGTGTGGACATGTCTACCAATATTCAATTATCTCAGCTCAGAATTTTGTCCTTGAGTTGTTTTGGATCTGCTATTTCAAGAACGTTATCAATCATTCTTTTTAAAGCTGTGGATAGTTTACCCATACTTAATAAAGACTTTCTTTTATTTTTTTCTCAGCTTAATTAAGGTATAATTGACAAATAAAATTGTATATATTTAAGGTATACAATGGGATGGTTTGATATGTGTACACATTCAGAAATGATTGCCACAATCAAGTTAATTAACACATCTATCATCTCACATAGTTTCCCTTTTGTGTATGTGGTGAGAACACTTAAGATCTATCTCTTAGTAAAATTTAAGTATCTAATGTAGCATTATTAATTACAATCACCATGCTGTACATTAGATCCCCAGAACTCATTCACCTTATATCCACCCCACCCTCCACCCCCAGCCCTTGACAACCACCATTCTACCCTTTGATTCTGTGAGTTCAACTCTTTTAGAGTCCACATATGAGATTATTTGTCTTTCTGTGTCTTACTAATTTAAACTGGCATAATGTTTTCCAGGTTCACCTATGATGTCACAAATGGCCCCCAATGAATGTTTCGAAATCCTGACGTCAAAAGAAAAGTATGTATTTGTTGGTGGGGCAGTAAGCCCAAAAGGGGATTATCAGTTTTTTTTTTAATACCCCATGGACACTTGAACTTATGAACCTGAAGATCCTTTTCAGCTTCAAACTGTTCAAGAATGTAGGAGGTCCTTCTTTACAACTTCCCTTCCAGGTGGAGGACATCTAGCTACTGCTTGAGAGTCTTTCATGACAGGAACTACTTTAACAGAGCATTATTTGGGGTTTCATTAATTATGAATATTACCTCTCCATCACCTGTAACTCCAACAGAGTCTCTTTTCTGAAGCAAAAAAGGACCCATTAAATCCCTCTTCACATGACAGATCTTCAGTGCTGTCATGACTTCTCTAAGTCATTCTTTCTTGGGCTAAACATCTCTAGGGTGTTAACTGCTGTCCAGACATTTTATCATCTTGACTATTCTTGACTGTAGAAACTCCAACTAGTCAGTGTCTATATGAGAAAGCAGCATGAAGAATTGACAGTGCTCAGATGACTAGAAGTATAATAGTTACATTGAAAGTAGCATGGCATCCTAGATGCTGTCTAACTAGTGCAAAGCATGCCAGGGCTAAGGGATCCCATTTTGGAACTCCCATGTTCTTGTTTATAGGAGAAATGTCTGCCACTAAATATCAAAGTAATCCAGGCTCTAAGGCAGTGCCTAAGAGTTGACATTTCTGCTTGGATAGCCAAAGAATCACATAAAATCAAATTTATTCACCATCTAAACTGTGATCTCTAACTGACACCACATTTAGTTCCTCCACTTAACTTGGCTATTTCTGAAAGTGGGACCCAAATTCTTCCATGTGTCTCTGACTCCTCCTTTTTCTCCATTACCTTCTTCCAAATGATTATCATTCCCATTCTTCCTGGCCCCAGCTCCTTCCCCAACTCCAGCCCATCTTTTATCTGATACTGGGAGTGTGCAGAACTTAAGGCATTCTTAAATGCTTTATGCAATCAGGTCCTCTTAGGAGGTCACACTGAGGAGAGGGCTGCTACAAAATAACTGGCTTTTGACAGCGCTAATCTGCATTTTCCTAAAACATATATGCAAGAGGAAAAAAGTGCATGTGACAAGAAGAAAGTAGAGAATGAAGTTATCCATCTTCTTTAAGAGCCTAATGTTGAAAGGGCCACAAGAAGAATACATTCTCAAACTGTGTAATCAACTACAAATAGTTAAAACAAAAGTTCCTCCAGCCAGGCTGCACCCAGAGGAGTGGGGCAGAGGTTCTGATTGAGAACTTTGATTTCCCACAGATTGTTTGCATCTTAAATGAAATTTGGAAAGGTTCCCTGACATCAAAGACTGTTCCTTTTGGCTAATCGATTGAGTATGTTGTGCCTGTCCTCCCCTGAGACCCTGCGACTGGGAACATATGTCAGATTCTCTCTTTGCCAGTGATTTGGAGGTTCATGATAATAAAACGTCCTTTTTCTAAGTAAAAGAAAGGGTGGTCCTGGGGAATGTTAAGGCAGCGCAGAATTGCAATAATTTATTCCTCCCTGAAAAAATATACAAAGCCTGATCAATCCATATCTGAATATCATCTGCATAATTTGAAAACAACACATTGAAAGGAATAGGCCCAACCTCGGTATCCTGTTCACATTTACATCTGGAACAGCTGCCAGGGCCTCTCGCAGTTGATTTTTTCAGTTCTGCAGGGTGGACTTGAAACCCATGTAGAAAATGAAAGTGAGCAAATTTACCTCTGGCATTCAAAGAAACGCTTTTGGTCAAAGTGAGTATTTCTGACCATGACTCATTTTCAAAAGAAGCATTGAATTCGCTTTGTCATCTTTGCCTGGATCGGGCTCAATCGGCCCTTTTATGATTTTTAAAATATCCTATATAGTCGAGATGGCATTTATTAGGCCTCAGCTATTCAATATTGCATTTCAATATATAAAAGTCACTGTTCAATTGAATATTGAGTTTTCTAAGGAAGTAAACCTACAGAAAAGAAATTTGCAAGACTCTAAAATAAATGAGTTTGAGGAAGATCAAACTGCCCTTTTGGCTGTTTCAAAGATCAAAAGATTTTTCTTTTATAGAAATCAGGAGCAGTTTGAATAGCCTCTTTCCTCTACTGCAAAGCTCTGGTCCCCCCCCCCACCCCCCACTATCATTGATAGCTTGGGACTGCACCATAATGGTATGAAAGGCCCCGGGGAGTAGAGAAGATGGTTTCATTCCCGAAAAACACCCAGGACTTTTGCGTCAGAAATAGCAGATTTTTCCTTTAATTTAGTTGTGAGCCCAACAGAGTGAGAAAATGAAAATCTGTCTTCAGTTCCTTCAGGTGGAGGGGTGGCCTTGAAGAGCACGAGAGGGTCTCCTGATAATTGTTTTTAAAGCCTGCCAAGTATCTTTGTCTCTACTTCTCAGGGAGGCTAGACTATGCATGGTGGTTATCATTGCATTCACACTAAGTTATGTTCTGCCTTACCTTAGGAAGTTACCTAATATCTCTAAGTCTCTGTTGCTTATGTGTAATAAAGTGGAGATAATACTTTGTACTTCATTGATGGAAGCTCCTTTCAACCTCAGGGCCTTTGCTTATGATGTTCCTTCAATTGGCTAACCTGTGTTCAACTCCCAGGATTCAGGTAAATGGCTTTTCTTTTGAAAAGCATTCTATGAACCCTCAGACCTAGTTATGCCAACTTCCCTTCCCCCAAAAGATGGTGTGCTATGGTTTTTCTGTGTAGCACTTGCCTCAATTATAATTAAGAACATGCTGCATTAGTGCTGGTGTCATGCCTGCCTCCCTCTATAAGGAATTAGGAAACCTAGCTTCTACATCAGTGTCTACAACTAAAACACAACCACAAACTGTTGAGTGAATGAAATTAGTAGAGATACAATCTGTCACACAGAAGTGATCAAGAAATGGTAATTTCTATTATTCCCTGTATTACGAGCTCCTGGAGGCCAGGGTGAGCCTTGCTTCTCCCCAAGTGGCAGTGCAGAGCCGTTCCAGGAATGTCTGTAGATGTGCAGATAGACATCATCAATCACTTCTCTATCCAATTGCCTTCATCACTTGCTTGTTTCTTCATCTTCTGAGAGTATGTTACCGACTTTCAGGGAGAGTCTGGAACCCTTATTCATCCCTTTATGATGAAGGTTTTCTCCTTCCTGGAAGATCCTTTTGATTTCACAGAGAGGTCTGTAGGAGAGGACTACAGTGAGAGGTGAGAAGCTGAGTGATGACACTGGCCCTTTTCGCCCTGATTAGAGAGGGTAGCCAGAGAAGCAGGAGGGAGTTGGAGATGTCAGCCCAATGAGCCCGACAATTTGGATCATTTCTCATGGTTTTAATAATCACCACCATCATTATCATCTCCATTATCATTAATGACTAACAAACAACTTCTTTACAGTTTACAAAACCTTTGCTTCCCTATCCTGGAAAAAAAAAATCCCATCAACACTATAAACCATTCATGGTTGGAAATTCTATTAGAATCTTGGATTAAGGCAAATCTTCATAGAAAGTTGCTTTATTAGTTGTTAATTATGTACTTATTATGACTTAGTTTATCAACTCATTTCATCTGAGAAGATGGGGGGCAATATTAAGGAACTTGGTTGCTTATGTAGGAAGGAAGTGTGTCTGTCAGAGCTTAGTTGCAGATAACAGAATTCAGTCTAGCTATTCTTAGAAGAAATGGACTTTATAGAAGGAATAAAGAGTTTACAAAATCCCTAGAAGGCCTGGAGGAGGAGGCTTTCAGCAGAACTTCCAGGAATCACACCCCAGAACAATACCTCAGAACTGGCCCACTGAGACAGTTGCTGCCTCAGCCATGATTGTTAGTGATGAAGAAGGTTACCTCTACAAATGCTGACTCTTGCCACTATATATATTCCAACCAGCACCAACAAGAGATGTCCTTGACTTGTCTCTCAATAGCTACAATGCTGGGGTCTGGACCCTGTGGCATCTGTTAGTCTCAACATATCTCCACACTGTGCTCTGTGCTGGTTAGCAGAAGTAGTGGAGTGCAGCCTCCACCTCAGGGTTTACCTCCTCCATCTGAATTTCCTGGGGAATGTCTGCTTGGCTGACACTAGGTCTCATATAGAACCTTAGCCGTAGAGCACTCTAGGGAATGCATCTGCAGGTCCATACAGTGGCTAGAAGAAGGGCTGGACTAGACTGAACTAGCCTGCAGATTCTACCACAGTGGTACATGGTGGGGGTGCAGGAGAGCATTTTTGAGAGAGAAATGGAGAAAGGGCTGAAAACAACCTTGATTGACCTCACAACTTTGCTTGGTCCTAGTTATTAAGATGAGGCATATTAGAAATGCCTCATCAGGAAAACATTATGCTTTTTTGGAGGTGGTGATTTTGAGGTCTGCATATAAACTTTCTTGAGTTAATAGACTCCTCCTATGTCTCTGATACTTATGGTGTGGGTGTTTTGTTGGGTGTTTTGTTTGCAAACTGGCCCCTATACATCGTAGGCAAAGAGAGACCCAAGAAAGAGGCAGAGCACTTTGGATTGGTAGGTGGCAGTTTTAACAGCAAAGGGAACTTACATAGGAGGCTTGTCTTGGGCACTCACAAAATGAGATCTCTGCACTCATCTACCAGAATCTTAAACGTTTATACAAAGGCCCTAACTGGGTTCAGTCACATACACTATCCAGATGGTCTCAGCAACACATTGCTCTCTCAAGGCTGCACGCTCAAAAATGGCTCCCACTGCGGATGTATATTTCAGATCAGGGGAGGTGATAGGGAGACTCCAATTGCCCGGGTCTAGTTAAAGGGTCAACCAGGAGTCATTTCCTCTTGATGACATCTTCCAAAATGTTTTGTTCCCCGTTGATTTGAGGAGGAAAGGTGTTCAGACTCACCTGCAACCTAGCAATTTTTCTTCAGGTCAGGAATGTGGGCATTTTCACTCCAGGTAAATTGCTATTCTCTGGTGAGCAGACTCGGAAGGAGGGCTTTGGGTTGCTCCTTTGGGATGGATCACCGGTTTTGGAAGCAGGCAGTCAGCGAGCTCTCCTGCCATCTTCTTTTTAATATTCGATCCTGCAAACACCTTAAGCTTTAACAAACATCTTCTCCTTTAATAGTGTTGACTTCAAGCTAATAAGGCGACTAGCGAATCAAGTGAAGGTAAATTTCTCATTAACAATTTATTTAACTTTGTTGAAGAGAGCAATTCCAACTTCTGCTAATTGAGTTTGTAACAAAAAGATGGATCCATTTTACTACCACCCTCAGGACCTTAATCAAACTCCGGGAAAGGTAAAGCAACTCTCATTAGCAGACTAAAAGATAAAATCCAGGATAGAATGGAAGGTACCAGAACACTGTTAAATTCCAAAAACTTCAACAGGATTATAAAGTAGAGGCACAGACTGGCATTTCACAGTGTTTTGATTTTTATTTGCCAGAGGAAGAGCCCTTCTGACTTGAAGCTAAAGCCGTGTGTAAGACTTTGAAGATGTTAGCTTTAGGATGCGAGGGATGTGTTCAATTTCTCCCCCTTTATTTAAGGTGCCTCTGTGGAATGTGGAAAAGCATGCTGGGTAGACCCGTAAGAGGACTTACCCTTTTCAGCTGATGCAAAGCCTTTTCCTCTGGCTCCAGGAGGTGGCTGTAATTTAGGAGTTTCGCAATGAAGGACTGAGCAAGACTGCCTAAAGTGACAGCCCTGTGGGCAAGGGGACATGTGGCTTGTCTGTGATCGGCCAGTGATTGAATTTGAAGGGATTTAATAATTCTCGTCTTTTCCCTCAGACTTTCCTCTGGAAGCCCGATTAAATACGTATTATTTCTTCTTAAGTGATTTTACAGGTCGTTTATTTTGGATTTATGAGCATCAACACATTTTAAGAGGTATTAGTGAGCTGTACTGCTGGATACTTGTTCTCTAAATCATTAATTTTACTCTTTATCAGCATCAGATAATAAGAAATCTTTCAAATCTTACTTTGTTTTCTCTTCTTATGTATTTATTCAGGCAACAAGTCTTTTAAAAATACCTTCTGTGTGCTGGGTTCTAGAAATACTCTAATGAACAAGGCAAGCATAGACTTGCTCTCACTACATTGAAAAAAAATTTTTTTTTAAAGTTTAGTAAAGTCTATATTATTGTGAAATCACGGGAAATGAATTTGAATTTGTTTTAGTCTTTATTCCCCATTAAACGCTCCATCCATATATCAAGTTCTATGGGGCACAAACAGGACATGGTTTCTCTGGGTTTTGGCAGATATACTAGAGTGTGGTAACAGTTAAAGTAGGAAGGTGAGGTGAGGGAGGGGGAAAGCTACCCTTTTTCTTCTTGTTACTTTCTCCCCAGTAGCCTATTCCATAGAATTTTAAATCGTCCATTTTTTTTTTTTTTTAAAGTCGATAGCTTCAAAAGAGAAGATGTCCCCAGTGCTGGCAGAAATCCTTACAGCGCCTGATTTGGGAGTCACATCAGCACCTACACCCATATATAAAACCTTCCTTTTGTCTGTGTCCCGTTCATGTGCCTGGCATGAAAAGTCCTAGGTCCAAGGTGGAGTGTGTAAAGGGAGCCTGATTAAGAGACTAATCTGAATCATGATGAAGAAGAGAATCAGAAGGCCCACACCAGGTAACTGGAACTATCTGTGAAGTGGGAGAGGTGAGGCAAACAACAGCAAAAATGTCAATCACAAGGAATAAGGTGAGTCAAGTGAGCGTTCAGAATGGCAGCTGGGAAATGCTGGGTCAGAGGTGCTGTTTCTCTGTTTTTATCTGAAGCCATGTGTCAGGGGTAGGGCCATGTCAGTGTAAAAGCTCTTGTTGGGGCCATGTACGCAGAGCCCACTGGAAGTGGTCAGATGTGCAGCAGCTGAAAGTCTCCCCTCAGAATAGCTCGTTCACCTCACCCATGACTTTGGGGAAACCTGGATGATGAAGGATGTGGGAAAAGAGCCAAGGATGCCACCACTTTTTCAGAAGCAAATAGTAGATAATACAGAGAAGGATTCATCAGGGTCCATAAAGCTTGAGACTTTACAAAGTACTTTCCCACCCATCTCATTTGCCCTCTGCCAATGACCCTCTGCGCAGATGGGTAACTAGAAGGAGAATGGTTCTTTTTTACTTGACAGGTGATTTAACTCAAACTATTGAGAGCAAGTGAGTTTAAGACCACATAACTATGTAGGGTCAGATTTAGGATTGAGCCTGAATCTCATTCTAGTTGCAACTCTCTTGCCAATATAATTTACATAGTATTTAAATGACATGTAAAAATAAGCAAGTGATGAAACAGAGCATTACAAATGTATTGACTCACTGAAATATAAGTGTGAGATTGTAGCCAAATCTCTTGTGATTCTTTTGGACTTTTTGGCAATTCTCTCTGGCCATCTCCTTTTTCACCTTTCTGGTACTGGTAGAAATGGGTCTCTGAGCATTTGCCACACCTGCTCCCCATATCACTCAGGCTGGCATTCTATCTACAGCCATAGTCTTTAGGGTGATTAATTTGTGGAGTACTAGGAAACATTTTACTCGGTAAGATTCCACTCATGCTATTTGGTTACTGAATTATTATCTTCCAGCAGTTTTACCATTGTTTATTTGTTTTAGTTGGGAAATCTGAGGGAAACAAATCTAATTTGCTTTTCACATTTTTAATTACAACTTTTGACATTTCAAACTTTTTGACAGAAAAAAAAGGACAAGAAACATTATGTGGAAGGCAGCTTTGAAAAGGCAGAATCCATGTGTGACTGCTTGAGTAAGAAGGGTTAAAAAAGGCAACAACAAAAAACCTGCTCCTTTTTGCTTGTTTTTTTTTTTTTAAAAAAAACCTCAAACTATCTCCAAATGTAGCTTAATCCATTTTCAGACTCCATACATAATGCATCAAAATTTTGTAAAAAAGAAATTCGAGAAGAGCGTTTACATGAAACCACTTTAGTGGATTAAATTTGCAGTTCAGCATATCTGACTCAAAAAGTATACAAGACATTTTGAGCCCCCCGCCTCCTTTCCTGTGTACAAGGTTCTTACTTCAGATAAATAACTTGTAAAGAATGGGTGGATTCCAGCAGCTGTCTTTAAAAAAAAAATTAAGGAAAGATTTGGTTTTCCTTCCACTTAGCTTAGCAATAACTACAAGAGCTTGAAGAACAGAAAATGTAGTTGAGAAAGTTAATGGAAGTTCTGTGGATCCTGAGATTCTTTCGGGCAAAGCTACCCCATCAAAGGTAGAAATGCTAATGTGAAAATACATTCCCAATAAAAGGAGTTCATATGGACAGCTACATAATAAATGCAAACCCTACCCAGCTTCAGTTCAAGGCTGAGTTGCCACTACGGTTAAACTTCTGATTGGGAAGCTCAGAATCAATCACTCAGCTGTCTTCTCCTAGTGGAAGCCAAACATCATTGAGACCATATCTGGATGCTTGGAGGGCCAGCAGCATTTTTATCTCCGTTGCTTAAGCAATGGATTGTTGGGGGTCTTGATATGATGGTATCTATTTCCTGTTACCCCAGAAACCATGCACCACTGGAGAAACAGACTTTATGGTAATCAGGCAAGGGTCTGGAGCACTGGAAAAGCAATCCATTTCTGAGAGATTAATGATGGGAAGTCCTCAATTGACAGGAAAAGTCTGACCCTGGGGCATTATACTATTATAAACTATGAGCTTTCCAAACAATCTAAAGATCATCTGGAAGTTTCTATGTAACTTTTACGTTTTTAAGTGTTGAAAAGTTCCCAGTGGCCTGGCTGGTGCTACAGTGTTGCGGTGACAGCTCTGGTCCTTTTCCTGGCAACTAAAGATCCCAATGGTGACCAATGACACGGCAGCGTGCCCTTCTGAATTTCCCTTTAGGCTGGGGATTCATTTTGAGACCCACATTTTATGAATGCTGCGATTTCAGCGCAATGCAGTTGTTGAGGTGTCTAAATTTAAACTGGATTCCATTAACTTTATGGTGTGATTAAATATCTGGATTATAAGGACTCAGTTGAATTTGTGCCTTCTCAAAGCACTTTCCAAGACTGGCAGCTTTGATGAGTATAATTTGACAGATGGAATTGAAAGAAATGAGAGAGATATCAATTCAAATATAACAAGGATCCGAGAAATCAAATTTGAGAGTTGAGATGGGTGGTTACTCTCAGACGCATGGAGTGGTGCTGCTCTTCAGCATGCATGTTTTTCCTTCAGGATACTGGATTTTGGGACTTGGTGGTCTGCCATGACAGTGGTTTTCGAACTTTAAAATACCTGATTATTAATTGAGATGCTTGTTAAAAATGCTAATTTCCGGGTCCTGCCTTCTGATTCTGAAAGGCTGGAGTGGGATGCAGGAGTTATAGGTCTGTTGGGGAGAATCACTGATTTAAATCATTTTCCATTTGGAGAAGTGATGTGCCTCATCCATGGCCTGGCTCAAAGCTAGTGGTTAGAGAGCAAGACTCAGAATTAGATCTCTATGTATTCCTCAGTGATCTTTCGCTATCTACTTAGTTCATGCTTATCTATTTCTGACATGGAAATTGTCAGATGTGAAAGCTACATGTGCCATGTTAGAAAAGTAGGGAAGATGTTGGGGTGGCAGAGAGGGTGAGTGAATGACACACTGCAATTTACAAAGAATGAGTTCTAATATCTCATTAAAAAATTTAAAGTACTTCTTAACACACAGGGGTTAAATGAGGGCCGCATAATGTTTCACTTATTTGAGCCAGTTTTAAGAAATTTCTCACATAGAAGTGTATACAATGCTTTCATTTTCATATTTCCTTGTATGGATTCTTTGGCTTTAAATACACCAAACACATAGCATTTGGAAATTCCAAAATTGATTAAACACTTTTCCATTATTGTTGACAGTTTGTACTTATTTTTAATTTGTGAATTGTTTCAATCCCCTGCAGTTTTTGAAGTTATTAGCATTTTTTATTAATTTAAAGAGCTATTTATAGAATACAGTTATTGACTCCATATCTGTCACACATCTTGCTGAAAGTGTTTTTGTCGTATTTTTTTTCTTTTAATTTACAGTGAATTTTCTTTTACATGGAATGGCTCAAATTTATTCTGTAGTTAAAATTATTCTTTTTGCCTAATGTCTGTGGTATTGTTTCATTGCTTTTATTTGTTAAAGCCCTCCCTATCACAATGCCAGTAAAAGAATCACTCATACTTTCTTCTAGCTATACCGTAGTTTTAATATTTACATGTAATGCTTTAACTTGTTGATATATTCTATAAAATGTAAGTGTATAAAACATAAATATATGATATATATTGTTATTTTTGCACTAATATCATACTTTTAAGTATTTTAGCTTTGTAGGGTTTTTAACTAAGAAAGCATTTGCCTTTATTATTATTTCAGTATTTATGTTGACCTCAGCCTAACATTAGCAAACATGAACCCTGAGATTTTCAGGGGAATTAGGCTTATAACAGCATCTTTTAAATTTTGTACCTAGAAAAATGCTTTTTGGGAAAGTTTTATATATTTTTTCCATACAAATCCTTTAAGTTTCCTATTTTTATCTTAAGTATTTTGTTACTATCGTAAGAGATTTTTTCAGTTATGTTTTCTAACCATTACTGAGGTCAATGTGTCTATTTACCCAAAGCTATGGGCTTAGCAGTGTATTCAATTTAGATCGGAAGATTCTTCAGAATAGGAGCCATTTCTTGGAAGTTCTTTGTGCTTTCCTATATGTACTGCATTTTAATGGCTGCTGCTGTAAAGACTCCCTACTTGCTCCGGAGAGGAATGGGAAAATACCCAGACTTCCAGTGGGTTGGTCCAGAAGCTGGAAAGAGGGCAATGGCACAGAAGGCTATGGTGCAGCATGAACCAATCAATGGCAGTGTTTATTCTTTATCAAGAAGAAAAGTTAATATAGGATATCTGGAAAATACAGAAAATACCTCCATTTTCTTTGCATGCTTTTCCTTTCCCTCTCATTTTTTCTCCACAAAACACATTATTGAATGATAGATTTTCCTCTTTTTTTTCATTGAATATTATATCATGAACAACTTCCCAAGTCTGTAATTGCCTCATTTTTTTTTGTTGTTTCCTTTTGTTTCCTTTGTTTCCTTAGTCCTGGCCCATGAGTTTTGCTTTGTAGTGCTCTGGTGATTCACCTGGCTATTTATTTTGAAATTGTTCTAACAAACAAAGGCACCTATGAGGACACCTGGAATAAAGACACTTGATGGAATCTGAAAGGCCATAGTTGGTTGAATGAATAATGGCTATGTCATCAAAATTTCAGCAGAAAGGAAATAGTAATAATAATTCAATATGAGTCCAACACCTTAAAAACAGAATAGGTTTGGTTTAAAATTTTTCTGCTATTTTTTATGCACATGTTGTAATGCTGCAGCTTCTTACATGACAAACATTAAAAAAAAAACAAACACCCCCTCACATAGAGATAATAATCAGCACCAGTAGCATAAATCTTTGAAAAAGCAGAAAAGATCTATTATCTATCATCTATCTGTCTATCTATCTATCTATCTATCTATCTATCTATCTATCTATCTATCATCTATCATCTACCTATCATCTATCATGTATCATCTATCAATCATCTATCAAAATTCCAAGTTTTGATAGAAGTTCAGAAGACTAGGAGAATCCAACATTTAAAAATGTTATGCAGGCAAGATCACTTGGTGGAATACAAATGGCAGTTGCCTACCTTTTATATTTCTCTCTGACAGAATCCCAATATTGTTTAGCTACTGGCTGGCCATGTTTTTCAGGCCACTCCCAAGCACCATTTGGTGAATCCTGACTCACCTCAGTCAATCCTGATAATTCTACTTCTCTTCCCAGCGACACGATACAATTTTTGCTAAAGAGACATAGCAGAAATTCTCCTAGAAGGCTTTGGGGAAAGTTTTTCTTATTCTTTAAAAGAAATGTAAGAGAATATAAAACTTCTTTTTATTTCCCCTGAGTTTTTGGTCCTGTGAGAATATAGCTGCCATCTTGGGACTACAAGGGGACAGCTCTGAGGACAAAAGCCAAGACACTGAAGAGAGCACTACAGAGAGAAACAATCTGGATTCTTGATAATGTCATTGTGGACCCCAACCTCTGTGCTTCCTTTTTTCTTAGATAGTATTGTGCATTTTTGTTATTGTTTGAGCCATTTTGAGTTTAAAATTTTATGTATTTGTAGCCAAAGGCATTTAACTGATTCAGGTGGTTACCGATGAGTGAATCACTAGAGACTGAGCACATTTGAGGGAGGAAAAAATTAGGTTCTGTTTCTATTTCCAAATCTATGCTTTTTCTTTTAACCTATGGAACTTCCTACTACTCAAACCAGAATATACTTCAGAAATACATATTAGTCTTCAGAAATGGATATAGTTAATATCAATAGTAGCCAATGTATCAATATTTGTTCTAGTAAGGCCTCAGCCAGGTTCCTGGATTGTATTTAGTAAATAAGTTGTAGTGAATTAAGGAGTTTTTCAGCTGAGGAAGTAATCTTGGCCTAAGGGAAAAACTATTAGCAAATTAATAATTTCGAATCTTGTTTATACTTTTCTTATTATATTAGAGAAATCCCAAGCCAACCATAGACATTTAAAAAATTACTAACTTCACTTAAAGTAGAAAGTATTTAAGGTGTACCCTCTCGTGGGAAATTTCTGAGTGTACAATTCATCATACTTGTGAGGTTCAGTAAATTATATCACAGAATGTCAGTTTAGGAGGGACTGTAGGCTTATATAAACTAAGAAGTAATTACCTTATGCAATAAAACTATAAGTGGGTCCCTAGTTGATGAATTTGCTAGTTGTTTTCCAAGTTTATAGACATTAACCCATAAGAGACATATCACACATGCATAAACACAGACAGACATATTCATTGTGTTAATTAGGGCAAACTAAATTGTTATAACAGATAGAAGAAGAATGAAGTCACTCTAAGAAATGGAAGCTTATTTCTCTCTCAGAAGACAGTCTGGAAGAGTCATCCAGGTTGGTAATTGTCTCCTGCCATGTCGTTATTCAGGAACTCAGGAAGACAATTGCTCTATTATTTTCAAATTGCCGCTCTCCTCACTGCCCATCCAGCCAGCGGAGGAGGAAGAAAGAATATGGAAGAGGTGCTGTACAATTTTGAGCAGCACCTTTCAAGAATGTGCACTTCTGCTCACATTTCAATGCTGAAACTTAGTCATTTGATCACATCTAATTGTAAAGGGATCTGAGAAATGGAGTCCATGAATGTGCTGTGCTTAGGAATAATGGGAGAATGGATTTTGATGGACAGCTTCTAATATACATGAGGTGTAACAAATAGAGTACCGGGATAAGAAAGTCTAATTGACCCTATCCTCTCTGGTCTCTTTTCCATTCTCCTCACGCAATTAGCTTTGGTCTCATCTTTGCTTAGTACAAATGTGCTTGTCCTTCACCAATCACTTCCTAGTGTCTGCTTAAAACCTTTCAATAACTTTTCATTGTACTTAGGACAAAGACAAAACTCTATCCTGACATACAAGGCTCTGCATAATCTAATATCCACTTATCTATTCAGTTTCAATTTTTAAAGTGCTCTTCTCACTTTCGAGTCTCCAGCCACCCAAGCCCCTTTTCACATCCTCTACTTTCCATCTTCTCTTTCTACAGGGATTTTGCACTGGATGTTTCTGTGCCTGAAAACTCTTTCCCCCACTTTTTGCCTTTTTATGCCTATTCACCTGTTAAGTGTGACTTTCCCAGTGAAACCTTTTTTGATTTGGTCAGATTCCTCTAAATAAGCTCTCATTGCACAGCATAACTTTTTTTCTTTTCTTTTTCTTTTTTTTAGCCCCAATTACAGTTATTCTTTTATAATTATTTGTGTGATTGATCAAAATCCACTTCTCCCACTAAACTATAAACTCCATGACATCAGTGGTTATGTCTGGTTTGCTTTTGAATGTTTAATGTAGCTCCTGACCCACAGAAGACACTCACTCAGCAAACCTTTGTCGAATATAAGCATGTTTGAATAAATGAAGGGAGGAAGGAAGGGTGGAAAAAAGGAGGAAAGCTCTGGATTCTATTTCCTGCCACAAATTAGCTGTGTGATCACAGCCTTCACTTTTCTGGGCTCTAGTTTCTTCCTTGTGAAAGGACTGAATTAGATGATATTTAAGATTTTCAGCACCATGGTTCTATGGTTCTGTTTTAAAATTGAATCCTGTGAGTCATTACGTTTGTTCATTCACTCAATTATGTTTGCTCAGCAGATGTAACACTTTTCATTCTTTCATTTTGAATTTTTGACTATTACAGATTCAGTGTAAACTTAACTTTACCTTAATCTATAAAGTCCAATAACAACCAAAAAAAAAAAAAGAGACTGGGCAGGGTTCATGAAAAATAATAGAATCAATTATTACACAGAAAAAGATAAGGGAATAAAATCCACAAACATTTTTGTTGGTCATTGGAAGGATTAACACTTGTATGGGGTCAGAAGATGGGTACTGTGTTCTTTATATTTTGGTTGACTTTGTGCCTTGGTATTATGAAAGCCATGTATTGACAGTGCATTAATATAAAATTTCACTGGTATAAAAACAGAGACTATTTTTTTCTCCATTTGATTTTGAGATTTATATTCAATTAAACAGATTAATATCTGGGCTATTTTAAACCATCCCCCCCCTACACTTTTTTTTGGTGATAGGATGGCAGGTAATCATTACCAAGCCTGATTTCTAGTCACTGGATCTTTCTCTTTCCCCCTTATCATCTCTCTTTCTCTTTCTCTTTCTCTCTCTCTCTCTCTCTCTCTCTCTCTCTCTCTCTCTCTCTCTCTCTCTCTGTATATCTATCTATTTATCTGTCTATCTATCTATCTATCTATCTATCTATCTGTCTGTCTGTCTTTCTATCTATCTATCTATCTATCTATCTATCTATCATCTACATATCTATCTATCATCTATCTATCTATTATCTATCTAATCAGCTATCTATCATCATCTATCAGTCCATCCACCTATCTACTTAAAAATATTGCTTTTCATGTAATATAAGACAAGGAATGCTCATTTAGAGAAGTATTCATAGGATCCAGAGGAGACTTACCTCAATGAGAATAGCTTGAGAGACTGGGACCATTCTATAAATGGTTGATCTCTTTATTTAAGGTTAACTGATAGGCTGTATTATCATGTTATCTTTTTGAGAGTTAGCTACTTAAAAGGAACCAATCTACTCTCTGCTTTCATGAGCTCTGCATGTTTTTAGAAAGTTTCAGATTCTATCATGGAACTGAGAAAGTAAGAAGAGTCCCAGGACTGATGAAGTTTGCAATTTCCTCTTTAAGATGGATTCTTTAACACTTTCCCCTTCTTTATAAGCATTTCTCTAGTGTCCAAAATAGCTACATCTGATATTTCATGTGTCGTTTCTAAGGGGGTGTCATTCCACCAATGGTAAAATCTGACCGTGGGCATCTTTCTTTTTAACTAATTTTGTTTTCATCAAGATTCTTTGAAATTCATAGACTATTTTTGAGAAAAGTTTTAGATTTATAGAAAGATTGAGTAAGTAGTACAGAGAGTTCCCATAGACTGTCCCCCTTTCCAAACCACAGTTTCCTTTATTACTAATCTTACATTAATAGTACATATAGTATAATTGATGAACAAGTATTAATACATTTTTATTAACTAACATTCAGTTTATTCATATTTCTTTAGATTTCCTTTTCCTGTTCCAGACTTACATCCAGGGTTCCACATTACAATAATTGTCATGTGTCCTTAAACTTTTTGCCTGTGACATTTCCTCATATTTTCCTTGTTTTGATGATTTTGACAGTTTTGAGGAGTACCGATCAGGTATATTGTAGGTATATTCCTCTATTGAAATTTGCCTGATATTCTTCTAATGATTAGACTGGGATTATGATTTTTGGTAGGAAGACCACAGAGGTTAAGTACTATTTCCATTATCAAATATCAACTATCAAGTATACATGCCATCAACATGATTTATGACTATCTGTGTTCACCTTGACCATTTTGCAGTAGAGTTTGTCAGGATTCTTAACTGTAAAGGTATTCCTGCACCTTTCCATATTGTATTTTTTGGAAAGAGTCACTATGCACAGCCCATAAATAATTAGTGAGAGTTATGCTCCTCCTCTTCTGGAGTGGAGTAGGTACATAATTTATTTGGAATTCTTCAAAATAGCTCTGAACCAAGAGTCTTTTATGTGGATAGGCTTATTTAGGATTTGGGGGTTTCCTGATATGCATTCTGTGGCTATCGTTTATTATACTTTTTTAATTTTTTGGAAAAAAATCAGGCAATTTGACCATGTCAACATGATAGAATGGACAAAGCACTGGATTAGAAATGTGAGGGTTTGAGGTTGCAAAGCAGCCCCAGTATTTTCCAGGAGCGGGGACCTGATTGCTGACTTGAGTGAACAGCAATATCTACTGGGCAGTATCACTTTACTTGCTATCCTCACTGTCTGGAACAAAAGTACAGTCAGGTGGTCCATAGCTGGTTCCTTTTCTGGTCAGCTCAAAAGTCAATCATTTCAAGAAGAGTTCTTGGAGCATCCCAGGTAAAGTAGCTCTCCTACATCCCAGAACCTTCTATTGCATTGGCTTTGGGTTAATCATTGGCATCTTTTATTTTTATGTAATATGACTCCATTTATTCACTTGTTTATTATATGTTGCTAGATTATAAACTTTATCAATTCTTCTTGAAGTCAAGGACTTAATTTGTCTTATTTCATCTCAGTGCCTAGAAAATATCCAGAATAAATTGGAGACTATATTAAAAAGAAGAAACCAACACTAAAGTGACCATTGGAGACATATGCATTGAACATTATCTGAAACTAAAAACGAAATAAAATAACAAAACTCTTTGGCAGCTCTGATAAAAAACAAAAAGCTGATCTCCACTGCTGATACTTCCATGAAGAGGGGAGAGAATCTAAAAACAAAAGTGATTTTTAGTTTTCTCTCTCTGTTTTGGTATTCGAGTTTCGACAATATGATATTATTTGGATTTAGATTATTTTTTGTTTAAGAAACTTAAATTGATAGGTATTTTGGATGACACGAAGGGGAGGACTTCTCTTATCTGACAAGTCAATGTCCAGAAAGAAGGACTTTGATGTCGGGAAGAGGACATCTTCTTGAGTCTCTGAATTTTAAGATGTCAGAAGTATTTCTTCTCCACAATTGTTGGGAAAAGGAGCACGTTTATTTTCTAGGGGAATTGAAGCATAATGAAATGCAATCTAAGAACACACAAACTTATTATCTACTAGGATGGTTGAATGGTTCCAATCAAATGGATGGTAGAAATAGGGGCTTTATATTCGGATTTTGGAAAAATGACTCCATAGCTATATTTGGCGCAACAGTGCCTGAAAAAACTTGTAATAGTGTCAGGCTGTGGCTTGTTCATGACATAATAAATATATTTTCCCTTTGAAATTTATCATGGGGGTGAGGAAAAAGTGCCCTAAATTATTCCTGCAAATGGAAGAAAGATATTTTATTGTGGATAATAAGAGAAAGGTTGCTTCGTCTAAGTGATAGGTTGGTATTGTTTTTAAATGGCTCTTCAGAGGTCTGGCTTTGTGCCAATGACTGCTCAGAGTAGGTGGACCCTGTAACTTTAAAAAACTCAAAATTTTTCTTTATTTCTCCCAATCTTGGAAATTGCTAAGAAATTGAGCGATGGCATCATTATGATGAGAATCCTTTCATGAGAATACTTTTCCCCTGTCTACATGGATAGAAGCCCTGACAGGCAGATGGCCTTTTTAAAAATACTCATCTGATGTCACTTACTACTTAAAATTTATCAATAAGTTCTCATTGCTTTTAGGTGAAAAAGAAAAATCTGTAGTCTACAGAATCCTGTGAGAGCTCTGGCTTCCGCCAATTAATTGTTCAACCTCATCTTGTGTCCCAGGATCTTTGCATATGCTTCTCTCTCTGACTGAAATCCATCTATCTTCATAATCTTCTGTCTAGTTAAATTCTACCTGTCCCTCAGATCCAAGCCCAAATGTCAAAACCTGCTTCCCATAGCTCCCGGACTAGATTAAGTTCCTTTATCTCCAACTCCCGTTACTCCCTAAGGCTTGTTTTTCTTACAGTTAGTATTATCAGTCTCCCAGGCTAGACAATTAAGGTAGAGGCCATGCCTGCTTGGCTTACAACTAAACACCATGGCACCCAGTAGGTACTCAATGCATGTATAAATGAATGAATGGATGGAGTTGGGTTACGCATTCCACTGTTGCATAAATTTTCTAAGTACTTAATGCTAACAACATAAGCAAGTTTATTCTCTTATTATAACTAATAACATGAAAAAAGATCAGTCTTCACTTTGTTTCATATTGAATATGAGATAGATAGATGAAGATAAAGGTTAAGTATGTGGGTTTTACACAGGTCTAAGTTCAAAACCTGGTTCTACCATTTACTGGCTGTGTGATTATGGGAAAATTACTTAAAATTTCTGTGTTCCAGTTTCCTCATCTATAAAGTAGGTCAGATCTCAGTTTGAAGCCCCGATCAATCCATTATTAATTATGTAACTTGGTTCAAGTTAATAATCTCTAAGCTTTAGGATCCATAACTTATAAATAATATGAGGCTAAAAATATCTATCTATCTTTTGGGGTTATTAGGAAGATTAAATACACACATATATAATTTATGTATATATGTCTACGTATATAATTTGCTTATAAACATATGAAAGGTGCTCAGTCTATTATTAATTGTTTTATTAGAATAAAACAATTAAAGGAAATTAAAACAATAGATGACATTATTTCCTATCAGAAATAAAAGATAAAAAATATTGGGCAATGCACGCTATTGGTAGCAATGTAGAGGAAAAAAGTAATGTCACACACTGTTGGTGAAATATCTTTGGAAGGCACTTAGAAATATCTATCAAAATTGTAAATGCAAATAAAATCTGACCTACAAATTTCTTCCTCTAGGAATTCATCCTACGGCTATGAATATGTTCACAAAGATGTCAAGGCAGCATTGTGATGGCAAAAAGGTAAAAACAATAAACAGTTCATCAATAGGACTGGTTTAAAAAGTTATGGAATTACTTTAAATAATTTTTATGGAATTATTTAAAATGAAATACTATATGGCCGTTAATGTACTGATAGAGAATTATCTTTAAGATATAGTATTTGATAAAAAAGGTGATGTAAAGAATAATGCAAACTGTGCTAAAAAAATCACTGTATACAAGCATCCAATTGTTTAAATGTGCAAAAAGCTTTCCTGAGTACTTACTGGGAGCTGTAGTTGCCTCATGAAGAGAGAAATGAGGGTATCTAGGTAGAGTGAAATTTATTTCTCATTGTCTATACTTTTTTTTATAGCTAAGTGTGTGTATTTCTTTATCTATTAGATATTAATTTAAAAGAGCAGAGGCTGTGAATTAAAATTTGTAGCTAATGTTACTATGATTGCTCTTTCTTTTTTTATTGTTAGATGTTATGGTTTGACTGCTACAGAGAGGCCTGGGCTGCTTCAACATGAAAGATGTAGGACAGCAGGGTGACACAGTGGCTACCATGGGAGGATGCACAGATGCCCATGGAGAGACAGAGAAGGCCGGTTATTCTGTCAAAGAAGCTGATCAAACAACTGGACAGTGGGTATTAGGGATGGGCCAGTGGCTTTTTAGGTATTTTAAAGGTAAATAAAAACCAAGCTTTTCAACAAAAGTCCTTTTATTATGAACTTATTGACTACTCATAACTACCTGGAAAGTAAGTATTATGCCCATTTAACAGATGAGCAAATAGAAATTGGGCAGCCTGTCCAAAGTCACACAGCTGCCAATGGTGAAGCCAGTATCAGATCCTGGGAGTCTTATTCCAGAGGCATGCTTTAGGTACTCATGTGCTTATAGTATGTTGTTTTTGTAGATTTTAGGTATCCTACTCCATTTTTTTATTGTTTTAGACATCTGGTACCTTTACCCAAAATAAGCACTCTTTATTAGAAACAGAGGTCCACTCTGTGCTAAAGATTGCATTTTAAATCATGTTTGGTGATTTCTAGAAGCTCCTTTACTCCTGGATTTTGATATCTCTAGTTTCACCTGTTTTCTTTCCCTGGAGAAAAGACTGCTTGATGGAATCCAGTCTTGTGAGCCCTCCTAGTAGTCTCCTATGGCCATGAACATTTTCAATTAAGAAGGATGGCTCAAGGAAAAAACACATCCCAGCCCATTTCCAGGAATTCTAGATTTGGTACTGCATGAACAATAAACATGGCTTCATCTTAAGGACTTTGCTGGTCAGGGTTGTTAGAAAATTACCAAATGCTGTCAGATCTGTCTCTGCCCTGAATGAACACATTTTGGGCAATCATTTTGGTACTGATGGAGAAGGTGAGGTTACAGCCCAAGTTCAGTGCACGAACAGAGCATATTCAACAAAGTACCACCCAGATGCAAGTACATCTGGTTCTGGTATAAACTGGAAAGTTTTTGAAGGAACTGTCTCCTCCTAGCAATGCTCTCCATTCAAGAACACATTGAAGTCTAAGACATTTGGGGCCTAAGTAGTAATTAATTTAATTTGTCCAACTAGGGACAACGAGTTGGTGAACAGATATTTTTCTCTTGAAATTATGTTTTAATAAAGGTACTTAAAGGCTTGAGATGTTTTCAATCATTCTACTGCAACATAACAGTTAATTTTAAGAGCTCTGTGAGTTTGATTTGTATTTAAGATTTTTACAATCTATATATAGGTTGGTTTTTAATAACAATTTATACATGGCTTCTTTTTATATAGGTCATGTATTCTCCTGGGAGAGTAACAAGATTAGACATAACAAATACAGTACAGAATAAATTAAAGTGCTTCAAACTGCATTATATAAGTTCAGAAAATTGGTTTCACACTGAAACATTTAAATAAGAAAACCAAATAATTTAAGAAAAAAATACTCTATGCATTTGAATAGCTGTAGTTTAGCAAGTTTTACCCTAGGCACTGTGGCAGTGGTATCTGCTCACAGTGCTCCATTAACGTGGCAGTTCATTCGGGTCAAAATGTATAAAGTTACTATTTTTCTTTATTTAAAAGAGTTGGCTTCATTCTCCTTAAAGATGAAGAACATATATTAGTCAAATGTCAAAGGAGTATTGTAAAAGTAATTGTACTTTTATATATAATTCTCCAAACTCTTGTATACAAAATGTTCTTATTGCACTAAGTGCAATAAATTCAGTCTATTATGGGACAGGAGATAGCAAAATTGGGGCCAATACTTTTCTAATTACTTAGGATAATAAAATGTGGGGCTTGGTTTTCCTTTCCCAACTGAATGAATGAGACATGATGCTCTAGAGAGTCTATTATTTCTGGCTGTTTTTTTTGTTTCTGTGAAGTTTAGCATCACTCTCTTTGTACGGAGTCCTCAGGCCTTTTTCAATTTTTCTATTCGTGCATTAAAGGCCTCTTCCTGTATTTGCAGCTTTTCGTTTATCTCATTCTGTGAAGACAATCATAAAAAAGTGGTTATGATGGAGCTATCTTTTGCTGCACATTGTCTTTGTGGTTTTGACATACTATAGTGCCTAAAGACAGACATTATCCCTCACACACCTTCCTGTTTTGCAGACATAGCTGTGTTTCAGCCTGTAGTGATGTGATAACACTTTATCATATTTCTCTGCACATTCCCAATGTATAGCATGTCTGCTATGAACAGGAAGTGGTATTTGGACAGCCATTTTTCACATAGCCTTGTGTTGGAAGATAGGATAATCTATCTGTATTTTCAGACAGACTTTACCAATAAGCACCGAATCAGAATAACTGCTCAGGGCTCAGTTATTGCAAAGTTGTTGGTTTCCCCCACCCCTTTGCAATAAATGTTTTTTGTCTCCTGTGTAACACATTCTAAATGTGATCCCAGACAGCTTCTGTTGCAAATTAACAACATGAGTAATCGCACAATTAGAACAATCTTCATAATTAAAAGTATTTGTCATACATTTTAACTTCTGGAATTATGCCACTTGGTGGTATAGTTTTGGTAGAAAAAAGTAAGTGATTGCTGACAGGTTTTAGTGTTTGCTGTAGCTATGATAGCATTTAGCCTCTGGCAGTGATATTCTGTGGACTAACATCACTACCTGCACAATTCCAGAAGTACTTTCACATTAACTGACCATTTGTAGCTCTGAAAATATCTTGTTTTCGTGATGGATAATAAAATTATGTAAAGAGAAATCAGTGGCGGGTGATGTGGTAAAATTGGTGGTTTTGTTTAGGTGATTTAAAAAAGTATACAAGTGTATGAGGAGTAGTTTATCCGTATGTGTTAATAACTAATTCAAAGTTTGGAATGTTCATGTCCATTACATAATTTGAAGATTATTCAGGGTAACTGTATTTTGAGAAAATTAATATTTTAATTTATGTAGAAGAAATTTAAAAATCAAATACTATTTTAGTCTAGATATAACTTTTCATATTTATTTACTTATCTATCTATCTATCTATCTATCTATTTATTTATTTATTTATGAGTGTAACTGTAATAGATAGTTCTGAAATGTACTTTTTGGTTGCTTTATCTAATAAGATTTTGTTTTATCTTCATAGGAAGAATTGATATTTCTGAAAAGATCACATTGGTGTCAACAATTCAGGATTCTCATGTGAGTATATCAGTGTTTCTTTTTTTTTGTTTTATTCAAGTTTTATCAAGCTTGGATCAAGCTTGACCTCTGGTTTTTCATTTTTTTCCTTTCTAGGTGGTTGGGTGGATGAGGCAAGGATGAATGAAGATAGTCCTTCAGGTTACAAAGGAACTCTGTCATTTTTTAAAATCACTAATCCCCTCAGCCATGATTTTGGTAAAGTTGAAAGGAGCACACAAGTCTCTGAGTGTGGAGACCATGCAATATATAGTTATATAGCCTTCGGCAAGACACTTAACCACCTAAGGTTTAGTTCTTATCTGAAAATTAAGTAGTAGGAAACTAAATATGTTGATACTGCATGCTAGCTTTAGATTCATAAATCCAACTCTTAATTTTGTGATATATTGACCAATGTTATATTTTATTGGTGCAATGTCATGAAATATTTTAAAATTATGTTACTCTCACTTCTTTATGTCATACAACAGATTAGAGCATCTAGGGGTTGAAATGGTTTGAATAAATAATCTTGTCATGATTCTAAAAGATAGAAAAGCATTGCTCTGACTAAATAAATGACTTATCCCACTTTCAATATAGTCAGGTACTGAATAAAAAAGTATAGGTTAAAAACAGACCACATACACGACAATGATCTTATAAGATTATAATGAGCTGAATTCATTACTCACATGTTTGTGGCATTGCTGATGTAAACACACCACTGCACTGCCAGTTGCATAAAGTACAGCACATATAATTATGTACAGTACATGATACTTGATAATGATAACAAACAACTATGTTATCGGTTTATGTGTTTACTATATTATACTTTTTATATTATTTTAGAGTGCAGTCTTTCTACTTATAAAAAATAAGAGTGCTAAAAAACAGTATGCCTGTTATGCCAGCAGCAGTGTCGTACCTCTCATATCTTCTATGTCCCTTGACTGAATCATTCTCTCTTGTCCCTAATTTAATCTCGTGTTGTTTCATACAGTAACATGCTTTACATGTTTGTAGCCTAAGAGCAATAGGCTATACCACATAGCTTAGCTGTGGAGCGGGCTACACCATCTAGGTTTGAGTAAGTGCACTCTATATTGTTCGCACAATGATGAAATCGCCTAAGGACACATTTCTCAGAATGTATCTCTATTGTTTTTCAGTGCATGACTATAATGTGTTCTATGTACATCAATAATCTCATTTCTTTTCAAATGAGGATAGAGGTACCATCATCTACCAGCTTTTGTTTCACTATCTCACCAGGGTTTTTGCATTAACCTGAAGACCTTTCTGGTATTTCCCTGAAACAGAATTCATCTGCACAAATGTGGGCTTTGGAAAAAAGGTTCCTGAAGGTAAGGTGCATGCCTAATAGAGCACTGTACTGATGGAGAGGAGTTACATGTCAGATCTCTACACTACTGTGGTGA
The DNA here is from genome assembly GCA_004027375.1 of Macroglossus sobrinus. Taxonomy (NCBI): domain Eukaryota; kingdom Metazoa; phylum Chordata; class Mammalia; order Chiroptera; family Pteropodidae; genus Macroglossus; species Macroglossus sobrinus. The sequence continues at coordinate 203,326 of PVKZ01000300.1, forward strand.
TCAGTACTTCAGTTCAGGCACAACCAGCATAGTTGGACGAAAAGACTCTTTTCTGGTCAAACACAGGTTGCCATTAGTCTAGCATGGCTCCTTGTTATTCCTTAGAACAGTGCTGAACAGGCAAGCTACCCACAATCACTAGATTTGGGTTTGTTCTGTTTCCTTTTAGGAAAAACAGAAAACCCATGACCTGGGTTCAACAGCTTCTCAGTGATCACTCCCTTGAGGTGATCTCACTCTCAGGTTTTCTAACCTGGAAACTCAAGTCGATCTAAAAATACCTGCAGTCCCAAGATGGCAAATTTCCCTCAAGATTTTCACATTATTTTACCCTGTTGCTTACACAGGGCCAATGGCCAGCATTTAACCGCAAAAATTTAGTGTTAGCATTCATATTTCTTTGAAATGTAATTTTTTAAATATATTAAAGTTTGCTCCACTGGGTATAATTTTTTATTATATAACTCAGGGCCAAAATAATTTCATTTTGAATGTATCTTTAAAATTAAAATACCTAAACTATATAAACTTAAAATGTTTGCTCTATTCAGTATAATTTTAATTAACATCTCAGGGCCAAGATAACTTCATTCTTAATAAATCTCTCAAACTATAGAGTGAGTGAATGGGAAAGTAAGTGGATTAATGTAAAAAAAATGAAAGATTCACACTTATTTTCAAACATTTCTGAATTATAAAAAGTGAAATGTGCCTGTAACTATACCAGAGAAACTCTAAAAAACATCATACTTAAAACATGAATTCTCTACTGCCTTTTCTTCCAAAAAATATAATAACAATATGACTTTTAAATAAAGGAGAAAAAAACTATTAGAAAATTTTAAACACCTTATAAATAATAATTCATTAAATGTTTCTACAGCAGGCCAGTATATATATACTGACCACTGACCTGTGGTTACCTTTGACCAGGGATGTGGCAATTTTAGGAGCCAGGAACATTGGAAGGAGGGTTTTAGAATGGAAAAATAACTTACACATCTAAATTGGGGGTGGGGGAAATATTTAGGTAAGCAGAGAGTAATTACCCAACTTGGAATATGACCAAGACACAAGAGTAAACACTGAAAAAGTGCCACACCATGGGAGTATTAAAATCCAAAGTAGTCTGGTCATGATATTAGAGGTTATGTGGTTTTTGTGGATAACACTGGAATTTGAATTAGAACCCAGTTTATAGCTCCCATTCAGAGTCTTTCATCAGTTTCTGACCTGGGAAACTGAGGACAAATGACTTCTGTCTCTCATTTTTCAATTTATTCATCAGAGAAGTGCCTGCCTAATTTGCAAAGTTTACTTATTGGAAAAAAATACATATGGGGGTTTGCTAGCTTGAGACGTTGTATAGTATACATCATCATGTCATTTATTGAAAAATTGGCAGTCATTTGGCTCAGGCTAATCCATGAATCCACATAATATGGAAATGATCGTGGCATCTAAGGATCTGTATCCCTCACCTCTGGCCCAAGTTCTTTCTGTGTCTAATTATATTTAGATGAACCAGCTAATGACCTGCCAAGCCCAGTTATGGACAGCTGCAGGCGTATGGGACAATGATACACACATATAACAATCATATTCTTTCTGTTATAGAGTCGTGGTATAAATGCTGCAGACTCTAATATTAAAAAATATCAATAAATAGTTAAAAACATACTCACTACATGGAACATGGCTTGGTAAAGATGTTTTCAATTTTGGGGGCCTGCAAACAATTCTATTACTATCTGGTAGTTCCTCGGCAATAATTTTAGAGCCACAGGATTGCAAAGGAGCCCAGGGCCATGATTATACATAAACTATATTTAGATGAAATGTTATCAAATCTAAAAAGGAGACATGTTCTGAACTCAGCTTAATTCAACTGCACTCTGCCCTTCCACACAGTAACCAGTTATTACATTCATGGGGTTGCTAACAATAAAGCTTTGTGTAAAACATGTTCTTCCACTATTTCTGGTAAACACTAAACACTCCTTATTAAACCAAGGGCTTTGGCTGATTCTGTTGGCATCAAATCATTAAATGTTCATATAAATAATGCATTAACACTTGATGATTAAACAAGTAACAAGGTATGCTTATGCCAAGCTAATCTCTTGCTCTTTCTAAATTAGTTGTTAATGCAGTATGCTTTTTATATAGTCTCATGTTCAGATAAAAACTAAATCTTTCCCTGAGATGTGTTAACATTTTAAACATGCAGTATACTGTCTTACTGATTCACAGTCATTTCCACAAGAAATTATAAATCCTCTCAAAATATGCAATTCACTTATTTTATCATTTTGCCTGGACAATGATGCAAGTCTTTGTGTAGAGGTAGAAATGGGGTGTTTTCTTTGGACGGGGAAATAAACTAAACATAAAGCTAAGCCAATCAACCCATTATGGGCAACTGCTATTAAGATGGCTGTTGCCATCACCATTTTCACGCAGCCATTGGTACAAACTACTTAGGTATTAGTGATATGTGAAAAGGAACAAACTACCTGAGAGCGAGATCAAAGATTTGAAAACCTCTCTTTAGAAATGTGGTGAGAAGACTTAGCTAAGAATTATGGTTTGATGTTCAGTGTTTACTGTTTAAAAATGTACTCTAATTACTCTTGTATGTGCAATTTTAGTGTGACAAGGTACTAAGTCTTAACCATGTTCTTTTTGGGTTTCACTGACAAATGATTTTGTAAACTGATAATACACCGCAGTACGTGCTGTTGGCGAATCTACTTTGTGATCTTATTGAGTCTCAGATGACTCAACTGAGAATTTTGTGGAGATATTAAATTGAACTCCTCCATCATAAGCACTGTTCTTGCTAGCAGAGAGTAGGTAGTACTTACAGACATTAAGGTTGGGGTTGGCTAATTAATCAGTAATGAAGTAAGTGAGCACACTATCAAGGCTGAGTACCTGAATGCCAATTAAAATGTCTTCTGTGACTTGACCCAGCACTGATTTTACATCTTCAATGGTGAAACCAGCTAAAGGATCTGTGTCTGAAGTGCTGGCTTCTGGCTGGGACTCCTCGGGGCCTTGTTCGTGATCCGATCCCTAGAATATTAAAAGTAAACAACACTCAGGTAATATCCAGAGCAGTTGGGGTTGTTAGCCTCAAACCTCTCTTGGGTACTTTTCTACCGGGAATAATTTCAACCTGGAAGGAGATTTTAATTTGACGTCATCCTGCATTTTCATTATTTATTAGAGTCAAGACAGATCAAGTCATAGTGCTAAGCAGTGATTACTTTCGAGAAAGTGAAGGTGGATATTGGGGAGGACAGAGGAAAAGAAATTAAAATTGCTGAACTACCCTGAGCTGGCCCACTTGTGAATCAATGATAAAGCAAATATTTATATTTAGCTGGGAAAAATCAGAGTGAAAGAAAATAGAAGAGCATTTGGTTCCTTTCCTCCTGCCCATAGAGAATATCATGTTGAGATAAGATGAATTAAGAGACAAAAGAAAACACACCTTCATCTCTGTATCCAATTTTGGGGGTGGCTCTATGAATGTTGAATAAATATCGAATGAGATTCCTTCTTCTAGAGGGTTGGGAAAAAGGCAACCTGAAGGCTTGACGACCTCTATCGTTTGCTGGAGGGGAAAACAAGAGCTGTATTAATGAAGCCTTTGGTATGTAACCACAATTTCAGCTAATTCGTGTGTGTGTGTGTGTGTGTGTGTGTGTGTGTGTGTGTGTGTGTAAAGTTACTAGTCTATTATCTTTTAAATGCCATCTCCTCTGAATTCTTGCTACCACTGCCCTCTTAGTTCTCGAGTGCTTTTAGCACTCCGTATCTGATGATTAGCGTTTTATTCTTCCCACTGTCTAATTCTCTTTCTATATTACGAGGTTTAGGATTTCATTCTGTACTGCTCTGAGTTTTAATATTTTTCATTGGTCAGTGTCCCCTTCCTCCTGCTTACAAACTCTCTGTAGTTAGAGACCACATTTTAGATCCCCTGTATAAATTCCCCAGCTCTGGCAGAGGGTCAGGTGCTTAAAACACTCAATAAGAGCCTGAAGGTGATTGATATTACTCAGCAAAATATAACTGTTTTTGGGGGGCAAGAGTAAAGTGGCCATCAAGAACTTGATGATGAGGATAATAAAGGCTGTAAAGGTTAATGTATATAGCCAGTACATAGTAAATCAGAGAGGAGATTTGTAGAATCAACCCAAAATACAGAGGGCACACCAGGATCTCACTGCGAGCATTTAATAAATTCTGTAGCAAGAGTGTGCCAATCGGAGGGAGGGTGATGATGGTTGGTCAACAGTGAAAATGGAGAAACAGGAGTTAAAGAAGTAAACTTAAGCAGTGCCCATCCAACCAGAACTTGAGAAAGAGAAGAGATGAGGGTACTGATGGCACTAAACATCTGAATTGTTTTATTAGTTCCTCTTGTTCTGATCCTATGTTGAACAAGCAACATTTTGATCATAATTTGACTTTCCATCTCAAGTGATCTATAAAGATACATTCACTTGAGTGCTCTAGTTTTCATGTCTATTACTTCCTTACTGTAAATCAATAATTTGATGTTCTAGTTTACATAGTAAGCTCCATGAGGCTGTTTCTGTGGCCCTGAGATGAAGCTACTCTCTTTATGCTGACAAAGTCAGACCTTGAGCCTACAAGTTTGAAGACAATACTCTGGAAATGTATAAATTCACCAAATAAATACCATCCCATGAGCCCTGGAAAATCTGGAAAACATCATAAATTAATTCCTAACTTCTCCACAATATTTCATATAAACTTACATATTAAACTATTTCATCATTTAAATATTAATGTTTTAATTTAGGTAAGTTTTAAAATGTATTGGAGGCTAAGTTATTGCTTGGTCTTACCAATGTATTTTGCATTGAATTCATATTTTTAATTCTAATTTGATTTTATAGTAATTTGATTTTATATAGAAGGACTAAAGTGTCCTAGCTTCATAGTCAATAAAATTTGGAAACTAAGATTAAATGACTGGCTTAGTCAAATAATTACTTGGTGACAGGTCTGAAAGTTAAACTGTGATGTGCTGACTTCTTGGCCTATGCAGTTTTCAGTAAATTATAATATTTCATCATGTTGCCATACTTGGAAATTATTGATATTATTAAGCACTTAATCTCTATTCTGTTAGATGACATCATTCCAGATTGTTTATCTTAAGCTGACTAAATTATAATCAAAATAGATATCACAAAAACATATCAGAACTATTTTTTTTTCTCATCACATTCATAAGCTGCTGTTCTTTTTTCCTAATGGGACATACAAGCATTTTCAGCTTTCTCCAAACCTATCTGTACCTTCTTTCACCATGTTTGCTTTTTCATCCTCCTACATCTTATATTGCACTTTATTTTAAGAAGCTAGGAAAATGAAACAGCTAAACATTTTAGTGTCCTCTGAAATATTATAGGTAGAATTCAGAAGCTACACATTGGAAACCAGATGCAAGGGAAGATGATGAGGTATTTACTTAGTGGTATAGACTTTGATATAGGGCAAGAAATAGAAATTTGAGGGGAGTGGTGGAGAGTGAGACATTGAAAAAAGAAGGAAGTATCACATGGAGGTTACTGAATTTACTGCAGGCACTGAGAAAGTAATATGAGCTAATTTGCAAGGTAAAAGCATGAAGCTGAATTTTATTTTGTTGCCATAATTGTCTTGCTGCTATGCTTTTCCGTATACAAGCTGGGCCTTTCTGCTTATTTTCTCTCACCTCTTGGTGGAAGTTTTCAATAGAGTACCCTTTCTTCCTATTTGTAGTAGATTCTACCACCTGCCCACTTGTCTCCCTTCTTCCACCAGTTTATACACTTAAATGAAAGCAGACATTTGTGTTCGTCTCTCATTTTATCCTTCACATCCCTGTAGACTGGATTTCTTTATAAGGCTAATCACCCAATTTCCTGGTCTTTGGCACTGGTGTGTGTGTGTGTGTGTGTGTGTGTGTGTGTGTGTGTGTGTGTGTGTGTGTCTATGTGTAAACTGGGCACGCACTTGGAAAACTGGAGCTCCTCAGCTCAACATCACTTCCTTGGTGAAGTGAAGCTCCCATTTATCCCAAGAATGTGATTCTTTTCCTTGACTTTTATGAGTGTAACTCATATAGCTAGTCACTTTAATTTGTGTACAAAACTGGGGGGTGCGAATTTCTTTTCTTCAGGATGTTTGACGTACTATCAGTGAACCAAACTGTAGCTACACTTTTATTTTTCATGAAGAGTTACATTTGGCTCTGTTAATAAGGTATGTAAGAGAAAAAATATCTCAGTTTCAGATGAAGCTAAATATAAAGTCATTTCACTAATAATAAGAAAGTATACTGTCAAATACACAGTTTGAAATAAACATGGAACCCAGAAGCATCACAGTGATTTTTTTCCCCATTAAGGAGCCTTTCTAAAAAACAAGTTTAAGGAAAATTAGAATCAATAATTGTGGTGAGAGCACAGAGCCAGCAAATATGTTTAAGTGAAACTGTCTGATGCAATACTTTCTTTAAAAAAATACAATTAGGCCTTTGTATTTTTTTTCAACAAAACCTCATGTTTTACAACATTACTGGTTCTGTAATAAAATCTATTTAAAACAGAAAGACATGGTCAGCTTTATTAAGTTCGATTTTCTGAAAGAACGTTATAATTTCCTCAAGTCTATGAATAGTTGAAGCAAATTAAATAAAGCTAGTTTTATTACTATTTTTATACATTCTTGTAGAATTGTAATTGTCTCATATTTTTTCCTCAATGGTCTAATATGTTACCTCTTAAATCTAGAAAAATAAAAACAGAAGGATAAAGTATGTTTATTAAAAATATACTCCTATTTGGTACCCTGATATGGCAACCCCCCCTTTCCTCTGTAAGAGAAGAGCACCCATAATCTTCAGATCAAGAAACAAAGGCAAAGCCTTTAAGTGACTTGCCTGAGGCCCAATGCTGAGATTAAAAATCAGGAGTTTCTGATTATACACATACATCCATTTGACCAAATGATCAGTTTTGCTTGACTTTCAAATACCCCCTAAATATTACTTTGAATGTAGAGCAATAAATGTGTTTCTCTTGCCATTTTTGAATGCTTGCACACAAATGGATATAATAAAAACAATCATGTTGTTCCATGTGAATGCCATTTATATTTTTTCAGATAATGAGCAGACCATTTGAACCAAGGTGAGTACATTAAAAGCTCTAATAAAGAAGAGAATAGATTTCTAAACAGAATAATGGACTGTTAAGTGAACATACAATAAATAACATCTACAGATGTGGTCACTAGAAAATTAGTTTTGCATAACTTACCAATATACATTTACCCCTAGATGTTATCTGTTACATGAAAATCAACATAACTTAGTTATATTATTCTTTACATGCACATTTCATTAGTGTTATTTAAGACGATTTACAATTTGAGCTTTAGTTGAATCATGCCATGGTATTTAAAGAATATCAAGTAAATGGCTTTTTGGCATAATTTAGTACTCATAAGAACAAAATTTCATCATCAAACATTATGTAGCTTTAAAAAAATCCAAGATCTTTGCTTACAAGCCAAATAAAATCACTAGAAATCTTTTAAGAATTTACATATTCAATATAAAATGGTCCTCTAACATGGTAATAAACGATAGGAATTTTGAATCCTTTTGGCACTAAGTAGAGGGTCAGCTGGGTCTAAAAACATACAGGAATTAAAATCTGTTTTCAGATCTCACTGTGTCTAAGAAGCATGATAAAGATTTTATCTGAAAAACATGTTACTTCATGCTTTCTTTTTCTACTTTATGTGTTAACAATATTAATAGTATTAGGTTTATTGTTTGTTGTTATTTGTTATTATTATTGTTTGCTTTTGTTTATTGATTTTTTTCATTTGTTTATTGTTTTCTTTGGAGAAAGTATAGATAATTTCTGGGTAGTGTTTATACTGCTGACATCTATGATTAGGGTGGCAATTATTAAATTATTAAATTCAATTATTAAGTTATTCAAGATATTAAAAATACCATTGGTAGGACAACTTTACATTGTTTTGAATAGAAAAAAGTGAGATAAATCTGTTAAACTATTTTGGAACTACTAGAACACATACAAAACACTGGTTTGCTTTAAAAAGACATTTGTTTTGAATTTTCAAATGATGACTTCATATATAAATCAGAACTTACTAAAAAATGTCAAAGTTTCAAAAAGCAAACTATTGCAAACTCTTCCCAAACAATAAAAAAAAAAAAACACAACAATTCCTGTAATGTTTTAAATATTTTTCCCTCAAATGAGAAAGGCATTACTCATTTGCAAGTCTAATTAAGAAGTACTTTGTGGTTCTGGAAAATTTTAAGGAAGAATTGTAACCCTTTGCCCACTACACATAAAATAACAACATATGAATGTCACCTGCAAAACGTAATAAACTCTGGGAATGTCATACTGAGGCCATATATTTAAAATAAGAGAGTACATTCGAAAGCTAAGATTATCAGAGAAACTCAAAATAATTCATTTCTAAAGTGTTTTCCTTTGTGTTGAGGCCATTACAAACTTCTTAATATATCCTGTAAATGTAGAATATCAATTCTGCTATAAGATTCTCCTCCCCCTTTGCATTTTTGACTTAAAAATAAATTTGCAAATGCAGCACATTAATTTTCTTTCCTATGCTTAATATGCAGTATTTACATTTTGAAAAGGTTCAAAATGTTGCCAGGCTTCTGCAGGGTATGAATAGACATCTAATAGCAACTTCTATTTTTATTTGCAGCATACTGGTAGTTTGAACATTTATAACTTAATAGAGCTTTGAGACCATCAGATCCACATGCTAATCACCTAAACAGTGAATGGTAACACAGAACAAGTTAGGACAGGAAATGAAGACTACCAATTCCAGCTGAAGCTGCAAGGAGAAATTTAAGTTGGCAGGCCACAGTAAACCAATTTGCAACCTGGCTAGGACACTCCAGTTAACACCTCGTGACCATTTTTATTTATATCTCTTGATTTGATCTTGTTTAATTTGGGCTTGAAATTAAAAAAAAAATAAAGTTAGATAATTAAACTGATTCCAGAGTATTTTACACATCTTTAGTATTTCTAAATGTAATTCTGCTTCAGGCCAACACTACAATTTAAAAAGGAATCTGAGTATTCCTATCTTAATGACCTCAGACAACAAAATCCTCTGTAATAAAAATGAAAAAGAGTACCTCTTTGAGTAAACGCAATTTAAAAGGAAAAGATCTTGCTCTGGTGCAAACATTTCTTGAGGGATAGAACAGTTCTTCAGATAACCAGAAATTTTCTAAAGATGGCAATAATCTGGAAGATAGAGCACTGAATTACAGACTTTAGACTTGGCTCTATCCCTAATTGTGTGATGCTAAGAAAATCCCTATGCCTCAGCTTATTTATCTGTAAAAGGAGGATAATGTTAATTGCTACCTGGCTACTTCACTGAATTGTTTCAAGCACAAATTAGATAATGTGGATGAAAATGCTGTGAGTTCTTCAAAGGGAAAGTATTATTAAACCTAAAGGTATATTATCATTATTTATAATTACTGTTATTATTGAAAGGATCATCTTTCTGATGCCAGCATTGGAAGACAGATCAGAGTAGCCATCTAGAAGACATTTGTCCATGCTATTTCTATATGTAATTGTTGATATTGCCCAAACAGTATAATTAACTCAGAAGAATTTGTTAATGAGGACATGCCATTCCTGTTTCCGTATAGTCACGGTCTTTATAATACCAAACATATATCCAATGCCATCTTATTTGAAGAATTCCTAAGTCTCTCTTGAGATCTCAATAGCCTGGTGTAATTGGGGAGTTGCGTGGCATGGTCAGGACTTAGGCAGATTGCCTATTTGGAAAAGGAAAGTATTTACATTTAACTTTCAAATCAGAAAATCTGCCTCTCCCCTTCCCTAGTCAAATTGATTACTTTTCAAAAATTTCTTTTTCTTTTCTTCCTTTCTTTTTTATTTTATTTTATGTTAGTTTCAGGTGTACAGCATAGTGGTTAGACATCTATATATAGTGAACACTCCAATTAGGCTAGTACCCACCTGGCACATAGTTATTACAATAGTATTGACTATATGCCCTATGCTGTACTCCACATCCCCATGACTGTTTTGTTAACTACTAATTTGTATTTCTTAATCCCTTCACTTTTGTCACCCAACCCTCCAATCCTCCTCCCCTCTGGCAATCACCAGTTTGTTCTCTGTATTTATGAGTTAACAGATAAACAAAACAAAAAAAATTATTACTGTCTTTATCTTTTAATTTTCAGCATCCAGTGTGGCCTGTGGTTGCCCAGATTGAGTTCACTTCAAAAAAATTTCTTTTAAAAAATTTCATCAAAAATAAAGTGTAGGGCATATAGGGCAAACTTTCAACATGTCTTTCTTTTGAAAATTGAAATACCAGAGAGCACTTGAAATTACTAAATTCAACACTGGATTTTTGATTCTTAGTTTGACCTTATCCTCCAACTTCCTCAGTATGAGAGATGGAAAGTATGGTTGGTTCCATTATAAATGGTTAGAAAATAACTAATGCTTTTCAAAATTATTTTTAGAAGCTACTCAGAGTATATTTGTTCAGCTTACTAAGTTATACTCTAAAAGACATATCTTTGAACTCAGCTGTAAACTATTTCAAACAGTTGTGATCAGGAATGAATTTTTCTTTGGCTTCATTAAAGATGTTCTATTTAAATTTTAGGTTTTTAATATTTAAAATTGAGGAAATACTCTAAAATTTCCCTTGTTTTAAGAATTGGAAGTATCAGTATCTGTCAACTAGAATAATAAAGATGATTTATGCAATTATCTGTGTGAAAAGTCTGTTTTGAATTATCACATAAAAATTTAAATTTTTTATTTATATATGTTACATTTTAATTACATCTTATGATAGCTTATATGAAAAAGAAACTATTTCATGGCCTTCATATCTGAGAATATTCTTTTTGAACAAGTACCTAAAATTCGCAGAAATATGAAACAATAAATCACAATGTGTAGAAGAGAAATTAGAATGGAAGAAACCTAAGTCCTTGATTCTAGTCTTTCTCTTTTCATGGACTTCCTGTTATTTTTCACAGTTTAAAGTACTTGAGTAAGGAGAGGCTGAAACTTTTTTGGATAAAGCTATCGATGTAACTTAGTTAATTTTAAAGCATACTGAAAGAACTGCACTTCTGTCCTGAAGTCATCAGTTGAGAGAAAAAAAAAACACAAAACAAAACCAAAAACCTTTTAAAACTGTATTGAAACTAATTTCTTTTTAGAAATATAAAGCTTTTTGAGGCAAAACTAGAATGTTTGTAAGTGCTATGAAACCTTTAGAGAAGTCAACATCAAAATATTATTTCTGACCTCTTAGACCCAAGATGTCTATTTTAAGCAATCTGACATTAAAAATGTGCTGACAAATATAGATTAAAAAACAACACAGGAAGTTGTAAATCAGTTGGCATCAAGAAAATAAGAGACCACGAAAATACAGTCATTTACTTTAGTCAACCTCAACCTTAATTTTTAACTAAAGAAAATTTGCAGAAAGCATGATATTTACATTTTGGATATTTTACTCATAGTTTGTGTGTTTCCTTTTTCTCCAGTGGGCTCATAAATTATTACAAGGAAACATGTTGTCGCAGTTATAAATATTTCCCTCTCAGCTTAGCTCCCTCCACCATCTCTCCCCCTCCTTTTTAAAATCTCCATTAACTGCTTCTGTAACTGTATCAGGCACTCTTCCTTGGTCAGCAAGGCATGATTTTCTTCCTGTGGAAGAGGAAACTGCTGTCAATTATTCTTATGTGCCTGGCATTCTAGAAACAGGGCTCTTTCAGGAAGTACCCAACCCTTTCTTTCTAAGCAGGGCAGCCCCTTATTATATACATGGGGTGTCATTATTTTAATGATCTAAAAAGAGTCATGTCTTCCCATGCAAGGGACAGCTCCAGGTACTCTAAGGTTCTGATGCTTTCTATGGGATCTAAATTCTTGGAAGTTAACTACAAAAATGATTACTATATATACAATAATACATTTTCTCAAAAAGACCTCTCACCTATAATCTGTAAATAAGGCTAGTTTAGTTAAAACTAAAATAACAGCAACTCTGAAAAATTTAGATTGTATCATTATTCCAAATTTCAATATTTTAGAAATCTGCCCCCTCCCCCCACCCCTTAAACGTGTAGTTAAGAGTCCTGCATTGGCCTTGCCACTCATTAGAGAGAATGTCTGAGACGTGGTTTCTGTACTTTTAAAATCAGTGGGTTGGACTAGGTCATCTTTAGTCCAGTTACAGATGTTATATCTTATGATTTTAAATTTTAAGTGGCTTTTTCTTTACTTATACAAGACTTAAAGTCACCACTATATGAAGATCCCCAGATTCATTATTTTTATCATGATGTAGAAGAATATTTGGATTATACACCCAGTGCTTACTGGAATCTTAGACAGGTCGCAGCTTGTCCGTTTATTTCTCCTTAATTATCTTCTCCAAACCTGCTCCTCCTCCATTTTCCTTATCTCTCAGTGGCATCAACCTTGAGGTTGTTTTGTTATTCCATATCTCTTGTCCCTAACCTTAAATCAACCACAAAATAGGTATGTGGGAGGGCATCTTCAGGATGTCTGTCACACCTGCCCCCTTCTTTTTTGTGACAATGCCTATCATGTAAACTTCAGATCCAAGTTCTTGCATTGAACTACAGTTATTCTAGACTACTTAGTCATTCCCATTATGCAAGTGTCTGGAACATAGTGAGTGTTCAATAAATATTTATTACATAAAAAAAAAGAAAAAAAAAGAAAAGAAAATATGGATGGAGGTACTTCCTCAGCTGGAATCTTGTCTGTGCTGCTCCCTTTGCTGGGAGGGCATTTCTCCTTCATCCCTGCCAGTCAATATTCCATCTGGACTTCTAGGCCAGCTTATTTGCCTCAGTGAAGTTTTTCTTGATCTCCTTTGTGCTTCAAAGTATTTTGCTTGTTTCTCTTGCATATACTTGTTACATTGATCCTTGAATTATAGCCATGCATGAATAATCTCCCAACACTTTGTGGAAACAACTTGAGGGCAGGGACCATGTCTTATTCATTTTGAGGGTCCCTAGCTAAGAACTTTGCACATAAGAGGTATTCACTAGGTATTGGCATGCCATTAGGGTAATCATTCATTTAAAAAATGTAAAGGTCGCCAGTTGTTTGATCAACTACAATTCAGTTTAAAAAGTTTATCATAAAAAATAATACCTAGAGAAGCAAACCTAATGGTTTATTGTTGTGTTCGTTCAATACCTGTATTTCTCAGTTACAACTGGAGTCCTACAGTGTTCGTGTGATTAGTATAATGCCAAACTGCTAAACAGCTTCTCACTGATTTGACTGCATTACTTAAACTAACAGTTGTTTCATAGACAGAGTATAGTTTAAGATACTAAGGAATTCCCCAGAGATACAACTGCCATCCCCTGCTCCCCCAATGCACACACATAGCTCCTGATGAAAATAATATCAGAAAATCTTTTTCTGAGTTGCCTGAATCCAGGGCCATCCCCCAAACTCCGCACCCCTCAGCCCCAAAACAGTGTGGACAGTACCCATTGGAATTGTGGCAACATTATCCAGGAAAATTAATATTGGTGATAAAAAAAAGCCTAGCTCTTGTTTACTGAGAACTTAACTCCAAACTTGGCCTTGGGCTTGTTAGCAAGCGCATTACAAATATGGCATCCTTCAGTTCACACTACACTGTTAGAAGAAGCTTTATTGACCTAATTTTTGAATAAAGAACCTAAAGCTCAAAGAGGTTAAGAAACTCTATCAAGATCACACAACCAGGAAACATCGACTCCAAAGTCCATGCACCTAAATTTTAGAGACAAGCAGAACCCCAGTGATCATGGTCCTATAAAATGTTACTCTTCAGTTTACAGGTGAGGGAATAGAGGTTCAGGAAAGTAAAATGATATGTGGACTTCAGAGATGTGAATGCATAAATTCTCTGGGAATTTCAGAAAGAGAATTTGTTCACTGGTTTTTCATAGCACTACAGTGCATTGTTCCAAACTAAGTCAATGAAAGTAAAGCATGTAGGACTGATTTTTTATAAAGATGGCAAGATATAAAAAAGCATTTGGTTAATAAAGAAATCTAAGAACATTCTTAAGTCTTTTGTGTAAACAGGAAAGTGTAGAAACATCAGCTTGCTTTGGTGACTAAAACTTCATGTTCCTGCACAAATAGCAATTTGAACTATTTGTTGTAATTATAATTACTATTTTCTTTGGAATTGCAGTTTTTTTTTCTAGGAATAGGCATGCAGAAAAACAACCAATAACCTGGACAGTTAAAAACACATTGAAATGGGTATGGTTGTGTGAACAAATCTCTTGTGATTATTCTTCCACTGTGTGCTGTAATGTGCTTTAAATCCATTTCCATATTTTTAATTAACACTTAGTTCCAAAAAATTTTCTGGAGGCCATTTAAATCAAAAATGGGAAAAAAACCACAAATTTACTTTATCAGAAAATTGACTATAGACTATTTTGGTGGTTTTTTATTACTTTTACATTTTAATGATTAAAATTAAATATAGCCCAATTACTCATGACAAAAGACAGTGAAATAATTTTCATAGCTGATATAATTTTAAAGTCAAACCTGGGTGAATAAGATATTAGTTCTGCTGTGGACGAGTTTCATTGTCCATCCTGCAGCTCTAATTTCATAGAAGGAATCAGACAGCTATACCAAGTTACTCTTCTAGCAGAGACCCAGTGGTCTTCTGGCTTTATCTCGACAGCCATCTATAGTGACTATAGTATTGCATCTGTCTTGTGAATTTTAGGTACCTATTTTCATAGTTTGAATCATTCAATTATTGGACAGGGAAACAGAATACATGAATACTATGTGAAAATTCTTTGCACCGAAAATCCTGTATCATCTGCTATGATGTCACAAGGAGAAGGCATAATTACAGCTCTCTGAAGGTACTTATTTATCTATGGACTCACAGCAAAGAACACTGTTTCTTCATCTGGAAAATGGGAATAACAATAGTTACTCACCACATGGTTTTTGTGAGGATTAAATCAATATGCATAAAGCTCTTAATACAGTGCCAGGGAAGACCTTAAAAGCGTGAAGCTTGTTCTTTTTAATATTTTCATGTCACATATTTACGTCTATAACAACGCTAACCAAGCTCTCCAAGGGTAGGAATTTGGTCTCTTTTGTTTCCCACTACACTGTCTGGCAGGTGACTGATAGTGGAAAAGTAATAAATATTTATTGAATAATTAAATGTAGGAAATCATTGTGGTCTCATATGGTCAACATTTTATCACTTCCCCAACCTGCCTTCCTGCTATATAGTCTGCTGAGACACAGGACACTAAATTTTAATTTTTTTTCATTCTCCTTTCTATCCCTACTATTTAGCTAAAACTCAGGATGCTCCTCATCTGGATGTCTAGCCCTGCTCCTTGACTTTATATATTTCTCCCCTGCTTATGATCAGGTTCTTCACACCCATGCTAGAAGGAGTTATGCAAAATGAATAGATCGTGGCGGTAAGACTGGCATATTAGGATGAGTGTAGCCTGTTCCCAGACGAGGAAATTAATCAGGCCAGGAAAACCCTTGAAGGATTGTTTTGATTTTCACACTTGTATGAACACAGCCTTGGTATGAGGGGTTGCTAATGAAGCCAGAAAATCTGACCCGGCATGCTAATTTTGATTCAGGGAACTTCCTGGTATTTATAAATGAACTCCATACATTAGGCAACTGATATTTAGATAAGAAGATCAGAAAACAGCACATGTTGTAATATAGTGTTTCAAGAGATTGCAGTATCAATCCATTCTAGCAAATCTAAAATCATTTAAGTAATCAAAAACAAACAAGGACAATAAGCCACTATTTTGAAATTCTTCTGCAGAAATAAGAAACCAGAACTAAAACCATGCAAATAATAAAGGTGCATTGCAAATTAAGCCATAGTATAATTGGGTTTATCTAATTACACAATCTACAACTAAGTTTTAACAGATTTCGGATTGGAGTATCTCCTTGGAAATCATCACTGCCCTAGGAGAAGATGAAGGTTTTACCTTTGAAGGACCTGATGTTCAAGGCATGTTTTGAAGAATAGATAGAGTATCAAAATATTATGAAAAGACACATTCTATTTCTTTAGCTTCTGTTTCTATTTGAAACATTTTATTTTGTTTGGCTCAGCAGTGATAGTAAATACAAAGAAATAACTGGGAAGATGATATTTTATAGTAATTATTCTAAAAAAAAATACCCCTTTCCTTACAGTTTTTCTTGCTATATTTGGATTATTTATTGCTTATTAGTATTTTTTTTTGGTTTTAGACACAGAAATACAATATTATAACTGATTTTTCTATTGGTAGATCATAAGACATATTATTATTTTAACAAGAATTTTTCTTTAAGGTGTGCTGTTACATCTTGGAACTTCACCATCTCACTAGCATCTGTCAGATTTAATCACCTACAGAACTACCTTATAAAGATTACCTTATCAGAAAAAGTGTCATCTTGTGAGCTTAGGTGTGAGAATTGCAAAATAAAGCTAAGCTACAGTAACAACTGCTGTGCTAATTTATTGTAAATTATGTTTTTTTTTTGTTTTCAGCGATAAGACATGAGAAGTGTTTCTATTTAAATTCATTTCTTATTATTTCAACATAAATACCAAACAACTCGACAAAAAAGTGAGAACAGAGACTATTCCTTAAATAGGTTCTAGTGACAGTGATATTTATTTTCTAAACTATTGGTACCAGTAATGTCACACTGTTCTAGGTGCAGAATCAGGCAGCACAATTAAGAGAAAACATGTATGCTCAAAATGCTAGACAGAAATTGCTGATTGTCATGTGAAGAGTGATGATTTATAGGGTATTAACTGGAAATAATTGCATAGCAAGCTGGTCTACAACAAAGCTTTAATTCACTGGGCTGACACTGTAAACTCATAATGTGTCGACCTGGCACCAGCCGTGATAGATTATGGCTGTTCAAAACACATAAGCATGTCCCTTTCATGAGTATTACGGGAACTGTAGCTCAGATGACCCCAGTGAAAACAACTGCAATGGTTTTAACTAAGTCGGTTTGCTAAGAAATGTAAAAACCATGATGAGTCATTGTATTAAAATTCAGAACTAGGTGGCAATGAATCACATGAAGTTATCACCTCGAAATCACCAGAGTATAAACTAGGTCCTATAAAGTGCCATGAGTCTCAATGCATTTTAAAAGTTGAAGCTCTTATATAAACAAGATTTTATTATTATATTTATTATTATATTTATTATTATTATTATTATTATTATTATTATTATTATTATAAGTAGAGTAAAATTTAGTGCTTATAAAAGGGAAGGGCTAATGTTGCTAGCTTGAGCCAGAGTATAGGCCTGTATTTGTAGACTGCTTTTATGTAGCTCTGCCAATAAATTTGGATTTGTTCTTATGAGTCAATGCAAACATGGGAATTTGTATGATTCTTTAAAAAATGAATTAATGTATGGGGCATGTGAAATCTATTTTGTTTTTTAACCTAAACTAGAATTTGAACTCTAGTCTTGAGAACCAGTTGTAGGTCAACCCAACTATTTCAACCCCTCACATACCTTTTTTTAATACATTGAATCTTTCCAAGAAAATAGTGTGAAAATATCATGTAAGAAAAAGTAAAAAGCCACTTTGATGGATTTGCTATGAGCTAGTAAGCTTTATGCTGTACAAGATCACATACTTAAAGTTAAATTCAATCAATCTGGGTGCATTTCAGCCAGGCAGACACATCATAGGCAAGATTTCTGCCTTCACAGGGGTGATAGTTTGGAGGTGAAGTTAGAAGGCAGGGGATACAAATACCTGTAAAATCAATTATAATAATGTGAAAATGGCTACAACTGCACTAGAATAGGGATTATTGGGTTAATCACCCTTTATTTAGCAGACAACTAAATGACGTACCAGGTTAGGGAATCATACAGACAAAGAGAAGAGCAAGGAAGCAAAGGGCATGGTGTAATATATGTCAGCTAGCTACTCTTCATAATAATAACCCAAAGCCAGAGGAATAAGTGACATTAAATCATTTAAATATTTTTAAGAATGTTAAAATAAACTCAGTTAAGCATAATTATTGATTGCTAATAAAATATTGCTTTGATTCTAAAAACGAACAGAAGAAATATTGTTTGTTAATGGTTATTTTTACTTAAAATATAGTCGGAGGGACACAAATAGATCTCTGGTCATAGATTGTGGAAAACACATTTGATAGCTAAATATAAAAAAGCCAAATATTAATAACTACTGATATTTATGTAGTTCTTTCCTCCCAAAGCTCTTGACAAACATGGCCAACTGTATACACACGGGAATAGTACTGAAATGCTGCTACTCTTTCAAAAGACTAGACATTAATCCAAAAAAAAAGCAGCACATGGCTCATCTGCAGAATATAGTGGTGTATTTGGAAATTAAAACTCACACGACAGCACTCCTTCCCAAAGCGTTTCCCATATATTATTTTAACTTTATTGAATAGCTGGTGATATCTAACTCCATCCTTTTACTAAGATGACTACAGTGTTTGTACCCTTTTTCTTAGATGGTCCCTGAGCTAGTTTACAGTTGTTGTACTAGGGCTAATGGCCCCTCCTTTTGAGGATATCTGTGCTGGCTCCTAGAGTGAGGAAGGCTGATATACCAGTGCAATACAGGAGTGGCTCCCACTGAAGAACTAGGTCTGTTTCATCATACACCAAGATTGCTTTTAGTTATCTAAGACAAACCATCTGGCTCAAATAAATCTCATTTATAAAATAGTAGACTGAATGAATTGTTGCTGGGCTGCTTGGTGACACTGATTAAAAAGATGCCATGTTTCTTGCACTTTCTTGAATAAAGTGTAAATTACATGGCAATAATCATTTTTAAAGACCAGAGAACATAAAATGTTTAATATACACTTTTAAGGTTTTTACTGTAAAATATTAATATTGTATTCTCAAAGTATGACTGGCAATGACAAAAATGTTTCTTTGCATTTTCTATAATGACGTTATATTTTGCAAATTTTCAATTCAGGGCTTATTATAAATACCTTACTTTAAATTTTAACATCCTTTCCTTTCCTCTACAAATCTTATATGTCTTCAAAAGTTAAGCTTAACTACAAGCTCCGCCTTAAATCTGTCACAAGTTTTTCAGGGAACAAGGCACTCTGTGTTTTTAAACTCTCATTCATACAAACATTTCTCAGGGTAACTTTACTGAGCATGCACTACAAGCCAAGCATGGTCTAGGTCCTGGGGATTCAGGGACAACCAATACACATTCCTCAACTTTCAAGGAGTTCATACTCTAGTGCGTGGGTGGGGGCTTGGTAGGAAAGGTAGTTTGCAGAATAAAATAATCATTAGAAGTATATATATGTAAGGTGTTCTAGGCATATAGAGGAAAGACAGCCATTTCATTCCAGTGGGAGGGAAAAGAGGATGAGATTCAGGGTAAGCATAAAGGGCATATAATGTCTGAGTTAAACCTTGAAGGATAAATAAGGGTTAGCATGTAGATAGAATTGGTTATAAAGAAAAATATTTCATACAGAAAGGGAGACAGAGAGGGAAGTGACATGTACAAAAGCATAGAGACAAAAAAAAAGAGCATTCCAGGACAAGAGATGAACATGGTGTTGGTGGAGAGCTTGGGTCAGACCGGCCTGGGTTTAGTGCTAGCTCTAGCTCTGGTATTTAAGTATACAACATTTGGGCAAGTCATTTATTTTCCTATAAGGGTTGGTTTTTCACCCATCCAATGGGTCTAGTAGAGTCCATTTTCTGACAATCATCAAATCATAAAATTGGTAGACCACATTTTCTTAGAGACTTTGTGGGAACCTATGTTAAAATTTAAAAATGAGAACAATGGAAGTAAAAAATATGGTGTTTAAGTCTAACAACAAAATAAAATTTTATTTGAGGAGTGCTAATGTTAAAAATATTTAAATGTAAACATTTTAAATTTAATTTATAGCCTTTTAGTGTCAGCCATGTCTAGAATGGTGTTTGTCTTTTGCTATAGTTACATAGAAATGATTGAGAAAAAAAATAAAATTCTAGGGATTTATTTTCATATCTCCAGATAATATCCAACAGTTTAAAAAACAAGTTTAGCAAAAGTTACAACAATATATTTCCCTTCATCATTTGCTGAGAGGAAGCCTTCTTGATTAATGTAATTAAAGGGTTGCTTGTAACTCAAGACTCAATTAAAAAAATAAATTTGGCCTTATTACTTTGCTTCTAACTGGTGGTTTTCCTAGTGTGATTTTTGAGCTAAAATCTGTGGCTGCTTTGTTCATGACACATGAATTGTTTTAGCACATCCTTTCCCCTGCTGTGCATATGATTAAGAAAGCAGAGGTTAAACAGTGCAGTAAAGAATTAGGTAAATTCATTCTATTTTTGCTCGTAGTTGCCTTTTAGTCTCCCTCCCCCTTTTCAGGACTTGAAGAATGCTAAAAACTCTTATCTTCCCCTGAAATTATTTAAGATATGTTCTTATGCCAAAAATGTAGCTTCTTTTTCATCATTTTCTGGTACAATGATTTTATGATTTCTGTGCTATAGATATTTTCTGTATTGGGATGAAAATCAAATGTAAGCGCATCCTACCATTTATTCAGTGCTCATATATGCTAGGCCGAGATAGGCACTTTGTATACATTGTTTAATTTTTACTTTGTGATAATCCTAGGAAATAAAAGTAATCATTCTCATTTTTAAATGAGAAAGAAGAGGCTCTGAGAGGTTATGTTTTCAAAACCCTACAATTGGTAAGTGACAGACTAAGGTGCCTGATATTTATTATGTTTCATGGTCTATTTCATTCTAAACCTGGATTCTTATCCATTTGCTTTTTTTTTTTTTGTAGGTAGAGCCTGATTCAAAGGATTTGAATCTAGTTTTGGTAGAGCATGTTGCATATAGTTGGGCAACACGTTAAATTCAACTGAATGGAGTCTATGGTCATGCTACCCTGAACAAGCCCAATCCTGTCTGATCTTGGAAGCTAAGCAGGGTCGGGACTGGTTAGTACTGGGATGGTAGACCACCTAGGAAGACTAGGTGCTTAGGTGTAAAAAAATTAAAAAATAAGGGATTGTAAGCTGACAATGTCCTTGCAATCTGTGAGGTCAACTAAGGGTTACCTCACCTAAAAAATAATAAAATAAAGTAAAAAATAAAGTAAATTTAACTGAATGGAAATTTTATGTTCATGAGGACAGAGAATAGTCAGTTGCCTTCTTTGACTTTATAGTCTGATGTGGGCAGGACTATACTATAAGTATCATATGGAAGCAGGAGAGGCAGTGTAATATAGTGAGGAAATCATAACAAACTAAGCATGTCCAAAGAAACACTCTTTCCTTAAACCTGTTCCTTCCCCAGTCTTCTAGGTAATGGTGCCAATATTCACCCAGCTGTTGAAATTAGAATCCTGGGGATCTGGGGGGGATCCTCGATGCCTCCCTTTCCCTCACCCTTTACATCCAATTCTTTAGCAAGTCCTGTCATATCTGCTCTGAAATATATCTAAAGTCTACTTCCTCTACCTTACCTGCCATTACCCTTTCCAAACCACCCATACCACAGCTAACACCTTCTAAGTGGTTTTCCTGCTTCCTCTACCCAGTAAAACACATGTACAAAGAGCAGCAAGTGTAGGTCACGTGGCGCCTGATGCTAAATTATGATACATTATGTACAAAAGTGAATATATTGAATGATAATTTAAAAAATTATGTATATTAAAAAGCTGACAAATCCCATAAATATCAGAAAAAAGTTTAAAATTATTAACTACTTGACTTATAATACCTTTTAATTTGCTTTTTGGGCTTTATACTCTAATCACCTCTTCAGATGTGATAATACTGTAATTTTATAGTGTTATTTTCCACAGAAGGAATGGAAAGATTATTTAGTTTTTCCTCCAGCTTGGTTAATGGAAATTGTTTTTATTATTGATATAGTTTAGGAAAATTTCAGCCTCATCACTCATTATTGGTAACACCATGTATATTTTAGGACTGATATCAAATATCAGAAAACCTGTAGCAAGTTTCCTTCATACATAAACTAAAAGATTTAAGGTTGTTTTCATGTCCTCTTATGCAGTGAGAAATTTAAAATAATATTTACTTTCTGAATGGATGGCACTGATTAACTAACTTGTGTCAACCTTTATTGTAGAGGCATATTTTATATTTGATGTTGTCTTCATTGATAGTATTTTTTATAATAATGCAAGAATTTAAATCTTCTACAATGTGTTCATATGATTCTCTCTTCACTAATTGGACTATCAACCAGTCTAGAAGCCTATTATTGCTTCTATTTAAAATGTGTTTCTTCTTCTTACTGGATTACTACTTTTGTTATGATCTGACTCTCTGGGGTTACAATTTTCTCATTGATGTCAGAATAATTTCTATTGATTTAATTGCTCATCTGTATTGCTCTCGCTGAATATTACACTATATTTTGAATTTTTCTCAGTTCTTTAATAAATCAATTTAAAGATGACAAAAGAGGGTACTCTGAATATAAGGCCAAATCAGAAGTTATAATTTTTCACTTGTTGAACTAAAACATTCCAATTTTTATTTGAACTTTCAGTTAAAATGGTATATTCAAAATTTATTGAATAAATTTCATTTGCACTTGAATTTTTATTCTAAGTCTTCAAAAATAAATCTTAGAGCTCTTAAAATGTCATTTAACTACTATTACAAAACTTGAAAAACTTTTTACACAGCTGGATGATTATTAGAATTTTCCACAGGTTAACTTCTAGCTCCATACATTTTATACCTGGTTTCTCCTCCACTACTTACCCATGTTCAGAATCTGACCCTAGACAACACACTCACACTGCATTATGACCTTGGACCCTGCACTTTTGTATCATGATATCATAGTGAGTGGTGGAGGTCATATCTGCATGAAGATGACTAGATATAGATTATTATACAAGAGGTCCTTCTCCCAGTTCAATCAATGACCTTTCTAACATACTTATCCAGTCCTATATTTTCAACTATGTGTAGGAAGCTTATATTTTGTCATTTTGTATATTTCATCATCACAACTTTTACTATCATTATGCAAAATTGTCTTTTCTAATTATGTCAATGGTACAATTACTTTTAGGTCTTCTTGCTCAAATCTGTGTGATTTTTGATTGACCTTAGCTCCTTAGTCTTTCATACCCAAATAATCATCAATTTTTATGTTAAATTTTCTTTATATTTCTTACATATGTCCTTTCCCTTCCAGTTTCATCATTATATTCTGGTCCTATTTTTAAATAATTTCTTAATTTCCTAATTTATCTTTCTATCCCTAATCATTTTTCAGTTCAAAATGTTGTATATAACATTGCCAAAGCACTTTGCTCAAAATACTCCTTTTATCACACAGTCTTACGCTTAAAAACTGCAATCTAGAATTGCTTTTTATATCATTTAGATAAGTTTTTTTTCTTTTACTTAAAATGGAATAAAAGAGCTAGCATTTATGAAGAATTAAAGTTACTTATGTATCTTGAATATATTATTAATTTGGATGAACTGAGTCTGAACTTGACAGCAGCCTGAAACAAAATATAGAATATTTTCTAAATAGAATTTTACTTTTGAGTGGTTGCAATTCTCAGCCTCTCAACCAGGATTCCCAGAGAAATTAGCCCTCATGTCCAAGGCAGCCTCTGTTTATAAGAATTAAATTTTTTCCTAAGCATCGATAATCTTACATCATTGAGAAAATTAAGAAAATAGACACCTATATAATTTTCTGCATGTTGTGCAGGACCCCTGTTCAAAACACTGGTATAGTAACTGAAATAAACTGCAAGTAATATGTTACAAGTAGAGTCTTTGAATGTACTTTAATGATTTAAAGAAAAAAAACACTTCATTTATAATTAGCTATGTCCATTTGCATATAAACAGTGAACACTGCCAACTTCAAACCCTGCTCTATTTCAGAGAGCAAGAGAGCTGTTTATAAACAGCCTTCATGTAATATTGTTTACATTATGTGTCTCTGTTCTTCTGCAGACTAAAGTTTTACTATTAGGCCAGGTTGATATGTCTGAATTTCTGTTATTTGGGTTTAAACGAAGGAGGTTTTTACTCTTTATAATTTGCAAAAAGATTCAAACTGCTACAATAGATATTGTCAATATAATTGTTATTGTATAATACAATGTATGTACAATAATTTTTGTTTGTCTAAATTGAAAAATCAAATAGTTTAAGAAAAGAAACTATGGTATAATATTCTGATTCTGAAGCTATCACTAAAAATGTTTTTAATCTTATTTTTAAAATTAAAAGTGGATTATATTTTTAACAATATAAAGTAGCGACATTAGTGTATTTAAATAGCATTTAGCTGTTAAAGTGACAGAAAACCCAAAATTCAGAACTGGTAAAGAGGGAACTGTAGAAAAGATTGAGTCAGAATCAATAGCATCTCTTCAAATGCTCCTTTCTTCCATCATTTATCTGACTCAGTTACCCATTCTTTTCCAACTTTCATCAAGCCTTCAGAGCAGTTTTGCCACAGGTCACATGACAGAGGGAGTAGAGAAGGAAAAAGAAAACTAGGATTACAAAAAAAAAAAGCTTCCTGCAAGGAATTTCAGTGATAGATAATTGAACCTCTTAAAGGCAAGGCCTTCATCTTTTCAAAAGAACTCCAGGGTCTTTGATATAGTAGAAGCTCAAGAAATGTCCGTGAGGGAGGATTCGATAAACTGTATTGGTGCCAGATTGATTTAGCTTTCTGTTTAAGTCCGGTTGCTTCCGGGCTTTTGGTGGAAAACTAAGACTCAAGATTTAAGGATTGCCATTACCTAGTAGTAGATGATTTCACCTCCTTGACTTTATCTGATTTTATTGACAGAAAACTGCTCTCAGGCGTGTCTGGACAGTGAATTAGCTCTCTGAGGCGGTTGTGTTCGGAGCCCCATACATTCCCTTTTGACTACGGACCAGGTGATGTTTACTTTGTAAATGGCTGGATCCCTGTGAGGGAAATTTTCTGGCTGGGCCCCCATTTTATTCCATTGATTTTACTGTTCTACAAAGATATCTTAGATTTCACCATTGTTTGTCAATAGAAATCCGTATATTCCTGGCCTTGGAAAATTCATTCTTCTGGATTCTTTTTAGAACATAGAAGAACAAGGATGCTCACTACTGAGCATGCTTCACCTAAAATTTTAAGGTTACTTTTAGGTTAGATTTAGTTTCTCAACTATAGTTCTAATCTCACCTTGTCTAACTGACTAAGTTATTAAAGGAAGCTGACATCATGTTCTGCTCTGTTCTACATTATCTCATCCTATTTTTGTTTCTAAGATTTTGTCTAACATTTCTAGTTTGGATGAACTTACTCATAGTCTCTCTGATCATGGCTATTGCTTCAGAAAGAGCTCCACTTCTCTAGTTATGAACATTGCCAGCTACCTAATAGTCTGTAATTACAGACTTTAAAACTTTGAAAAACCAGTGTTTTTCTCTTCCCATTTGCAGGAGACAGATTTAAAAAGATTTATGTGGAGAAACAAAAATCCATTGTATTTGTTGTTGTCATAAAATGCTACAGATAGCTTTCTGGTTTTTGTCTCAATTCTCTTAGTGTTTTTTTTTCCCCCTCCTATTTCTTCAAGAAAGTCTTAATTAGGTTCTAGTGGGTCTTATCACCTGTTTAATTTCCCATTTAAGAAGAAAAGTGGGACTTAGGTTTTGAGTAGTTAGCGGGCATCATTAGCATTAGCAAATGGAAAAGGTTGGGTAGTAAAGCAGTGGGCTACTGGAGGAAAAGACTAAATACAACAGGAAATATTGGACACCTAAATCCACTGATCTGAGAATTTTATACACATTGAACTTCTGCCAAGAGTAAAAAGGTCTCAGGATACATACACGTGTGTACGTGCCACATATGGTAATTAACTTCACATTTCCACACTCCTGAAACTGAGAGTGGAAGAAGGTTTAGAGCTGAGAGGAAAAACAAACAAATGAAATTATTTTGAAATAAACACCTAATATATAACATTAACTTATCCTCGGAAAAGAAGTTTATGTTTTGAACTGGGAAAAGGTCACTTCTTGCATATTTTTGAGGCAAATATAAATTAGCGTATATTCTAGACTAAACTTGGTCATTTTTTCTTTTGTAATTAAAAAATATTATAGTCTTTATGCTTCTAATAATAAAATTGTTTTCATTACTTAAATCTAAAAATGCCTTAGCTAAAGAATTTATCTTTCTAGTTAAGAATTTGATTATGGTATTTTCTCTTTATTAAAACAATCAGGGAAACAAATCCATTTCAATAAAGTAATTAAGAAATGTGGATAACATTCCTCAATTTGTACTATGAACTGCAAATCTTCTGAACCATCAATGCTTTTACATTTTGAAAGTAATTTAACATTGTTATAAATGAAAAACATGACTAAACTATATCAAACTTCAGTAATTTGAATGTAATGATTTTATCTCTTAGTATGAAAATCATTCTCATGGGCACAAAAATGATATTTTAACCAAACTTCCACAGGAGGGCACTATAGTGTGACTCTGGTATAAATTGCAACTATAGCAACCCATTCTATCGTTATCTGGCCCTTGATTAAATATCTAAAATAATAAGTGTCCTGAATTAGAATATTCTAGTTTTTAAAATTCAAGATAGGTCGATTTCACTGTGGTAAACACATTTTTCTTTGGTAAAAAAGGAATATAGGTAATTTAATCTTTCTTTTGTGGCATATATTCAACATAAAATCTTATCTCAAAATACAGCAAAATGTGTAAGATATGTGGTCTAGATAAAGCCAAAATCCAAATAGTTTAAAATATATATAATATTTTAACAAATAGCAGAAATATTTTAGAATCATCATGTTAAGCAATCAATCGCAAAAGACATTACAACAGATAAATGCATTTATTACTTATAAATGGTATGTATTTATAAACAGCATATGGAAATGGTATATATAAATGATATTACTTTTAATGATATTATTACTTGTAACAGTAAATTTAGCTAACTAGAAAGTAGGTAAGTCAGTCTTAGTGAATGCAAAAATATAATCAAAACATAAATAACAAAGCATTTCTAAACTGGTTCACCTTGTCCCAATAAGTCACTATAATAAAAAAAGATGGAGATTTGGTCCAAATTAAAGTTTTTTAAATGCCCTTGGTCCTAACTTTAAATTTCACTAGTATATTTTCAAGGTGTTCTCCAGGAGATAAAATATTTGATATTTTTGATATTTTGATATTTTACTAGAGTTAAATCAATACAAAATTGTAATCTTATCAGTTACCATGTGTCTTTGTGGGCCTTATTTTGAGCACTAACAGAATGCTGTACAAGTCCAAAAAGCTGTATTGAATAAAGTTTCATTAAATTGGAAGAGCAACAAGTGCTTACAGCACAGTTCTATAACTTTACATAACAAATCTGTTTCCATTAAGAAGAAATTACTCATTTCATTACAGTTTTGCCAAAAAAAAAAAAAAGGCACTTAAGTAAATTCTATAATGGAGAAAAGACTGGTAGAAAGTTAAAGTGGTGAAAATCCCTGAATCACCAGGGCTTAACTTTGGGGTGGCACATGTGCCTTTTTACAGTCTAATATTGATGGTTTCAATGTTACAAAGTTTATAGTAAAAGCAAAATAATGTAACCACTGTACAAATCTGATAGCTTTCTGAATCTGCATTCTATATCAGAAATTGATGGCATCATATTTTCATACAAATGCAAAGCACTTACTTAAAACAGAGGAGTTCTCTAAACTTTTGATGGTTAACACCTGGGTTGAATAATTAAATTTATTGGTAATTAAAATGCTAGTTCATGATTCCTTTGAGAATTTAAGGCAGAGGGTTTTAATTTAAATATCTTTTCTTTTAGCTCATACTTACAGATTTTTTAGCCAATGAAGATTTCAAAAAGTAGATTTAAAAGTAATAAAAAATAACGAAGTAAGACTTAGATAATCTGCTTGCACATAATAAAAATTACTTTTAAATATTATTCTTATGTAAAATTGGCAAATTACATAGTCAGATACTTAAATAATAGAATCATACACAATCAAGGTTTTCCTTTGCTTTTTAATCTGAAATCTAGCTAACCAGACCATTCAATTCACTGGGTTTTTGTTTTTTAGAACTTCTATATTTAAAATGTTTTCTCAGCTTTATTGAGGTGTACTTTATATACAAAAAAATGGCACATATGTAATGTATACATTTCGATGAGTTTGGACATGTGCGTACACTCGTTATACCATCACTACAATCATGGTAATAAACACATTCATCATCTCCAAAAGATTTATTGTGTCCCATATATTTTATTTATTGATTTCTGTGGTGATAACACTTAGCTTGAGATCAACCCTCTAATAATTTTCTAAGCACATGACATCATATTGTTAACTACAGGCACCACACAGCACATCGCTGTAATTTACTAATTTTGCGTACCTTAAACTATACCCATTGAACAACTCCTGACCTGCCCCTCCCTTTGTCCCCTGGCAACTACCACTCTATTTTCTGTTTATATACCCCATATAAGAATAAGCCAATATTTGTCCTTCTGTAACTGGCTTAGCATAATGTCTTCCAAGTCCATCCATATGTTGTTGAAAATGGTAAGATTTCCTTTTTAAAGACTCAATAATACTCCATTGTATGTGTATACTACATTTTCTTTATTCATTTATTTGTTGGTGGACATTTGGGTTGTTTCCATAGCTTGGCTATTGTGAATAATGCTATACTAAACATGGGAGTGCAGGGATCTCTCTGAGATCCTGATTACAATTCTTTTGGTTATATATCCAGGAGTGGGAATCCTGGATCATACAGTAGTTCTATTTTTAATTTTTCTGAGGAACTTCCTTACTATTTTTCATTGTGGCTGCATCACTTAACATTCTCACCAATAGTGTACAAGAATTTCAATTTTTCCACATCCTTACCAACACTTATCTTTTTTTAAAATTACCATCCTAACAGGTATGAGGTGATGATACCTCATTGTGGTTTTGATTTGCACTTCTCCAATGATTAATGATGTTGAGCACCTTTCATATATCTGTTATCCATTTGTATTATGTAGGATTATGTAACAAAATCCAATAGAAACAGGAGGCATAACATGTGGGAACAGCTTCTCTAATGGCCCACATGAGCATTTCCAGAGGCCCTAATGATTCAGACCTTAAGATTTAAAAAATATTACATAGAATTTTGTTCAAAATCATTTTTTCTGTTGTTTACTTTTTTCTTTTTAGATAACTTCTAATTTACATATAAGCTGTATAACCATTGAGATTAAATTGCAGACTAATGCTTCATTTCTCATCAGATTTCTATGTGCATTTAAGTACAATGATAATAAGTACAGAACAGCTATTAAAATTACCTTTGATCTAAAATTGCCCTATAATCCCCAGACTCCAATAGAGTTTTGACAATTATCCTAATAATGTTTATAGGTTCAGGATCCAATCCAGAAGCATGTTTTGTATTTACATGCTTTCTTTAGTTTCTTGCAATTTATTAGAGTTCTTCAGTCTTTCCTTATTTTTCTTGACCTTGACATTTTTGAGGAGCCTAAAACAGTTACTTTTTAGAATGTTTGTTCCTCTTTTGGGGTTTATCTGATGTTCCTCATGAGTTGTACATTTTCTCGCTGCAGCATTTCAGGAATCACCAGTGTTAATTTGCATCATTTCTTATAATATTAATGTTTATTACATGAATAAGATTGTATCAACCGGATTTCTCTGCTATGAAGTTAATTATTCAATACGTTTTATTATTTAATAAAAGTAATAATTTTTATAGGAATATATATTGAGACTATACAAATATTCAATTCCTTATCAAATTTACAACTTCAGTTTTTAGCATCATTCACACCTAAATTAATTATTATTGTAACGGTTATCAAATGGTAATATTTTAATTTCATCATTCTTTTTTTATTTACTAGCTGTCTTTCTACTGGTGTATCCGATTTCTCCCTTAGATCTATTTTTTAAATTCATGTATTTAAAACAGTACTTCTTCACGGATATGTATTTTACTCAAATAGTTACAGTCTATTACTATAATAATTTATTTTTATGTTCAAATTGGCTAGTAGGAAACCCTTCAAGCTGGATCCTGTGTTTTTTGGATAGAATCCCATCCTTCTTTGTCTATGTCTTTGTTTCTAGCACAATAACATATTCCAGACTGATCTAATTTTTTCCTTCCTCAAACTCAGCATCGGTCATTTCTTTATGGTGCTCTAGTTTCTTTTACTGGACAATGGTATTTAGACACCAAGAACCGCATGCTTATGTTTACTGTGCTTATTACCAAGATGTCATGATTCTGGCCCTCTGAGTGGCTGAAATTTTAAAAAATTACATTACTTTATTATTATTTATCCATCTTAAAACCCATTAGTTCACACTGATGATAACTCCAACACCATGTGGTTTATTGTAGTCTTCCCCCTTACTACATATATAATTCCTTTACCCTATAGTGACAAAGTCCATTATCTTAATATAGTTACTTATTTGTGCAGTCCTCCGGCCCCCATATGTAATCAATTTTCAAAGCCGCGCCACTAAAGTTCAACCTAGACACACGCTGTCCTTTCTCTCTCCCCATTGATCCCATCTAGGCTCCAAGAAGGGGAATGGAAAGTGGATGAAAAAAAGGAGGAAAGGCTTAAGAATCTTGACTCAGGCCATGTCAGTCCCCTATACTGCCACTAGATGTGTTGACTGAAAGCTGGACCCTGGATGGGTATTCTGTATCTCTCCAGCCCCCTCCTGGATGTGCTGGCATAAGCTTAGTTTGTTTGAAATTTTTGAAAATCTAAATTCTGAAGTCATCTTTTGAAGTCTATTCAATATTAATTGAAACAATCAGTTTAGCTATATAAGCACATAAAAGAAACTAATATTGTTATAGCCCCTTTCCCTTATAATCTCTAGGGTTCGATAAACTTTCTCGCTTTTGAAGGACATTAAATGCATAGAAATATTCTTATTTATTCTTTCTTTTTAATTGACAAGGGGATAGCTAATGAATTTATTATGAGGCTAGCTCCCTATTGATATGTTTTTGCCCAGAGATCTGCAATCACCTGGTAACATTTGGTGCTGCTTTGTAAATACTGACAAGCCAATTACAATACTGGCAGATCTGTCTCATACATCCATATTTCAAGAAAGATGATTTTATTGCCAAACATCTGAGAATTGATTGGTTTTGTATATAAACATGTAAAAACTAATTCTGTATATTTAAAAAAAAAACAACACAAATATAAAAAACTCCGATGACACAAAAGAAGACTTACAGAGCCAAAATAATCTAAACAACTCAAAGATAAAATACCCATATCTTCAGATGCAGTCAAAAACATGCTGAAACAAAGGAAGATTGAAAAACAGGTTTAGTCCTATGACTTTATAGTGTAAGAACACTGAATGTTTGTGACCTACTGATTTTAAGACTCTAGAAACAAAATTTAAAACCAATTCTGTAACAGATGCTAATGTAAATGGTGCTTACAGGCATTGATAAACCACTTTGCCTTCCTTCTACTAACATATTCCATAATTATACTGTGATTTAAATGTTTATATATAGAGAGATGAATGTGGAACAGGAGAAAAGTATTCATACATTAGCATTCAGAGTAAGTAATTCAAACATCTAATTGTTCCAGCTCAAGGAGTATTTAAAAATATTATCAGTTAGGTGTTCAAAGTTATTTTGGTTTATTTTTTATTGAGTCATGCTGATTATTTACAAAATTAGAAAGTGTTCTGGATCATCATACACGCACATTACAGAATATATACAGAAAAGAAACAGGATGACACAATTATCAGGAAAATCTTTCTGCTTTTCTTTTACCCCAGATATATTTTTAAAATCATTTAAAAAATAAGGCTTGTACTATTTGAAGAGTGTTATGGAAGAAAACAGACATTCTAGTTATTTTTTTTTAACTCGAGAGAAATATTTTGTGTAAGGGGTTGGACTGTACATTCTTTGAACTCCAGAGCTCTTTAAGATGCATTTTAATTAACTGAAAACAGTTTAAATCTCTTTCTTCAATATTCTGAAAACACCAGTGAAAAACTTACTATTGCAAAAATTATTCTTGAGATTTATGCATTGGCCAATTTATAAGTCTTTCCCTTTTAACCAGTGTAGAATTAAACTAAAATGAAGTCACTTATGTCAAGGACAAAATGGAGATGGTCAATACAGGCACATAAAGGAAACTTAACATAAGAGTACAGAAATTCATAGCTCTCTTAAATAAATCAACAGAGGACACTAGCCAATCCCTATATGTCAAGTCTTCTCATGCCATCTCTGGACTTCCTTGTTCCCATGACTCAGTTAACCTGATCCAAATAAGAAATAAGACTACTAGGTAACCAATCAACTGAAAAAGCCAAATTACTTCTTTATTTATCTCATAGAAATCTCTTAGTCTAGGAGCACTCAAAACTTATTGTTCCCATAGCCATGAATTTCCAAAAGTTTGATACAATTTAACAAATTACACTCGAGCAAAATACCAATTTAAATGTCTACAGCACTGGATAGTTTCTCACACATAAGCTAACACTCAAGATTGCAAATCTAATGAAGAAAGACTGGTATCAAGTTATCTAGTTTATATGTCTTTGATTATTACTATTTATTTTACTATTGGGTTTTTTTTTCTCATTCACTTATGAGATGCTAGGGATATTAGTCCTTTGTTTAACATGCGTTACAAATGAGCTCCTTAAAAATTTTTCAAACTTGTTTTTGTTGCCTTTTTTATTAAAAATGTAATTTTGATGTTTTACAAATATCTATCTTTTCCTTTATGGTTTATGTGGCATGCTCAGAAAGGCCCTCCTCACACAAAATTATAAACAAATTATAAATTCACTCATATTTTCATTTAGTTTTAGTATTTTTTAACTTTATATAGTACATTTATCTACCATTTTCTTGGACATAACAGGCGAACTGGTAACGAGCATTTTTCCATTTTCCATATTTCTATCATTGATCTGAACACCATCTTTATCATATATTAAGATCCTATATAGGCTCACATTTATTTCTAAACTCTTTATTGTGCTACATCCATCTGTTGGGTCTTTGCTAGATCCTGTATCATTGTATCTGGTAGGATAAGTTTCTCTTTGTTACATAATATTCTTACTTAGCCAGGCAGAAAAATAATTTTGCTATATTCTCTCATCAGTCTATATTCCCCACAATGAGGGTACTCAGCCACAAATTTTAATAGGATTTTGAGTGGCATTACATAGGATTTAAACATTAAGAATTTAAAATTTCACAATACTGATGAGCATTTCTATCGAAGAAGAAAAAATATATATTTTTTCTAGCTTTCCTTTGTGTACTTCAGTAAAGTTTATAGTTTAATTATTTGGGTTTAGCATATTCTTTTGACCTTTTCATAGCTATCTAAGATTTTTCTTACTTTTCTGAATGGAGTTTTTATTCCAGTGTATTTTCTAATTATATTTTTTAAATGTAAAAATGTTATTAACTTTTATATTTTAATTTTTAATTAAAAATATAGTATTCACCACACTGAATACTATTCTTTTCCTAGAAGTTTTCAATTGATTTTCAGGGATTATTCAGATAACTACACAATTTGAAGATAATCATAATTTTGCCTTTCATTTTCCAATATTACTACTTTGTGGACTGAACTGTGTCTCTCCAAAATTCATATCTTGAAGGCCTAAACCCCATTGTGACTGTGTTTGGAGTAAGAAAGCAATTAAGGGTAAATAAGTGTAAGGTTGGGAACCTGTTCCAACAGAATTAGTGTCCTTATAAGGAGAGAAACCAGAGAGTTCACTTTCTTTATATGTCATGTGAGGACTCAGGGAGAAGGTGGATGTCTGCAAGCCAGGAAGAGAGTTCGCATCAGAAACCGATCATGTTGGCACTCTGATTTCAGATTTCTAGCACCCATAACTGTGAGAAAATGAATTTCTGATGTGTAAGCTATCCAGTCTATGGTATTTTTTATGGCCGCCAAGCACACTAAAATTATTTTATTCTCTTATTACACTGACTATAATTCATAAAAATGTTCAATAATAGTAGGAACCCTTGTCACTATTTTTAATGGGAATGCTTGTAATATTTCATATTTTAGCTTTTGTTTCAGGAAATTTATGCTTTAATATGTCAGTATCCTATTTTTTAAAATTGAAATGACATTGGTTTGGTTTGTAACATTATATAAGTTTCAGGCGCACAACATTATAATTCTATATCTGTATACATTATGGAGTGTTCACCCCAAAAGTCTAGATTCCATCCATCACTATTCATTTGCCTACTTTTACCCATTTTGCCCTCCCTGCACTTCCCCTTTGGTAACCACCAAGAGTTTTGTTTTATATTCCAGATATGAGTGAAATAATATAATTTTGTCCTTTTACTTTTGACTTATTTTGTATAACATAATACCTTCAAGGTCCATCCATGCTGTCAAAAATGGCAATATTTCATCTTTTTCTGGCACATCTTCTTTATCCATTCTTCTATTCATTTTTTAATGAGTTTCTATGGCAATGTGTGTGAATATTAAATTTTATGAAATGGTTTTAGAAGTTTTATCAAGAACATAACAATTTTTTCTTCTCTTCTATTAAGGGATGACTTATGTCAATTGACCATCCTTGCATTCCTGAAATAACTCTCATAGTGTGTTATTCTTTTAAAAATATCACTGAATTCCACTTGCTAAAATTGTATTTAGGTCATGTGCCTCAATATTCATGAATAAACTGCTTAGTGGTTTTAGATTACTTTTAACAAGATTTAGAACCATTATTTTGATATAAAAAATATGAGAAGCCTTTCTTCTTTCTGTAGCCTTGTCAACTATCACTTTACCTCTGAAGACCTCTTTTAGTTTTCACCCTATAGCTATTGGTTGGTTTATGCTTTCAACATCATCTAGTGTCTATTTTGATGATTTTTTTCATCCCTCTCAATCACATTTCTCTACTGTGATCTATGATCATTTCTTCTCTCTATTTCATATTTATTTTTGTATCAGTGTTTTCCTTTCTGTTTTTAAAATTTAGGCTCGCTAGTATCTTACCTAGCATATTTTCTTTTTAAAGAAGCAATTATTAATTCTATTGCTTTTCTTTTTAAAAATTCAGTAATTTCTGCTTTTACTTTAATTAATGATTTTCTTCTGATTTCTTTGCTATTATTAGTTATATCCTAAACTCCCATAGTTTTGGCAGTTAGTGTTTAGATTGTTATTTTTCTAGAAACTTTGGTTTAGATTTACTCTTTGGCTAGAGTCATTTCAGAGAAATTTTAACATCTGCAAGCAGCTATTTTATTATTTATTTACACATTTGTTTTTCATTCCTAATTTTAATGCCTTATTGTCAGACAGCGTATTTTGTACTATTTTTATTTTAGGAATTTGTTGAGGGTTTCTTTAGGGACTAAATACTACATTTAAATTTAATGACTGCTTAAAATAATGTCTTCTTTGTGGACAACAGATAAAAGATAAATGTAGTTTGTGTGTGTGGATATCTACCACATGTTAATACCCATGAGAGGCTATCTACCATGGAATAACTAAACAACCAATTAGACAAATGACCCAGCCACTTGACATCAATTAGCTTTTGCCATTAGCCTTCTCAGTGTAGTCATGATGGGCATGTGGCTGGCCATTCTGGCTCTATGTGGGATATTCTGATGGATAATTCTCACTCCAAAGCTCTCTGACGATTTGGCTGAGGTTTTGTAGCTCATTGTATGCACTGTTTTGCAATGTCTTTCTCTGTCCAGTCTTCCTTCATCCATCTTCCCTTCATAGGTGTTGATCTCTAATAAATATTTTCCACACAAACTCTATCTTAGCACCTAATTATGGTAAATTCAATTTGTGACACTGAATTCTATGGAATACATCATTCCTTTAGTTCTCTGCTTCCACCTGGATTTGGCCAAATGGAGCCATAAGCAGGATGTAAGAGAGAAGGTCAGGAGGAAAGAGAAGTCAGGTTGTTTATCATCCCATTCCCTATTGTCTTGTTATTGTTCTGGCTTACACTGTGCTTCTTTATAACCTCAGTTTCAGTGTTGTGGATCCTCTTTCATTATTCCATCCTGTGTTAGACTCTAGTGACATTTTGCCATTCCCTTTCTTCTCCAGGTTTGGGGGTAGTATACTAGTGAGAAAAGGCTAGATTTGCTGCTATAAAAAATTACTCCCAAATCTCAGTGACTTACAACTGCAAAGGTTATTTATTGTTCATTGGTTGGGTGCTGATTCCTGATGTCCAATCTGAGATCCAGGTGATGGAGAAGCACAAATTGGCTTTCAAAGTTTCTTCCCATCTGTTTTATGACATTTCAGCTCATATTTTATTGGGCTAGACACATAATGGCCAAGTTTACCTTCAGTGAGCAGGGAAGCATAAGGTTCCCTAAGAAGAAGCAGAAATGGGTAAACAGTAATATAAGCTATCAAAGCTATAAATGTCTTCCTTCCCATTGCTTGTATATGGCTGCTCACTGGCCTATTGAGGTTCTTGTCTTGATTAAATAGATATTTAAGTTTTTTTGAGAATGATGTCTACTTCACACTCAGAATCCTGAGAGATACTGTGCTGTTCATTGAGTCTTTTATCACCATATTCCTTCAACATAGTTTTTCTTTTAGGTATTATAATAATAACATTGTTTTATACTTTGTTAAATAGTTATTTGGCTTTAATTTAATGCTCAAATGAATCAGTACACCAACCATCCCTCATGTGACTTTGACATTTCTGTAGTTTTTATTTCAATTATCTTTCTATTTTGTTTGGATTGTGTTGACAAATACATTTTTTTTTTCAAAAATGTTATCTGAATACCTGGGAGGTATGCTTCCTCAAACTCTGTACATTGGAGATTATTTCATATTGTTTGGACATATGAATACCAATTTGGCTGGGTACACAATTCTAGAAAACTCTGTTTTCTCCCCAAACTCCATTGACATTATTCCAAAAGTTTCTTGCATCTAAAGGGGCTAAGGACAATTCTTAAGTCTGGTTTTTTCCCCTTTGTTTTTATCTCTTCTGTTGGTAACTTATTTTTATTGCTTGAATATTTTGACCTTGAAGTTCAATAATTTCAGTTGGATGTATCAGATTTTCCTTTTTTGCTTTTCTCTTCTAGAACAGTGATTCCTTTTGTTCTTCATACCTTGTCTTCCTTCACTTCACAAATACTATTATATTTTTGAATGACTTTTTTACTCCATTCATTCTGCTGTTTTCTTCAGATGGTGCAGTCCTATGTATATTGGATCCCATTGAGTCGCTTGTAATTCTTGTCTTTATGTCATTTCCCTCACATTTCTTGTGTGATTTTCTAAAGTTGGTTCTCCATGTCATAGGTTGATTTTTCTACAATGTCATTTCTACTTTTCACAATTTCTGAATATTTTAAAGTTCTTCAATGTCACATTTTTTTTTCTCCCTTTAGACTATGAGTTCCCTTTTACTTAATTGTTTTATCTCTTTATATGACAGAAGTGTTCCCTTAATATCTTCAGGGTATAAAGGAGGTAAGTTACAAATCTTTTCTCTTGAGTAAATCTTTATCTTTCTTTAGTGGACCTATTGTTTTTTTCTTTTTTTCCTCCCCCACTTCCCTTTCCTTTCATTTCCCTCTCTCTTCTTCTCTTCCCTTCTTTTTCTTCTTTCTGCTTTTTTTGGATGTTCTGGTTAATTATAGATCCAATTTTTATAAATTGCTTACTTATTTTTGATTGAAGGAATCTTTTTTATGGTGCCCATTAAGGTTCCCCCAAATCAGTAATTGAAAACTTAGGAGTTCCAGAAAACTTAGGAAAAACCACAAAATGAAGCCTTTCATACTCTACAGCTAGCTTAACATTTGCCCAAAGATGGCACCACTTTTGATTAAAAGAACAGATCAGATATAATAGCGCACAGTTTGCAGGAGTGATTTCCAATCTACTTGCCTGTCTTGCTTAGCAGTAGAAGAATAGACCCTATGGTGTGTATTTCCTGGCTTTCCCCAGGCTAACAACAAGAAGAAAGCAGGAATCTTTAGATTTTCTATCATGTCACCTAGAACTCTGCACTGTGTCCATAAACGGGAGAATTTAAGCATGGCTCTCAATATCCTCTCTAAATGTGGTCTAAATAGTATTGTACCTAATAGTTGCTCTGTGACATTTATTACGTAGGCCTAATCTTTCTTGTTTTAAGTTGGAAAACAAAGAAAGGTGTTTTGCAAACATGCCTATATGTCATTATCTTTCCAAGAAGTCCATTATAACTTTTATTGTTTTTTTTTACTAAGACCCAGGAAAACAATGATCAGACTTAATGTTTGATTTAAGATACAGGAAATCATGGCTTTATTAATACTTCCTGAAACTCCAGGCATTTAGAAGAGAATTATATACTGGAATTATTTTACTCCATTAGTAAGTGTATCTAAAAGGTTATTTATTTAACCCAATGACTTTCTGTAATATTAACAAAGTGTTTTCAAAGCATATTTATGAAATGAAAAGTAATTGATGAAAGTTTTCCATTTGGAAATTTTGCTGGACTCTTTATTAATTGAAAATCAATTCTAAGCACCTAGAAGATATAGGCATTTGGTAGAAATTAACATATTTTATGAGAAATGTACACCATCAGATTAATCAAATTTATTTTATGACAGAGTGACAAGCTGTTATAGCTCATGAAATTCTACTTGTTTTAATACTTTTCATTGGATAAACCTATAGTGGCTTTTCACAACGAATCAGTAAATACTTTGTTTTAAACTTAGTATTTTGAACTTTTTTCAGTAAACTGTCTATTTGTGAACTGAAATGACCAACTTGATTTGTTGGCTTGACTTGTTGTAGTACTAATCTGCCTTCTGATCCCCACAATAGAAATTAAAACACATATACACACAGGCATACACATCCAAACTCTGACCTTTGCTTCATGTTTAATCATTTCTTTATGGAAAAACATGCTTATTTTATATTTTTCTTTAAACAAATAGGGTTGCTTTTCATAAATAATTTGTACCTATTTTATTTAAACTGTAGTTGATGATATGTTTTCCAGTGAACTACTTTTTGGACTGAAATGAACAGCTTCCTTAGTTGCCGTGACACTGCACAGCCCTAACCTGCCTCTTGACCCTGACTTTGGAAATTAAAACACCTACACACATCATCGTGTTCATGGACACAAATACACACCCAAATGCTGACCTTTGCTTCATGTCAAAAATAATAATCTCTTTATGGAAAATCATGCTGCATTTATGGCAAACAAGTAGGAAGATTTCATGCCGACTGTGCTTCAGGAAGAATTTTCCTATGCTAAAACTCAGTAAAGTTCCCTTTAGTTTATTAAACACTTTCATAGTCAAGTATGAAAACAGTTTCAGGTTGTTTATTGCACTAAGCCTGAACCACATTGACTAGGATCCATATAAAGCCTGTCATAATCTAGCCTTTTACCCATTAATTATATTTTCAAATAGTTTCCAATACTCAAGATGAGTAGTCTCTTCCCTGCTCTCGGGTTTAAATGTAACAACTATCCTTGCCTCCATCACCTTGCTCATAATGTTAATAATTTCCGCCTTCTTAAGTCTGAAATGTTCTTTGCTAAGCTTTTCTATATTCTGCCCTTCTTTGGAGGCCCACTTCCATTCTCAACTCCTGCAACAAAATATTTATTTTGCTGTTATGTTTCACAATAATCCTTCCCTTTTCTGACCTTTTATCTTATTTTAAAAACTAAAGCTTTCTTGTTAATTACCTAAATATTTGACAACAGGTACCATATGACACTTTTTTTTTCTTTCAGCAGTTACACAGCATAGAATTGAGCACATAATAGTTTTTAGTTGTTAAACAAAAGTATCAGAAATATGTTTAATTTTCTGCAATTATTACAGTGGATTATTACCTCTAGGTAGGGTACAATACATTTTTAAAATAAATAATAGTTAGGCTTTGCTTTTCCTGTATGAGTATTTAAAGGAGTTAACATTATATTAAAAACTACACTAAAGTACTTTGAAGTCCTTGAAGTTCCAATAGGATAGAAAATCAATGATTTTGTTTCCAAAAATAAGAAATCATGAGATAGACTGTCCTCTATATAGACACGAAGAGTGTATATTCCGAGGAAAGATGTCCTTTTTGTCTCCCCAAAGTCATTTCCTGAGTATGTTCTTAGAGTCTGGTTTCCATTATGTATTAATTGTTATGTCAGATTTCAGAAGCCTTGCAACTGATTTGGGTTCTTATAGGATACTTTTCTTTCTGGATCTTTGGTTTCCTTTGTTCCTCATTTCTTGGTTATTTCTTCCTTTTCTTCAAAACTTTGTAGGGCTGTTAGAAGGATGAAGTTCTCAGAGTGGTATCTGGCACATAGTTAAGAGCTCAGCAAGTATTAGCCATTGCGTTATTTTCTTTTGTTTCTTTATTATGACATTTCCCACTCTACCGCCAATAGGAACCAGGTAAAATACACAAAAATGTTATTTTGTATTGCTTCGCCTATTTGTATCTAAAAACATGATGAAGAATAAGAAAGAAAGTAGCAAGCTATATGCTGTCAGAAGTACCTAGTATTTGCCTATAAGAAAGTTTGGATTTTATTCCTATCTTCCTCAATAAATGTTTATTAATCATCTCATATGTATAAGCAGTGTGGGGAGGCACATATTATTCAGAAATAGATCCTGATAATTTGAATATGAATCTTATTTCAGCACTAGAAATAATGTTATTTAAAATGTAGAGGAGATAAGACATAAATAATTCAAAGTTGAAAGTTAGAAGTGCTCCAAGAAAGGTACAGATAAAACGAGAGTTCACAGGGGGAAATGGAAGAGCTATTTTCAGTTTAGGGGGCTAATAATTCATAAAAGAGAGAAATGAACTTTGATGATAGAGCTAGTTTTGGACAAGCATATATTTGAGGGAGGTGAGAAGATGTTATGGATTATGGATGGCTGCACACTCCCCACATAGAAAGGTGGAGTTTATTTCCCCTCCTCTTGAAAGCTACCTAGTTCTGTGACTACTTTCACCAATGCAATGTGGTCAAAGTGACACTGTGACAGTTCTGAGCCTAGCCTCTAAGAAGAATGGCAGCTTTTGCTTCCTCGCTCTTGCAACCTTCACTTTTAGGAGCCAACCACAGTGTATTGAGCCTAAGAAGCCACATAAAGAGATTATGTGTAGAGCCCATGTAGAGAGAGGTCAGCTTCCAGTGGTTAGTATTTTCTTGAATAACTTATAAAGTTGGACACACCTATTAACTTGGATATCTTTTTTTTGTGAAGTGTATGTTCAAATTTTCACCCATTTTTTTTCTATTGGTTTATGTCTTATTGTCTTATTGATTTGTAGTTCTTTATCTGTTGCTGATATGTCTTGTCACATTCATTTTATGGCAAATATTTTCTCACAATCTACTTGAAATTTTGCCTTTTAAATTGTGTCTTTTGTTGAAAAGAAGTCCTAAATATTAATGCAGAACAGCTTATCAGCATTTTCTTTTATGGTTAGTATTTGTGTGTGATATTTTTCTGTTTTCCTCTATAAGTTTAAGTTTTATCTTCACGTTTAGATCTACGATTCCTTGGAATTGATCTTTGTTCATACTGTGAGCTAAGAGTCCAGATGCATTATTTTTCTTATGAAATATACACTTGACCCAGCACCACTTATTAAAAAGACCATGTTATTCCCTCTGTACTACATTGCTACCTTTGTCATAATCTAAATGATCGTGTAAGTGTGGGTCTCTCTCTGCACTCTTTTGTTTTCTTCCAGTGGTCTATCTGTCTATCATTAAGCCAAATACATGTTTTAATTACTATAGATTTATAAATCTTGAAACAAAGTAGTATAAACCCTTAAATTTTCTTCTTTAAGATTGTTTTAGCTTTTTTTTTTTCCTTTTGTAATTATACATTTTAGAATCAGGTTGTTAATTACATGCAGAAAACCTGTTGGGATTTTTAATGAGATTCTGTTGAATATGTAGATCAAATGGAGAGAACTGACATCTTTATTACATAGAGTCCTCCAATCTGTGGTCATTGTGTATTCCTCCATTGTTTAGATGTTCTTTAATTTTATTCAATAATGTTTTGTAGTCTTCTATATACATATGCTTTACATGTTTCCTGTTAAATATCTCATGCTTTTTTGATGCTATTGTAAATGTTATCATTTGATTAAGTTTTATTTCCCAATTGTTTCCTACTAGCATATTAAAAAAAATTCTTTTTGTGTACTGGTCATTCGTCCACTGTTCTGCAAAAATTGTCTAAGATGTTTCAATAATTTCTTTGTAGATTCTTTTGTATTCTAATTTCAGTCAGGTCATATGTGAAAAATAAGAGTTTTAAATCTTATTTTCCCACACCTACTCTCTAACTTTTTCCTGTCATATTGTACTGGCTAAGATTGTTAGTGTATACTGAATAAAAGTAATGACAGTAGACATCCTTATTCTCATTCTCAGGAGGAAAGTTTTAACATTTGACTATTAATTATGATAATTATAACTATTAATTCTGCTATTTCAGGTTTGCTAACAGATTTTATAATGACTGGGTGTTGGATTTCTAAAATGATTGTTCTGCTTCTACTGAGGTCAGATGATTGCCCTCCTTTATTCCTGTATTTCTGAAATAAACTTTACTTATTCACAACTTTCTATTTTTTCATATACCTTAGGATTTGAATGTTAACATCTTGCTTAGAATTTTTACCTGTATGTTCATAAGGGAGATATGTCAAGGATTTTCTATTCTTGTAATGTCCTTGTCAAGTTTAGGTATTAAGGTTGTGTTGTTATTTTTCTAAACTCAAAAAGTTTGTATAAGATTAGTTTTATTTCTTTCTTAAATATGAATATATGACCTTGGAAATTCTTCTGTAAAATATTTTAAATTAATTTTTAAAATATTTAACTTCAATTACTTTGCCATAGAGCTATTAGAATTTTCCTAGTATCATTTTTATCTAGGATAAAAACATAGATATAATGTTGCTTATATTCTCATCTTATCTTTTTAATGTCTGTATGATCTTGAGCAATGCCCCCAATTTATTGCTGATATTGTATTTTGTGTCATTTCTTTGTCCTTTCCCTGCCCCTAAATGTCTTCTAGGAGATTATCAATTTTATTAGTCTTTCTAAAGAGTCACCTCATAGGCTTGTTAATTTTCATTATTGTTTGTATATTTTCTATTTCAGTATTATCTGCTCTTAGCTTTTTAATTCTCTTCCTTACCTTTCTTTCAGTGTAATTTGGCATTTTAAAATTATTTTTATTTTTATTTCTCTAATTTGATCTCTGGCTTAGAAGTCTGAAAAGTCTTCTGTCAACATCCATAAAATTATGATAGCTAACTTGTAACATATGTAAAATCTAAGGCCCTTCACAGTTTTTGACAATGATATTTCTTTATTATTCTTTCACTATTTGTAGAAATTTTAGTAATATTTTAAGAACCAGCTGAGGCCTGGAGTAGATAGCTGTCACAGAGTGTCAGGCTTACTTCTACACACCCACCTCTTTCTATGCTCTTCATCTCTTAATCCTGGCAGCAGAACATATTCTAAATCTGTTTTCTTAGTCTTGTAAAATCTCAAAGCATTTGACTGGCTTCTCTGCTTCTTAGGGGCAACCTTCTACCTGCTTCTTGACTTCTTACTTTGTACTTCCTAAAATAAAATGACCCTAGGGGAAAAGCAGCACACAGATGGTAGGCTCACTCCTTTCTAGGATCATGACCTCTTAAGTTCTGACTGCCTTGAAAGATCTCCAAAGCCTTCAATTGGATTTCAAAAAATTTACCCACTTTTCTATTTGTTCTTGATTAAAGCACGGTCTGTTACAAGACACTCCTTCAGAGCTGGAAACAGATGTGCCAGAATGATTGTTTTTTGAATGAAGTATTTTTTACATTGAAAAGATATGTAATTATTTGTAAATTTTTTGTTTTATTATGTAATGCCCCAAAATAACAAATTTCCACTGTTTTGAAAAATAAGAATATTTTAGAGTTCACTGTATATTCAGAGAATATCAATAATATCACAACTGCTTTTAGAATCCAAACTGTGTTCTACAGCAACTTAGAGTTTCTCTAGTTAATTCTAATAGCTCTTTAAAGAAGCTATTATCATGAAGCTTCTATCACTATCTCTTTATCTGTCTGTCTCTACACACACACACACACACACACACACACACACACACACACACACACAAATTCAGCATCTCAAGCTTCCAGTAACAAAGCTGTGTTAGCAGCTGGAAATCTATGGCATAGAAAAAAAAGTTTCCACTTACCATATACAAAAAA
Organism: Macroglossus sobrinus; assembly: GCA_004027375.1. Taxonomy (NCBI): domain Eukaryota; kingdom Metazoa; phylum Chordata; class Mammalia; order Chiroptera; family Pteropodidae; genus Macroglossus; species Macroglossus sobrinus. The sequence continues at coordinate 248,082 of PVKZ01000300.1, forward strand.
AGAGCTTTTTTATAAATAAGAATTTATTTAAAATAGTAATTAGGTAAGTTTCTTCTCATTTTTGGCAAATAAATGTGTTACATTCTTAAATCATTCTTTCATTTGAGGTACAAAAATTTAAACTTACAAATTATGTAAAATGCTTATTTTATGAAATCACTCATGCTTTAATTCATGTCCTTCACAGCATTGAGTTTTGTTAGTTATGTATATGCATTTTTCTATTCAAAGGGAAGAAGGGAAGTCATGCCAAAAGCAACTTTTTAAAAAACCTTTCCTCTTTTTGTCTTTTGTTTTTAGTAGTTGTTGGTGTCCCTTTTAGTATGTAAAATGAATTTGTGTAAAGGTATTGACTTTGTATATTTGTGAATTTGTGTAAATGCACTATGCATTTACTGTGAAAATTTAGCTGAGTTTTTATGCTTATAGCATATAGCTAATAAAACAATCCAAATATTTTAGCCATGTGTTTTAATCAAAGGTTACTATCTTAAACTGACTTAATTCCAAATGTCTGGCCTTATTTTAATGTAATGGGTCTATGTCTAAGCAATAATCTAATTTTAAGCTTTCTGTTTATTCCAAGTAAAGTCAAACAATATGTGCATTTGTTAAGAATAATCTTTGGGCAACACTTGAGTTGACGTATCCCATTAGCAATGATTTGGGTAGTCTCTTTTGAGTAATCTATCCAAACTGTCTCTTATGATTTATAGAAATAAAAGGGATAAAATTAACTATCTCTTCTGTTAAAAATTAACTCTTAAATGTTAAGTATTTTCCACATCTATTCATTTTGGATTTATTAAAATAAGTTTCAGGAGTGAGGTCCCTTCTGAATTTTTAAGATCGTTTTAACCATAAAAGCCTAAAAAATATTTTGCAATCCCATGAGCAGTCATCTGATATTTAGAAGTTTTTATTTTATTTTATTTTATTTTATTTTATTTTATTTTATTTTATTTTAGGAATGAATAGAGTATAAGTTTTCAAAATTTGAACTTCATGTGTGATCCATCATAGACAACATTATTTCAGTGCCTGTTGTGGCAGGCACTTAAGATACAAAGGGGACAAGCAAAAGGGAAATAAAATTTATGGAGTACTCACTATTTTCCAGATATTTTAACTGGTATTTTACTTATTTCTTACAACATTCCTATGAGGATAGGAGATATTATCTCAGTTTTAAAGATGAGGAATCCACAGTTCAGTAGGGTTAAGTAATTTGCCCACCATTATAAAGGCAGCAGATGTTGATGGAATTTAAATGCAGGTAGAGGAATTAACTGACTATACTGACCAATTCCATTTTATTATTAAAATAACACATGTATTTGTTCATTTAATTACTCAAAGAGTTGGCAGCTGGTATGTGTCTATGTGTTGAGCACTGGAGATATAAAATGAGATAAGTAGACATGGATCCTGACTGAATTCAAAGCATCTGCAGTACAGTATGTGGTACTAGGTTGAAAGTGCTATGAGAGAGGAAGGTACAAGATGCTGAGCTGAGAATGGAAACTTACTAGGCTTACTAGTTGAGTCTCTTTCCTCTATCTTGTTTATCCTCACAACTATAGGAGGCAGATATTATTCTCCTCATTTTGTAGATGAAGAAACTGAGCTTCATAGGAATTAAGAGTATTGTCTGTCAGTGATAACCTAAATAGCAAGAAGGGATGGATTACTCTGAACCCAGCTCATGTGTCAGCTTCTGTTTTCACCTGTGCCAAACTTGGAATATGACCCAGTACTTTTTGTATCAACTATACATAATACATTCATTAAAAACATTAGTGACCAGTGTAGATTTTATTAGAGATTTTTTAAAAAGAGTTTCATTCAGCACTCTTTTCTCACTACAAATTAATTTAGTGGGTAGGGAAGTATAAACGTGCCATAGGAATGGCAAATGTAATCTACACCCTGAACATGGCTCCCAGCATTCCAGCTGCTCAGAAGTCCACCTCCAGAGAACAGCCATCACTGACTGACTGGTGTTGGTGGTGACCTCCTCATCAAGGCATTTCTGAATGCTTAGATGAGGGGAATGTTTCCCCTAGACACTCCTGAAGTTAATGATTAGCAAGTGGCTAAATAGCTTATATATTATTTTATCTTCCAGAACTATCTAAATCCTTCCTGTAATTATAGAAGGGAAGTTCTGGCATATCATCCTAATTGACTTGTAGGTCACCACTGAGTTCAACCTTTAGTTATCCAGACTAGCAGACTATCAAAGCCACTCCTGGGTACTTGAGCCTTACTTTCAAGTCCTGAATTATGAGTGAGTGCACCCACATCAGTACATTCATCTTGCTAAATCTCTATTATCTAATCATTTGTTTCATCCTCTTTTGTCTGATACTCTTAAAGTCAATTCAACAATGTTTCTTAATGTTGCATCCCCACTTCCTCTCACTCCTGCCCAATAAGTGTTCAGGACACTATACATATATATGAACCACACAGTTCAGAACGCTATTTTGAGGGTGAACCTCCTGAGGCTGTTCCCATCATCAATTACTATGTAGTCGGGGTTCTATGAGAACCACACTAAGGCAGGTAATTGAGGGGGTTTAACAAAGGGGCTATTTACAAAGATGCAGGCTTGTTTAGGGCCAAGTATTAAGGTTGGTTTGGTACCCTATCTGTTCTCATTTCTGGGTCTAATGTGGGGGACGTGGGGTGGTGAAGGAGCACTTTCTAGAATGGAGAAGAGCTGTACAGACAGGACAGGAACTAACCTTCTGTAGAGGACACACCCAGTGACCTAATAGGAAGGGAGTCGGGAGTAAAAACACCTCAGCCTCACTTTTCTTTCACTCATGCCCCTCACTGGCTCAGCTAGAAATCAGAGGATAAAGAAGCCTATTGATAATTTCCATAAAACTTGGCCTTCTGTGCACAGGGTAGGGTTGAAAAAAGTAGAAAGTGGATCTGAATAGGCAAAGAGAAGACATACAATGTAAAGTACAGCATAGGGAATATAGTCAATAATATTGTAACAACTATGGATGGTGCCAGGTGGTACTACACTTACTGGAGTGATCACTTTTTTTGTAAGTTATTTAAATGTCTAATGACTATGTTGTATGCCTGAAACTAATATAATATTGTATGTCAACTATAATTGAGAAATAAATTTAAGAAATGTCCAAGCAACAGGTCTAATATTTAATGTAGAATTGTTTATGATATTTAAAATATATTTAGGAAATCGTTATCTCGAATTATAATTGTTTTTACCTAGACAACTAATTATGTTGAATAGGTGACTCCACTCATTTTGTAAAAATGGAACAATTAAATATTCAGAAGTTTGGCCAGAGAGTTTATCTTAAGCAACGTTTCAAGTTTTGAAAAATTTACATTTATATCAGAGTTATGCTTATTTGCATTTAATGATCACATTACTTCAAAACATTAATTATTTAACAAAGAATAATGAAGTACTTTCCCATCTCTTTTCTCAATTTTGGCTGTAATTTAATACACACCAGAGTGTCCATTTTCATAAACTATATAAGCAGAAACATACATATTTGGTTAGCAGTATTATTTTTAAAAAGGACATCATTGGGGTTCTTGAGCAGAAAGCATAAAGAATTTTAAAAGGTTGTAAAAGTGATCATTTAAAATCACTTTGTTAGGATATTATTTATGTCATTGTTTATTCTCTTGGAGAGTATGTTTGGAGGATAATAAAGATAAACTATGTCCTATTTTGCCTGTGTTTTAATTGATGAAACTTCTGTGAGTAATCAATATTATGCCACGCCACTTAACTTAAAAGTGGTCTCAACAGTCTCTTTCATTCAAGACTCTTTTTGGTGCCACTAGGGATTAAATCCAAGCTTCTGCAGAGAAAATTTGGGACAGTAGTTAATTAAGTATATGGACATTAGTCCTCAAGTTTCATGTCTTTAAAATGTGGTAAAGTGGTTGTTGTGAAGTTTACTTGTGTTGATATTTAAAGTGCCTTGACAGTTCCTGGCATATAGTAAATGCTGAATGACCTTAACTTCCCTTCCCCCCCTCCGCCCCCGCCCAGTTTTGCCTAGTTAACTCCTATTACACCTGGATCTCCATCTAGAGATAACTAACTCACAGTAGCCTTCTGTGATTCACTAATCCCCAGATTAGAGGAAGCTTTCTAATATACCTTTTTACAGTAACCTGTATATTTTTACAGTACTTAGCTTGTAATTATATGCCCATTGTTTTATTAAATTAATACCCATTTCATTGGCTAGACTATGTTTTGCTAACTAATGTCATATACAGGTAGTAAAAGTAATATTTTTGAGCAAATGGACTACAAGTAAGTTCTCAGAGTATGGTCTGTATTTGTTTAATAAATATCTTGATTATTAAAAGGTGGCTATAGAACCAACCTGAAAATTACAGACAATAGCTAGAATTAGAACTGCATTTAGAAGAATGATCTTGAACCTGTCATTGTTCCTTAGGGCAAAGCGTGTTGAGCATTAACTGTATGGCAGCTTTGCCCTTTTGGAACTGAGATGCATACCTATTCCTGTTTCTGAAGCCAAAGAGTGCATTGTCTGCCCAGCTCAGGCACCAGGTGAAGTTTCATAGTTATCAGTAATACACCTTACCCATAAAAGGCTTAGCTTCAAACACTTAAACACTTCTCTTTATAACCCTAGTCTGAGCTGGTAAGAAAATATTGTTTTTCATATGAATGATTTTTGTTTGTGCAAGTCAAAAGAAACTGAAATTGAGTTATACTATGAACAGATATTTATTAAGCACCTATTAGAAACAATCTAGTTTGGGAGATGAGCCATTCATGTAGAGAATTTGATTTTTCACTAGAATTCCAGGGGGCTTCTCTGAGAGTGAAGAGCAGGCCAGAGTGGGTTGTACAGAAGCAGCCTGACACAGTGGAGGAGAAAATGAAAGAAGATGAAGAAGTGAACATTTGGAGGGTGACTGAAATATGGGGTGAGAGAGATTTCAGCTACTGTTGTGAATATCAAGTGTATTAGTTATCTGTTACTATGTAACAAATCTCCCCAAATTTGGCAGCTTAGAACAATAAACATTTAGAACCACACTATTTTGTGTGTCAGGAACCTGGGAGTGGCTGGGCTGGGTGGTTCCTGGCTCAGATTCTCTGACTACATTGCAGTCAAGCTGTTGGTCTAGCTACAGGTATGTCAAGGCTCACCTGGGGAGGATCTTCCTAGCTCACTCACTTGGCTGTTGGCAGGCTTTAGGTCATTGCCCAGTGAGCCTCTCCAGAAGCTTCCTGAGTGTCCTCACAACATAAGTTCAAAGCCCCCAGTGCACATGGTTCAAGAGAGAAAGCAAGAGAGTGCAAACCACAAGGTAGCCACAAGATGGAAGCCATATTTTTATAGCCTAATCTTGGAAGTGACATCCCATCACTTCTCCCGTATTCTATTCTTTAGAAGAGAGTAATTAAGTCCAGTTCCCATTCAAGGGAAGAGGAATTAAGCTCCACCTCTTGAAAGGAGAAGTATTAAATTTGCACATGTATTTTTAAAAGCAGCAGAAGAAACATGGAGGGACATACAGATCTCTTCGTGATGCCTTATAAATATTATCTGGGCTGACCTTTTAAAGAAAGCTAAAAGATACCGCGTCACCATTTCCCTCCAGCTCCTAGGAATCAATTTTGTCTTTGTATACGAGTGTGTGTTTGAGTGTGTGTGTTTTAAGAGGCAAGGGCAGGCAAATCAACTACAGTCAGATGACATATAAACCAACACTGCAAGGTATGATGCCTTAGTGTCAAATCCCAACAGTGATTTATAAGACAGAGAATTCAACAGTCTATAGAAGTCAGAAATGGCTTCATAGAAGAAACATAAGTTGCTCCAGATTGTAAATATTAATATGTGATATTTATTTAATACATTTTGCATTTAATTAAAAAATATAGTTCAGATTTTTCACTGCTTAAATGGAGCAAAAATATCTGCATTCATTTTGTTAGCTGCATGTGTCTTTTTTCCCACCTAAAATACTTGATCTCTTAAGTTGAATGCCCCTAATTCTTTAAGTTGTCACATATTGAATCTGTAGGGCAGGAAAACATTCTCTGAATAATGGATGGTATATTCATTCAATTCTTCCTCTTTTTTTAAATTGTGTGGTGGTGGTGGTGGTGGTGTGTGTGTGTGTGTACTGGTACATTTATAGGATCCTGTGTGTACCAGCAGGCATGTAAATCCTGAAATAAGGGAAAGTAGGTTGCTGCTCCCATCTAAATTCTTATTAGTCCAAAACCATGCTCTGGGAGCTATGAAACTCCATATTCATCAGTTAAACTTGCCACATTTGCTATGGTCATTAGCACTTTAAACAAACAGAATAAGCAACTTAAAACAAAACAAAAATAAAATAACAACAACAACAAAATCAATCTACCTCATATACCCTTATATAATTTCTTTGATCAGGCACAGAGCTAGTTTGTCACAACTTTGCAATTTTTTCCCCTCTGCACTCCTATAGTGTAGTGTCAATAGTGCTGATGCAGCTGCATAATTTGCATAGAAAGTTGTTTGATTCTGTAGTCAGAATACCAATAAGGTGGCCTGTTTCTAAGCATGTTTATTCTGTCTTGATTGACTCTCCACTTGCATGCTTTTCTGCACAATGCATACTTACTTGCGTATTTCAGCCATCTGTCAAACATTCACCAAGCCTTAAGGTTGGCCTAGTAATCAAACTTGAACACGATGGAAACATTGGTATATGCCTCAATATTATAGAACTGTGACCAAATCTTTCTTTTTAAAGAAAGTAATCAATAAAAATATATCACCCTACAGTCTTGTTTGACTTGCATTTGATTACATAAATTTATTTACATTTAAGTCTGCATTCACCAAGACAGAGCTAGCTATATATTTATAATAAATGATTTCCTAGTTATAAACAACTATAGTTCTCTATCCACACTAACTGTAGCAGTCCAGCATGAGTTCGAGCCTGTAGAAAGGAATATATTTTGTCATTCTATTAGTTATTCTACCCAGAGTAAGACAGACTCATCATAAATTTTGGATTTTATTATGAAGGAGAATATTTGGAAGTATAGTTATGGGAAGAACAGGACAAAATAGTTTAAATTGGAATCATCCAGAAAATCCTAGGAAAATCTGGGATAAATGGTCACATAATTATAATATGGCTCAATCTCCCATCCAATGCTTAAACAACTTTATGAAATATCTTTCAACAAAAATCCCATAGTTAAATTTGAAATACTGTCAATGAAGATATAACTTATCACCTCTCAGTTCATCCAGTATGATTTATTAAGTGCCTTCTGTTTGCCAAGACCTGTGCTAAGAGTTGGTAATATAACAGTAAGGGAGGCATGGGCCCCCCGCCTTCTCACTTCTTATCCCTTTTATTTTTGGATACATCCATTATTTAGAAAGCGATTGCATATACTAGTCAAAATCTCCTCCCAGAAGAGCCAGACACTGGTATTTGGTCTGCCATCTGGGAGTTATGCAGACAAGACAAATCTCTTTTTTATTTTGCCAGACCTTTAGATTTGAAAACAGCTATTAAATCTTCTCTGAATTTTTTCTTCTTCAGGGGCTTCTGGTTCTGGAACACCCAGTTTATTTCCTCTGAACACCTTTTGATTTGAATATGTCCCTTTTCAAATGTGGGTTGCTGAACCTTATATAGTCTATTTTAGACATGTCTGGACTTTTTCTCTAAACCAGGAACTTGGATTATTAATGAATTCTGCTGAGTATGTAATCACAGAATAGAGACATATTAGACCCCATTCATCCCACTACTTCTTGCTATCTATTAGCCAGATAGTATCTTAAATAATAGAGTAAACCTCTACAGCTAGAATACGTGTTTTTTAGGTTTTATTGTGATCACCCTGGACATTCTGGTGATTTATATAACTCATGAATAATAAAATGCTCATCCTCGAGTAACAATTAAATCTTCATCTGCAGTAGAACCTTTTGCTTTAGGAAAAAAGAATGTTGCCTAATCATATAAACATGAAATGCATCTCTCCAAAATAAAACAGGCATTTTCATAATGTTATGCAATCTTTTAAAGTTAAATAAGCAAGAAGAAAAGAAATAATGCTGAATAAGGAAAATAAAAGGAAATGGAATAAAACTTTGATAGTTTAAGTCTCTACTCTTAAAAAGCAACATACTTTAACACATCCTGATTGCAAAAAATATTTTCCAGACATATAGACAGTGTAAATAGAAGGCAGAGATTATCTGGTATAATTATCAATATCAAATGACTACTGCTAATAATTTGATGTATGTTCTTCAGGACCTATTCTCTATGTATACATGTATAGATATGGATGTAAACTGCCATTACAATAGATACGCTTAGTGGTCTGTTTTATTTCCTTTCTAACATATTGTGAATAACTTTCCATCATGAGTACAACACATTATGAGTACTCGTAATGATGACAGAATTATGTTGTAATGAGGCACCTCAAATTTTTAAAACTTTGTTCGACAGATAGACATTTAGGTATGTCACAGTTTAAAGGATTTTTTTTTCTATCATAAACAAACATATGCATCCATAGTTCTGTCCATTGTCTGATTATCGCCTTGGAATTAACTCAGAAAAGTATAATTGTTGACTCAAAAGGTAATACCATGCCAAACTGCTCTCTGGAAGTTTACCAAATTTACACTCCTACCATCAGTATATGAGAGTGCTAGTTAACCACACTCTCACAAGTTAATGTGTTATTTTAATTTTTGAGAATCTGATCATTTTAATTTGGGTATTATTTCTTTTAGTACTACAATGGTGAAATCTTTGCATAAGTTTATTGGCTATTTATATAGCTTCTCTTCTAAAAACGCTTTGTTAATTTTTCCATTAACATCACTTTTTTCTCTTTGATTTGTAAAAATTCATTATATAAATTATTAAGACCATTATACCTTTCTGTCATTTATGCTTTAAATATTATTTTTAGTTTGTTTAATATTTACTTATGGTGTTCCCTTCCTCAAATATAGGGGTTTTAAATTTTGACATGGTCAAAAATATTTGTGGCTTTGGCATCTTACAGTCTCAATTTATAATGGGCATTTCTTTTATATATAAAAAATCCCCATGGTGCTCCATATGAATAAAGTAGGTCTTACATAATTAAAAATGAATAATATAAGAATATTTTATTCTAATATCAGTTTTTAATTTTCTGATAATGGTATATTGATATTTAGATTTTTCAATCTACACATCAAAATAATATTCTCCAAATATAATGTTTTGAAATTAGTCAATTAAATAAAACTTTCTTTCTTTTAAATTAATTTAGTAAACGATTACTGAATACTAGGTGAATGTATACACATTTGACCGTTAAACAACATAGGGATTGGTTCCAGACAGCCAGGGATATCAAAAACTACAAGTGCTCACGTCCCTTATATAAAAGGGCATAAAACAATGCATAGAGTTGGCCCTCCACATACTGATTCCCAACCAAGAATGGAAAATACTCTTTTTGATTTGTGGTTGGTTGAAACCTTCCTTGGATGCAAACTTGGGGATACAGAGGGCTGACTGTGTATTTGTTTTAAAAATCCACATATGTGGACCTGCATACTTCAAACTCATGCTGTTCAAGGGTCAACTGTAGCTCCTATACTGAGAAAAACAAGAAAATCATAATGTCAGTATTACAGATCTCACAGACCTATGCAATTAGTTCCATGAGATGTAGCTCTATAATTAGAAGGTATTTGATGCAGAGGAAATAAGTAAAAAGTAATGTTAGAAAAACTACTTTCCCCTCCCTCCTTTCCTCCCTCCCTCCCTCCTTTCTTCCCTTCCTATTGCTTTTCTTTGATTCTTTAAGAAAGATGTTCTTGAAACTGAGCTTGGAGGAAATAATAGGTTTGGGTTGGCAAAAAAAAAAAAAAAAAAAAAGGTTGGAGAGTATTTCAGGTGGTACGAATACCTTACTTCAAGGCAGAAATAAATAGAAAACCAGTAATTATGAAAAGACCGACATAACTCAATCAGATAATTGGTCACAGAGAAGCTGAGATTAATGCTAGTGGGCCAACAGATGGAAAGACTTGAGTGACAGGTTCAAGAGTTTAGGTGCCATATGATCTGTGATGGAAACCATCTTTAAATTATGTTCCTTCCATCTATCACTTATTTTACTGGAGACAGATTCCTTGAATTTCTCTTAAAGATTTATATTTAGGGAGGGATGATTATTTTTCTATGCTTTAGAGAAAAAAGACTAGGGTGAAGTTTGATAAATTGTATACCCAAGTGTCAACCATTTTCTTTAAATGATAGATTCTAAAGTCAGTTAGTCACACATGTCAGGTAGAGCAGATAGAGTTATTTTAACACAACAATTTCTGATTCGTTTTCTTTAGCAACACCCAATGTGAGTAGGTCAAACTACAAATTATGTCCTGTATGATTTTTCCCTTCTAGCAGTTTGCTAATACAATCATTCAACAAGAAAAAAAACCTTTTTTTAAGATTAAAAACATCATCTAGATAAGTTTAGATTATTTCAATAGATACAGCTCAAGGGTAAACTAAAGAGAAAAAAAAATATCTTTATAGCCATGCTTTAGTTGCCTTCCTCCTCTCCAAAATATGATCAGACATGCAATATTTTTGCTTTTTTTCCCCATAAAAGGGTGAGTATTTACATAAGTTTCATATTTTGTTTATTCAAGATACCATATTTTTATAGTTTAAAGAAAGAAAATATAATTTGTGTTTCTATCTGGTTATTTTCCTTCCCCATATCTAACAATTTTTAAATACAGTGTCATTAATACCCATAATTTGTGTTGGTTTTGAAATAAGGAAGAAAAGCGTGTTTTCTTTATTTTGTTTTTGCTTTAGAAATAAGTGCTCAGAACATGAAATTATATACAATTGACATTCACTGGTTTTAGAGAGGTCTGAATTTTCTATATTTGCTGACTTTAAGTGGTATTATTTCGGGTTATGAAAGGCTGCCAAATATGACTCTAGGCAAGGTAACTATTTAGGTATATTTATCATTCTCTTTAAATATCTAAGAATATCACATTAATAATAATCAGATTCTGCTACAGTCCCACTTGTGAAAATAAGGCCTCCACCAACGGCTGCACAGGCTGTGTGCAACAGACAACTCCATTAATCACACAGACTCTAGTGTGAATGGTACCCCCCAGGAATTGTGCAAAGGGGGTTTGTGTGAAAATGTCCATGTTAGCAAATTATGAAACATGTTAAGTATGCTGGCTTAAATAGAAATAAACCTACATTTTGTAAATTAAGGGAACTATTAAAGCAGACAATCTTATGAGGTTTTTACATTCAAACATAAATGTGTATATATGTGTGCGTGTGTTTAAATATTACATATAACCTTTGAAAGTACAAATAATACAAAATGTGATGTGTTATCACACTGGTGAAATTAAACTGAATAAATATTTTTAAAATGTGCTATGTATACATAATTCATGATATTAATTTTATTTTCTTGGGAAAATTTGGGATGTTATAGCACAACACCAGATTTTTTACTCTATAAATGAGTTTTCAGCTAAACCTAGTTTATACTTAAAATTAAAATATGGCAGCAACACAGTTGTAGTGTATTTAATTTCATGGATTGAGAGTTCACCTATTTTTTTTATATTTGGTCTTTCATTTTGTAAACACTCAGATGATACCTCTCTGTCTGTCAATATATATAATACAGAAGCATGTTCATATGTCTGCACTTAATTAACAAAATATGCCTCAACACTTCTGGGAATGTACTAGGGAGCAATTTTATTATTGTACAAGTAATATATGGAGACATTTACATTATAAAAGATTAACATAAATCTGAAATATAGAGAACAAAATGTCCCTCTTCACATCCTATCCAATTCCTACTTCTATACCATTGCCCAAACGTATGCCATGTTAATGTTAGTGTAAATCCTCCTAGTCCCTTTATTATCATTTAAATACATATACCTCTCTATATGTTTACATGTTTATCTGCATTTAAAAATAAATGAAAACAGTAGTCATATTATTTTTCTTCTATACTTTTTTCATAAACAATTTGTGTGAGATCTTAACTACATCAAGATCTACTGCATTCCTTTTAAAGACTGGATATTTTCTATAGTGTGATTATATAGTGTAATTGATTTAATTTAACAATTTCCTTTCTGACTGACTTTCCCCCAATGATTAGCTTTTATAAACCATGCTTTGATGAATGTTCATGTATAAATAGCTTTATATAATGTGTCATAGGGAAGATTCTTATAATTAGAATTTTGAGGGGCAGAGTATATTCATATTTGATTTTGCTAATCTGCTATCCAAACTGGCTTTACAAATTTAACCTCTCACTAACCTCTCAACACGAATTGTATTTTTTTACATACTCATTAATAATGGTTATTAATCAACCTTTGGCTATTAGCCAAATGTTATAGTTTTATTATTTTGAAGTTTTTAAATAACTAGTAAGACTGAATATCTTTATCGGCTTAATGATCACATATATTGTCTGTTCATATTCTTTGCTCATATATCAGTTGTCTTGTTTATCTTTTGCTTATTTTATTTGTAGGAACTATTTGTGAATAAAATATTATTGACCTGTATTATATTGGTTTGCAAAAGTTTTCTTCAAGTTACTTCTTAAAAAATTTGTTCATACTATCTTTACTAAATCTTTAAAAAACTTTAGGTGGCTAATACTATAACTAAACTTAATGTCACAATTACAAATATTTTCCTCTTTTTCTCATGTTTCTACACGAGAATTTCAAATTTAGCACTTTAAACCAACTGATTTTATTATTCTATTTTTCTCCTCTAGTAGTTTAGTACTTACTATTTATGCAATGCTTACTCTAGAAATTACAATATGAATCCTTAACTTCTTAAATGTTTTAAAATCAGTACTTTTACTTTTCTAATGTCAGATCCTAGAAATACATTAACTCATTTACCTTCCTTTAAATTTAAATGCTATTTGCATTGTTTAATTATCTATATATTTTAAAACCACATAAAACACTGGTGTGTTATACATTTAATCTTTATTTAGATTTACTTATATATTATCTATCTATCTATCTATCTATCTATCTATCTATCTATCTATCTATCTATCTATCATCTATCATCTATCTACTTACCACCCTAATTTCACCTGTTTATTCTTTTTTCTTTCTCTCATTTTCCATCTAAAATTGTTTTCTTTTTTAAAATTTAATTTTATTATTAGTTTCAAGTATACAGTACATTGGTTAGATAATTATATAATTTATAAAATGATCTCCCTAATTTCTCCCTCTCTCCTCTGGCTCTGCACCTAGCCATTATATTAATGCTAACTACATTCCCTATGCTGTGATCCCCATCCCTGTGACCAGCTAAAAACTACTAATTTGTACTTCTTTAACCCTTCATCCCATTTTCCCAGTCCCCAACCCCACTCTCCCTGGCCATCACACGACTGTCCTCTATATTTCTGAGTGGTTTTGATTAGTTTGTTATTTTTGTTCCTTATATTCCACATGTAAGTGAAATTATATGGTATTTATCTTTCTCTGCCTGACTTATTTCACTCAGCATAATAACCTCAGAACAATAACCATATCATTACAAATGGTAAGATTTCATTTTTTTAATGGTTGAGTAATATTCCATTGCATATATGAACCATAACTTCTTTATCCAATCATCTGTTGATGGGCATTTAGGCTGCTTCCATATCTTGGCTATTTTAAATTGTCTGCCATGGACATAGGGGTGCGTAAATCTTCATGAATTATTGTTTTGGTAAAAATTGTGTTCTTTATGCCTTTAGTATTTGTTTTAGTGTATTTCTGTTTGTAATGAATGCTCTTACTTCTTATATGAAAATATCTCTTAAAATTTTCATTCTTGAAGGGAATTTTTGCTTGGTATAGAATTCTAGATTAAAGGGTATTTTCTTAGAACTGTTTAAAGTTCCATTATGGTCTTCTGGCTTTCATTGTTTCTGATGAGAAGTCAGATAACAATCTTACTATACCTCTTTGAAAGAAATACACCCATTTCTTCACCATGGCTGGTTTTAAGATATTCTACACTTTTTTCAATTAAAATAGTTTTATTAAGGCTTTATTTTTTGAACAGTTTAAGATTCACAACAAAATTGAGGAGAAAGTACAGAGATTCCCCCAAATACCCCCTGCTCTTATATATGCATGGCATCCTCCATTATAACATCCCTCACCAGAGGGATGTAACATTTGTTACAATTGATAAACCTACACTGACACATCATAATCACCCTAAGTTCAAAGTTTACATTAGGGTTCACTCTAGGTGTTGTACATCCTATGGATTTGGACAAAGATATAATGACATGCATCCATCAGAGTATTTTACCGCTATAAATATCTGTGCTCTACCTATTTATCTTATTAATTCCTTATCCTCACCCAAGCCCCTGGAAAATGCTGATCTTTTTTACTCTTTCCATAGATCTGCCTTTTCCAGAATGTCATATAGTTGGAATTACAGAATCATACAGTATGTAGTTTTCTTTAAGTTTGTTTCTTTCATTTGAAAATATGCATTTCAGGCTCCTTCACATCTTTGTATGGTTTAATAGCTCTTTTTTTTTTTTTTTTTTTTTTTTTTTTTTTTTTTTTTTTTTTTTTTTTAGGCAAGGCAACTCTTGAGTGACCTCACAGGTTGCAACGACCTTGTCAGCTTATTATTTTTTATTTTACACCTATAGTACCTGGTCTTCCTAGGTGGTCTCCCATCCAAGTACTAACCAGGCCCTACCCTGCTTAGCTTCCAAAATCAAATAGGATCGGGCTTGTTCAGGGTGGCAGCTCATTTCTTTTTAGCACTGAATAATATTCTATCGTCTCAATGCACTACACATTATTAATTCATTCAACTATTGGGGCATCTTGGTTGCTTCCAAGTTTTGGCAAGTTTAAATAAAGCTGATACGAAACATCGGTGTGCAGGTTTTTGTTGAAGACATAAGTTTTTACAACCTTTGGTTGAATATATAAGTAGGATCACTGAACCATATGGTAAGAGTATGCTCAGTTTTGAATGAAACTAGCAAACTCTCTTCCAAAGTGGATGCTGCATTTCCCAATAGCAGTGAATGAGTTTCTGTTACTCCTATCCTTGACAGCATTTCTTGTCACTGTTACACATTTTGGCCATTTTAATAGGCACATAGTGGTATCCAATTGTTGTTTTAATTTGTATTTCTCTGAGGACATATGTTGTGGAACATATTTTTGTATGCTTATCTGCTATCTGTATAATTCTTTGGTGAGGTGTTTGTTAAGGTCTTTGGCCTATTTTATAATCAGGTTGTTAGTTTTTTTATTGTTGAGTTTTAAGAGTTCTTTATATATTCTGAGTAACAGTCCTTTATCAGATATGTCTTTTGCAAATATTTACTTCCAGACTATCTTTACATTCCCATGATATTGACTTTCCCAGAGCAGAAGTTTTTAATTTCAATAAAGTCTAGCTTAACAGTTACTGCTATCATGGATTGTGCCATTGGTTTTGTATTTTAAGTCACTGCTATACCCAAGGTCACCTAAGTATTCTCCTATGTCATATTCTAGGAGTTTTATAGTTTTGTGTTTTACATTTAGGTTTGTGATCTATTTAGAGTTAATTTTTGTGAAAGGTGCATCTAGATTCATTTTTGTTGTTGTTTCTTGTTTTTTTGCATATTAATGCCCAGATGTTCCGGCACAACTAGTTGAAAAGGTTATCTTGACCATAGTGAGTCTTCTTATCCATTTATTTAGTTCCTCTTCCATTTTTCTCATCAGAGTTTTGTAGTTTTCCTCATATAGATCTTATACACATTTTCTTTAGATTTATACCTAAGTATCTCATTGTCTGGGTGCCAATGTAAATGGTGAAGTGTTTTCAATTTCAAAATCTACTTGTTATTGCATTGTATAGGAAGGCAACTGACTTCTGCATTTTAACTCTGCCTCCTGCAACTCTGCTATATTCACTTACTCATTCCAGGGGAGTATTTATTTTATTTTATTTTTTTTGCTAAATTCTTTATTTTCTACATGGACAGTCATGTAATCGGCAAACAAAGACAGTTTTGTTACTTCCTTCTAAGTGGTAAAATTTTTGTTTCCTTTTCCCCTCTTATTGGATTAGCTAGAACTTCCAGTATGCTGTTGAAAAGGAGTGGTGTGGGAAGATAACCCTGTCTTATACTTGATCTTAGTGTTAAAACTTTGAGTTCCTCATCATTAAGTATGATGTTTACAGTAGGTTTTTTGCTGGTATTCTTTATTAATTGAGAAAGTTCCCCTCTATTCCTCATATGCTAAGTTTTTATTATGAATGGGTTTGGGATTTTTGTCAAATGCTTTTTCTGCAACTATTCATATGATCATGTGGTTTTTCTTTTTCAGTCTATTGTGATGAATTACATTAACTGAGCTTTGAATGTTGACAAGCCTTGTATATATGGGATCAATCCCAGTTGGTCAGGAAGAATACATTGTTATTTGCTAAAATATTATTTGCTAATATTTTGTTGAGTGTTTCTTGCATCTATGTTCATGAGAGAGAGTGATCTATAGTTTTCTTTTCTTGGAATGTCTTTGTTTGATTTTAGTATTAGGGTAATGCTGGCATCATAGAATGAATTAAGAAGTAGTCCCTCTGTTCTTATTTTCTGAAAGTAATTGTGGAGAGCTGGTATAATTTCTTTCTTATATGTTTGTTAGAATTTACCAGTGAATCCATCTGGGCCTTACACTTTCTCTTTTGGAAAGTTATTATTTATTTACACACACACACACACACACACACACACACACACACAAAACACACACACACACACACCTATTCAGATCCTCATCTATTTATCTTTGTGTGAGTTTTGAAAAATTCTGTCTTTCAAGGAATTGGTCCATTTGATATAGATTAACAAATTTGTGGGCATAGAGTTGTGCACAGTATTTCTTTATTATCTTTTTAATGTCCACAGGATCTGTAGTGATGTCCCTCTTTCATTCCTGATATTAGTAATGTTTGTCTTCTTTTTTTCTTAGTTAGCTTTGCTAACTAAGAAATAAGTTTTGGTTTTATTGATTTTTCTCTATTGATTTCCTGTTTTTAGTGTTACTGATCTCTGCTCTAATTCAAATTATTTCTTCTCTTTTGCTTAGTTTGAATTTAACATGTTGTTCTTCTTTTTTTACTTTCCTAAGGTGAAAACTTAAGTTTAATTTTAGATCTTTCTTGCTTTTATATATATATATATATTAATATATATATATAAATATATATATAAATAAATATTCAATGCTATATATTGTCCTCTAAGAACTTTTGCTGCATCTTACAAACTTTGATAAGTTGTGTTTTCATTTTCATTTAGTTAAATACTTTAAAATCTCTCTTGAAATGATGTACCAGGTAAAATGTCTTATTCGACCCACTGTTATTAGAGGTGTGTTGTTTAATCTCTACATGCTGTGGAATTTTCCAGTTCTCTTTCTGATATTAATTTCTAACTTCATTCCATTGTGGTCTGAGAGCAGACATTGTATGACTTTTATTCTTTCAAATTTGTTAAGGAATGTTTTACAGCTCAGAATCTGACCTGTCCTGGTGAATATTCCATGTGAGTTTGAGAATGTGCATTCTGCTGTTATTGGATTAAATATCTATATATGTAAATTATACTAAGTTGATTGATGGTATTGTTAAGGTCAACTATGTCCTTACTGATTTTCTGCCAGCTAGATCTGTGCACTTCTGATGAAGGGGTGCTAACTTCTCTAAGTACAATAGAGGATTCTTCTATTTCTCTTTGCAGTTCCATTAGTTTTTGACTCATATAATTTGATACCCTGTTATTAGACACATACACATTAAGGATTATTGTGTCTTTGTGGAGAAAATAACCCCTTCATTGTTATGTGATATCTTTCTTTATATGTGATAACTTTCCTTTGCTTGAAGTCTGCTCTGTCTGAAATTAATAAAGCTAATCCTTTATTTTGATTAATGTTATTAGTATGGTTAAATTTTCTCCATCCACTTATTTTTAATCTACATGTGTCTTTATATTTAAAGTGGGTTTCTTGTAGACAACATGTAGTTGGGTTCTATTGCACTCTGACAATCTGTTTTTATTGATGCATTTGGATCACTGACTTTGAAAGTGATTATTCTTATAGTTTGATTAATATCTACTATATTCATTATGGTTTTCTGTTTGTTGCCCTAGTTCTTTGTTCCTACTTAGGTCTTCCACAATTTCCTCCTTTTTGTGATTTCAATTAACCTACTTAGGTCTTCCAATAACATTACTCCACTTCTCTGGCCACAGTAATTAATCGGGAGTGGACACATGACATGAGCACAGCCAATAATGTTAACATTGTGAGGAAGAATGTCTCTTTTTTTATGGAGTTGCTAAACTGGAGTTGCCTGTGTCATGTCTCCTACCAGTTGAAAGAAGCCTGTCTGCAAGAGAATGGAATGAGGCCAAAACAATAACTAAAAGAAGTGAGCAATAACTAAGACAGATGAAAGGCTGAGATGCATGCATTCATAATATACACACTCACATATACATACACAGTTAGTAACATTGTTTGACCATTTATATCCAGTTTACTTAACCCCAAAGTTTATCAGTTATTTTGAGTGAAATTTCTTTCACTTGCACCCCAAAATTATCACATACTATCTTGCTAACTCATTCACAAACTTTAGGTTCATATCAGATTTCACTTGTTCCTGCAAGCCATCATAAGCCTTAAATCTACAGTTTAGATAGCTCCTTGTCTTCTATTTGTTTCCATAGTATCCTAACATTTTTGGGCCCTATACTGTAATTACTCATTTATTCACCTCTCTCCTCTCATTAGATAGTAAACTCTCTGAGGACAAGAATTGTTTGTCACTATGTAACCCTGGGATTTAGTACAAGGCCTAGAGCATAATAGGAACTGGATAACATATGTGGAAGAAATTAATAAAAAATTTTATAGCTGCATCATCTCATTTTAGTTGTCTAGAAATAGATACCTGGCTAGAAAAATGACTTTCGGTATCTGCTATGGGTTTTTGATCATCACCATTGGTAATATCCAATAGTGTTTTTATGTGGAATTATTAAAGGTTTCCTTTAGTTTTCAGGCAACAAATGCCAAACACATAGCAGTTTTCAGCTTTCTAGATAGGGGCTTAGGCCAAGGAAAAAATATATTCCCTAAAGAGATTCTGGTTCCCTTACAAGTCTGATGTCAGAGGGTCCACAGGCTAACTGCATTGTCGAAACAACAGACTTGGAGAGCTGCTGGCTTAGATAACTGAAAGAGAGTCCTCGGCTCTTTAAATAAAGTGAGTGATATTCATATGCTTCATCCACTTAGATAGCTACATCTATAGGCATTTGCTGCCTCCATTTTCTGCTCCATTCTATCATTATACTAGCTCCTCCTGATTGTTTACTCTTTTTTACAGTGGTTTACAAACCTGTAAACCACTGATTAAACTACAAAACACATTGCTTATACAATTATATCTATTAAAAAGATTTCTAGATTATAAAAAAACTGTAGGTCAAGTATAGTGATTTACTGAAATATGCCTTCTATGATCTAAGAATAACATAAAATTTCTTAAAAAAGGTGAGTAGAAATAGCTAGAAACAATCATTAAAAAACAAAAAATCTATTTTCTTTAAACCCCAGGAAAAGTAGGAGTATGATTTATTTATGTCTCTTAATAATTAAAATTAATATTTAGCAATTATTCTTAGCAGAGATTTATCTGTTTTGTTCTAATCTTCTATCTACAATTAAGAAACTAAATTTCGTCAGTGTTATTTAACTTGAATGCTTGCCTGGGAGTTAAATTTGGAACATTTATGCAGTTGTCATGTGGCCCTTGTTTGGTCCCCAAGCACTGAGATCAGCATGAATAATCACATTAGTGGGGCAGGCTCCTGCCTCCTTCATAAAAGGTTGTTAATTAAGAAACAGATATTTGCACCAAGGATTATCAGACACTTCTAAAATTCCATAAAATATCGTACTATAATAACTGCTTTGGTTAATCTTTTAAAATTCCATCAGTGGTCTAATTCTTGGAGACACAATTTCCTTTCTCTAAAGATTTTTTTTTATAGCTCTGATCAGTGTAGGGAAAATACAAAAGACAATGGAAAATAAAGGAGCCAATCTCTGTCTACTTTCTCCATTTTATCTTTCCATAAGCATAAATGTCACCTAAATATATCCTTACAACTGAGAAGAAAGGCATGATTGTGTAATTAACAAAGGGGAAAGGGAGTTCTTTATGACATTTTTTCTTAATAATTTTAAATATCTGCTTATGTTGAAGCCATTATCATTTTCTTAAAGTTGTGCTGAATAGATAAGATTGTATTCCAAATTGATAATTATTGCAATGCTGTCACACTGTATAATGTAAATTCTGAAACAGAAACGTTTTCAATGAAACTATCCAGTGACAATTTAAGCTACAGTATGAAGAGACTTCAAAGAAGAAATTTTTAGGAAAGTCAACAGCAAAAGCGTTCCGTGTTTTCCTCCAGCTTATTTTTAAAAAGCCAGCATCAGAACAACTGGAGGGTGAATAACGGTGACTAAATGTTTATGAAGTTAGAAATCTGTAAACACCAGAAAAGCAATACTCTTGAAGAGAGAATAGTTGATACATCCCATTTGGTTCTTAATATTAGGAAAATTATAATGTAAATATCCCTTTATTCACTGTTTATTTCTGAATACAGGCACTCTTATCCCATATACTTCTAAACAACGTAGCCTCCTAAAATAGTTGAATACCTAGGAAGAATTTTTATGACGTTGTTATCTTCCTTAAGATGTTCTCTTATGCAGGATGCATTTCTAGTAATTATAAATTTGTGATTATATGTAAAGCTGTTCAGAAGTGTCCAGGTATACCACTGATCATAGAACTGCTATTCTATGCACTGTCACTGAATCACTTATGTAGTGTTAACTGAGGGACTACTGTGTTCTGCATTATATTGTATGCTGTGGTAGAAAAACAGCACATGATCCTTGCCTTCAAGGAAATTACAGTTGGGCTGTGTTGACTATATCAATCCACAGACAACAGAAAAACCATATAACACAGTGCACATTTATATGCTCATTGGTGTCATAGGAGTAGCCAATACTCAGTAGAAAGAGATTAATTGGAATAAAATAATAGAAGGTGATTAAAGTTTGTTAAACGCTTCCTGTGAGATGTGATGCAATTAAGAAAGGTTTGCTTCATTGAGGAAGTGGGTTTTGAATTAGCCTTTAAAGAATGAGTAGATTGAAAATAAATGTGAAATTAGAACAGATTTAACTGAATTAATTTATCTCACTTTTCCTGATTTTGTTTGTATGAAGACATACATACCCTATCCAATTGAGCTTTGTCAAATAATCGGTCCATAAATACATAAAGTATATGTGATTAACAAAGCTTTTAATGCCAAAAGACAGCTTATTTTCTTAATCCAAAACTCACTTCATGTAATTATTCTTTTTGTAAACTATTACTTAGTTATATTAACACTTGAATAATTTTGACAAGAAGTTGCTTTAAGCAGTTAAAGATCCAGATGCTGATCAGCATGCATTAAGTGATTCAGCTTAATTGGTTCCATCTAGATAAATTACTTACCTCAGTTCCTATCACAATTTCTTTCCTGGTAGAGTAGAACAGAAACTCATATAGCTTGTAGTGTTGAAATAAGCTGAAACATAAAATAAATGTGCAACTCTGATAAATTTGAGGGAAAAAAGCAAATATGTAGGAGTGTTTATTAAAGGAAAGTTGTTCATATTTACCAAGCTACAGACATTAAACACTACTGTGGAGTTAATCACCTCCTTTATTCTAAAATAAATTGTTCAGAATTGCTAAAAAAATAAAGGTTTACTTTTCTGAGACACTGACAACATAACATGGTACCTAAAATAATATTTGTAAATTAATCTGTGATATTACGTAGGTTTGGGATGAAGGAGCAATTAGATTACACCTAGACTTTTCCTGGTTTTACAACTAAATAATACATTGCCCCAAAATAACACCAAACTACACATTATTTTTCATATTTTGCTCCAAACTCTAATCAGTTTCCTCTGGTATAAATGGCACTGAACTGTATAATCTATTTCTATATCAATTCTCACATCCTTAAACTGTTTCAAATTAAATTAATCTCTGGTAACACCTGAAAAATGATGCAACATGAACTCAAGTCCATTTTAGAAGATGTCTGATTTTCTGATAGAAGATCTGATCACACATCAAAGAGAAAAATTAATTTAAGAAAGATAATTTCTTTAATTCCTACCTTAAGACTAGGTGGTCAGTGTGCAAAAATTATAAGAGCCAAAAGATAGGAGTTCCTTAAAACAAATATTTCTTAAAACAAATATTTAAAGATCTCAACAATGTATTATTGAGAGTTAAATTTTACTGAAGGGCTGATTACTAATATCCTGTTTGTGATAATATTTGAATTTTTCTAATTCTTTTCCTGCTGGTTGGGAAAATTAATAGACTCATAATACAGCAAAATGCCCAAGAACAAAAAATTGTCTTGGTGGTTTTTCTTTCACTCTAGTGCCTTTTGCTATTTAAGAAAATTGATTTTAATATAACTGAGAAATTAACATTTGCAAAATGTAGCTACAGAGCATGTATAATAATAGCTTCTCCTGAATGCTGTAATGGATCAAAGTTTCAATTCATTTGAAATCAATGAAGAAATCCTCAGGCAGCTGGGTCTCTCTGAGTTATAATAGCAGTTGATCTCACAGCTACCACAATCCATTAAAAAGTGATGGGTGTGCAGACTCAATCATGGCATTTTGGGAGGACAAAAAACCCTTATGTATTCAAATTAGTTATCAACGTTCAGAAAACTAACTTAGCTTTTAACATTACTTTGATTTGTTGGTGAGAAAATACATCAAGATTAGTGAAGTTTGATGATTCAATGAGGCAGAATAAATTCAAATTATCCCTCCCTTACATTGCTTACTTAGAGAAAGCTTTAAGGTTAAAAAGGTTATACTGGCAATAACTGATTTTGATTAGAAAAATTAAAGACTGTAGAGTATTTTGGAAATAGTCTGGCCTCCTTTCAGTAAATTAGTGTAAAACTTTCCTTTATCCCAAAGTTAATTCATAAATTTTCCTTCCTGAAATTTCATAATCTTTTAGACTTATTCTCCTCATTGCATATAGTAATTAGATTTTCCTATGCCAAAAGGGAAATTTACTTCTTATAGTGGAAATAAAATGCATGGGTTGGTTGCAGTGATCAAAGATACAAGGTTGGGGCCAGACTAGGACTAAGGTGAAATAGATAAAGGGAAGGAGAAATCTCAGAGGTACCTACTCAGGGGCAGGTCAAGTTGCCTCCATTGTGTCACACCTTGGTTAGGGTTCTCTAACTTTACCAAAGAGCTATTAGATGACCTCTTATGGGAGCAAAGTGGCATCTCTACTATGAGAACACATTTCTTCCCTCTTCCTTTAGATTTCCAGCTGACTCAAGCCCCTAGACTATGTTAATCATCTTGTTTTAGTCCTAAATCAAAGGGAAAATACTCAGAAATAAAATGAGTCAAGACATCTGGCTTCATGCCAGGAAGTGTGATACCCTGTTGAGCATGAAGGGACAGTATTGTTTTTCTGATATTGAGTATATGCCCGTGCACATTATCTTCACCTAATTCCCAGGGAATAGTTAGAATACACAATGACAGAACTGAACTCAGACCAGATATATATCTAAATGATGTCTTATATTAAAAAGCTGCAATAGTATTACATTTATATTTGTGTATGTTATATAATACTTACATATGTATATATTGCGCAAGTATATTCCTCAGTACATATAGTAATGTTGGAAAAAATGTATTAGTTTTTTCAAATCATAGACAGATGACAGAACATACAATTTAGACTCTATTAATAGAGTCTAATAAATGAGATTTCAATTTTATTGCCAGTTAAATTTCATGTGCTATGGGGTCATGTTCTAAAAACTGCTCTCCCCAAAATGACTAGGGCTTTCACTGGTTGAATAAATTTAATAGCAGGTTAAACTAAAGCATACTTATACTTTCAATAATTGAGTTAGCTTCATATTTATAAAATTTTTTCATAGTCATTACAACAAAAAGTATTATATGGTTTAATTGGCACTAAACTTACATTTGTAGATCTATGAAGCAGTCTGAGCAAGAGTTATAAAAAAGCACATTTCTCTTTATACAACTTCAATATTAATTCCAGATATCCTACTAACTGACATTTTATTTTCTGTAACAGGTACATTTAAGATGTATATTTTTTTTGAAATCACAACATAAAGATTTAATAGCATCAAAAATAGTTCTAATTTACTTTGTGACTAATCTCTCAAACATTACTCCTTTTTTTTTTGAGAAGACTAGGGATTTCCGGTATATTGGTTAACATGGCTAGGATCTAATAATGACACACAATGACATCTCCTCCTAACTTAACCATCTTCTGAAATAAAATGCCAACAAATACATTAATGAACATTTGTATAGAGAGAGGAAATAAAAAGAGAAAAGAGCCACCAACTTTCACTATCTAAAAGGTGTCATTATGACGCCTGCATGGGTTTTGCGGCTATGGTTAACAGTCCCAAAGCCCATCATAAACCTCCTGGGCTTAGAGCTCATCTGTAAAAATGTATTCTGCAAAAGAAACCTGGCAGGTCCAAAGAGAGAAGAGAAAGAAGAATGCCATACAAATATGCAGAGAAATCCCCTTACTCAGTGATTCCCAAGCCCTGAGAGGCAGAAAGACCTTGGGGAACAGGCTCTCCTCCAGTTCTGGATTTCCACATGCTCCCCTTCCCCTGCACAAAGACCTTGCTTTACTCTTAAGTGATGTGAAGACTATTGTGACTTTTAGTGGGAGACACACATTAGGAGGTATATTTTTATGTTAAGAAATCATATTACATCAGATGTTATTATATAGAAACTTATTATACCATGTACCATTATTAATTAATGCCAGAAACCAGTATATAAACCTTATCATATTAAACACATTAATATTTAAAAAGCTTCCAGACTACAACCAGGATTCATGCCAAGTAAATTGTGAGCATGTCTAGGAAATCATGCAGCACCTTTTATTTTGAAATTTTAAAATTTAAATTCGGAAAACACTGCAGTATACAGTATTAAAGGAATAAAGGTATTCTGCAGAAGCTTCTAGTTAGACAAAACAAAGATTTTTACCAACTCTTGTTTAAATATTTGCAAACTCTAAAAATGTCCCCTGGGAGAGATGCATGACTCTAATGCAGGCGTTATGACAGATTATATAAAAAGATATATTTCTTAGTTCTGCAATGAAGAATCACTGTAATAAAAATACTTTCTCTCCTTATATCTTTTTCTAAGCAGAAAGAAATACCTACTGACTTAATTGGTCCATACCACAAAATATTTTGGGGCACATAATAAAATTGAGGAAGTATATACATAAATCTCTTTAATTTCTAGTACAAAGCATTTAAAATAAATGTTCAAGTGGAAATAAATGTTGCTTTTTATTTTATTTATTTATTTTTATTTTTTAATCTATTGCTTTTGACAAATAACTAAGAGCAGATGAAAATTTTTTTGCTCAGTAAAGAAATATAAATATTTTCTTTTTACATGCGAGTTTTATTTTTTATTTTTTAAATTAAGTTTATTGGGGTAACACTGGCTAATACAATTATATAATTTTTCAGGTGTACATTATCATTTGAAGTCTGTATATTCTATTGTATATTCTATTCTATTTTCTTCAGCCACCATATGTTTGATCCCCTTTACCCACTTCACCCTCCCTCTTAATCCTATATTTGACCTTTACCCCGTCTACCTCCCTCCTCCTCCCCCATCCCACTAGTAACCACTATCCTATAGTCCATGTTCATGAGTATCTGTCTGTCTGTTTCATTCATTTTTTGCTTTTAGGTTTACATCCCACATATAAGTGATATCATGTGATTTTCAGCTTTTTCTGTCTGGCTTATTTCACTTAGCATGATTATCCATCCATGTTGTTGCAAATGTTACTTTTTAAAATGTAAAATTTTGATGTCAAGGCCAACTACCTAAAATAGAGAGTCTATTATAATCAAGTCTGATATATCTTAAAGGATAATTTTATTCATAAAGTGGTAAAAATTGGTAGAGACTTAGAGTAAAAAGAAATGTTTCAGTAATTTATTATAATTCTAAGTAATATACTTATCAAACAAAATTTTTTCTAAGAATGCAGCATTAGCTAAAACATTCAATGTTCTATTTATTTACTGATTGGAAGAACTGAATAATATATAATTATTGGTTAGGTTAATTATGGCATAAATTCTATAAATGTGAAACTTTGCTAAAAATTTAATTAGTTTCTATTTACCAGACATTTCTAGAAGATATGAAATGAAAAATAAATGCTACTGGAAAGAAATACATACCTGATTTTTAAGTAATCAATGATAGCTTTGGCTTGTTTTATATCAAAGACATTCCATTTTTCATTTTTTTGTAAATGGGATGGTCCTATTTCAGCCATAACTTCTGCAAGCCATTTTAAGCTGTCTTCTAAGGACATATGCAGTGCTGAAAAAAAAAATCCAGAGAGATCTTAAGCATTGTTTTGATAGATGTTTTAGAAACAAAAAAGTCCTTAATGTACAAAAATGTATTTTTTCAGTATTTGTGAGGACAAAATTTAAAACTATTGTTGTTTCTTTATGATAAATTAATCATTACATTTTGTGTAAAATAGCTGACACACCCAACAACTGTAAATTACTATAATGCTACACAATTGCCAAAAGAGTTTTTCATTTTAAGATACAAAAAAATTCAAAATCTATCTGAAGATTACTTTAAAATGGAAAAGAAATAGTTTTTATTATCTTAGAATAAAAGCACATATGGAAATGACACAAAAGTGGGTTGGATTAGCTGGTGAGGAAGGCCTACGTGATAGACTCAGTCATTGTAGACAGCAGAGCTGAACTCAGAGCTTAAAATGTAAATGAACAGTCGACCAACACTTGGCTTTAGCTGATTGTTACCATGTGGGAATTTGGGCTTGAAGATTTTCAAAAGATGCCAGAAATATGGATTTTCATGTAAAACATCAAGATTTTTTTTCTCTTTCCAAGCTACAGACTTATAACTTATGTAAGCTGTTTCTCAAATGAATGTGTGATGGTGGTGGTTAAGAGTCAGATGATAGTGCAAAAAGAGTGACACGGACACCACTTTGCCACCAGTACCAAAAATAAACAACTCAATGATTGTGGTCTATTCTTTTGCAACTAAAAACAAACAACCAACAAAACAACACTATCTTCTATGGCATTTGTTCAGCTGAAAAAGAAAAAAATGTCAAAAGCCTTAGATTTAACTTTCATAATGTCTATAATACAAACATTAACTTTCATCTTTTTTTTCACATTTGGTTATATTATGCTCATTTTTTACTTGCGGCAGGCAAATATTATTTACCATCCACACATAATCAACTGCTTCTCGTGACCCAAGAATAAGTCCAGGGTACCAGAGTGTCCCTTATCCCTTGTTTGCTGACAAATGATGGGCGTATGGACATAGAACTGAAGAGCCTGAAGGTGGAGAGTTGAAAGGCTCTAGCAAAAAAACAAGGTCAGACCAGCTGTGTGGGGGGAAATGAATGTCAGCTGGGGGTTTGGATGAGGGCTCTGGGGAGAATTGTGCTGCTGACTGTAAATTCCACCCTCCCAATCCTAACCAACCCTCTCTCTCTCTTAGGAAACCATCAATAAACTTTTCACTTCTTGCTAATGGAGTGGTAGAAGGGGAGAAAGCAGAAGAGTTAAAAAAGAAGCAATATTTGTTGGACCTGGCCGTTTCTGGATTACATAGTCACTCTTCTCTCTGGGATATAAGTGCTATGCCTCCAAATTACTAATAAAATGCCAGCAATTTAAAATTTTAGGAAAATACTATAAATACTAATTTGTAATTTGTTTAGTCTAGATTCTTTTCTACTTACAGAACTTAGAAAGAAGCAAAAAACTACATAACAATTAAAATTTGGTTTTATAAATGACAATTGGTTCAGTTCTCAGAGCCACCCTCCAGATCTTTTAGGTATGTCAGATACACAAATTATTGCTGAATAATTTGGCTTTCCTATATCATTCTAAGTGGAGCTCAATTATTATTGCATATTTCATTTTCCATGACAAGCTTCTTTTGAAAATAGTGGGAGTAACTTCAGAAAAGAAAAATCTGTTGGATAAAAGCAATTCAGAAGTGAGTGAATTAGTTAATGTGAATTATTTTGTTAATAAAATAATATTAATTAGAGATGCAGAGAAAAAAGAAATTGATAATTGATTATAATTCTAGGTGTAATTATACTTACCAAGCATAAAAATACAGTTATAAGGCTATTTCTTTATGTTGAAATATAACTTACTCTTTAAAACTGTTTTTCGATTCTAATGCCTTTCTATAGATAATGGCTTTAAAAATTAAAAAAGTTATTTCACTTATCTATTTGCTTTTAAAAATCACATTTAGTGATGTGATTAAAATATGAAGATTAAACCATTTAAATAGTGAGGGATCTTAGAGCTAAAATTTGTCTGAAAATTTAGAATGAAAGAACACACTGCACTTCTAATTAGTTGGAAGACTTAAAATGGTACCTCATAACTTCCACTCACTAGCTAGGTGATCTGAGTTTCATTTCCCTTATCTGTAAGTGAAAATAATATTAATTTCAAAATTATAATGCCATTGTGAGGATCAAATAGGAAATATCTAAAACTCTTGGTAAACTGACAAAATATGTGTACTAGTATATTAACAGCTATATAGTGCTTTTTAGAATTCAGTCCAAAGCCAGGCACATTTAATGTAGTGGTCAGGATGGATTCTTACTCAGCTGGGGTTGCCCATTATGACCTTAAGATGTTTTATTTAACCTATCTGAATCTCATTTATTTTTCTCATTTTTAAAATGGAGAGAATAATAGAACTACCTCATAAGGTTGTGTATGAATTAAATGAGACAGTATTTTGAAGGCAAATGACACTATGACAGGCACATGTTAATCATACATAAATGTTACCTATTATTACTATCATTCCTATTTGGGGAAAACAATTCAACTTTATAGGACTAAAAAGCATGCTATGGTTACTTACTAATATTCATGATCTACAAAGGGGAATCAGTCTAGGCCCATGGACTATGGCCAAATATCCAGTCTATCTAACACTCTGCAGAATTTCCTTGGTCAGGCTCTAGGGAAAACCCCAAAATGCATATTGTTAAGACAATTTTATAAATTCTATGTTCAATAATCTTATTGCTGATCCAATTTGATTCCAGGCAGGCTGTCTGCAGAATACCTTGTAGATAATGCAGCACCAGTTTGAGACAAGAAACAGATCAGAAACCGAGCCAGTATAAAATACAGGTCCCACACTAGAATTTTATTAATAATGGTTGACCACTCTACAGCCAAAATCCAGACTGTGCTCTTCAGAGCTTTTTCTATTAAGATGTTGATAAAGGGGAATACTCACTGTGTGCTCATGACTCTACCACCGCTTAGTCTAAGTAGAAACACGCTTTACCTCTTCTCTGGCACACTTGGCTAAGATTACATTCTTTCCTCATGATAACTGTAACCCTGCTAGGTTTAAAGGTTTGAAGGGACTTTTTTTCCTGGCAGAAGGAAAAACTAAATCTCATGCTTTTTTTTCTGGTTAGGTAATACATATGCCCTTTAACTCTCTCATAGTTCATGAGTAGCCAGATGGATCCTGCTCAAGTTTAAAATTCAATTTTGAACTGGTATCAATAATGTAAAGTTTCACATAAAAGAAATACTCTTGAGTCACAATTTATGGAAAAAGTTTAAAATGGAAATATTTTGTCAAATTTGGAATGTAAGGTCTACGAAAATATTTTACTTGCTATTATTCTGTTTCTAGTTTGTGAATACTCAGTTTAGGCCTGTTTCTATTATCATTGTTTTATATAATTTTTGCATAGGTGATATAGTCACAGAGTTCAAAAATCATATGTGAAAATACATTATGAAAAGATTTCCTTCCATTTCCATTGTCCACATTTCCAGTCCTCACTCTTCTCCCAGCATTTCTTTGTACATGTAACACATAAAAGCATATATAAATTCTCATTTTTTCTTTTATAAACAAAAACACACAATTCTGAACCTTGCTTTACTCAATAACAATATACAGTTTTCTATACAATACCTACAAAGCTTCCCCATTGTTTCCCTTTTATAGCTGCATAATATTCCACATTTTAGGGCCAGGCCTATCCCTACTGATTAACTTTTAACCTCAGAGTAGTTTTAGATTTACAGAAAGTTGCACCAATATCATAGAGTTTCCCCATAAATAGTTTCCCCTATTGTTAACATTGCTACAGTACATTTGGCACAATAAATAATTTTTTGGATTTCTTAGTTTTTATTAAAGTATTTTTTCTGTTGCAGGATCCCATCCAGGCTACCACATTACATTTAGTGATCATGTCTCCTTAGACTGTACACTTTCTCAGCCTTTTCTTGTTTTTGATGGCCTTGACAGTTTTGAGAAGTATTAGTCAGGTATTTTGCATTATGTCCTTCAACTTGGGTTCATCTGATATTTTTGTCATGATTAGACCAGGGTTAAGGGTTTTGGGGAGGAAGATCACAGTACCATTTTTACCACATTGTATCAAGGGTATATGCTACCTGACATGGCTCAAAACTAACGGTGTCAGCTTTAATCACCTGGCTGAGATAGTATTTGTTAGGCTTCTCTATTGCAATTAGGTTTTCCCCTTTTCATACTGTCCTCTTTGGAAGGAAGTTACTGTGCATCCCACACTTAAGGGGTGCAGGGTTGTGCTTCAAGTTCTTCTTGGTGAAGTATCTATATAAATTATTGTGAATTCTGTGTGAAAGATTTGTCTATTTTGTCTCTGTTCATTATTTATTCAATCATTAATTTGTATCAGTATAGATTCATGAATGTTAATTTTATACTTTGGATTATAATTCGATACTATATTATTTTGTTCCAATCGTTTTCCACTTTGGACACCGAGAGCTTTTACAGTTGCCTTCTCTATTCATTTGAAATACTCCCATTATTTTCTTACTTTTGGCCACTTTAAGTTGCCCTAGGCTCATCTTTTATGTTCCTTATTCCAGGTCTACAAACAGCCATTTTTCTAGGGAGCCCAGGTTCCTTTAACTGAAGAATTAAATTATAAACCAAGGCCTGAACCCTGGGCATGCCCATTGCTGCTGGGATCTCTCTGTGGACAGAGCTAATTAGTATATAAGTGTACATTTAACAATATAACTATACACCTGTATCTATGTTAAGTTAAACATGACTCCACACTGGTGTCTCCAGTTGATGTTTTTAATTTTTCCCTTTTATAAACATTACTGCAACTGTGTCTTTACATATGTCAGGTTACATGTATTCAAGTGAATATTTAGGCTAAATTCCCAAAGATGCAATTGCTCAGTGAAAGAGACAATACATTTGTAAATTTATAGATAGCTGTTAACCTACACTTCACAGGGGTTTTTTAATGTATACTTCTACTATCAATATATGAGAGTATTTGCTTTCTTGTCTTTGACAGTTGAGAATTCAACCAAATTTTACAGTTTCATCAATCTGATATGTGACAAATGAGACTTCTGTGTAGTTTTAAATAGCATTTTTCTTATTATTTTTAAGGCTGAACTTTTCATTTATTTGAGAATCATTTGTATTTATTTAGTCACATCCATGTCATACTCTTCTATTGCATTTTTGATACTTTTCTTCCTGCTTCTGCATGCTCTTTTTATACTTCAGAACTTAATTCTTTGCTGGTGTCTGTAATGCAATAATTTTCCTAGTTTCTTATTCTTTTGATTTTTCTTTTGGCATTTTTTTTCTTTGCAGACTTTTGAGTTTTATATGTCAAATTTAACCACCTTTGTCTGGCTTTACGGCTTTGAGTCATAATTATAAATGTCTTCCCCATCCAGGCTGTAAAATTAAATCATGTTTCCTCTAATATTTTTATAGTCCCACTTATTTTATATTTAAATGCTTGATCCATTTGGAATGTATTCTGGTTTATGAATAGAAAGCGGTTTGGATCCAATTTTATTTTTTTCTAGATGAATATCCAGTTGTCTCAATATTATTTATTAAACAGTACATCTTTTTTTTTTTTTTTTTTTTTTTTTTTTTTTTTTTTTTTTTTTTTTTTTTTTTTTTTTTTTTTTTTTTTTTTTTTTTTTTTTTTTTTTTATCACAGATTTGAAGTGCCAGTTTATCTAATACTAAATTTCAATGCTTGGGTCTATTTCTAAACTTTTGGTCCATATGTTCAGTTATTCACCACTGTGATCAAATATTAGAAATTTTATAACACTACTATGTACTAATACTAATAAAATATGCTATAACTTATTATACTTTTTCTGGCTATTTATATTTATTTTCCATATTTTTGTTAGACTTATCTTGTCTGGTAACCTATCCCTAGGCAAAAACATAAAAATTGTTGGTATTTTTATTGGAATATTAATATTATAAATTAACTACTGGATTTAGCATCTTTATGATGTTAAGTCTTTCAAAGACCGTTTTTTCCAAATGTTGAAGACTTCCTTTGTGACCCTTAAAAATGCTTAGAAGTTTTCTTCCTGTAGAACTTTCACATGTCTTTTTAAAGTTTATTCCTAGGTAGTTTCTATTTCTTGTTAGATCATATACATTTTCCTTTCATTAAATATTTTATCTTTGTTTTTATACATATGTATTTTTAAAAATTATCATATAGTAAAACTGACTTTCCTTTCAGTGTGTAGTTTTATTAACTTAAATACCTGTATAGGTCATGTAACCGCCACCACCACAGTTGGGGTACAGAACAGTTAGTTACATCATCTCAAAAACTCCCTCATGCTATTCTTTCATGTCCTCTCCCCATCTCAATCTCTGGCAACCATTGGTTTGTTCTCCATTACTACAGCTGTGTCTTTTTGAGAGCATTCCATAAATGTAATTCTACAATATACAATCTCTTGAGACTGACTTCTTAACTAAGTACAATACTAAGATTCATCTAAACTCATGTGTACCATGGTTCATTAATTTTTATTGCTCAGTAGTGTTTCATTTTATGTTCATTGGATGGACATAGCATAGTTTGTTTACCTATTCAACTACTGACAGATATTTGGAATGTTTTCAGTTTGGGGCACTTATAAATAGAGATACTACACAACATTCAGGTACAGGTTTTTATGTGAACATATGTTTTTCTTTCTTTATAGTAATGCCTAAGAATGGGACTAATAAGTCACATAATTTTATAAGAAATTGCCAATTATTTTCCAGAGTGGCTTTGCCATCTTGCATTGGCAAAATTCTTGCTCTAGTTGCTTTGTAACTTGTCAGAACTTGGTATTGTCAGTATTTTAATTTTCACCTTTCTAACAGGTGTGTACTAATATCAGAGTTGTTTTAATTTGCATTTCTCCAATAGCTAATGATGTTAAACATATTTTGTGTTTATTTGTATACTTTTATTATCTTCCATGAAGAATTCTGTCCAAATTATTTGCCCATTAAAAAAAAATAAACTTTATTTTAGAATAGATTTATATTTATAGGAAAATTTCAAAAATAGTACGAAGAATTCTTGCATATCCCACACACAGTTTCTCTTATTTTTAACATCTGACATTATTATGGTTCATTTATTACATCCAATAAACCAATATTTATATAATCAATGAAAATCTATATTTTATTAAATTTCCTTAATTTTTACTTCCTGTCCCTTTTCTGTTCCAGGATCCCATCCAGGATACATTATTATTTAGCATTCATGTCTCCTGAGGTTCCTCAAACTGATGATTTCTCAGACTTTCTTGTTTTTTGATAACACTGTCCATTTGAGGAGTACTGATCAGATATTTGGAACAATGCTCCTCAGTTTGGATTTGTCTGATATTTTCCTCATGGTTAAGACAGGTATTATGGGTTCTGATGGCTTTGTTCATTTTTAATAGGATTTTTTTTTTAAAATTTCAGGTTTCTTTATATGTTATAGTTACAAGTCTTTTGTCAGGTATATGATTTACAAATGCTTTTTCCCTGTCTATAGCTTGTCTTTTCATTCTTTGAACAGTGACATTCATAAAACAAAAGTTTTAAAGTTTAATGTAGTCCAGTTTATCAATGTTTTCTTCTGTGAGTAATGTTTTGGTAATCATAAAGAATTTCTTGTATAACTCCAGGTTGTCAGATTTTCTCTTATGTTTTCTTCTAAAATATTTATAGGTTTCCATTTTAAATTTATATATATGATCTAATTAGGGCTAACTGCATCAAATGAAAGGTTTAGGTTGAGGTGTACTTTTTCAATGTAGATGACCAGTTGCTGCAACATTTGCTGAAAAGGCTACCTTGTTCTATTGAACTGCTTTTGCATATTTATCAAAAAAATCAGATGACCATTTTTATGTATGTATTTTTGAATTCTGTCTTCTGTTACATTGATCTACAAGTTTATCCCTTCACTAATTCCATATTGACTTTATTACTGTAACTTCCTAGTAAGTAAGTATAGTAAGTCTTAAAATTGAGTGGTATGATTTATGCAGCTTTATTCTTTTTTGTTGTTTTAGCTATTCTAGGATCTTAGTTTTTCCACCTACAATTTAAAATCAGCTGAGGTATGGCTAGAAAAAAATACTACTGCAATTTGAATTGTTACTACATTAAATCTACAGGTCAAAGTGTGAAGAACTGACATCTTTATCATGTGGAGACTTTTAATTCAAGAACACAATGTGTTTTTACATTTTTTTAGCATTTATTTTATCATTATTTTGTAGTTTCTAGCATATAGATCTTGTACATTTTTGTTAGATTTATACTTAATTACTTCTTTTATTTTTTCAGTAATTGTAAATGATATATATATATTTAAATTTTAGTACACAATTGTATATTGCTAGTATAATGAAATACAATTGACTTTTGTGATTTGACCTTATTCCAGCAACCTCGTTAAACTCGTTAGTTCTAGGATTTGTTTTTGAGTCTCAATAATTTAATATAGATTATTTCATTGAGAACAATGATTGTTGTATTTCCTCCTCTATTAATTGATTGATTTATTTTTTGTTTACCATATTGCACTTATTGAAAAGACTTGCAAACCTATGTTGAATGGGAGTGGTCAGGGTAGATTCCCTTGACCCTGATCTTACCAGCAAATCATTTGGTCTTTCACCACTAAATATGAAGGTAGCTTTAGATTTGTTTACGCTTCTTTTCTTAGTTTTTTGACATTTAAAAAAATAATGAATGAATATCATATTTAGTCAAATACTTTCTCTGCATCTATTTATATAATTGTGTAGTTTATCTTCTTTAGTCTATTTACATTGATGAGGTTTACAAATATTGAACCAGAATTGAATTTCTGTGATAAAATCCTAAATGGTCATGTGTATTATTCTTTTTTAATTATTGCTTGATTTATTTTGATAATATTGTCAAAAATTTTGTTTATGTTCATGAGGAATATTGGATAATAGTTTCTTTTCTCTTCCTTCTCCTCCTCTTCCTTTCTTCTTTTCACTTTTTCTTCTCCTAGTCCTTTTTCCTCTCCTCTCACTCTCTCTGTCAGGTTTTGGTATGAAGATAAATCAGGCTTCATAAAATAAATTAGAAAAAGGTCTTTTCTCTACTATTTCTGGAAGAAATTATGTATAATTGGTGATATTTTTTCATTAATGTTTGATAGACTTGTTCAGTGAAAACATCTGGACCTGCAGACATTTTCTCTAGAGGTTTTCAGTAAAAATTCAATCTCTTAGTTACAAGACTATCAGGATATCTATAACTACTTCATCCTGGGTGAGTTTTGTTAGTTTGTGTTTTTTGAAGAATTGGTTCATCATTCCCCTTTTTCTAGTTTATGTACATAAGTAGTATTCTCTTCATATCCTATTAAGGTATCCAGGGTCTGTAAGCCACATCCCCTTTTTATACCTGATCATAATCATCTGTGCTTTCTTTTTCTGTTAGTCAATTTTGCTTTGTTTATCAAGTTTATTCACCTTTTCAAAGATCTAGATTTTGGTTTCACTGACTTTCTGTATTGGTTTTTGGTTTTCAATTTCTTTGCTTTCTTTCCTGATTTGTGCTTTCTTTTTTTAAATGGCTTCCTAAAGTTTAATTAAGTTTAATTAATAATCTTCCTAAAGATTATTAATTTTAGTTTAATTAAGATTATTAATTTTAAACTTTTTTCTTTTTTAATGTAATTATTTAATAATATAAACTTTCCTTTTATCATTGGCTTGAGTGCACCACACAAATTTCCATGTGTATTATTTTCACTTTCATTTAGTTAAAAAACTTTAATATTTATTGAGACTTTCTTTTTTGACTCATAGACTATTTAGAATTATGTTGTTTAATATCTAAGTGTGTGAAGATTTGCTAGACATATTTGCTATTAACTTCTTGTTTAATTCCATTATGGTCAGAGAACATATTTGTATAACTTCAATTATTTTAAATTTAAGGATGTTGTATGACTCAGGATATGTTCCGTGTGCATGTGAAAAGAAAAACTATTCTGCTGTTTTGGGGTGTACTGTTCTGTAAATGTCATAACTGACCAATTGATCCAATTGGTTGATGGTGTTTTTCTTTTACTTTAGCTTGTTTGTGGTCGAATTAGCCTCTTGAATTTATAAGTTTAAGTCTTTTGCCAAATTTGGGAAATTTTCAGCCATTATTTCTTCAAATGGTTGTTCAGAACTGTTCTCTTTCTCCTATCTTTCTGGGGTTCTGATGATTAGATAGATAGATAGATAGATAGATAGATAGATATCATCATCTCATAGGCCCCTGAGGTTTTGTTCATGTTTTCTCTGTATTGTTCAGACTGGATATTTTTTCTATCGCTTTATCTTCAAGTTCACTGATTTATTTCAGTTGTCTCTCCTCTCCATTCTGCTACTGATTTCACCTAGTGAGATTTTAATTATGATTCCTGTATACTAGGGTTCTAAAATTTCCATTTGTTTCTTCTTTATACTTTCTATTTCTTTCATGACTCCTTATATTTTAACATTTGTTTTAAGAATATTAATGTTGTTCATTTAAGCATTTTTAGAATAGCTGTTTTGAAGTTCTTGGCATATAATCTCAATATCCATTTTATCTTATTGTTGGCATCTATTATTTTCCATGCAAGTTGAGATTTACATGGTTGTCTACCGAGTAATTTTGGCAATGGTGTTGAAAGAACATGTTTAGAGACATGTAATACTCAAAGATTCTATAAATACTTGTGTCATGAGGCAAAAATAAATAAATAAAAGGTAAAATTTGTATTCTTGATGATTTACTAAAGATTCCTTTTTGGAAGATTGTACTTTAACAATTGAAACTACAACAGTCTACAGCCATGCCACCCTGAACAAGTCCAATCCTGTTTGATCTCAGAAGCTAAGCAGGGTCAGGCCTGGTTAGTATTTGGATGCGAGACCACCTAGGAAGACCAGGTGCTGTAGGCATAAAAAATAAAAAATAAGGGACTGTAAGCTGACAAGGTCCTTGCAATCTGTGAGGTCAACCAAGGGTTGCCTTGCCTAAAAATAAAAACAAACAAACAAAAAAAACTACAACAACAGTATCTTATTTATTAGGTCTCAATAAGAAAATATGCATCATTAGTTATAGCACTAGAAAACAATGAATTCTCAAGACTACCTGAGACTTCAGTTTTTGTTTTAGCTTAATACCATGTTTCTTATGTGCAGGACAATTTGAAAACAGTCAGTTAATATCATATTTTTTGTTTTTATTATCAAGTATAATTATTTTATCTTCTAGTGGCATGATTATTTATCTTTAGCATGGTACTACATAAAAGCAAAGATGAAATTTTTCCCCTTTTAGAGAACAAAAATAATTTCTTCTCCATACATAAGAGAACTACCAATTCTTCCCTTCTAAAAGGTGACTAGGAGCAGGAAGAGTGCACAGGGCATGAGTGGCTTCTCTATAAATCTTGCTAACTCACGTAAGACTTCCCCTGCATCTGTATAGTTAGAAATTGATACAAAGAACAGATTTTGCTAGGATGATGGTGACAGTTTTGTAGGAGAAACATGGTTTTCTACTTGCCCAAATGAAAAAAAAACAAAAACTATGAAGGAAGACAAAAAAAGAGAAAAGACATAAAAGAAATAAAAGAAAGAAAGAAAAAAGGAAGGGAGGGGAAGATTGAAGGATGGGAGAAGGGAGGAAGAGAGTAGGGAAGAAGGAAGAGTGGTAGGGAAAGAAGGAGGGAGGAATAAAGAAAGAAGTTGCCTCACAACTGACACAAGCATGTCTTTCAATTGAGACACAAACATCTTTACATTTATTGTAACCACGGCCATTTGGTTATGCAGTCTGAGGTCCAAATATCAGTTCTGCCATTTCTAGTTCTGTTGTATGACCTTGTTCTCTATACTGCTTGCTTACCTGGAAGACAAGGGTTATAGCACCTCCCCTTCAGGAGTTGTTCAGAGGTTCTATAATTATGTTAAAGGTTAAACCAAACATAGTGCCTAGCACAGAGTTGACAATAAATAAATGATAGATTTCCTTCTTTTCTTCTTTACAAGAAGCAACTCTATTTATTCTTAAATAAATTTATCACATTTAGAATTGCTTCAAGGAAGAATTCTAAACTTCCTGCAATAACTAATTTCAATGTTACATATGAAAAAAGTCATAAAAATCTAAGTGAATGTGAGTAATGTCTACCTAAAAAGTTTTTGAGATTTACCAAAGTACCTTTTCTTGTTAGTCATTGATATAGCGCAGAAATACTTACAGGTAAGATAAGATAAAAACAGCTCAAACAATGAAGAAATACCTAAATAAATCTGAACTACTTGACATTTTTGGGATGGATGGCACTGATAAGATTTTTAAATGAAATTAATGTATCTTTGGCAAATTAATTATTAAGAGACCTTTAGTACTGTTAAGAAGTTTTACAACTTAATGAAGATATGAACTACATATTTGCTATATCCAGGAAAAAAACATAATTCTCACTGAAGGAATTACAATAAAATTAAAAACTTTTGCTTAACAATTTAGATGATGAACTAAAATTTTATCTTAAAGAGATAAATAATGTACTTACTTCTAAGATTATGAAGTAACATATCTAGTAAAGTCATAAATTTTGAATATTGAATAATAGAAAAGTCCATTTCTCTAGCCCACAAAAATCCAGATGTGTAATAATCTAGGAGAATGGCTTCTTTTAAACAGGTTTTAAGTTTTTTGAAATTCAAAAACGTTGCCAGTTTTCTGTAACAAAATGAAAAATCCATGTATTAAAATCAGATTAAATACTGAACAGATCCATTTTTAAGTTTTGAAAACAAAAGTATTTTTCTTGAATAAAAATTCTATGTCTATAATCTAAAAGTATCTATAGTTATATCTAAATCTTAAATCCAAAATGACATTCAAAAAAGAAACAGAGAGAAAGAAAGAAAGAAAGAAAGAAAGAAAGAAAGAAAGAAAGAAAGAAAGAAAGAAAGAAAGAAAGAAAGAGAGAGAGAGAAAGAGAGAGAGAGAGATGGAGGGAGGGAGGGAGAGAAGGAGGGATAGAGAGAGAAACAAAGAAAGAAAGAGAAAGGGAGGGAGGGAAGAAGGAAGGAAGGAAGGAAAGGAAGGAAGGAAAAAAGCAAGCAAGCGAGCAAACTTTTTTTGGTCTTCTTCCTCCACTTCCTCTTTATTCTTTTCTAATTCTCCTCCTTCTCCTGGTCTTCCATCTTTGAAGTATAGTAACTTTACTAGTATTTTTTTCTCTGAAATTCGATGTTTTAAGTCTCTTTTCTTTCTGACAATGTTCTGGAAATAGATTGTTAAATATATATTTTTAAAGAATTCAATTATGTGTATTTTACTATTTTTTTTCTATAGCTATAATTTTTAACTTTCAAAATTTCTTCAAATTCATTTCCTTTTCATTTTATATATTTTTCTCATTACTGTCCTCTACATCCATAGTGTTTTCAGCAGTGTTAATTTTCCCTTCGGCTGTTTAAAAATTTTTGCTCTGCAAGATTTTTTCTTTTCTATTTTTTTTTACATTTATCATCTTTTATTTCTTATTCTCTCTTCCTTGAGTTTTTATGTCTGTTTTATGCTCTTGTGATGACTGCTTCATAAGTTCTTAAAATTCATAATAAATATCTGATTATATATTTTATCTACTCATGGCTATACTTTTTCTGGTGTATTTTCTTTGCCTGTAAATTCTTTTTCCTGTTCTTCAACTTTTTTTTTCTTGTAATGTAATGTCTTTGTATGCATATTCCTTGTTTAGTACTCAGACCTGGCCATGTTACAAGTTATTTTCTATGTGAAATAAGTTGTGCCAATGATTCTAGTTTTTACTTTTTTTCAATTAGTAGGTAAAAAGAAAAAATGTAGGATAGGTTCACCTTACGATAACATACACGATCTATTTCTGGTAAATATGGGAAATATCTGCTTCACACCTGTACATCTTGGCCCTTGCTATTGCAAACAAGGGCTGTTGGAGTGGCATTTCAGGGTTTTCTCCTCATCTAGGAGAATCAGTATATTTTTAACTCATTCTAAGATATTCAAATATGTATATCCTAGTACTTTCTCTTGCACTTCTGCTTGATCTATAATGCTTCTGGCATTCAGCCTCACATTTTGTGGTTTGGACTTTCAGCGTTCTCCTTGTTTGGAGATGAAATTGGTATTTCCTTGTCATGTGATTTCTAAAGGAATATGTGTGTGTGACAACTTTATACTGACATTTGCAAAAAAGGAAAGCTTTATTAATCATAATATTGATATAAATGATATAATCAGAATAATAAACATAGCAGGATTAAACAAGTCTAGGAACAAATAAAGCATATATTGTGTTAAACTAACTCTTTAACATCCACTTCATCTACAGTGGGATCAGTGTAGACTTCAAACACTAGAGTGAGTTCAGATTCTTCTAAGCCGACCATGGTAGTCTCAGCCCCCTTCCCACCATGCCATATAATGCCAAGCCCTATTGGTATTCTCTACAATAACTACTAGTTTATGGTGGGCACATTCCTAAATTATTCTAATTAATTTATAACTAAGGGTAAGGTTCATTTTCTTCTGTGGAAGAAAAATATAATAAAAGAGTAAATAAGTAGGTTTGATTGCTACTGGTAGCCATCTTATAACCATAAAAAACTCAGTTCTAAAATTATGCCTCATTTTTTGATGATACTATTGAGGCCTTGAGTTAACCAACGCTGGAGTCAGTCTATTTCTGAATGCCCTGTTATTTGATATTTTACATATACATGTATTTGTGTCTGTATATAACTTTATTTTTAAGTCAATATAATCAGTTTTTTGTTACATGTAACTAAAAGCATTCTAAGTGATATATTTTGTCAAGCACACAACTCAAGTGGTGGATGCATATATGAATAAGCAGACATTCTGAGGGAGGGGAGGTTATCTTACTAGCCACACATCTTCAATTTGCATTGGCTATCAGTCAGCAATATTTATTTTTCCATGTTTAATGTACAATATCATTTAGTCTTAAGTGAAAGTCAATAAGAAAACTTCTACATTAATGAAAACTTGTTGTATTTTAATGGAATCAATAAGTAGGTCAATGGAACAGTGAGGAAGCCCAGAAACAGACCCAATATATATGGGAAGCTGGTTTATGACAGAATGTATTTCAAATCATTCTGCGAAAAGTATAAACTCTTTAAAAATGGTGCTAGGAGAACTGGCTGTCCATATAGAAAATAAAATGCTACCTTACCCAATGCATTAAAGTAAAATCCAGGTGAATTAACTAAAGCAACAACACAAGTTAGTATTTTATTCTGGAATCACATTCTTTTGACTCCTTAAATTCGGTTACTTGTCACCACTGACTGCTGCTGCCTAGAGTTGCGAAGAAAAAATTTAAGACTTGCT
The DNA here is from genome assembly GCA_004027375.1 of Macroglossus sobrinus. NCBI lineage: Eukaryota > Metazoa > Chordata > Mammalia > Chiroptera > Pteropodidae > Macroglossus > Macroglossus sobrinus. The sequence goes on from PVKZ01000300.1 coordinate 290,363, forward strand.
TGATTATTTTCCTCTCTAGATCACTTTCTTTATGTCAGAGAAAAGATAATGCATAAAGTTTTTAAAATTAAAATATTAAAATCAAAGCTTTTATTTTATGAAGCTTAATTTTTTTTCTGATGCTCTATGTTGGATGTATATTCAAACATCTACTTACTATAATCTGCAGTTTGTCTAAGTTTTCTTAAATTTGTTTTCCACATTACTGGCTTAATTTTCAGCAAGATAAGTTTTATTCTTTAGTTTCTTACGTTAGTTCTAAAAGGTTTTTATTTACGTATTTTATAATTTTTTCTTTAATCTCTTGTTTTATGGAATCAATGCCCTTTTTAATCATTGGCTTTTATCTAAAATTTTTTTCTGTTTCCAGCAGTCAGTCTTCCTTCAAGTGAACTCTTCCTCTGCCATCTCCATGCTATTCTTAAAAAATTAAGTATTTTACCTGAATAGTTATGTGTTCTTTACTTTTATTTATTTATTTTTCAATGTTTGATTGTATATGAATGAAGGCAGCTATTTGCCAGAGAATATTTTGGTAAAATTTCTTTGATATTCCTCCACCTTTGCTCTCCCCAATATCGCCTGTACCTCTTCCCCTAGGTACCATATGAATCTTAACCTTCAACTTGAACTGCAGGGCTAAATATTTACCATTTCTATTCTTTGCTCAGTCATTTCACCCCAAAGGAGATTAAGCAGGCAGGCATTTTAGCAAGATGCTGCTATGGTTTGAATGCAGTTTCCATGCCTTACTGCCAAATTTGTAAGCTTTTCCTCTGGGAATAAGAGGAGATGGAACAAGAGAGAGAGAAGAGATGGTCACAGTTGTCATATGAGAAAATGTAGGAAAAGAGAAAGATGCTTAATAGTGACTTAGGAGGTTTTGCTGCAGAGATATCTGATGTAACCATCTCACCAAGAATTTTAGTAAAAATATTACATTATTATTGTGTGCTCTTATAATTGTAATGCATTTCATTTTTCAAATATGACGACATGCAGAAATCAGCCTTAGGGCAAGAACTGAACAGCTGATGGAGGCTCAGTTATAGAAAGGGTATTAAAAGATCTCTTGGTGTTATTTCTGTGTTTAAGTAGTTATTTTCAATTTAGTCCCTTTTTCAAAAAAGCTTTGGGCAGATCCATAAATAAAATCAGGGTTATATTAAAACAGGATAGTACTTAAGAGACCATGAGAAATGTACAGACATTTAACTTTACTTGACATGTACTCCACAAATGTTTTAATGATACTTTAATATTTTGTTAGATGCTATAAATTTTTAATTTAAAAAAGTAGGAAAATGTACTTACTCTTATAATTTATTTAAATAGGTTTATAGCTTTGCAGACTACATGATTTTGGTATACTCCTATATCTAGTGACAGGACACCTAAATCATGTTTCTGTTATGTTGAAAGGTATATAATTCATTTGTAATAACATTATTTTAAGTGAAAAGTGAATGACTGCAAATATTTCAGGATTACTGTTTCAAAAATCGTATTTAAAAAAACCTCAAGAAAATTACTTTCCAAAGATATGGTTCCTCACTCACCACTGGTGTCATTTATCCAAAATCAGTGTCTTAAAATTTCAGAAAAATTAAGGTGAATTCTGTTAAGACAGTCTAAAAGGTCAAACTATGTTGAACCTGGTTGTTTCCATACTGCTAACTTCTGGATCACCCTGTGTATCATTTCCTTTGTCCTAGACCTTACCTCTTAAAGATTAAAAATTATTTCTGAATATAGATATTTAACAACAAAGAGAATCAATAATTAAAAAAAATTAAAAATTGTCACAGAAGGTATGATACATAGTACAACTTAAGACGTGGTAAGAAATAAGTCTAAAAAGCATTTGTTTGCAATACCTTCTATTTAATATTAATTACATTTAATATAATGTCTTTTGTTTAATGTTTAATAAAAATAAGTTGTAAACTATATTAAATATCTATCATTTGCATCATATTATTTTGCCTAGTATTAAACATCTATATTTTCATTTCAATGACCAACATCATTTGAGATTATCTACTAATGGAAAATAATATTTTAATAATAGGTGATACAAATAAAATATATGCATTTTACTAATCAATTCTGACGCTAAAAGCCATAATTCCCAATGAGCATTCATGTCTACAAAAATGGTAAAATCACCATGAAATATTTGTTTAAAAATTAATGAAATATTTTGTTGACTAATACTTAAAAATTCAGATAGTCAGCAGTACAGCCAAATCAGGATTTCTAGCAGGATTTGCAGGCACTGGGGGCAAAGAGCATCTTGGGAAAAGGCCTGTCAGTGTCATTCACCTGCTCTTAATATGCCTTCATTTCTTGGATTTCTCTTCCAGCCAGTACATCTGTCATATTTCCTTCACGGTAGTAAATCACCTCTATTTCATAATATTTGTGAGATCTGCAAATGATAACCACTGACAGAGTCATTTTCTATTTGTCCATTACAGTCCACAGTATCCTGTTAACACCTGGAGAACTGGCCTGCAGAAATCTTAAGCTGGGACATTACAATCCAGAACATCACATCATCTCCACTCTCTACACATTACAGCCAATCAGGCTTACATTATTAGAGTGAGATGATTTTTAAAATGAGTGATTACTAGAAATACCCATTAGAAATTTGCATATTGAATATATCTGACCAGAGTTCTAAGTAAATGATCTGTTATAGAAATCAATGGTCTTATGAATGAGATGTACATATTCTAGAATTATTGCCTATAATTTCAGTTACGCTCACATTTTTAAGCAAAATGTATCAAATTAGAGTACTTAGTATAGCTTCCTATCCAATAAAAACCATAGGTGGGTGGCTAATATTCTGCATTTCCAAAATAATAAAATATATTGACTATTAATATTACAGAAAATACAACTTAACTCTTTTCCTGATAAGAAGACCTAAAGGTTCATGTGCATATTGACAGTTCTATGAACGAAAGAGAAAAGAAGCAAAAAGCTGCTTTTAACAATAAATCCCTACTTGACAAGTTGGTTTTAAATGCATTTTTCTCAGAGTCTGGAGATTGTGTGTGTGCGTGTGTGTGTGTGTGTGTGTGTATACACAACATAACAAATATTTAGAAAAATAGTTTAAAATGTATAATAATATATCCTGGTCATTTATAGATAGATGCAGAAATAAAACTGTTCTATACTCGGCTGCAATATTGAAAGTCTTACTTTTGAACTCCATCTATGTCCTCTCTTAGCATTTCAATGATTTGGGTAACTGAAAGAAACTCTGGAGACAGAATCTTTTCATGTTCCTGGAATTCAGTATCTTTCTGTCAAAGGAAAAAAAAAGTAGAATGAGTTACTTCAATCACAGGTTTTACATATTAATCCCAATGATATCAAAATCTGTTTATATGATAGTCTAGTTGCTAATGGGAAAAAAATTGAAAATGATACCTTTCTTCTGAAAAGTCAAATGGCTAGTCAATCTTTTTTTTTGCATATTTAAAACTGGGTGATGGTTTTCAATTAAAAATGTTTTTGAATATGTACATATTCCTAATTAAATCTGGGGCTCAAAAGGAGGCAAAGACATGTAAGAAAGACTTCCTAGCCTCGAGAAGCTTAATATCTAGTGGGAGGCACAAAGCAAGGATGACTTTAAAACAGGAAAATAAAATGGTGAGCCATAAAAAAAAAATATGGCATTCAGTCTAAAAAAAGGGACAAGGACAGGACAAGGAATGAACTTTTGTGAGACTGGGCTAACGGATAATGTCCCAGGTGAATGAATTGGCAATGCCAAGATGCAGCTAGGTACAAGTTTTGTAAATATCAAGTAATTCACAGTGGTGCTTATTAGGGTACAAGTGGAAGACTAGTGGGAGCAGTCAGCAATGAAAACATCGTGGGAGATCTTAAATTTAATAATTTGATAAATATTTATTGAGTGATTACAAGATGCAAGATATTGTGTGAGGAACCATAAACATTTTGGATACTAGCTGGTTGAAAAATGACAAGCTGAAGAGTTTGCTCTTAATAATACAGGCAATAAGGTACCTGAAGGAAGGGTAATCTGTAAGAGGGTGAAGGAAAGACAGCAGCAGAGGAAGAGTTAAATGAAAAGGCCGTAAAAACACTTCAGGAATGAGACATTGGGCCACAACAGGTTCTCAGCAGTGAAAAGGGGTCAATGCAACATATTATATATGGGAGACTAAAAGAGAAAAAAATGGAGATTTTGTGTTTCTGAACTAGGTGACTGGAAGAAAAGGGTAGTTGGTGATATTCAGGACCTCCAATAGCACACATATCATCCTTGTGTGAATTAGACAAAGACATCCTCTCTAGGTGCAGAAGTGCTAAAAGTCTTAAGGCTGATTTTTGTGCCCTGTGCCCAAGAGCACCATTTGTGAATAGAGTATATTTTCAGCTCTTGCTCAAGCCTCAGCCAAGTTCTTTTATTCAGAGTACAATCTGCAAAACTATACATGGTACTCTTGTTACACAAAATAGAAATAGGAGCTTTGGAAGATAATGCTAGTTTTAAGGAGAGATGACGAGTTTAGTTTTCAGTGGTTGAGTTTATGATGGAATATATCTATCAAGGAAGAAATGTTTAGAGGCTAATTAGAAATGCCAGACGCGGAAAGGTCCAATTTAAAGATGCTAATTTAGGAGTCACTACAAGTGTGAAACTGCCCAAAGACAGAACAAGAAGAGCTGTAAATGGGGATGAGAAAGGAGAAAGAAACAGAGGTAACAGTGGCAGCTCCGCAAACAAAAAGGATTGTGAGTAATTTGGGGAGCTAAAGGGTGAATGTTTTCAATTCAACAAATAGTTATGTATCTTTCCATGTGAATGACTTCCAATAAATAAATAAGAAAATGCTTTGCTATAAATAAGACTATATCTCAAATTTTCTTTATTCTTTTTCCAGACTAGGAAAATCCCAAAGCTAACACTTATTGGTAATGACAATCAGCTTAATGTTTGTATTGAATATTGTTATATTTCTATTTTTTAAAATCTCATTTAGAAATAAAATATGCTACTTCATTAGTTATTTTTTTTGTAAACTAGAGTTAGTAAATTATCCTAAACTAGGTCATTCTGTTAGATAATAATCTCAATAAGACAAAAATACCATAGTATTTAATATATAATACTTTGCACCTAATAGGCACTCAGATACTTGTAATCTAATTAAATGCACTCCGTTTTTAGATGCTAGTACTTTAGTCCATTATATATGGCTATATATTTGTTTAAATGTTTGTTGGATATATATGTATATGTTAGATATATATGTATATGTATACACACATAATATATATATATATAAAATACATATATATAATTTTATTAGTAGTAGTAAGGTATAATTATTCCTGTACTGTCAATGCCAGTACAGACTGTAAATTCCCTAGGGATAGACTCTCAATCTTTTTACTTGTTTTCAGAATTCTGCAGATCCTACTTATGTCAACATAGATTGTTAATAGACTGAATTCATCTCCATCATATGATGACACTGTTGTGTGATGCAGCATGATGAAAAACAGGATTTGGAGCTGGAAATCTCGTGAGGTTTGACTACTGATTAATTTTGTGACTTACAGCAAAGTCATTTGAATCTAAATTTGGATCCATGTTAAAAAATCATTTTATGTTTTAATATGCACAAGATTGCTATCATTATCAATAATTAATAAAGATATACATGAAAGGCACATTATACAGACATTCAGATCAATTTTATTAGATTTAAAAATTTTCTGGATAGGAAAAATAGGTCACACAGGAACTACGTGAAAGAGAATATAATAATCTTAATCTTTTGTACAATAACAATTCTAGCTAAGATACCTAATATTAGTGCTTCATTTTTACTAAAACTTGATAGCTTAACATAATCATCTTGTGGAAAGGTTGCCTCTGGTTTTTTGTTTTCTTTGTTTTAAATTGAATTCCTGGACCTAGTTTAAACTAGAGCTCTTTTTTATTTGTTTGTTTATATACTACCTTGCACTAGAAAGGATATGAGGTGGTTAAAAATCTTTAATTGTTCAACACATACATTCTGATTTGTACAAATTAAAGATATACTAGAAAATTATGAATAGGCTAATAAAAATGTGAATTTGTAACCAGCTTTCTGTGTAAAATTACATCTCTGACTAGGAAAATGTTAGCTAAACTGCACTGTAACTCATTTTACTCCACCACCTGGTGGATTTCAGCAGTTATTCCAGAAACAATGAAATTGTAAGCCTCATATTATTTGCCAGATACGCTTTCCTATGATTTTTTAAATCTAATGTCACCTAAACCTGCCACACTGTATATATGTCTTTCTTCTAGAATTTAAGCTCTCTGGGGACATCCATCACTAGTAGTGTCTTAAAGAGTCTTAATACATGTTCATTAAAAGAAAGATACATTTCACCAAAGATGACTAAAGAGGGGTTCACAGTCATAGAGAAAAGAGTGATTTATAATTTCCACACTGTGATAGGCTTTCTTCAAGCCTGAAAATAAATGAACTAAGAAGCAGCATTGTGTTGAACCATGTTAGAGCTTGAGGCTAAGGAAAAAAAAATCAGTAATACTAATGCTTTATTTAAAACTTTGATCCATTATGATTTTTTTACATTAACTTTGATTTTTTAAAAAATATTACATTAAAATAGAGTTTAACTTGACTCTTGAATTTTTTGGCATCCCTTAAAATTTTGCCTTAGGAGAGTGCCTCACTTGCCTCACTATAGTCCTGGTCATGCTAAAGAGCTAATTTAAGAAAAAGAAGAAAAAAAATAGTTGAAAGAAGGATAAGTAAAAGCAAGAGTTAGTTATTTAAAACAATGAATTAAATAGACAAATCTTTGGCAAATGTGATTAAAGAATAAAAAATAAATAAATATATGTTGCAGTAAATGGAATTACATTTAAAAATGATAAGAAAATGAGTGATTTCCCAGGAATATGTAAGTTATCAAATTTGACAAGGGGTAAGAGAAAAAAATGGAACTGACGAAACATGAAATAACTGGAAGTCTATGTTTTAAAAGTCACCATGCCTAATAGTTTTACACATGAAATTCTAGCAAACAAGAACACATGAATTCTAAGTCTAATAATTACAGACTATAGATCATTCACTTTTAAGAAGCCAATATAGTGTATACACAAAAATCTGAATTAGCACAAAAAGAAAATTATAAACCAAAACCATTAATAAATTCAGATGCAAAAATTCTAATTAAAATATTATCTGACAAAATTGAATCCAGCAGTCTACTAAAAGAATAATAAGCTATCATTGTAACCAAATTATATTAATTTCAGAAATGCAAGGTTGGATCACCATGAACAACTCTACCACTCTTTATGTCAAAATTAAATGATACAAATAACATGATTATATAAATAAATAAGCAGGCATTGCTAGAATTCAGGGGCAAAACTCTCACTAAATTATGAATAGAAAAAGAATAGCTAAATGTGAAAAATTATTTGCTGAAATATCATATTTAATGGTGAAATAAGTCATTCTCATAAAAAACAGGAACTATAAAGGGATTTTGGCTAGTTACATAATTGTAAGGCAACACACTACAGAGGTTCTAACTAATAAAAAAGAAAACTAAATATGTGGTTTAGGTATTAGAAATGAGGAAATTTAAAAAAATCTTTACTTGAAGATCACATGGTTGCATACCTAAGAAACCTGACATTGTATTAGTATGGTTTTAGCTAATAAGAAATTTGTTAAGATTGTTACATATAACATAAATATATAAAGGCCACTTGCTTTTTTCTACATTAGAAATTAATTAGAATTGAAATGGTAAAAACCTGAGTAAACTATTTTTGGTTGTACATATAGTAAGAAAGGTAAAGGACCTAAAGAAATTATAAATTATGAAAAGTTTAGTAACAAGATTTGATAAAAAGAGGTTTATTGAAAACCTTCAAATTCAAAAAATTAATCACCTCCCTTATTATGAATGTAATGAAATCACAATCTCAAATCTAAATTGTATTATTCTGGAACTCTACATAACAATTTTTGTAAGTTATTATGGAAGCATATATACATTCTGGAAAAAAACAGTGAGAGGGACTTTTCCAAATTAGACAGTAAAGATAAATACAAAATGGTATGACATTGACACAGAATAGAAAAACTGGTCAGTAGAAAAGAGTAAAGAATCCAAAAATGTATATATATATTTGATACAAAAACATGTAAAGATGCATACATACAAGTTTATTTGTGTGTGTTTGTATTTGGATATGCTATTCTGTTCAACTATTTTGTCCATTCTGGTGCCCATTTATGCATACATACAATGTGATAATGGCAGTAAGTCCATTCTCAGTAAGAAGACAGAGGATGGTTTATTTAGTAACCGAAGCTAACCTAATTGATGGTTCATGTCTAGAAGGAAACAAAATTACTCATTTTAAATATATAAGATACATCTGTCAAACACAGATTTTTAGCTGTGTTAAAACCTAACAGTAAATTAAAACTTTAAATATTAGAAAAAAGTTGAAGACTATTTGTGCAATCTGAAAGTGAGGCTAGAGGGAGGAGAAGCAGAGCTTTTAAAATAAGGAAACCCAAAGACCAATAGTAAGAAGACAAACCCATGTTTGTTAATATCTCCACACCTATAGCCAGTATTCTCAAGAGTTTCTCAGTGTCTGATAAATAATGCTACTGTGGTAAATAATGCTACTGTATATACTGTATATATAGGTATATTAGTACTGTTTTCTTAATATTTTAAGCAATATTTTCGTGTCCTCCCCATGTCCCTGCACAGGCTGATCTACACTATGTGCTGTGAATGGCTTCAATAAATATCTCTTAAGTGATACTGAAATTACAGAAACCTGATCATTCTGCTGCTCTAGATGAGCCCCAAGTGTTTCTCACAAACTTGCCAATAATAGAATGGGGCTGTTTTCAAGGTCTGTAGTGACCACCCAATGTACAGAGAATTGTCAATGACCTCTTCCTGGACATGTTGAGGATCTCTAAAACAAATGACATTGATCTTTTCATTCAAGATTAGTTAAGTGTCCTCCTGTGCTGATAAAGCCTCAAATGCACTGAGTAAATGTCATCTATTAGGAGATGTAGTAATACTAGGGGACATTATTCAGAAAAAGCAATTGGGTGGGAAATAATCATTTACATTTTCCTTAAAGTCTCTGACTTGAGCTAAAGTATAGTCCTTTTAATATACTAAATATTAAATACTTAATATACTAAATATACTGCCTAAATGATTACATTTCCTAATTAGTATTTTTGAAGATATTAAGTCAGTTTATGATCAAACTATTGATTAAATTCTAAATATTCATTTATAAATTCATTTACAAATTCACTTGTAAACTCCTTTCACTTACACATCAATATAATGCAAATATTTTGAGATTTATGTCACTTTCCTGTTTTTATGCATTCATACAGTTATCTGCTAAAAGTGTAGTCTTAGCTTTTAGAGGAAGGCATTTACTCCAATGTTAAAGAATCTGGAATGTTGAATTCAGAAAGTTGGCAAGAAGAATTAATACAATGTCACGGGAAAAATATTTTCCTGGTATTGCATTTCATGTCTGCTTGTTCACAGCATCTCATAGATTTCAGTTTATGAATACTCTCTCTCCTGATGTATGTCATACGACCTATGATTTTAATTAGATATCATATTTTATTGAGTGCCTACTATGTGATTGAGGTAACTGGTTGTTTTTATTCTAGGTATTGGCAACAAACAACAAATGGGAAACCTGAGACTATTGGAAGATTATGCTTTCCACCAGACCTGGCAGGAAAAGTAATATTTCACTACTGTTTGGCTCAGATGACTACATGGTCTACTGGCTAAGTCAATTTGGATACCATATTTATTAGAAATGACACAAGGAACCAGATCATGGGGGATCAACTCTGGAAAGAATCTAATTTGAGAAGAATCCTTTGGTGTTTAACTAAAAAGCTGTGGCCTTGGGAACAGATTCTGAGAGAGAGGCGTTTGTCATTTTTTCGATCTAACTCCTGAACCTCCTTCAGTCAACACAAATGGGTAGCTGGCACACCTTGTCATTATAATGAATGACACAGCTTGGTGGATCAACTGTCCTCTCTGTGAACTAAAGAACTCTGTTCTCATTAGAATGGAAAATGGAGTTCCCACAGTGCAGTGTATTAACTGGTAATCTTAGTAACTGAGCACAACTAAGTGAATCAAGTTTCAATTGGATCTCTTCTGTTTGTTACTAAAAGATTGAGCATATCCTAAATTTTCATAGGGAATACCCACTCCTCCAAGAAGTTAACAAATGTGCCAACTGTGGAAAATCATCTAAGGTCTATTAACTAGCTCATTCATCTGACTTATCCATTATAAAAAAGTTATTCCCCCCGCCCCCCACAGCATGGCACTTCTTTGCATCTTAAAAAAACAAACAAACAAAAAAACAACAACAAAAAAACTGTGGGTATTTTTCTTCCTTTTTTTTTTTTTTAAAGTACAGATTCATTAGGACCCCAAATTCAGTCTTCTTAGAAAGGACATTATCTACATGGATAAGTATATGTAAGTGTACACTGACAATTGTGCGTTATCATGTTATTGTATGTATTTAAATAATACAATTTTACTGGGAAATTTCCTATGCCACTTTTGAAATTGTATTACTTATATTAGCAATCACAAGGGAGTAGCTGGTTAGTAACTAGTTTATCACATTAAAATGTGTTTTTAATGTATGCTAATTTCAAAGGCTCATAGGAGAGTCAGCATGCCTTAGCGGTCTGCAAATAGTAATGGAAAGAATCTAGACTGAGAATGACTCTGTCTATCTCTGAGCAAGGCACCGAATTATTGGCTGTGTTTCTTCATTTGTAAAATTGCAGCTAATACTTATCTTGCACAAGGGACTTGGGCATAGCAATGTTAATTATAAAATTATTATTTACCTTTATAGCCTTAAAAAAAACTGTAGAGAAAAAAAACTAATAGGAACAACATGGTGGACTCGGTATGTGAGGACATAAACATTTTTAGTAATATCTGGCATAGCAGATATGTTCTTAATTAAAATCTCACAACACTAAGTTTATGAGTAATTAAAGCTACCTAAAATCCATTTACTATTGAGAGCCAATGTTGGGAGGGGCCTAAAGATAAATCTTTGTTGAGCACAGGAAACCACTGGGGCCCAAGGAATTTAAATAACTTTCCTGAACACAAGTTGATAATGAGCAACTAAGCCATAACCGGAAGGTCGATTTCCAGGTGCTCCTCCTTTGTCCCACCTCTTACCATGTATTCATTTATTTATTTAGAGAAATGGTAAAATAAGAAGGAAAATACCAAGACCTGGCCTTCAAACATTAATCGCCCTGGGCACGCTCCCCACTCCGCAGCCAATTCGCCTGCGCACCCTGCCGGGCGTGCGGCGCCGCCTCGCGACGGGCCTCCGCTGCGGGCCCCGGGGGTCGCGGGGACCGAGAAGCGACGACGTACCTCCGACTCGGGCGAGGATGCACATGGGGTCATCGCCGGGGTGGTCACCCCCCCGGGAACTGTCCCCAAAGACGTCGCCATGATCTCGCCCCAGCGAAGCGGCCCTTCGTCGCCTAGGCAACTGGGGTGGGTCCGGGGCGGCTGGGCTGGGGAACAGATCCCAGCGCCAGGCGGCTTCCGGGTCTGCGGCGCGGGCCGGACCAGTGGGAGGGCTGGGACTCCCTCCCCCGCCCCTCCCCGCCCCGCGCGGGTGCCGGCGCGGGGTGAGGCCGCTGCGGGAGTAGGCCTGCAGGGAAGGCCCGCAGCAGGGCTTTGAGTCGTCCGGTAGAGACAAACTCGTTCTTTTTAATACGAGTGAAAATAGAAAGAGAAAAAAAGCCATTTAAATAACAGCAATGTAAATGAAGTAATATGTGGAAGTGTCTAATGCTAACACATAGCAAGTTCTCAGTAAATATCAAAGTGAGTTATATTATCGAAACTTTACCGTTGATTGACGTTTGAGCTGAAGGAATTTTAATTTTAAGATGTTATGATGTTATTGTGTTTAGAAAGAAAATAGTGTTTATCTGTTATAGATAATATAATACTGAAAGATTTAGCGGTAATGAATTAATGTCTGGATTTACTCCAAATAATGAGTGGAGGGGCATGGAAAATGAATGAAGGTATAGTAGATGGATCAAGATTGGGTACATGGTGGGGGTAGTCATACTATTTATACTTTAGATGTGTTTGAAATTTTCCATAATAAAAACATTTAGAAACAATATAGTATGAGTAGTCCTCCCTGGATGATAATATCTGCTTTGAAAATGAAATGTACTTTGCTTGTATTTACCTGGGGGGTTGATATGCAGAAAGCTTGCTATAAAAATCAGACGTTATTTGAATGCTTCAGTTTTCCCATCTGTAAAATGGCTTAATAACTGCCTCACAGCATTATCGTGAGGATAACGTGTTAATATGTGAGAATGTTTAGAATAGTGTCTGGCACCTATATTGGTAGGGTTAGTATTGGTTTGTAAAGTCAGGTTTCTCCTGACTTTAGTCCATCCTGTACACAGCTGCCAGGTAATATTGCATCATGGACCTTTTATATTCTCCCATTGCCTTTCAGACCAAACTGAACTCTAGCTCTATATAGCCTCATGATAATAGTGCTTTTCCTTTAAATTGTCTCACAGTTCAAATGATGCACACAATTTGTAAACTTGTGTTCATGAATTGTCCCTACTTTTATATATGTTTGGCGAATTGTAGTGTTCTTTCTTTGATATTTTCACTCCTGAAGAAAATGGTTTAGTTCTTAATACAGAATATGCATTCAACAATTCATTGATGACTTCCAAGAGCATTTTAAAAGGTCTACAGTAGAACTTCCTCAATTAGTGGAAATATAGTCAATTTTTAGGATTGCCAGAGTTAATACAAGAACTACCACCTTAGAAACTCATTACACTGTGTAATTTTTTTTTATTATTATTTCTTTCTGAGCGCTACTTCAAAGAAATTGAAAATAGCAAGTCATCTGCTAGGTAAAAACTCTCCACATTCTTTAAAGTTAGCATTTGGTAAAGTGCTAAAACATTTATTTCTCTAAATTGCAGCTCTAATTTTCTCAAAGAGCTGATTTATTTTTCTGGCCTTTAATTGTCCTGCCATTTCTTTGACACTTTTTAGGTTTTCTGTACCCCTTTTTTGGACCCCAGAACTAGATGGAGTACTCCATTAAAGATGGAACCTGTTTTAACAGTGATGGGAAGGTTACCTCAGGAGGGGAGGAATTGTTTTGTAGGAATTCCAATTTTACTGTATTTAATGTATTTTATTGGATAAGTCAGTTTTGAGGAGGCAATTTAATTTTATGGGGCACATTTTTTTTGCCCAGTAAGAAGCACTGTTGAAAACACATTAGCCTGAAGGTTACTTTTAATTTGCACAAGTTGAAGCTGATTTAGCCTCCCACTTCTTTCCTCGGGAGGCACCAACAAGGAAGACAAATCTCAGTAGGCGATATGCTTTCTTACATGGAAAGGTCAGTTAAATCTTCTTTCTCAGGTCTCTTTTGAAGATAAAGGTTTCTAACCAAAGCCTGCAAAATTCCATTTGTTATCTTAGTTTATTGTTTTAGGGCTGGAAGAGAAAAGGAAACATATGGGTCTTGTATTTTACAATTACCTTTTTAAAAGGCCTCTGACTTTTTTACCTCATCATAGCAAAATATGGGGTAGCTTCATTCTGTGATTTGATCACTTGGATTGACTGGCTCTTGTTCTAATGAAAGTACTCCAATCTGTACACCTATAAACCTGTGAGTAGCACATTTTACAAATGGAATTTGATTTTCTTGAAGAAGAGAATTGTTATAATTTCCCCAAGTCAAGTATTGGATGTTTTTTTAAAAAAACAAACAAACAAACATACTTTTAAATGCCAGAGAAACATTAAGAAAAGGGCTAGGTAATTCTGATGGATATTGATGGTCTAGTGTGGCAGTATATGGCAATGAGCATGGACTGTGAGATTTCGGTGGTTTTAGGGAGCAAACATTTCTACCCACTCTTCATGTTCCTGTGTTACAGGCTCATTTTAATTATAAATGAAGTTCTTTAACAATAAACTAATAGTATTAGTGACATTAATAGTTCAAAAACTATGATTCCTGAGGTTTTCAGCCTATTAACTAACACCCATGATAGTCTAAAGTGGATCAGACTGGAAAAACTTCAATTTGTCTTTTAAATGATACTGAAAGACCACAAAGTTCTGGAGGTGGAGTTTAGATAACACATTGTATCTTAGCCTTGCAATACACTGAAATTATTTGATATAGAAAGCAAAATACATTAAAAGCATTTTAATTTGTGATTAATTGCCTTCATTATTTGTAAATTTAATTTTTAGCAAAGAAAGTATTTCACTAGCTAATCAATTTTGAAATATATTTAGTTTTCTTAAACTTTTACCTAATCCTCAAAGCTCGTCTTCTCATTTCCACTTGATTGAAAAAATCAAGTGCCATAATCTAAATCCTATGTGAGAACATTTTAAAGTATAACCTTGATAAAACACTTGGGATATGGTACACTAAACCTACTGTAGTAGAATGCATTCTAAGACTGACTAGTTATTATTAGAGGGTTAATGATTTCTAATAAACAGTTGGTATGATTTTGACTGTTCATGTAGTATTGCAATTTGTCTTCAAAATTCTATATTCTTCCATTGTGATGTATCTGTTGTTTGTCTTTCTCCAGTTATTCCCTTTACAATAGATGCTTATGTTCTTCAGATAAAAATTCTAAGTTTTTTCACCAAATCAGAAACTACTCTCTTTTCCTACTACAGAAAACTCTTTAAGATAGTTTTTAACTTGTTCCTTTTCTTCCTGTTCCAGTTATTGAAAAAATGGTTTCTTTTTCATCATCTCCATGCCCTGCCATCAATCTCTTACTTCCTTTGCTCTCCTAAAGCTGCCCTCTTATGGATTGCTACTGGTCCCTGTCTTCTTGGCATGTGGACATTTCTTGTTTGCCCCTCATATTCACTCTCTACACTGACAATGTGCCCTGGAAGCCTGACCCTTATGGATTTCATCATCTGGATTTCTCACATTCCTTGCCCTCTAACTTGTGGTTGGTTTGGTTGATGGGAGCAGCTGCAGGAGGTTGGAGTGTGGAATGGTGAGGTCTGGGTCATCATTCTCCCCGCTCCCTTTCTGCAGGGTTGTAGATGGGAAGTAGCAGACTCCTACACCAAAGTTCTTGCAGGTCACTGCCTGTCCCTCAGCTTCCCCACAGCTAGAGCTCTCTCTGGGTTTTTATAGTCATGACCCCTTTTCCCCTTCAAGCCTAGGAGTGATGATGGCTCCCCACTGCTTTTAGCCCTGGGATGTTCCCCCTTTCCCTGTTGGCTTCCCTCATGTCTGCCCACATTTTTATAAATAGCTCCTTTACTAAACTTTCCTCAGTTCCCATCTCTATGCCATCTGTTTCCTGCTGTTACCTTGACTGATAATCAGCAAAAATGAACTCCAAAACATTTAATACAAAAGACTGAGTTTGGCTTGTTCAACACCATTGTCCACCACTTAGTGGGGGCACAATGAGCAGTATTGTCTATAAATGACCTTGAACAATTATCTAGGTAGAACTGTACCCTACCTTCACCCACTCTCCATCTGGAGGTGCTGCACTCAAATTCAACTACTCTCAGGATTGATGACAGGTTAAGGGGGATTTAACTACTCATGGGACCTGTGTTAGCCATGTCCTGGGTGGCTGTCTGTCCCAGGCAACTCATATAAACTGCTGGCTCCCCAAATCCTAACTTTCTGATGCTAAGCACCTGAGTAGTTACCCTGTTGACAAGACTTCTTAAAACTTGACTTATAAAAAGGCAAAATAACAGGTCATCTGAGCCCTGGCATGCCTCTCCATGGATGATGTTGAGAAGGAATAGTGTTTTCCTCTTCTCTTTCTTGCTGATCCTGGCCTTGGAGGTTTGACCTTTCCCAATTAAGTTTTATCCTATGCCAGATGATATTGTGGTATTCATTTGGAAACCAGGAGGGGCATACCAGGCAGGGGAGGTTACTTGCAAAAATGCATGTTCAAGGTTCACTTTCCCAGAACACTGAGATTTATAATCTGTATTTGCATGCAAGTTCATTATTTTTATTATTTTCATTTAAAAATTGTTCTTTATTGTAATATTTGCCTTTATATTTTTATCATTCGTTTATGCTTCAGTGAACTACTTTTGAGTCATTAATTCATTTTTGTGGACTAATGTAATTTAATGCAAAATACAAGTTAACAAACGTAAGCAATGACATACATATTAATGCTTCAGCTGACAAAAAGACCACCTGGTTTCCAGAATGTTAGCCAAGGCAGACCAACTCAAATTAAAGTGCAAGTAGAATCTTTAAACGTATTATTTGATCTAACCATAAAGAATTTTTATAAAAGTCAAAATTCATCCTACATTTTACATTTCTGAAATATATATGATCAAAAGAGCCTCGCTGATTTTTTTTTTCCTTCTAAAACTGCCTAAAAGTAACTGGGTGCCACTTAATTAATGGCAGGGGACTCCAATGTTCTTTGAATATATTTTTGAGAAAACTTATCCTGGAGTATCTGGAAAGTGCCTTGACTGAGCAAGCATTGCCCCTGTCTCTGTGCTACCTCCCACCCCACTCCACTTTTAAATATAGTAAGTCTAATTTTACCTATTTTACATAATAGCTTTCTTGTAAATTTTGTTAGAAGGAAGGATTTTGAGTTTTAAAAAGTTTGAAAGCCACTGGATAATCTCCAAGGGATTTTTATCTCTGAAAATTCTATTACAGTATAATTTCCCAAAGCATTCATTGTCTGAAGTGTTCGCTTTGACAAATACACAGTATTACTGTTATTAAACATTTCTGATGTATGTGTATATTTATGGTGCTAGGGAAGTACAATAACATACATTATCTTATTTAATCATCAGAATGCACTGTCATGGTATTCCACAAAGCATTACTTTTGATCAAGGAAATTATTTCATGGCAAAAGAGGCAATGGGCTCATACACATGGATTCACCCATCTTACCATGCCTCTTGTTTCCCACCTCCTGAAATAGATGGCTTGATGGAACAGTGTAATGGCCTTTTGAAGACTCAGTTACAGCCCCTGCTGGTTATCACTGGAACCTTTCCATCTTTCCTTCAATATCTCTCTTCTTGTCCCCTGACCATGTTTCCCAGTGCCTTTGCAATAGCTGCTAATTAATTTAGTGTTCTCCTCTTGGCAAGTTATCAACCAAGGTATATAGTAATAATTAAAGTGTGAAATGATATGGTTAGCACCTACCAAGGATATTTATATGTTACTAAGAGACTCTGGAAGATGGAAAATATTTTTTTGCATCAAATGAATGAAATTTTAATAGAAGATTCTCAAATTATGGAGTTCATATTTTAGAAACAGTTCTTTTCTGGCACTATCTTAGATCTCACCTTAGTGACAGCTTTATCCCACCTCCTAGTGTCATAAGATGCTGTTATGATTTCTTCTACCCTCCACAGCATCTATTGCACTGCTTTGGTAAACATCAAATTAATAGAGCATGATGATGAAAGAGTAAATTAATCAATAGAAGATACTCTCGTAGCTATGGTTATTCCCGATTCTAGTACAATAGCGTAATGTGTTCTGTTTTGTTTTTCTTTTTCTTGGTTGAAGTAATTTTATCTTTTTTCAGTTTAAGTAATTTTATGTTTTTTTCAGACATAAATCACTGTATAAGTTTAAGGTGTATAATGGTTTGACTTACATATATTGTGAAATAATTAACACAAAGGTTTAGTTAGCATCTATCATCTCCTACATTTGATAAGAAAAAAAGAAAAAATGTCTTTGTAATGAGAATTCTTAGGATTTACTCTCTTAAAAGCTTTCACACATGCATCATACAGTGGTGTTCACTGTAGTCATCACAGTGCACATCATATTCATAGCACTTGTGCATCTTATAACTGGAAATCTGTACCTTTGACTGCCTTCTGCCAACTCCTCCTCCCCTCATTGACCCCCGCCTCTGGTAACCACAAATCTAATCTTTTTATACGAGTTTGGTTTTTGTTTTGTTTTGTTGTTGTTGTTGTTGTTGTTGTTGTTGTTGTCGTTGTTGATTTTTAGATTTCACATATAAGTAAAAGCATACAGTATTTGTCTTTTTCTGGCATTTCACTTAGCATAATGCCCTCAAGGTCCACCCATGTTGTTGCAAAAGGCATTACTTTTTATGGCTAAATATTCCATTTTATATATATGTACAAATGTATATACATACATGTGTGTATGTGTGTGTGTATAGATAATCTTTTTTATTCATTCCTCTATTGGTGGATACTTAGATTGTTTCTGTGTCTTGGCTATTGTAAGGAATGCTGCAGTCAGCATGAGAGTGCAGATATCTTTTCAAGTTAGTGTCTTCATTTCCTTTAGATATATTCCCAGAAGTGGAATTGCTGGATTATATAGTTTTATTTTTAATTTTTTGAGGAGCCTCCATCTGGTTTTCCACAGTGACTGTACCAGTTTACAATCCCACCAAGATTGTGCAAGGGTTCCCTTTTCTCCATATCCATGCAAACACGTGTCTCTTTTCTTTTCGATCGTGGCCATTGTAACAGACCTGAAGTGATATCCCATTGTAGTTATGATTTGAATTTCCCAGTGACTAGTGATGATGAGCATCTTTTTATATTCCTGATGGCTATTTGTATATATTCTTTGGACAATTTTTATTTAGGTTGTTGTCAATGGCATAATTTTAAATATTATTTTTCTATATCGCCAACAGGCCCAAGTATGTCTTTTTTCCAGATAAAATGCATATTTGTGTGCCTCCAATTGGGTTAAGCATCCATAATACAGGAATTCATGTTTTCATTGTGCAGCTTTCAAAGTAGCACATAATTTACCATACCATTTACTATTCTATTTTATAATAATAAATAACTAATTTATTTTGTTTTGGAAAGGCTGATTGCCTATATTGTCTGGGAGGCTAGAGCTGCATGAAAAGATTATATGTGGTATTTCTCAAACTATATATCATAGTTGATTGGTGGTTAATGTTTGACTTCCATGTTGTTATTATGATGATAGTTTCACATGCCCATTATGGTGTCACTTTATGGTTGCCAGTATCTAATAGATACAGCTTGAAAACAAGGTAGTACAGTAAAAAGTGAGATTTTTGATCAGCTGGGTAACCTTAGGAAAAATTTCTTCATTTTCGTGTAATATTGATGGTTCTCAAAAAATCATTAAACATTTTTTTAGGCTATGTCATCTAAACTTAGAATGTTTGCATAGAAAAATAAAAATATACGGTTAAAAAAAGAATGGAAGTGGATGGCAAATGAGAAGTAATCTTTAGACTTTAGAGAGAGAAAAAATGGACTCACATAAAAAGACTGAGCCATTGAGTCACACTCCTGTCATTAGGGGTATGCCCAAATGAGATGAGACCAGAGATTTCTAGTAGGTTCTGCTTTGGTTTGGAATTACCCTGGTAATCGTGAGGAGGGTTACTATGACAATCACTTCTTTGGGACCCAGATCCTCTAAACAAATGATACACTGAAATAAGATACATTTTTTCTTTTGATCATTAGACCCTTTGAAAATAGTTGATATCATGGCCATAGATACAAACCTGACTGATGCAAATTGATTAAAATTCAGCAGCTGAATTAGGTATTCAAGATATGTTTAAAATGTAGATTTTTAAAGAACTGGTAGGTTACTCTTGCTAGGCAGCCTCCTCCTGAATACATGGCCATTTTTGATTTGGCAACCTTCTCATTGAATCTTGACTGTGCTGAAGAGAATCGGACTACTCCATAAGTGTTAGAGCCCCATGAACATAGGACCAGGGTTCAAAGATAGCCTAAGGCTACAGGGCAGGATATGGTTCTAATTTCTTGTTGCTGTCGTGTCATTTGGAACCCATTGGCAGATTTGCTGTTCCTCCATTGATTGGACAAGGAAAGGTCCATTTTTGTTGTAAGCACATAGGTTATTGGAACAATTCTACTACCTACTCTTCTCTGGCAGCAGTAGGTGCTATGCTCTACCTGGAGTGGTGAGATACTGTAAATTTTAATTCCCTTTTTTGCCTAGGGAACCTTCCCTTTCTTCTGTACTGGAACCTAGATGATGGAGATGCCCATGAAACTGGTTTGGGTTGTATCCGTACATGAAGAGATAAACTTAACATTTAGCATCCTGCTTCTAATTCCACCTCTAGTGACTAGAGCTTAATTATATGGTTATACTGAGTATTAAGAACATAAAATAGACTAAAAGCAATTATTCTCCACATTTTAAGACTATGTAAAACTGATAAACTATCCTGAGGCAATTCCTTATTATTATTCATTTATTCAACAAATTTTTATTGACTACTGACTTGGCGTCAGGCACTGTTCTAAGCATTTGGTTAAAAATAAAAGACAAAAACTCTTTGTCTTCTCAGAAATTCCATTCTAGTGAGTTAATAATCCTAGGTTCTATTTCAAGATATAAGAACCCACTGATTAGTATTTTGGAAGACTTTTTCTCTATGGGAGTCTGAAAAGTTAAGATCTGCACAGAGCCTGATATATGTGATGCCTCTTTAGCTGGAAATCATATTCTACTTGTTGATAAATAATTGTTTGTTGAAAAGTAATATATGCTATAGAAAAAAAAGAAAACTGATAGGGGATCAGAACTGTGGGGTTGGGAGAATCTGGGCATGTTGCTGTTTTAAGTAAGATGGTCAGGATAGGTCTTAGAGAAAAGATGACAACTGAACAAAGCTTATCATCACCATTATCATAACTAGCATTCTGGCAAACTTCTTTTTGTACAAATATTTTGTAAGTCTCACAGCAGATGTGGTCATTGAAGCTTAAAGGAGTTATTTATTCAGTATTACATAGCTATTTAGTTAGTAGAGGTGATGGAATTTAAACTCAAGACTATCTGATTAGGGCCTGAGTTGCACTCTGTACTATGTTTGAAAGCAGTGGTTTACACACTGTGTTTAGAGGTTGTGATGAAATTTGATTTGATCTTAGTTTTTCAATACATCTATTATTAGCCATATTTTAAAAGCAAAGTTATAAAAACACATTCTCAAATATACCAAAATCCACATTAACATATTTGAAGGCCAAAATCTATTAAATTGTGGATTAGGTACTTTTGTACATATGTGCAAACTTTTTTTTTTCCCCTTGGTACATATATTTGAACATTGTATAAATGTGTCATTGGCTAAGGATATTTAAATTTTGCATGATTAAAAAAACTCAGGTCTTAACATGCTTGTTCAACACAAAATTGTAAAATAGCTCATGTGTAGCATTGAGTAGCATCAAAGACGTCTGCTGGTTACATGTTTGCATCATAGTAGAATTGTTGACAACTCATTAACAAGGGAACCCATAACACATTTATATAAGGTCAAATGAGAAGTAATTCTAGTAAATCTAGTACTGTCAGGTTTAGATGCCTTTTGAAAAAAGCTGAAATATAATTAGTGACTAATGTTGGTTTTAGTTTAACCTCTAAATTACTTAAAGAATATCCTGACACTACAGGGAAGGTTTTTTTTGTTGTTGTTATTTTTTGTTTGTTTGTTTGTTTGTTTTTTGCAACCTACCATTTTCAATCACTTATATAGATCAAGGTTTTTTTTTTTAATGTTATAAAACCAAGTCAAAATAGTAAGATAAAACATTGCTGGAAAAGTCTTATTTTTCTCATTTTTATAGTTATAAATAGATATATAGTAACTAAATGTTTATAGTTATAATAAATGCATACTAAAATAGATTATAGACATTATATTATATAAATAATGTAACACTTTCATCTATTTACATATTGAAGCTTAATTTTTTAAAAATTAGCAAGAGAGAGACATAGGTCAATATCCACAAATATATAAACATGGAAGTAGATTCTAAAATGGCAATTACCTAAGAAATTAAGAAATAATATAGACTGTGCCCATAGTTGCCTTAAATAAAACTAGGAAATATTGCTCCTTTTGTGAATATACATAGTCCAGTAACCAACAATAATTTGTTCTCTTTTACCTATTTTAATCTATATAATTATACCATTGAGGAAATAGAATAGTATAAAAACGATCACAATTTCATTACTCAGACATTAACTTGAGGTGACTGAACTTGGAGGAAGGTTATTGCTGGGGTCTTGGGGGCAAAGGACAGTTCATTAGAGTTTAAGATTGCTACGACTGTGTCCACAGGCTTCCAGATTTTACCACTCACTATTCAACTCACTTGCATACTTACACGGATAGTTCACCTTGGTATCTAGGCAGAATGTAAATTGTGTTCTGCCAGTGATGTGAGAAGTAGGTATTCATAATATCATTTTCATAATTATTACTTTGAGCACTAGAGTGAATTGTTAGGTTTAGATGACTTTTGAAAACAGCTGAAATATAATTAGTGACTAACTTTGGTTTTATTTTCACCTCTGAATTGTTGAATATGTTGAAAATGGTTTTATTTATATGAAAACCATGTCTTAATATGGAAAAATTAAGACATAAAATATGAACCCAAAATTTATTTTGTGTTGAATTAGTAGAATTATTGAAATGGATGTAATAAGAAAATTATTGAAATGGAGGTAATAAGAAAAAGAAAAATCGCCCCCCCCCCCACCCCATAGAAAAATAGACAAGTGTATATACAGGCATATCTCAAAAGAAGAAATATTAAAGAAACACATGGAAGACACTATATCTCAATAGTGATAAAAGGAATACAAGTTAAAACAATCATAACGTCTCTTGCCTATCAAGATTCACAAATGTGTGAGGCAGTGGACACTTAGTGCACTTCTTATGGATACGTGAATTAATAGCATCTTTGGAGGTTCATATGACAATATTCATGAAAATATAAAAGTTTGCATATTTCTTGACTTGGAAATTACATTTCTAGAAATATATACTAAAGATAAAATCACAAATGTCTGCAAATATCATCTATAATATTTGGTTATAATTGTTTATAATCTTAGGGTTGGGGAGAGAGAAATAAAGTAATGCCTACTAATGGGAGAAAATAAAAATAAATAAAGTTAGATCCATAAAGTGAAATTTTATATGGTTACAAAATATTATGTTTGAGAAATTGTTCATGATAAATTAAAAGAGAGCACAGTACAAAGTAAAATATGAACAGCATGATACTCATAATCTATGTATATATAATATAAAATATATATTTAGTAAAAGAACTAGAGGAAGATTCACTAAACTAGTGACATCGGGTGATTTCATTTTGCTTATTTGTACTTTATAGATTTTCTATAATAAATAAGAAATATTATTTTTTACTTTCACAAAATTTACACAAAATTATACAAAAGTGAAGAGACTAGTTTAATGAATCTTCATGTATCTACCACTCCATTTCAACAGCTATCAAAGTTGTTTAAAAATATTTTTTTAAAAAATTCAGTTACCCATAAACCATTGTGCTCAAACCTCCTAGAGCTACTTATTAATTGTAATTCTTCATAAAGAATTTCTCTTATCTTCCCTTGAAAAATATTTTGTTTCTACTGCCCAAATCCAGTTCCCAAAGCATTGGCTTAGTTGCCCTAAATTTTTGTTAGAGAAAGCTGAAAGCATTTCAGTGTTGTTAATAAAAATAGTAAATAATGTGATTTATTTATTTTTTTATCAAAGTAAAAAACACCTCTTTGTTTATTATAATTTCTTTAAATATATAAACTAGAAGCTTATGAACAGTAAAACCCAAAAGGCAATGTGGCCAGTGGTATGTAGTTCTTGCCTTCTCTTTTTTATCTAGCTTAGGAATTAGTCAGAATTTGGTAAAGCACATTTAAGTAAAAGGGTATGTATTCTCTGCAATCAGTTTTGGGAGAGTTTTCATTTTTGAAATCAAAATCTGAAACATAGAACGTGCAAGCAGATTTTTACAAGGAGTTTCTAGGAGAAGTTAAGAGCCATGTTTGCTCTGAAAGATTATGTGCTTACATGCAAAAACTGACTCCCATGAGTTTAAATATTTTCCCCACTGAAAAATAAAGACACAAGAAGGTACAACTATTATCATCTAGTATGTTTATAAGTAAAAACCTCTCCTCCCAATTCCTGCTTTTGTACCAAACTTTAAAGACACATTTTTACACTGTGTGTTAGTGGGAGTGTGTGTATTTTGATAGTTAATCCCTCTGGTGAATTTTAATGTGTGCTTTTTTCTCTTTAAATCCTGGATAACTTAGTTTTGGAAAGCGGGAAATTGTTTATTTCTTTTATTTCCATAAGGCCCAATACTGTGGTTCCAATGCACTCAGTATAACTGGACCATAAAAATAATAAATGTGTGACAACATGAGTATAAACATAACAAATGTCATGCTTTCACGTGGCAAATTGTTACTATCTATTGACATTTGTTCTTATGGCATCTATTAAGGCCACACCATATTTATTAACTTTGGTTTGATGACACTGCTCCATTAACTTGCTAATTTCATTACAGTTTAAGAGGTATTTTAGCTGCTGGATTTAGTTTAAATTTTATGCACAAGCCCAGAATTCCTTGGGCAGTGAACACATTTTATATATATCAAATAAATAATTAATTAATAAAAGCTATTTTAGAGAAGTAGAAAATAACAGAATCTGAATCAGGTAACTTTTTAATAACGCAAATTAAGAAATTGCTCATCGAGGTTATAGTCATAAATTGTGTCAAGTGTGTTCACATACTTGTTAGTAAAATACTCTTAAGTCGAAATACCATCTCAGAGGGCAACATTACTTCGGTCAGAAAATAGATGTTAAGCCCACTTAGAGACCACGAACAATAAGGAAGGTGATTGTAGCAGGGCAAGAGGCTGAGTAATTTGATTGTTTCTGAACTAATTTTAAACAGCAGAAATTTGGTGAAAAATGTTTCCCTTCTGATAAATCTTAAAAAAAGTTTTTTTAAAAGACCAATTAAGAGAATATATTGACTAAAGACATCTGCGGCCTATAGTTAATCTCACCTGCAAAATGTATAGGATATTAGTTTGTGTTATTTTAGCTACTATCTATTAACAAGTCACAGATTGCATTTGGGTTTGACCGTTCAGGTCTCAGCTCACTAATTTCTTTAATTTATTGTCTTTTTCTAAGGGCACTTAAAACATCAAAAAAAAAAGTTTGTAAAAGCCTTGAAAACAAATGAGTAAACACATGTTCTACTTATCATTTTGTCAGACTGAACAAAAAGCTCTTTAGATGTGCTCAACAGCTCCTGGATGAAGACAAACATGATTGGTTAAATAAATGAACAGTTTCATTGGGATCAGAAAGTTTTAGCAGAAGCTATTAATTTTTATGAGCATTAACTGATAAAAACTATGTATTTGACATAACCTATGTATCTGTAAAGCACTCACTCCATGTTAACATCAGGAATAGAGAATCAGGAAATTCAGATTAAAATTTTAGCATATGGTAGAATCCTTACAATAGTGGGAAGATAGGCCAAAAATTATGTTTGTAAATTTCTAAAATGATTTCCAGAAATGCATTACAGGCTAAGTGCTTTATACAGTATGTATTGTTAGCAGGTGTTGTGAGTAGTTTCTTATACACAATGCTGACATTTTACTCCTTTATACTCTTTAAGGGAACAAGCAGCATAATTGGAATTCCTTTGAGAATAATTTGTTAGTTATTTTGGACCTTTAGAGGGAGTAAATGGTAAATAAGAGCTGAGTTTTTGGACATTAGTGTCTATTGGTTGAGCAGATTATACTGTAAATTTTAAAAAGAAGGGCAATTTAGGCAATGATACTAACAGCTGCACAGTTATTGTGTAATAGTGGCCCACCTGGGCTGAATTGTGAATTGCAAAACAACGCTGAATGCTTTCAATTCTGTGATGTACTATGCTACACGGGAAGCTCTCAGCTAAGTGGAATGTAGAGCTACTGTCAGACCATCCCTCTGCCAAATTATTACTGCACTGAAAAATGACTCTACAGTGATATCACTTGGTGAGATCATCACAGTCAACAATGTTTCCATCATTTTCATCATTCCATTTCAGTAATTTATTTTTGGTAAGCAAGTCTTTTCTCCACATTCTCTTTGGTAGATCTTGTATTAATTAAAAAGAAACTTATTCAGTTCTTTGAAAATGAGACCACGTGAAGTTTTCTCTCACCTTCATCATGAAGAGTGTAATAGGTGAACAATATCTAGGCAATGACTTTCATGCTGTGACATATATTCAAGGTACAATTATTTTAAATAGAGGAATGTTCCTACAAGTGAGTTAAACTCAACAAAAGGAAACCTTTTGCACTTAAGAATTTACAACTAAATGATGCGATTAATTTTCAACAACTTAAATAAAAAGAAAAAAAAAAACTTCCTATATCTCCACCAGAATCCCAATTCTGCATTCCTCTGGTTTTCCTCTATACTTTCTAGTGTTAAAGAGAATAATGGAGGCTTCCAGAAACATGAATTCTTAGAAAAAGGAGTTGAGACACAGAGAAACCATGTGGTCTTGCTGTGAATCATCACAAATAGGAGCCAAAGCCAAGCTGGGCATTATATCAAGCATTGTTTTCTTTCCAGGTTTTGTTAAATCTGGCTGAATTTTAAAAACACTTCAGGGGAAGTTCATAGTTTTGCATCTTATTCCTAGATCTTTCATATGACCCTGAGAAGCCACTTTACTCACAGATGTGTTTGAGATGAATTTTCAACCACTTCTCAAAATATATCAATAAAAAAAGATGTTCATTTGGATGCTTTCTCTTCACACACACTCAGATAAAAGCATGGAAGCTGTTATATTTTGATGCAAAGAATAATTAAAATTTTTTTAAAAACCAAATGGCTGCTTGGGTAATCTTTTAAGCAGTTTTTTTTCTTTACTTGTTTTCTTTCAGTAACATGGTTTCCATTAGACATTTTAGTTCTGTTTCATTGCTGGTAAGCATCTGTTTTAAAATACAGTTAAAAATTGGCGCTCTTGGTCCAATTCCAAGGGGCAAAATCACCAGGAATAAGTAATCCCACAGCCTTAAGAAGAACCTTCTAAACCATGAAAAAAAAGTAATAAGTACTAAACTTTGAATAAAAGAGCCATAAATGAGTCTGGAAGCCTCATTTACATTGTAATGTGCATACCAGCATGATGTCATTATCGATTAGCGTGAGTATTTTCTAAAAGCCATCTATTCTGCGTATGTAGTCATTTAGTTTATGGTTATGATTGTGATGCGTGTGTGTTGATATCAGAGAGTGAACACAAAAGCAGCAATGTCCATGGAAAGTAGTAATACAGAAAAAATTTATGCCAGCCATGAATCAGTCCTACTTCATTTAATGTTATTTATTGATACGATATATATAGTGCCTCAATAATCTATGCGTGTTGAATAGAATAAAAAAATCTAGCTGTAGTATAATTTTTCTACTGTATGACTTAAAGCAACAAATAAATACATATATTCTTT
This sequence comes from Macroglossus sobrinus, assembly GCA_004027375.1. NCBI lineage: Eukaryota > Metazoa > Chordata > Mammalia > Chiroptera > Pteropodidae > Macroglossus > Macroglossus sobrinus. Next base: position 318,009 of record PVKZ01000300.1, read on the forward strand.
TTTTTTGGCAGTCCCATCACAATGTAATTTGTTTTTTGGATTTTGGTACGCTGCAGGTATTGTCAAGGCTCATATTTCATTCTCTGTGTTTTAACTCTAGCTCAGTCTCTCTGTTTTGATTATGTTTCAAGAATCCCTGTGAACTGATTAGGGAAGTGGTGTCTGAGGCGAGACTGTCCTCTAGAGTTTAGGGGTTTGTTCTTTGTAATTCCTGCTCTATGAAAGAATGTAGGGGCATCTAGGGCAGCTTGCTCGGACATTGATGCTGTGAGTAAAGCAATCTTGATGAGACATGCTTCTGAGGCCTGCTTTATTGGTTTGGGGCTGTCTTTTTAAATTTAGTCCGTTTCTAATTCTTTCTGTATGCTCTGAAATATTCTATAGCTTCCATAACTTTTAAAACATTATTATTATTAACTTTTTCTGTTTTGCTCAATTTCCACATATTATCTCATTCCAATGATTAGGAACTTTCTCAAAATTTATGATTTTAGAACAAATATTTAGCATGACTGAGAATGATCAGTGAAAGATAGCCAGGTAGTTCATATATTTGTGGTATTTCTCAATAATGTTGTTGAAATATATAAAAGGGTCACCTGAGAGATGTATACTTTTGATTTAAAAAAATGACAAAATGGTGCCCGATTTACTTGTGCAATAAAGGAAAAATAGTAAATAACAAGACAAATGGCAACAACAACAATAACAACAAAACCCTCTTTCTGGACTCCACTCTAAGTAAACATTTTTACCAGTAAGGCTGGTTTTCCTCTGGACAGTGGTATACATTTAGTTGTCTGTGTTCTCAGACCAAGGCTGCTGTGCTTTGCTCTGCACATGCTGCAGTTTGATGATCTGTGTAATGTCCTGTGTCATTGTTAATCACACAATAGAAGGATTCAAGTTACTGAATCATTTGCTTTATTGCAACTCCAGAATGGCACTGTAACTGACTCGTGGGAAATTTCTCTGAGGGAGTTATTCTGGAGGCAATCACTATGTAACTGCATCCCCTCAATTCCTGTAAATGGCACCAAGACATTCTGCTACAACTTAGAAAACAAAATGACCCTTTTGATAAGCTTTCCTAGTGTAAGTTTTAATGTTGCATTTAAGAACTTCATGGAGTTAGCATGCTAAATTGCTAGGGTGGTAATTGAATGGGATAATGTATGAAATAGTGCTTTGGTACAGCGCCTGGTAGATGAGGAGAACTCAACACATGTTACGTGTCCAGCAACGATGATGGCTATTGACCATGTTTAAACATCTCACATTAAGTTGCAAATGGGCATTCATTTAACCTCTTTTGTTTGAAGACTTTAATGTTCACTCCCCACCCAAATGTGTATTTAAAAAATATATGCACAAATGTGTATTTAAAAAAATATATAGGACTCATCCACCCGACCCTATTCTCTCTTGTTGCTAGACTTTGTTACATCGGGCATCACTTGCATCTGTCTTGCTCCGCCATCCTCTTTTCTACAACCTGTAAACACTCCCAAGTCTCTCTCTAAAACCTGTCCATAAAACATAATATCTTTCCTTGATTCGACCTTCCCTTTAAGCAATTGACTTAGGTTATCCTTTCCTTTATAGCCAAAATTCTTAAAAGAGCCATCTACTTGATGTTACCTCCCAACTCCCTACATAATTTGAAAAACAATAAGTAGTATGTCAGAACAAATATAAAGATATAGTGGTGTGCTCAGAATATCTGGGATCAATTGCAAATCTAGTGTTAATCAGAAGAAGATGCTGCCTCTCTAAGTAAGCTTCCCAGTATCTAAATTGTGAGTCTAGCTTGTAAGAAATTGTCTACATAAGGTGGGGGATGCCAAAAGAGGCAACACATGGTTTCTCTCTTCAAGCTGCTTATGAACTAGTTGTGGAGAGGACCATATACATAGAAAGATAACAGAATAAAAGAGAGTTCCTTTGGTTAGAAAGGCAGTGGTGGCAAGATGGAAGATGGTTCTAAAGGCTGGATTTGTTGCGGCAAGGTTGAGGATATTTTGGCAAGGTTCAGGGTGTAAAGATGGTTGGTGATAAAAAGGTAAAATGTGTTTGGTATACAGAGAGGAGCAAACTGGGAAAGAAAATTCATATAGAAGAGTGGTACAAGTCGATGTAAAAATATTACTCTATCTACACTTTATTCAATAAATATGTTCCTGGAAAGTGTGTGTATGGTGGGGAGGGGGGTGAATGAGGACTAATATATTTAGTTCTTTTAGAAATAATGACAACTGGTTCTCTCAGAAATGAATGAATGCTAATGTCCCTGATTCTCACAGTTTCCAGTCTTACTTTGTGTAAATGAGGCAATCGCATTAACCCTTTCAGGCCTTTTGGTGATATATCAATTGCTGTGTAGATAATTAACTGGCACTGCCATTTAATACACTAATAGTGAAAATGCAATGTTACATTTAATGCAGATTGTAATGGGCCATTTTTAAATAAATATTTGAATACTTTTCCTGTGAACCCAATTTTTTCTACTAACCATTTCAAAACATCTCTGTATTATCTGGTATTCTGTGGGGCAAATTCAGGGAGAAATTATACCAAATTTATAAATTACTAGGAATCTCACAGGTGCTGGGTCATTTTCAAATTCTACAAAGTTCATTAAATTGATAAGAATATGACTATAAAGGGGTTTTCCTAACTTAATTTTCCCATGGTATAACTTACTCCTCAAAGCCACATGACAGATTTTACATGGCTGGAGGCCCACTTTATAAATGACTTCTTCTGTGCACTAGATAGGTCCCTAGAGACCTAAAATTGTTTACATAGCTTCCAGTCATCCACAGACTTTCTATGCTTATTTATTGCTCTATGGCAATATTTTATTGATATACTATATGTTAGTTTTTCAGATTGGGTCATTCTGTGTAATGTTGTAAACTATTCCGATATTTTTTTTTCTCAAACTGTATTTCTCTCAAAAATTCTGTATAATATTTGTCCATTAATAATTTTGAGAGGTGATGGGAGTGGGAGCTAGAGCTCTGGGGATGGGGTAAAAGCTATAGCCAGATTTATATAAAAACTGATAGATGTTCAAGAAAGATAGAGTATTATTACTGAAAACATTAAATCAAGTCTTAATTCAGTGATTTCATATTAGCCTTTCATCTAAAACATCATCACTAATGGAATAATATGAAACATTTATCCAATTCTGATCCTTTGGAAGCTATCAATCAGAGTAGAGTTTTTCTTTAACATCTACATTTGAGCTCTTGAGCCAATTTGGAAAACACTATGTTAAGATGAAAATAATAAAACTCAACATCAAATACTCATGTTCCTGATTTTCCTATTGGAAATTCAAAATCATGAAATTATTGGCAGGATGACTCCCAGTGTGATAAGTAACATATTTTAAAGATCTACGTAATGTAATATAACAGAATCAGCCAGTAAGTGATCAGAAAAATCAGAGCTAGACCAAACAATGTTATATACATGGAAGAATATCAGCCACATTTCTCTAAACAGAATTTGAACATAATCTTATTTTTTCTGGTTGCATTATTCTAACTTATTTTGGGGATTGAAATTGTCTAGCCATAATTCAGAATCCTTGTAATAAAGTTATAAAAAGAATATCTACTTAATTATCACTCAAAAAGATTAATTTAGTTCCACATTTAAAGACTAAAAATGTAACTTCACAGGAGGTTGCTCTGCAATCGTCATCTGACAAGGATTGTCAAACTCTGCAAGCTAGAAGGGAATTGTAAAATTATTCAGTTCATTTGCAAGGTGAGGAGTCTGGATGCAGAGGTTATTAGCTGAGTGACTCAACTTCCTGTACCTTGGCCACATCTCCTGGAACCACTCTGCCACTTGCTTAAGGATATCGAATTCTGACAAATAATTTGCATTATTATATTATTATGTAACTGAATTTTCTTCTTTAGAAAAAAATTCTTATGCAAGATAGAAATGAGAATGGAGTGAATGTATTTAAATCATTTGGCTGCATAATTTTTACTTTTAGCAAACCACAGAGTTGTTATGTAATCCTTCTTATTTTCATACATAGTAATTAAAAATTTAGTTAAGTTGGAAATTCTTTTTTATCAAAAAAATTTATGCTCTCAATTTGACATCGTCTAAACACTACGAATAACACTGTGTGAATCTCTGAGGCTACAATATGTATCCAAGCTGCAGTAGACTAAAAATAATTATGGCTCAAAAGTAGTTTGCATCCCCATGGAGAATATACAACTTACTCAGGAAAAATAATCGTAGAACAAAGTGATGCCAATACAATGAAACACTGCAACCATAGACTCTCAGGGAACTTTCAGAATAAGAAATTTGATTTTGGACTTTATGGTTTTTGAGCACACATGGGCCATAATAGTTACTGAGTAGCCTGGAAGAAGGCAACTTCAGGCAGTCTGTTAGCACTTGACATCATGGATTTCTTGACAATCAGATGATAGCTACAAATGCTCACACCAGAAAAATGCTCCTACACCCCAAATTTCACGTATAATTTCAGATATTCCCTAAAGCTCATTTTTAGATACAAGCACATATAAATCATTTTTATCGGAAGGCAAAACTAATGCCTTCTTCCTTGAATTTTAAATGTTAATATCTGGCTTCTTATAGGCATAGCTTTAGGAATTTGGGAGAACTGAGTTCATTGTTTCTCAAAATATATTTCTACTAGTTCAGTTTAGTAGGACTAAGAACATGTAAAGGAGCAAGAAACGTGGAACATTAATGTTGTACTTAGTAGGTACAATGAATCTTGTAAAAAGTAATGAAAAATCAGTCTTAGAATTCTGCTGAGGGAGCAGCTCATCTAATGTCATAAAAGTAATAGGTGAGTGCTTGTTAAAATAATTCTCCTTTATTTTGTCATAAACAAACTACTTCACCACTATATAATTTTTGGGTTTCTAAATAAAATTTTCTTAATATGTGAATCCATTAGAATATACAAAATAGTTAAACTGCCTGGCTACTTTCCTTCAATTTCTTGCCTTCAGTGAAATGTTTTTCAAAATAAATAATAGATCATGTTTATGGCTGTATTCAAATAGTTCCATGAAGAATATGTCTTACAGTTTGCATTTTTGGGGCTATTTTAATTCTGTCTTTTGATCTTTATAATCTATAATAAGCTGTTTTCTAAAATCAGTGTTCTCACTGGAGATGATCCAACACGTCAACTCAAATGACTGAAAAAAACACGATTGGTCCTCACACTGAGTGAAACTATGTGGAAAATTTGTAATGATTTGTAAACATTTTCACACTTATTATGATTCAGATATGGACTGTGGCCCAGAAAGATTTGGATTTATTTTGATAGTCCCTGTAATTAGCTCAGCAATGTTTTTCTAAGTTATGATTTCATGCTGACTATTAGAAATTGCACATTGTTGAGATGCCACATGCAAAGAAGGTATGGTATTATATGGCAACAATTAAAAACACCATAAAGTAAATTAAAAAGGATTTCAAACCAAAAAAACATAAAGTAAATGTGGCATAAATAGAATTTAGAAGAAAAATATCTAATCTTATATTTTAGTTAAAATTCTAAGCACATAGCCCAATTTACTTTTGAACAAGTAGAGCAAAACAAGAGCACTGATGAGAAAACAGAAAATGTGGACTTCACTCCTATATCGTTGGCATTATTATGGAGATCAAGGAAACATGTCCTGGCCTTAATGTTATACTTCTGATGTCTTTTCTCTTAAGATGCATGACAGGCAGAACTGGCAACATAATTGGGGGTTGGGGGCTAATACAAAATGAAAATGCAAGACTCCTTGATCAATACACATTTAAAGAAATTCAAGATGGCAACAAAAGAGCATTAATCCAAGCACAGGGTCCTGTGCCACTTCCGGTCCCCATGACAGGGGAAGGGAGTTGTAGTGATGCTTCTGAATCCTGCCTGCCCAGTTTCCCATTTTCCTGGGCTCTGCGGGGATGCTAGACCACGCCCAAAGGAATGGCCAGCCCTCTGTCTGGGGTAAATTTTGAAGGTTATTGAGATGACAAAGGCTGCCCCTTCACAAAATCTATCCTCTAGATAGGTTGTGAGGATTAATGAGTTAATATCAGAAATTGCTACAGGGCAAATCTCACTTGCCTAAAAGAGCATAAAATTTTTATTTTGCCTTTTATGCTTTCTGACAATCCCTTCAGTCTGCCACTAGGCTTTTAGTGGAGCGTGTGGAAAATTTAGGACAGGATGATGAATCTTACTCAAGGGCATCTTGATAGCTTTGCAAACTTAATGCAATAATGTAGGTCTTGGGCCTTGTGTCATGGAGTAAAGGAAGACAGCCGAAACTTCAGATACAAGAAGCTATAACTCATTTATTGTTATTATTGAGGAGACAAATTATCATAACAGATTTTTTTTCATTTTAAAATTCCTTTTATTATTGCATGTCTACCTAATTTGTTTTAAGCAACTACAAAACTATAAAGATATTTGATTAAGTGTTTAAGACCATATATATATATTTTAAATAGTATATAAAGGATACACTGGTTCTTTTTAAAAGAAAGAAGGAAGACGGAGCCAGATTGTAGAACTGGAAATTAGGTAAAGGCCCAAATGAAAGGCCCAAATGGGACAGCTGGGACAGATCAAAGTTGCAACACCCTTTGCTTTAGCACACATTAGCCCATGGAGGCCAAGAGCAAATTCTTGCCCCACTGGCACAGCCCAGGCTGTGATGCTGTGACTGTAGTCTTAGGAGTCACCTGAGGGCAACTGTTCTTCCAAATCACTAGAAACAAGTGATGAGGCATTTAACCCTTGTACTCCAACAACGGAGCTAAAAAAGTTCGGCTGACTACAAGCAGAGAACCAAGCCAGAGGCTGCCAAGCGGAAAAGGAGGAGGAAGTGGAAACTGGAATGCAGTTCACAGGTGAAGACAGTAGCGGCCACCTGAAACGTTTACACTGGGAGGCTTCTCTTTCTTTCCTCCTCTCCCCTTTGCGGTGGATTTCTCCGTTTGTGAGTAGAAGTTAGGTGGTGTCTTCAGTTCAAAAAACCCTTGGGAATGAAACAATTCAGTTCCTGCCTTTAAGGAGCATTCAGACTGGTAAGGGTATCAAAAAAAATGCAGACAATGACTCAGCACACTGTAAGGGAACTGAGGAGGAGGAAAGAAAGGGGGAAATTAGGAAAGGTTTACCGAGGGAGGCCAAGATGGGGAAAATGGGCAGAAATGAGAAGGGAACACAGACTGCATTTAGGAAAACTATTATGGGATACCTATCAAGTGCCAGAATGGAGCTGAGAACTTTCCATAAATTCATCTCCTGAAACCTTCATGATGCCTCTGTGAGCCTAGTGCTATTAGCTTCATTTAAAGATTTTGTGTGTGTATGTGTTTCTTTAGAGATAAAAAAAAAAAAAACACCAAAAAATGAGACATGATTAAGATCTTCAAAACAGCAAAACAACAAAAAGATTATGGTACACGTCCATGCATGTAATTAAAAAATTAATACATCACACAATATATTGACATATGTGCTAGAATTGAAACAATTTGTTTTCAGGTTTTTTTCATTGCAAAACCCTGGGGAAGTTAATTAAAGGTGGACTTGTATCAAGTTTGAGGGGCCCTTGTTCTGCTGCATCTTAGTTCTGTGCTCTTAGCTGGCTTATTAGATAAAACAGCACTGTACCCAAGTGTAACAGAGCCCAGTAAATGGCAGAGGAAGGATTTAAACTTAGGTCTGTCTGATGACAAAGCCCAGGCTTTTAGTAATGAGGCTGTCCCAGTCCACCATGCCTGAGGTATGTCCATCTCATGGGTGTGTATGCTCACCTCATTGGGACCTGCTTTTCACTAGCAGCAGCCATATATGCGGAGACAGAACCTCTGTGGAGAGACAAAAGCCTTCCCAGGACACTCTGTGAAACTTTTTCACAGATTTTTAAGTGATATACCCTGTACTCATGGTATGTTATGAAGTGAGAAAAGCATGCTGCAGAGAAAGGTACATAGCATAATTTTATTTTTTTCCTAATAAAAAACTCTTATATCTCTGTTTATAGATGCTGTTATATGTTTATATAGTTACATTGGGTACTGAAGGACAAAAAAGAAGGAAGGCAAAACAGTAACTAGGTTCCTAGTGTAATATAAAAGGAACATACGTAATAACAATTCAATCAAGGTAATCACTGAATGTGCCTGGGAAAAAGGTTTCCGGGTAGCAGTAAATGAAAACACTGATTTGTTTAGGTGATGGGCTGTGGGTAGTTTTGGCCCCAGATTCCTTCCTTTTGTTATTTTAATTTAGTTTTTGCTCTAAGAAAGTAACAAAATGAATAAACAAAAATTTCCCCCAAATCTGCATGCACTTGGTTGTGCCTGTAGGTGTACAGTTGACAGTGACAAGCACTCTGACCACAGAGGTCCCTGCCTCAGGTCTCTCAATGCCCCTCTGTGCTTCTGAATGGGGAACTACCCACTCTGTTCCCACGGGGCAGATGCTGGCAGTGATGAAAGTACCTAACCACACAGGCTACCCCAATAGAAACAGTAACAAGGGTGGAGGGGACCCTGGAGAAGCTTGAGAAACTGCAATGTGCCCCCCCCCGCCCCCGCCGTGTTTAACGGGTGCAGCTGCTCCAGTCCTGGAGATCATGCATTTGCAGGATGGTGAGCCCAGTATTTCTTCAAGTTCTTGTAGAAGAGTTCAAAATTAAGGTTTGTATGTGAACAATCTTCATTGTTACCTATTGGCACTAAACCACATCTGAAAAGGTCCCAGGCAAACCACAACAGACATTTGCAATCTCATGTCATTGTGCCTCGAAAGGGAAAGAATCTAGTTCAGTATTCTGACAAGAGCTCCAGAAAGTTCTGGCATATGGCTATTGGGTGGAACACTACATTGGGTGAGTGGGGTGGTGGGCTGGGGTGGTTGAGATGGGAAAATCTGAGCATAAAGATAATCACAAAGTCACACATTGGGGGAGAAGGTAGCCATGGTCTCCTAAGACATCTGTAATAACTTTTGTTAATTTCTCAGTTTTGCTGTGTGTTTATTTTTTCCTAGCTATTTATTATCTCTGATCAATTGTTAAAATTGAATTGTGGAACTCACACTGGAAAGGTCACATGAATAAAGAATGAAGACATTTTTTCTCTAACTCGTAACAATACACATGCATACATCTCACACATCTCAAGTGTGTAGGAAGATGGAGTGTTGCTTTGCTTTTTTTTATTACTTAAGAGTTTGGGATAGGAATGAACTGAAGTAAAATATTATAGTGCATCATTGCATGTTCTGAATTCCAGCATGATTCAAATACCTCCCACTAAGATTTGTCATTCTGCCTCCAGGCAGGACCGTTCTTAAAGTGTTTTTGACATAAGAGCACCTGTGGTATTTATTAAGCACTCCTGGGAATAAGATCTTCTTAAAAACACTCAGGAAGTTATCTCCTCTTGAATGAAGTTCTATATCTCCATCAAGAAGATGAACGTATAGCCTTCATACTGATATATCATAAAGGGCAAGAAAAGTAGGTTAGCATGCAAGGAGTAGAGTTAAGTCTGTGCCAGCAAGTATTCAAGAGGAATGCCTTATATAACTCATGGCTTAATATCAGGAAACCCTCTTCTCCACTCTGTATATTCAGAAGAGGGACTCAAGAATTCTGGAATATCAAACTCTATTAATTTTTAAACACTACTAAAACTACTGCTTTTAAACATTGAAATATTAAGAATTGTTCTGTACCTAAATCTGATATTCTTATTTTAGAAAGTGCTTCTTCATCAACCATCACATTTTTTTTCAAGGAGCAAGCTAAAAGGGAATAGTTTTTTTTCTGAATTTCAAGTCTATCTTCTCTGTTCCAGTTCAAGCCAATAATTTATTTTATGCAGTCACAGACCAAGAATTTTGAAATTTTTAAGGCATTACTGGGAATAGCATATTCTTCGTGTTCCCAAAGACTCCTTTCTAGATAACACATTGATTACTAAGTTCCTAAATGGATATTTCAGGTACTTTGTCTGTCTGGCTGCCTTATATTTCCACCTATTTGTCTGGGTAATTTCTGGCTCCAGAAGAACATATGGGCCATATTCACAACTTCTACCATTTTTAGTGTTTATCTTTATTTCGTCAAATTTCTTAAGAGTCTTTCCATTTCCCTTTTGTCTCTTTATTCTCTTCATTTTTCTCAAATGTACTGATTAGTAATTCATTTTCATAAAGTTCCAGTTTTAAAATTTATAGGACGGGCCAGCACAATTATAAGAAAATGGTAAATCCATAGGCTAAAGTTTTAGTTCTTTCTCTGTCATTATTTAATATTAACAACTTGTATAGTTATTTAACAACCTCATGCCTTAGATTCCCCACTTACCAAATGCAATGAAGGCAGTTTCCTCTTACTAGCTTAGAAGAAATACAGTGGCAATGAATAATGTACGTAAATTACATTGAGAGTCATTGGAAAAATATAAATTCTTGACCTCACTCTGCCAACAGCTCTGTTTGCAGCTTGAGCTAGTAACTTAGATTGTGCTTCGCTTTGATTTCTTTAACTGAACAATCTGAGCAGTAATTTCTTTCTCTACCTATTTCACAGAGATGCTTGAGCCTCAACAAACAATTGTGATACTTTAAAAAGACAAACACTGCTAACAATTTAAGGCAGTGTGGCCAAGCCGCTGGAATAGAAATAGTAATGAGTGCTATGGTAATCAATGTCCTATTAGGTGCAGGCACCTAAGCTTCTTGTTAATTACATGATCTCTCATAATATTTTTTACTGTCTCTGCAATGTGTGTATAATTATCTCTGATTTTATATGTAGATTGGGAAACTTAGACTTGATGTGTGAAAAACTAATCTAAGGACACATAGTCAATAAGAGGCAAAACCAAAATTTTGCCCTAGTTTGTTAATTTGCCCTAGTTTCTTAATACTTCTGAGTGTCACCTGTTCATGCATCAAAGCAGATAACTTCAGAAATTAGGACCAAACAAAGTAGGTGAGTGTGGCTTTAAATGTAAGTTTAAATATAGATACATAAGAAGTGCATTCTATGCCTATGCTATGTGATAGAAAGCAGATCATTTGTTGCCAAGGGCCAGGGTTAGTTGGAGACTAGCTTGGAAAATGCACAAGGAAACCCTCTGGGGTAATGGCAGTGTTCAATGTCTCATCGTGGTGGTAGATACACAGATGCACACATTTATCAAAACTCATAATCCCCACACTTAGATAAATTATAATAAATATAAATAAAATTTAGATAAAATAGAAATTATGTCTCAATAGACTTGCTTTTAAAAATACAAGTATCATCATCTACCTGTTGTCTGATTGAGCAAGTTACTTAACATACCTAAATCTTATATTCCTTCTGTGAAAATGGTGATACTCATTGTGCCACTTCCAAAATGTTGATAATTCATATAAAGAGCTTACTAGCAAACTTGTCCATGGTAAGCACACAACACATGGTTATTCAACAAAAATACGTGTCAGACAGTGATCTAGGTATGGAAAAATCAGTGGTAAATAAGAGAAAGTTCTTGCCCTCACAAAACTTATATTGCAGACTAGGAGAAACAGACAAAAGGCTAGTGGACAAATAAATGACCAAGATACTGTCAAATAGCTATGAAGACAGTAAAATAGTGATAGGAAAACGAAGATGTGAAGATGATGACCATTTCCATGAGTGGCTAGTGAAGAAACCTGTGAGGAAGTGTTTTATCAAGTGAGATCTAGATAATATCAAGAAGGCAGCTACAGGAAATTCTGTTGGCAAGTGTTCCAGGCACAAGGGACAGAATGTCTGAAGTACTCAAAGTGTGAGCAAGGTTCCAGTGAAAGGACTAAAGAATGGGAGAGATGAGTAAGATGTGAGTTTAAAAAGCTCAGCAGCAGGGTAGTCTGCCTATATTATGGGGAGACATTGAAGGGAATAAAGCAGGGGAGTGATATGTTCTGGTTTAACTTATAATCATTTCTTTGACTTCTGTGTAAAGTATGGATTCTAAAAGAGTGAGAAAATCCATAGGGAAACTAGGCAAGGAATAGTAGTGCTTGGATTAGGATTTAGAGATGGTGAAACATGACCAGATTTGGGACCTATTTTAGACTAGAAAAAAACAAAATTGCCAACAGTTTGGATGTGGCAAGAGATAGAGAAATCGTTTTTTGGCTTGAACTACTAGGTGCTATTTACTGGCTTGACATTTACTGATATTTAGTTATAATAATTTTTCTGAGAAGCCATTTGGTAGGCTGTTAGGTATTATGTCATAAAGTGTTTCTGGGCTAACTACTGATATTAAAGTGTTTGTATCCAAAGAGGTAGTTTGGGGTCAAACCTTTAGCGTTAAGTTTTAAGCTGTCTCTTAGGTAATTGATGAGTTGTGCTGAAACCATTTTTAAAATCAGAAGGGTATGTGTGTGTGTGTGTGTGTGTGTGTGTGTGTGTGTGTGTGCGCACTCACACCCACATGTGCAGTGTTTTCTTGATTCTGCAGAGCTTTGCTTGCAAGAGTGACATTCAAGGGCAGAGCTTAGAATCCCTTACCAATAGGGGTCTTGAGGTTGCCCCTTGCTCACATTTGTACCATATCTTACACTCTGCACAATCTTTACAGAGGTAAGGATTTTTTGCAGTTATGGTTCCCTCATTATTGTTTTATGTTTCTAAAACACCCACAATTCCCCAGTATCTCTTGAATGAATGGTGGGAAATTGTCCAGGAGATTTCTTTAATTTTCCTTCACAGTTTAGAATTCAAAGGCTGGAGAGGTTCAGAGACAACATCACATTAGATGAATAATAAAGCTTTTCCTCCCACCTCAACTTCCTTCCTCCCTGGCTATACTCCCTACTCCTCTCTGTTTGTGCTCACTGCTCCAGGAACCACTGGAAGTTTCACTCAGTGTGAAGGACTACTCTTGGATGAATCAAAGAATCACAGGTCCCAGGGGTCAACTGACAGCTGGTAGAACCTTTAATTCAATAATAATAAAGTTATTGCCTTCCTTTGGGCACATAAAGACATACCTCACAGGTATTGCAGGTTGGGTTCCAGACCACCACAATAAAGCAAGTATCCCAATAAACAAGTTGCAATCTTTTTTTTTCTTCTTTTTTTGCTGGTAGAGGATCTTGCCTTCAATTTGTAAGGAAAATGTAACAATCTGAGAAGCACGATAAAGCAAAATGCAATAAAATGAGGTATGCCTGTATTACCTGCCAGTGCTTTATAAAAATTCTCTCTTAATCCTTCCAGTGAACTCAAAAGCTTTCTTGGACAAACTTGTAAAGCTCTTTTATTGTCCACTTCTAATGTTTGAGTACATAGGCTCAGAGAGTAAAGTAATTGACCCAAGGTACACAGCCAGTAAGTGATATAACAGGGACTTCGACTCAGGTCTATCAGGCTCCAGAGTCCAGATTTATAACTACTAAGCTATAGGGCCATAATCCATCTAAACTTTTGAGTATGGGATGTTACAGAAAGATTTCCTAGGATCTTGGCTGGTTACTAAATGAATTACTGTGATGCTGACTGTGAAGCTTAGAGAACATGGCAGCTGCCATCTTTATTAAAAGCCAGTTTCTGTGTTACTTATGTGAAACGATCTGTTTGTTCTGTTTCTGGCCTTTCATCAAAACATGGAAAATAACGTCACCTTCATTTTTTAACTCAAAGAAATTTGATTTTCTGTTGACAAGTATTTTTTTAAAGTGCACATTTAACCCATTAGTATTAATTCACTAAAAAACTGTCCATGTATTGTTATATGCCCCAAATCTCAGTCATATTAAATACTTGTAATACTTCCTATGCTTATATGAGGTATTCAGACATGTGATATTCAGCAAATTAAGTTCAACAAAAAGGCCTTGTTGATTGACAAAAGCACAAAAGACTATTTTCCAGATTCATGTTGCTTTAAGGAATGGCTGGAACTTGTGAAAAGAAACAACACACACACACACACACACACACACACACACACACACACACAGAAGAAAAAAGAGGGAGGGAGGGAAGGAGAGAGGAAAGAAGAGAGAGAGAGGGAAGATTCACGTTTCACATTATATTTGTGTTTTTGTATTTCTGGCCTGTTTGAAGGCAAGATGTACTACAAATACTCTTTAAAAGCATGATCTCATGAGATTTTTACCCCATTTTAGCATTATGAAATATTTGGTTTATAGAGATGACAAACATTGGAAGCTGACTCTAGAACCAGTCCAAACAAAGCCAGCGAATTTTCCATTGCTACTTGCAAACTTCATTTTCTGGAATGGGGGCCAACATTATTCACCTTCCTATGACAACTTGTTATTCAGAGACTATGTCTTTATGTGACTCAGATGTATTTCATCTGAGTGATGGAGAAATGAAATTCTGAATCCCAGATTGCTAACAAAGAGATACAGATGAATCTATTAAAGTATATCTTCTCACTGTTTTGTTTCTGACTTCCAGTTGGCATTTTTTTCTTGCCTCTCAGCTTTGAAACTTGAGAATAAAATGCCTCTGGAAACAAAGCAAAGTGAGCTGAAGTGTGTGTATGTGTTATACAGAACACCGGGAGTGATCTTTGTGCCATGCACAGCTACAGCTGTCACAGATTTTTCATCTACAGTAAGGTCAGCCAGACAAAAAGACCCAAGACAACACATTCAGCAGCATCTTTGTTCTCATTGCAGTCTAAAAGAGGTAACTTGTAGTGACTTCCAATTTTGGTCATAGTGAGTTTTCAGCACATCATTGGTTTGGATGTTAATTGTTGGTCAGATGGGGGAGTTCTTTCAAGCTCTTCAAATAAAATAAATGTAGCTTTCATTAAAGATGTTAACCCCAAAGCTCTAGAGATAAATCATTTAACTCTTTACATTAGAAACTGGTTTTACTTGCAAATTGTTTTTTGAGAATAAGGATTAGTTATGAATTCAAAATGTTTTTCAATCATAAGAAATATACTTATTCAGAACTTGATTAGATAAATGATTACAGAGATTTTTTGCTTTGATGTCTTCCTTGTAGCTTTCCTCACCCCTTTCCACATCAAATGGCTAAATAGAACCAATCATTTACTTATTAGGTATCTAAGGTACATTAATAAAAAGAAATTTAGAAATTGTTCAATGATCAATGCTATCCATCTTCTAATTATTTGTGGTTATTTAAATGTAAAATTTTGCACATTTCTTCTTGCTATTAACATTAACCATAACACAAGCTAAATAACTATTAGGGAGGTTTAAATCTTGGTCTTTAAATTTTGTGATTTTGAAGATGATTTGGGAAAAATCTTCCTCTTTCTTGAAGCATTTTTTATGATAAAGATGTTTACTTTTGGTGATTTAAAAAAATTGAGAGTGCCCATTTAATTTTTTCCAGTGGACACTTATTTTTTTCAATGTTGAATTTTAATTTTAATGGAACTCAGTGTCTTCTCCATTTTCTTCCTAAAAGTTGTTTTATGCTCTGTCTACTTGCACAATATTTGATTTTATAAAATGTTCTAAGGAAAGAAACTTTACACCATCATACCAGGACTAATTCAAGACAGTATTTTCCTTGTGCTACTATTTACCTTTCTCTTTCTATTACTCAAGTGGTTACATACTGAACGGAAAGAGGAAACACAAACCTTCACAGACCTGAAAATTCATAATTAAGAACTGCATTTGACAAGAGTTTTTTTTTCTGCTGACAATAAATGTCACATTTAAAAAGAATATTATAAGAAGAGTAATAAATAGGCAAAAGAGCAAAAATTGTTCCTTCTCTTCTTTGTGGCAGAATTACAGACTGTTTTTCTTTCTTTTTTTTTCTTTTTTCTTTTAAGTACTTACAATGACTACACTATTGACTCGGCATGCAGATCAAAAGACTGACAGATTTAATTCATGTTTCTGTTCCATACAAACAATGATATGAACAAGCCAATCTGTGCTGCTTTCAGCAAGTAATTGAAGGTAGTGCAAACACAGACTTTAAAAGATCAGTGGTGCCCGACTGAACCATTCGACAAAAAGAGATCCGACAGCTCATATTCGTTTTAGTGTTTCGTTGGGATTCTGTTTTGCCTGCCCTCTGCCCTGCCCTTACTCTCCTGGAATTAATAGCGACTAATAGCCTGTGCATTGTGTCAACAGAAATGGATGTGCACACACACACACACATGCACACACACACTCTATTAACTCACTTGTCTGCTGCTGGGTGAAGAGATAAGCTTCAAGAGTACACAAGAATAATCTGAAGACATTTGGAAGTTAACCACAAGAAATCAATGTTTGCATAAGCTTCCATTACACTGGCAGCTTTTGCTCTGTAATGCCGGGATGGTTTGGGTAATGAGGTAATAAATTCATCCACAAATATAAAAAGGATGACCCTGCAAGATTTTGACATGACATTTTCTGTGAATCTAACTTGGTTGGAAACTACAGGCAGCATTTTTCTCCAGTAATTTGTGTACTTGATGTATTTTTTTTTTCAAATTGCATGTTGCCAGCAATTTGGTTTTTAAATACAATACTCTTTTGAAAAGTACTGAAGAAAATGAATAGAAAATCACCAGCATCATAGCAAATTATCCTAGGTCAACACATAATGCCTTCATTTTCCAGATGTCTCAATTCAGGCAGCTACTTTGGGCATTTTTTCTAAGGATGCTTTTAAGTATTCTAAGTTTAATAATACATTTTCTGTTGTGTGTTACCATAGGCTAACATCATTGTATGTGTGTCTTTCACATTAATGTTCCAAAAGAAATGAATTTAAATCAGTGTAGCCAGAGGCAGAGTTTTGCTAAATGTTTCCAATGAATTCTTTGTTCAAAATTCTTGCCTTTACTTAAGGGTCATGGGTAATTTTTCATGATTCTGCCTTAATTATAAAACTATAATTGTTTTATGATAAAAGATCTTAAAATATAATTTCCAAAATTTTTAATGTCCAGAGTTTAAACATTTGGAAGTCATCTATGCCATAATAATTAATTGATAAATTGTTAAAAGAATATTGGGTCTTCGTTACGACCGTCTTAAAAAGAGTTACATAATGCTGGTTTTGAGAGTTACAAAGCCAGTTCATTGCAGAAAAAAAGAATTGAATAATTTTAAAAACCAGCCGTCTGCTTTCATAAAAGCAAAAGCAACAAAAAGTATAATACTTTCATGCCAGAATAATTATAATTTGAATTTTATCCTTTTAAACTTAAAAAAATAATATTATGTCCATTCTTTTAAAAAGTAAATAGGAACTTTAATCCATTAGTCATTGTGGAATGACTAATATATATATATTTTTTTTCAATTTTTTCTTCTTCTATAATGTTGTGGAGAGTGCTTTGTTTGCTAAGTCTTTTCTCTGCATTGGATTTCTTCTGTGGATTTCTTAGAATCTAGAAATTTTGAGTATAAAAGTATAGCTTATGCATGTTTGTTACAACACAAGTTAGGAAATGGTTAAGTAACATTACCAGATCGCATGAGCCGTTAGTGGCAGGGAGAAAAACTGACAATAAGAAGTGATTGCTAAAAGCTTGAACAGAACGTTGAAATATTTGAAAACTATAAATGTGATGGATAGCAAAAAAAAAAAAAAAACCAAAACTGAGTGTGTTTAGTCAAGGAAAGTGCTTAAGAGAAGTCTGATAACTGTCTTTTTATATGAATGATTGCCAAGTGGCTCTACATGAGTGTCATCTTAATCAGTATGAGTTTATATAACAAAAATTCTACATAGACTGTGTGGTTTAAACAACAAAAATTTATTTCTCACAATTTTGGAAGCTGGAATTCAGAGACAAGAATGCCAACATGGTGGGTTCTTGGTGAAGGCCCTCTTTTGTTTTACAAAAGACCATTTCATTTTATCCTCATTTGGTAGAGAGAGAGAGAAAAGAAGCAAGCTCTCTCTTGTGTCTTCTCAAAAGTGCACTAGTCCCATAGGGAAGGCTCAACCTTCATTATCTAATTACCTCTCCCAAAAGTCCCATCTCCAAATATTACCACATTGGGCATTAGAGTTTCAATATGCCAATTTTGGGGAAACAGACATCTAGCATATAGCAAGTGCTCTAGAAAAGAAAGAAAAAGAAAACTAGGGTGGAGATTACAACATAGCAAGTGTGGGATCTTATTGAAGAGGAAGAAGGAATCAGCAACTAGAAATATTCAACGGTGGTGTGAGCTGTGTTAAAAGTACCGAACCCCTCTTCATTGAAGACAACGAAGGGAATGCTGAATGGCTTTTGGTCAGTGATTCCGGATAAGGATTATCTGCAGAGAAATATTAGCATATGCGAGTAACTCCTTCCTTCCCCAGGACGACATTTCCTTCAAACCAGGCAATACAAAGAACCCAACTCCATAAAGATAAGGTTGCATATATAAATCATTTTGAAACTTAAATGAAATTGTAATAAAAACTAAAGAGAAGAAACAAAATTTATTCTGGTGTGTACAAGCTATTTAGATAAAAGTTTGATTATCAAAATATCAGCAGCTCTTTTGCTATGCCAGGCATAAGGGATACTTTTAATTCTACCAAACATAGAATCAATAAGCTTCAACTTCATCAGTGGGAATTGTCAGGGTTTTGACTTTGCTGCTATGGGTTCCATGTCCCACTTCAGGGTAAGAAGCCACAAGGAAGGCTAAGAAAATGGGGGATTATGTGTTACACACATGATTAAGTAAACTGTGTGTTCTTTGTTTTTTGTTTTTTTCATTGTAATGTCTAATCAGTTAGTCTGTATATGGAAGCATTGCAATAATATGGTCTAGAAGCAAACAAACCTAAATCATCACTTTGGCAACAAACCAAACCAATAGGGAACCAACCATAGAGGTAATTCTTAGGTGGTAGAATAATAGCATAACCCAAGATGACTTTATATTATTCCAGAGACAGAACAAGGTTGAGTATTATTCCTAAATACTGCAATATCTGCAGAGGTGAGATGATGATTATAAATCAGGATGTTACAAAGAGAAGAAAAAGCCAGAGCTAGAGACAGATGCTTCAATTAGCAAGATATCCATTTCCAAATTATTATGTTTTCAAATAAATTCTGACATGCAATTGCAGAACATTGGAAAATAATACTAAACCAGCCCAAGTAGAAACAGGAAGCAAATCTTGGCAGAGCTGTATGCCCTCAGCATTTAACTAATAATTCATTCCATTACTGGGTAGGAGATGGGAGTGGTGATGAATAGAATGATTTTTAAAACCAGCCTTCAACTTGAGATGGTTTTCCCAAACTTGGAGTTACAAATTGAAACTGGCAAAGTTAGAAAAAAAATCTTGTAATTACTAAAGCAGATAGTTTAATGAGATAGTTTAAATTGATCAATAAGAACCCTCATGTTCTGAAGTATCAGATATAGCTTGAAAAGTCTTATAAGCTTAATTTTATCCTCTAGTACATGGCATGCATCAATAGTCATCTCGGAAAATCTATACTGTACCTACACACAGACATAAAATTCTGTTTTCTTTTCAGTAAGTTCATTCATGCTATCCAGTTGGGACCAGTGTAGGTCCACAAAAATATTAACCCCACTCTCAGCCTTTCCAACCCCAAATACATATAAGCCAGTTTTTCAGAGAGGAAGAGAACATGGAGATGCATATATTGACTTGAAAAAGCTGTGCTCTTGATAAAGTTGGGGAATGAGAAGGAGTAGGCAGTGTTTTTCAAAGTATAATTCTAGGTAAGAATCAGCAGTATTGCTTCCTACCAAAGCAGTTTCCTAGAATCACCACAGCCCTATAAAATAAGATACTGTGGAGGTTGGACCTGAATTTTAAAGACTCTCACAAGGATTTCAGTACATTATCTTTTGAGTATCATGGGTTGAAGTGGAAGCATGAGGGTTCTCCTCTCTGGCATCCTCCATAACCTCTAGAATTTGTGAACATTGTAAAATTAGCATTAAGAAATGACTGCTGGAAGTAAAAGACAAGAAAGCCAATGAAGATGAGATGAGAAAGGAAAACATGAAAAATGACACATTTTAAGATCAAATAATTTGAAGTCTGAATGTCTGAGTATGACATATGTAGACATAAGCTATTGAAATTAAAAGCAATAGTTTGGGGATAGAGTAAGGGAAGAATATAGAATGTCTGTGTTCTTAAGCTGTCATTTATGTCAGCCTATTGCTTGTCACTAGATATAAGCTAAGAATCCCCTTTGTATAACACAGCCATAAATCTTGGAAATTCTTACAAGCATGTTTACGTGCCATTTGACTCAGCTGAAGCTTTTCTATTGGAGTTCAGATTATACAGCTGTTGCCAGTGTGATATTAATAATGATATTTTTTGCCAGGCAATATTCAAAACCTTTTAGATGTATTATCTCAATTAATCTTTTCCATACTTCTGTGAGGTAGATGCTATTAATCTTTCTGTTTTACACTGAGGCTCAGAGAAGTTGAATTCTCAGTACACGGTATCAGTTACTCAAAAGCAGAACCAAGCTGTAAACAGAATATTCACTTCAGAGCTTGTGTTTTAAACCAGGATGTTATTCTGCCTCCAGTTTTGGAACTACATTATTTAGCAGCGATCAGCAAACTTTTTATGTAAAAGGCCACGTAATACATATGTTTAGGCTTTGTAGGCCGATACAGTCTCTACCATTATAGATGAAAGTCATAGATAAACTGTGTACAAATCAATGGGTGTGGCTATGTTTCAATAAAACTTTATTTACAAAAATACATCAGGCTGAGGTTTGCTGTTCTACAGTATTTAAAAATGTTCCCTCTTGTGGATATATAAATGAACTGCAAGTTTCTATTTTTAAGGAAAGGCTTTTATGAACAAAGATTTTACATTCTCTTCTGGTGTAAATTTCTGCCCCTTCTAACAACCAAGAGGCAGAAAGGCCTGTGCTTAGAGGAGACTTCCAGAAGTGGTGATGGGTTTGCTTTGAAGTATTCACACTTTCTCACTTAGTTTCTCCTAGAAATATGGGTTCATGAAACGGCCAGCTGGGCTCAAAGGGAGGAAGGGGACTCTCTCAAAGGGAAACTGATTTTGCACTGGAGAATGTATTTCACCTGGAAGGTGATCACACCCGTGATCTAGGCTTATCTTCATACTTTAATCCAAAGAGGTGTTCTAACCAGGCAAAATGAATGATTCTGATAACTAAACTGGTGTGTGCACTGTAAACTTTTTCGCATTGTCAGCACATGTCCCAACTGAACACTGTTTGAAAGTGCTTCCTATTTCATCAAAATGAGAAGACCTTTCCCGTCTAAACTCAGATGGCCTGTTAATGAGCGACTTACAAATAATAAATATTATTGATAGTGGTTTTTGAAAATTTTCTAAACTCCCTGGAATTTGGTTTCTCTCCAACTGGGACTATTACAGCTGCCATTTCCACAGAACTGGGAAGATTGAATAGAGGAATAGACACTGAAAAGCCTCAAAAAGTTCAGAGAGCTAAATAACTCTTATTAGTAATCATATTTTTTAAATCATTCAGGGTCAGGTAAATTATACTTACTCCCTCTATGTAAATATAGGCTTTGTGGATGACAGCAAAGATGGGATTTTCACTGTAAAATAGCACTGGACAATATTTTCAAAAGTTCATATACAAGTCCATTCTTTACAGTCATTACAGAAAACTCTGGAACTGTTCGAGGGTGAATCTATATGCACTGTGGAAAGGGACAGAAGACCTACAGGCACACTGTGATGAAATATGGCAAGAGTGGATGTTGGCTTTGAATCCAGATGCCTTGCAGTGATAACTGCCACTTTTTAAATGTAAATGATTAGACATGTTTTTTAAGAAAAAAAAAATAAAGGAAGGAGTTGTCATTCTAACAAAACTGGGAGAAGTTGTACTGGTCTCCCATGAAAGGGCTGCCAGAGAGAGTGATTCTTTTCTTTTTACCAGCTTTGCTTTGGGAAATGCCAGCCAGCATTTATGTGGACAGTAGCATGGATTCTTCTGGTTAACAGCAACTGCTTGGTGATAATGGGGAGAATGGCATCCACATAAAAGAGACAAAGCAGATGAGATCTGGCTCCTCAAGGTGTCCACAAATTAAATTCATAGCTTGAGGAATATTTACTTATATGAGATTCGAGTGTCTTTACTTTTTTGGGGGGAAGGAGTTTGGATTAATGAAGCTAACATAGGCATAATCAGGAATAATGCAAAGAGTCATATAATCATGGTTCTTCAATAATAAACCCACCAAAATGTGCTTAATAATGTAAAATGTCTAATTTTTATTATAAATTCTCTGTTTATAGAGAACTTACTCTGTGTCAGTAATCATGGTAAGGGCATTACATAAATTATTTCATTTATCTCACTCCATCTCTATTTAGTAGGCAATTTTATTTTCTACATTTATACAGATGAAGAAAATGGCCAGAGGCACATAGCTTATAAATGGAATTTTAACCCAGATCTGTCTGATGCAAAAACCATAGCACTTAATCACTAGTCAGGAAAAAAAAAAAGCAAGAATAATGGAGAACCGAGTTTGGTTTATATAGAATTGTAAGTAATGAAATAGAGCTCATGAGTAACTTTGGTGATTTAATGAAAGGAGTGGGTAAACACTATTTTTCTTTTCTTTGGAGAAAAAACACAAGAGGTCAGAGTGGATGACATCTTCCCAGCTGAGGTCCCCTAACCAGTGTAAACATCCCCTCCTCAGACCTTCCTTTGCTGCTCTATTGAAAGGAGTACCTGAACATTATTTTGTCTCTCAACATTCTGTTTGTTTCTATCATATGACCAGTCATCATTTGAAATTTTTCATTTACATATATATTGATTTCATGTTTTACTCATTACACTGTGAGCTCTGTGGGTGCTGGTTCCTAGGTGCCTTTGTTCTGTATGTCTCCAAGCACCTCATAGTCCTGGGAACATAGTAAGCACACAAAACCCAACAGTAAGAATTATCTTTATTGAGCACTTACTAGGTGCTGGGTGCTCTTCCAAACTCTTGACATGTATAATCTCATTTAACCTTCACCGTGCTCACATTAGACTCAGAGGGAGGATGTGACTATGCTCTGTGTGGTTCTTTTACTTATCACTGGTTCTTTTCATTCCCTGTCCTGTAGCTCCACTGCCTGCTGTTTAAATATGTTTTCTTTACTAGGTCTGCTACAAAATTGTTCTTTGTTTATTTATTCTTGATTATTTGCTTGCTTATTATATATGCATATTTTTATATAATATAATGTATCATATATAATATACATATACACAAAAAAATTTATCCTTTCTCTTTTGAAGCTGGGCTATTTTTGTTGGACAAATGTCAGATAAAACTAACCATGAAGCAGAATCAAAATGGCTTTATGTACCAGCTTAAAAAGAAAGAAAACGAATACAGCTTCTGAGAGAAAATAACATCAGAAGAAGGATGAATAAAGTTCATATAATATACAACTATTGAGTTTCTGGTTTATTTATCCCTGTGTTTGTGAAGAATAGGAGTAAAATTCAAGACCCAGTTTCACCATTAAGAAGTTTACAATTTTTAAAGTTGTAGCAGTATGGCATTCTTGAGAACAATCTTTTGGGCAAATGAGTCACATATCTCTTGAAACCTATCCAAAGCTCCTGACTTACACATTGAGTCAGCTTGCTGGTGAAACACATGTGCAAGAAACTTGGTAAATAAATACTACAACAACTACCCAATGTCATATGGGTGGGAAAGAGGAGCTTTGATAACTAACAGTAAATGTTTAATATAATTTTACATTATCTTAGAATTAAATGGGAAAATAGGAGTTGAGCAAGATTCTAAGTTGGAAGATTCAGGAGAGATAAGAAGGGAGACAAAAATTATCTAAACAAAGATAAAGCAGAACCAGTTCAAGTATAGATGTTGAATTATTAATACAGTCTTGTACGTAGTAAATATTCAATAAACTTTTATTTTGACTGATTTGATTTCAAGAGAGCTTATGAAAAGAAATGTTCTCCCTCTCTACTCACATGTCAGTACAAGTCTTTCACTCAAACAGAAGGAAAGATTAGCTGTTTATTTTTAATCATCTTGAGAACAAGGCGCCTGCAAGAGATTGCTTTATTCTCTTATCTTCCTGCACCATCCCACGCTTTGACTATCATAAATCATTCTCTTTTCCTTCCTCTGTTCTCTGCCCATGGGACCTGTGACTTCCATTCTTAGACACATCTATGCCATATGGGTAAAAGAACAAAGTGAGTAGTCATTTCCTTTATCTGTTTTTATAAACAGCCCAGGAACATGAGACAGGATCTAGGGAAGTTTATGCAGGAAAATGAATGATGTATTTGAGTGGGGGGCTAAAGTATTTGAGTATGACTGAGGAGATTAGAGGTATCACCTTAAGGGGAGCTGAAAGGGAGAATCTTGTTATTAAGGGATAATTAGAATTTGTTTAAGATTTAAATTAGTCTGCTTTGCTTTTCACTCATTTAAAAAGAACAAATTAAAGGCAGACCCAAGAGCCTGTAAAAGACATGAGTCTAAGGGTCAGAATCCCCACATTGAAAATGTTTAGTGGTCACTGGCAGATGCGCTGCCAAAAAGATATTCCACATCACATTTCTGAGAATGGGGGAACCCCTGACAGGGGCTTGCCACACAAGAATGGATCTCTCTGTCTTCCCAAGGTAAAAATCTGGGATGGCAGCTTTTGGAGAAGTTTGATTTACTGGAATTTGCATTAGACAATAAGTGATATCTTTGATCACTGGTTTCCAAATTATTTAAGAAGGGCTATAGAGATTTAACTGCTCAAATTGGCTGACATAGGAAAGGAGGCAAGTGGTCATAGCCTTCGTAGGACCAGAAGTTTGAATGTTTGCACATCACCACTCTGCATCATAGGATGGATAGAGGAAAGGCAGTAATTACAAGAAGAAGCTCTTTTATAGGGCATCATTTGCCTACAACATATTCTTGATAGCTGTTACCTCAGGCTATTCTAAATTATCTAAAATAACATGTTCTTTCTGCCTCTCTCTCGTTCACTCTCTGCCTTTTCCGTCCCCTCTTTCTTTCTGTTTCTTACCCTACCCACTCCAGAAGAGTTATGAAGGCTCTACAATTCTACAATATATATTTATATATTGCCATCCACTCCTCCCCTTTACTTTCCTCTCCCTCTTTTTGGGCTAGCAACTAATAAGATTTGTGCATATTTGTCATGTTAAACTTGTAGTGAAATATTTGACTCTTTGGAATTTGAACAGGGCCTAAAAGATATATAGATATATGACAAATAGTTTGGAAAGGGTCAGAAAAATATGACACTAAGCAGATTTATAAATTAAGCATCTGCCAATAATGCAATTTTGTTTTAGTGAACAACTATTGGAACAAGAGTGCTTTATTGAATAGTTGGATCCTTTAGTAGCCTGGGAAAGGAAATAGTATTTTTGGATAGGGATAGTATTTTGCAAGTACTTGAGAATCGCTCTCTTCCCAATTATGGAGAAATGAATTGAACTTACTTTATTTAAAACAAACAAAACTACACAATATCACTTATATGTGGGATATAAACATAAAAGCAACAAACAGAGACTCATGGACATGAACAGTAGACTAGTGGTTACCAGAGGGTAGGGGGAAGAGGGGAAGGAGAGACAGATGAGTTAAAAGGGGTCAAATATGTGGTGACAGAAAAAAATCTAACTATAGGTGGTGAACACACAAGGCAATATATATTTGCCTTACTGTTGAACTGTACACATGAAACTTACTGGATTTCTTTAACCAATGTCACCATAATAAATTTTTTTTTAACATTAAAAAATAAATTACATATAAAGTTGCTAAAAGTTTCCTTATATAATCATAGTCTTAGTTTTATGGGGTAAATAATCCATAAATGTAGATATAAAATAATTCCTAAAGATATGAAATGCACAATTTAATATGAAAATGCTATTGTTGTAGTTGTCTAAGTATATGGATTGATACAATGTAAAAACAATGTTTAGCAAGAATATATGTTTATTAAAATATATAAATCTCAATTATTTCAAAAAAATAAAAATAAAAAATAAAACAAAAAACAAAACAAAACTAAAACCCAAAACGGAACCAAAAAATTCACATTAAAACAGAATTGTTCCAGTGGAAACTGAAGTTCTTCTCTTCTGTTGATTCTGTAGTATTTTCTAGAGATGTGGCAGGGACCTCAGTAATTTTAGAATGTTAGAACTACAGGGAACTTGAGAGACCCAGCTCAAGGGAGGAGAAGAGGCTTTGAGGGCCAGGATATCTTGCCTAATGGCATACCACAAGGGATGTCATGCTTAGAATAGGAGAAACAGGACTGCATCTGAATGTGGCCTGGGAGAAAGATCAGCCTTCACTTGTGTTGAACTTTTACATAAGATAAAAACTCTCTGAACCTGTTTCCTCTTGTGCAAAACCAGAGATTTTAGTAAGGCTCTGATGAGAATGAGAAGAGATCCCTATAAATTTTCCAGTACTATGCACATACAAAATGTGCAGATGGGAACATATATAAAGTAATTGGATAGAAACTTGTAGTTCTCTTTTTTGCTTTTTCCATAAGTGAAATATTCAGCCAGGATCTGCTGGATTCACTGCTGGAGTTATTAATCCTTTTGGACTCATGTACTTTTATGAGACATTGATCCAAGTAATGGACTCTCACTTCAGAGAAATTGACCTGTGCCCATGCACACACGTGCACACACACACACACACACACACATTTCATATGCACATATAACTTCATGTCCTGCCTGCCTCTGTTAATTTAAGCATGGCATAGTGGTGTGAGCATAGATTCTAGAGTCTGGTAGATTTGGGTTCTAATTCTAGCCCTGCTATTTGCCAGGTTCATGACTTTAGATAAATTATTTAACAACTTTGAGCTTCAATTTAGTTTCTTCTGTAATAAAAGGTTAACACCCACCTACCACATCCTAGTATCTGTTTGGCTTTTGTTTGGGTTCTCAATAAATGGTAGGAGTGGTAGTTATTACCATCACTTTTATTATTTACTATTTTATTATTTACTATTCACATAGTCCTAAGGTTTCGACTTGGTATATGGCCTCATAAGGTTCTGCTGTTGTGGAACTTTGAGTGATGTATGGATAAAAATATCCCTAGGGAGATTTTCAATATTGTCAAATTAGAGCAAAGAAAATTTTAGCAAGTATTTCAACCCACCAGTGAAAATGTTTCCACCTAATTTGGGAAACATATAGTAGCCATAACCCGCTAAAAATGTTTTTACTGGAAAGGGTAGATAAAATGTTTAATAGACTGACAAGTGCAGCTATAAATCTAATTTAACATTTTAAAGACAAAACTCTTGTCTGGATAATGCCTATCATGTAGACTTTCATGGAGATATAAATTTGCATTATTTTTAGAATAAAACATTATGAAGTCAATTAGGCTAAAATAAAGGGTTATACTGATGGAGTATGTCACCTCCTGGTTTTGTCAGTTTCCTTGATTTTAGTATCATTTCAATTCCCCTATTTTGACTATTCCCTGGTTTATAGTAACCACTCTTTTCCTATGAACCATTTCTCTTCTTTTTCTTTTAAATTGTTTTACCCCTCAAGGTTCTAATGTTAGTCAGTGTAACATCTAATATAATTTGGATTCTCTTTTTGCATTTGGTTTTGAACAATCACAACCAGATGTTGTTTTCATTATAGCCTGATTCCCATTCAATAAGGTTTGGGTGTTTCAGAATATTTTACAATCAAAAGCTTTCTTCACATTCTTTTCAGTTCACAGTGATTTAGATTATCCTATAATCTATTTGGTTCCAAAATAGGGTTATAGCACTGAAGGGGATTTTAGAGGACATTTAGTCCAATCCCCTGCGTTAGAGCTGAGGAAA
Source organism: Macroglossus sobrinus (assembly GCA_004027375.1). Taxonomy (NCBI): domain Eukaryota; kingdom Metazoa; phylum Chordata; class Mammalia; order Chiroptera; family Pteropodidae; genus Macroglossus; species Macroglossus sobrinus. The sequence goes on from PVKZ01000300.1 coordinate 345,971, forward strand.
CTGAACCCTCGAAAGACTTTGTGACCAATGCTAGTAATATAGCTAATACTTGACAAATCTGGTAAGAAACCATGTACGGATCTCATTTCTCTCAGGCCATTTCCAGCTTAAAAACTACATAGTTGACCACTAAAATACTTTTAAACTTAAAAAAAAAAACAACATCGCTCTCATATACCTACTATATTCTAAATTTGACCCAGAAAGAAGTTTAAAAATCTCTAAGAATGACTGCAAATTAAAGATGTTTTTTATTGTGACTTTTCTTGAAATATGTACTTTTAAAGCAAACCATTACATTTGTATCTATGAGTTTGAAACAAACTTATACTACTTCAATTTCTCTATTCTCTGAACATTTTAAACAAGGAGGTCAGTTTTTAAGCAATAAGTCTCTATTTAAGCAGTTTCCAAATGTAAAGTCTGAAAATAAAGAGAAGTGAAGTCATCAGTAGATCATATATCATTTAGGGGCATATGCAGAACTTTAATACTTTTCTCACTAGCAAACGTAAAGTTTAAAATTTAATCTACGTAGAAAGGAAAAACCCAGAAGAACTAAAGCTTTTGTTAAACAAGACCAAAAAGAATATAATTTAGAAAATGTATACTATAAATGCTAGCACATAAAAATGGCTTCATTTTAATTACAATTCACTTTTGATTTAACTGGTATTGAAATGAGGAATGAAAAAGCAAGTTTAAAGTTTTTTTTTTAATGGGATATCTGCCAACTACCAGCAACTGAATAATTATTTTCCCCACAGGACACTGGGCTCATTGGAATGTGACTTAAAATAATAATCAGATTCAAAGAAATTCTTATGCCAGTGTAACATGGAATTTGGTTGTGATGCTCTTTTTAGTAACATGCTAAGCTTAATTTAGAGAAACATGTTTCAGTTCTATTTAGCAGAATGCAGTAGGATAAGGAGAGACTTCTTTTCTGCTATCAGCTCAAAAACTCCTATAAGACTTTCATTTACAGGCTTAGAAGACCCTGATTTAATCATCCATTCATCATCTTCAGTAATAAACTCTTGAGCTCCATCATATGTGGTGTACTGTGGTAAACACTGAGGACAAAAGTTAATTCTGTTTAAATCAGTGTTATCCCCAAGTATATTTGATGTAACACTAACTTTTTGAGAAAAATAAAATAAATGTAGGAATCTATATAAAAACCAATAATGATAAAACCAACATTTAGACGCACTCTGTGCAAACCCTATTCCATATTATCTATTCCACATCATTTCATTTAGTCTTTGCAGAAGCTCTAAAAGTAGGTACTATTTCCTTTCTCAGAGCGGTCATCGAAGATTAAAAGGTTAACTAAGGAGTTCTAGGTCCTGTAGCTCATATATGGTAAAGCTGAACTTCAAATACAGTCTGATTTTAGATCTTATATTTTCAACTCTGTAACACAACATTATATCTAGAGGGCCTCAAGAATTATTTTCCATAATGGGCTGGTTTAATCGATGTTAAATTTTAATGTGAAATTTGAATTGTCCATACCCATTCTTGAAATTACTTTGAAGTGAAGTTTACTGTGCCTAAGATTTAGATGTATTTTATTACATCTGAGCTCACTGTAGCAGCCAGAATGTGACAACTAATATGCAATTCAAGTTCTGTGGTCTCTTCTGCAAAAAGGCTTGAATTCTAAGGGGTCGCCAAAAGATATGGAAGCCTAAGGCAAAGTGTAGTTCACAGAATAGCACTTCAAGGTCCTCATCCCATGTTTGACAGGATAGTTTATAACCTAAAGTGATGATGACATTTCTGAGGAGTATGAGCATCGAACTGCTCCCCATGTCTGTGCCATAAATATGCACTACACTCTCTGAAGGACTGGAATTACTTGGAGCTCTGGAGTCGTGAAGCATGAATCTCTGGTTTGGTCAAGCAAAACTGTACTCCTCCAGCAACACAGAACCTCAGCCCACTGAACACACATAGTGAGACAAACCTTAAGGAATTTGGTGTGCTTAAAGTTCTGCATTATCCAGTATACGATTTGGACATTGCACCAGTGATCTGGCCTGTGGCTTGTTCTGGGCCATAGAAACATTTTTAAAAAAAAATGGAAGTTTGAGAAATTTGAAAAAAATGAAACTAGTCTGTTATTAGTCCCTTGCCTCTAAATTAAAATTTTGGTACTAGTGCATGATTGCACTGCTTACAGTTATCAAAAATAATGGTCTGTATTTTACAGAGTGATTTTGCCTTACTGTTTTTATTATCTAATAAACAGCATGTATATGGAAAAGAACTTTCAGGATAACATTGTTTATTCTCAGTCTTGGAGATTCATCTTGTATCTGCTGAAGTCTCACAGTCTTTTTAAACATACCTTTCTCAAGCATATTTGACCACATAATAACATTTTCAGTAATCATTACCCTTAGGCAACCACTAATCTACTATTTATTTCGGAAGATTTGCTTATTTTTGGACATCTCAAACAAACAATTATACAATAAGTGGTCCTTTGTGTCTGGCTCCTATCTAGCATAAAGCTTTCAATGGTCATCCATGTTGGAGCATGTATCTAGGCTTCATTCCTTTTTAAGGTTAAATAATATTTCATTGTATAGATATATCACATATTATTCATCCATTTGCCAGTTGAAGAATATTTTGGTTGTTTCTACTTTTTTGTGATTTCTTTTTATTATAAAGAATTTCAAACGGTTGCAAAAAACCAGAATAATACAAAACAAAAAAACCTAAGTAACATCTCATAGTTTCCACATTATTAACTTTTGACCCCTCTGGTTTCATCTACACTTCAGCACTACCTTGCTCTTTAGGTTGTTTGGAGCAAATTCCAGATATCATAGCCATAAATATTTCAGTATGTGTTTGTAAATGGTAAGCATTCCTTTTAAAAGACCATCACTGTTATCACACCTAAAAAATAAACAATAATTCCTAATACCATCAGATACATGGTTCGCTTATTAACTTAATGTCACCAAGATGCTTATTCCATATATTAAGTTTGATTTACTTAGTGGATATTGAAATTGTCAAAGCCAATTATTTATATATAGGATCATGACATAAGGAATTCCATGGTGAGATCTATCACATGCAGAATCTGCCTCCACTTGTCATTCCTGGGTCCCCCAGATGGCCTTTTCCAAGCTCAGAGGTACATGAATCTAGAGTTCAGGGAAAGATCAGAATGCTGAGATCTGTCACAGACAAGTAGGGCCATGATTTTATGAAGTGGAGGGTTGTAGTATTGATCTGTGCAAAAACAATGATCTGCCAGCCAGAAATTCTTTCTATACAACTAGGTTATAGAGTATAGTCTGAGCTGAGACCATAGCCATGAGGTGGAAGCAGTACTACTGGCTGACATGGGGAATAGAAACAAAAACAAAAGCTCCAGGTAGAATATAATCTGCTCTTTCAGTCAAAGGATCTGGCACTCTTATTTTATCAATGTATAATTATGTTGATGTCTTTCTTTCTTTCTTCCATTCTTGGAGAAAAATTATACTAATTGCCATGAAAATCATAATTTAGTCTTTTAAATACTTTTTAAAAACTTCTAAAATCTTTCTGACACATAAAAATTTGTTTTTATCTAACCTATACAAATAAAAGTACTACTCTTCTCTTATTCTTTCTACTGAATGGTTATAGTTTTTGAGAATGTGTATTTTGACCATCAATAGAGGAATGAATTTAACTAGTGGCAAATTTAGCAAATGTTATGTGTATGTCTGTTACCCAAATGAATATTTTTGTTTCTCAATTTTGTAACATTGATGTATTCACTGTTAAATTGAATACTGGGGATGAGAAAAGTATGACACTGACTGGGTGTGGCTTATGAGCAGCTAATTAATTAGGAGAATTTTGATCTATGGCAGTGGTTCTTAAGCATTTGTCCTTAGGCAAATTTAAGGAACACTTAGAAAACTTACAAGTGCCATGTAAACATTTGTGTATTTGTCTGGACATAAGTGATACATTTTTTTCCTTTTTGATAGATCCATAGCTTTTACAATTTCTTTAAGGAGTCTGTGACACTCTCCCTCAAAATGTTAAAAATCAACAAATTCAGGGTTTGACAAGAGGAATGAGAAAAGTTCTTTTGCAAATAATGTTTTTTTTCCGCTCTATATCTTCTTAGGTAATCAGAAACTTGAAAAGGCCAGACATAGATCAATTATTTTTTGATTAATTGAATAAGTGAACAAATATCTATTTCTCTCATTATAGTAATATTTTTGAGATTTTGGCCAAATGAAATTGTGATTGTTTATTGATTGTTCTATTGAAGACCCCAGTAACACCTTAATGTTCAATAGAAGGCGTAGGTGTAGGAAGAAGATTATATCGCCCATGTGGAACTCAACACTTCCAGTGGTTCCTTTTCCTTGTAGATCATTATTGATATGAAAGTGCTTAAGTAGTGTGTTTAAGTGATAAATTTTAGAGTTACTTTTAAGGATGCAGTTGTGTGGTTCAGTATCTGTATCTGAAAAAAAAATGCTGGAGATCACTTAAATTTACTCAGAAAGGAGATGCATTTGGTATGCTGGATATAACCTGGATTTATCTATCCCTTTCCCACAAATCTTAGAGATAAACCATTGCAAATGCAAAATATTTTGTGATCTAATGCGTTGTTATTTGGAGAAACCCAGAATAGAGTCAAATTCTAGAATTTGTAGTTTCTTTCAGATTGCTGTTATTTGTGTAATTTTGTGCTTTATTAATTCTAATCTCTTAACTCATTAAAAAGAGAGAAATTCCTATCCCTACAAATCCAAAATGTGATATGATTAAAGAAAGTAAAATATAGATGCCAAGAGATTAACCCTGGTCATCTCTGGAGATGGACTAGATTTTTCACACTAACACTGAATATGTATCTGAACCACAATCTCTTCACTTCTCACCAATAACAATTGTGCCCAAGGTGTCCAGTTTCTGAATAAAGTTATTTACATACCCACAGAAGTTCTATGATACACAACAGTCTACTGAGAGAACATGTAACTACAAATTAGAAAGGGAAGTGAAGGCTGTCCCACCTAATTCAAACCACAGGGTAGTTTCTCTTAACTAGAGTGTCAACATTTAATCAGAATACTTGTAGGACAAGTAATCTGAAGTTCTTAAAGGCCCTTAAGTAATGCAAGAGAGATCTGCATCTTATCTGAAAAAGAGAGTCTAAAAACAAGGGAATAATCTTTTCTGAGTGTCTGCCTCATTTTGCATTTTGGAACCAAGAAAGGGAAAATTCATTTAAAATAGATTATCTGATGACAAGGAGTCAGACTTATGAAAAGAATATTTAAGCTTTATACCAATAAAATATATTTTTTAGTGGAGCATAATCTTTGTGAAATTAAACATGTATAATGATTATACTCTAAACATGTCAAGAAGCCTATAATAACAATGAGGTCATAAATGGAAAAGACAGAAAAATACGATCTCATTATATATAATGCATTTATATACTTTGGAATTTTTTTGCCCTACTAAATTAATGAATTTATTATATTATCATATAGACAAGTAAGATTAATATTAAAGAAACATTATTTCCAAATTACTACTTCTGAATGAAATTCAGATTTGTCATTCTCTTTTGTAAGTAAATTCAGTTACCTAAAATTTGGTTTTCTGCTTATATTTAAATATGTCTTCATAACTGTGGCTACCTAGAGAAAGACAGAAATCAAGTCAAGTATAGTGTGTTGGAAAAAACGGTTGACTAGGAGTTAGGTAATCTTGATATTTTTTCTTCCTCTAAAGCTAAACTAGCAGGGTGACCTTGGGCAGATAGCCTAGCCTAATTCCTTTGAACCTGGATTGTCTAAACTATACAATGAATTGGTCGAAATAGATTTTTAAAGTATCCTTTTGGTTCTCATAAAAATAAAATTTTAAATTGCTTTGTGAATTAAATCAACATTGCCTATCTGGTGAATTCTGAGCCTCTGGTCTCTTTAAAATGGAGAATAGTTTATGTGAATTATACAAAAAATTGATTTATCTCTTCTTTCTACTTTGCCTTTGAACACAGTCTCAGATTTTTCAGCTGTATGGTGGCATTGTAGGCCTATTTATTTTTCCAAAGACCCTTTTCTCTGATTATTTGATAAGAAACAATATATTTTTTTTGCAAAGGTATTGAGTAATTCCCTAGGTTTATATTAGGGTAGATAAGTCCTTTGAGTTTTTAAATGAGTTTACATTTTCATTCCATCTCTTTGATTCAAATTTGAAGGGATTCTATTTTGGCTATTTTATCTCTCTGCCCCGAGGAAAGTCAGACTTTAAGTTATCCCCAAGGTATCACTGGCAACATTCCACACCATCTGTAATGTATAAATATATTCAGTTATTCAGTATATTCCAACCTAGCTAGCTCTAGTAATTTTATATTATTGGAGTCTTTGAGGAGAAAGGCATTCATTCTCTACTGATTTATTCCTTACTGTTAGTCTTGAACTTTTGATTCAGCTGACAAGTAATCTAATACAGAAACAAAACCTTAAAATTTTTTAGAATGAGTTAAGTAACAGAAAGTTCTGGAGCCCATTCATTGTCTTTATTGCAGTTGACTGGCTGAATACATTTGAGCACCCTTGGCAGATTCCAGATTTGAATTTGGGAGACTTAAGGCAGGTCAAATCCTTCTCAATAAAAGGTGCTTGTCTTTGGATCTCCTCACTTGTTAAAGCCTTTTGTTCACTTTCCCAACAAGGTATCACATGAGTTTCTTTGACTATTTCTCCTCTATTAAAAAATTCCTCTTTTTTCTTTTTCTATCACTGTAATGAAAGAAAACACACTTTTCTCCCACTAGTGTATGATTATAAAAATTTGTTTTTTAAATATAAATATTGCATATGATTTTTTCACACTTTCATGCATGCACAGCTCCATCTATATGAGGGCTTGTAGGTACAGAAATGCTTGTTTACTATAGATGACCTGTCGCATGAGTTTTTAATCAAAGACAAAGTACAATGGAGAAGAAGTTTGTGAAAAACATTGATGATGGTAAAAAAAGACAAGAGTTTTAATATCAGATCTCTGATTACTGATTATATGACCTTGAGAATGTCTTAACCTTTTTCAGCATCAGTTTTTGTCATCTGTGAAATGGGTCACCTGTTGTAAAGACTAATATATTAATTGATAAAACTTACTGTGCAAGGTAGACTTTCAGTAATTAGAAGTCATTATTTTTAAGAACTTTTTGTGTATTTAACACTGTACTTGCTTTTCAATAGGATACAGAAACCTCATAAGGTATAACTGTCCTAGGAGTTTAAAATGTAGTTGAAGTTTAACATTTGCTTAGATATATTGTGGTAGTCTTCGTATATCATTCATTCATTCTTGCACTCATTTATTAACTCATTCATTGAGCAAATGCTTCTTTATATGTCAAATATTATCTTTAGGGTCTAAAAGTAAATCAATGAGCAGAAGTATATAGCTAGAATCTGTGAAAATGTACAATTATAACTGACTTATTTCTACCTAGACATGGCATAATTGGAGTATTAAAACAGTTATGAAGACACTCTGGCTTCACACTGCTTGGGTTCAAATCTCAATTTTATCAGGTACTATAGAATTCTGCAGAAGTTATTTTTAACTGTGTTGAGCCTCCGTGTCCTCATCTGTGAAATGAGATGATAATTATATGAACCTTGGTGTGAAGATTAAATGAGCTAGTATATGTAAAGTACATAGAATAATTCTTGGCATACAGTAGGTCACAAAAGACCAATAAAATATCAGTTTTATTATTATTGTTATTGTTATTCATTATTTTCTAGGTATCAGATTCTTAATTTTCCTTTAGGAAACAACCTTCTGTCCCTTCTCAGTCCATGCTTTGGCCTTCGTGTGCATCTGCAACTTAAGTCGAAACTAATTAGCATAGTTCATTTTTCTCAGTCATGGTGATTAGATGAGTTAGGGCAAAAGCAAGTCAATGAAGTTCATAGTCCTTTCTAGGATTTTTGAGATGCACACTTTCTTTTCTAGTGAAATCGAACCTGAGTTGATGTAGTCCTAGAGTTTCTGGCAACTTTTTTTGTCACTATTTGGACCCAGATAATGAAACCATCACAAAAGAAGCTGGAGAAAAAAAAAAAAAACACTAAGGATAGCATATGAACTTCTAGATCAAACAATGCCGAAAACATTAATCTTGTACTTTTAAGTTTTATGTGACAACTAATTACAATTTTCCTCTTATTTTCTTTTTAGTGTTTGCCTAAGTTAGCCAGAACTGATTTCTGTTGCTTGTAAGGAAGGAAACAACTTGGTTACTTAAAGGTTGATACAGATTTCCAATTATGAAATCTCTATTCTTCCTTTCTTTTCCCTCTATCTAATATAGTTATCTCATGGCACTTTATCAGTGTTTGCAGAATTTTCCATTTTGGATAGTAACCTGTGATTGTCTTCTCCAGAACTAAAGTGTTTCTGGAATTTACTTGAGATAACCAGAGTATAGTCAGGAGAAATAAGGTAAAGAAAGCCACAGAGTGATTTGATTGTGGGAAAATGATGCAATTTTGTGCTTGGCAAAGAGGAGAACTGAATAGTATAAGTTTGTTACTGTATATGTAGCAATGTAAGAGATCTGACATATTTGTTCTAGAAAACCCACAACCAGATTAAAGAAAGACAATCGGTTAGGCTTTGAAAATAAATAAACAATTACAAATTGTGGTAAGTGCTATGTGGGGGCAATATAAGATGTAAATAATAGAGCAAATAACCAAAAAATTGTCTCTTATTCTTTTGTGGTCAGGATGCAAAAAATGGTTAGCAACTTTTAAAAAGCAGAATATGGCATGGTTAGTCTATGGCTCACTTTACTGTTATTATCATCATTACTACAAACACCCAAAATCCAAACAAAGAAACTCATCACAAATAGTATAGCTGATATTGAGTATTTCAGCTTTCTGAGTCAGTAATTATACAAAATTCACCCGACTTCTCATTTCACATATGGTGATGAAACTCAAGAATTCCTCTTACTATCTCCAAAACATCTTAGGGGTGGGGACTTAGGTTTCTCTGGATCAGACCATTTTTTTCCATTGAATTGATTTTCTTTTTTAGAATATCTGTATCTGAGCTTGTTGCCACTGATTTGTTACACTTTCCCTAGATTCCACTTGGGTCTCTTTTCCATCAAAGGACCAATATGACATAAAATGCAATGTGTATGAGATTCGTATAAAAGTTGGGTTTATGTGCAGAACTGAACCAGTACATATAGTAGGGAGCGTTATATATTTTTTCCATGAGAAATATCTTTAATGTGGACACATGGCTTCCATAGTCCCATGAAATTCTCTCAGTCATTTTTATTGGGCATTTTTCCTTTTGCTGAATGACCTTCAAATTTTCATGTTTCTAGGTATCTTCTCTGCCCTCCATCCTGGGCACCTTTTTTTCCTGAGCTATCTGTTAAAAATTTATTATTTTATTTAATACTTACAACCATCTATAGATCATCTCTATATTAATGCAAGGTGAATAAATTTGCCCCTTTCTAATAATTTGGGGTTAGAAATTGCCAGTGCAGTCTGAGGCTAGAGAAATTCACTTGTATAATATGTCAACATCTGACAGAAGAAGCAAGAAGAGCTGTGCCATCTGGCTCCTAAGTGAGCTAATAGAACCCCGGTGTGTGTGTATGAAGAAGAGAGGTTGGTGAATGGGGAAAAGTGGAGGTTATCAAAAATATAAAAACACAAAAAAAACTTTAGAGTTTTTAATAAAGTCTGATTAGTGGGTGTATAAATAGAAAGGACTAATTAGCTGGGAAAATAATTCAAAACCTAGAGACAAATGCCAGAGATAGAAAAAAAAAAATTCCTCCTTTAGCTTTTTCTTCATAGCAGAGCCTATCTTGCAAATACCTTTTTTATGAGTATGAAATCAAGGTGCATTGCTTTCTTATAAGGCAATTAGTTCTTTTTTTTGTGTAACTGTTTTATTATTTATAAGAAAAGAGCTAAAAGTTTCTTCTACCAAATCTTCCTTATCTAATGTTAAACTGTAATATTCATGTTGAAGTAGAATATTCTGCTCATTCAAATTTTTTCCCCAAATGGTGATCATAATCAGGAGTTTATCTGTAATAATTGTGATAATGATAACAATGAGAATTATTTATTGAACTTTTATTGTGTGGCAGGCAGTTGTGTTTATGTACACATTATCTCATTTAAGTCTCCCAGAAATTCTGCAACAGACAATGTTGTTATGTCCATTTTATATCTGAAGAAAAGGAAATAAGGTCACATCAAGCAAATATGTAGTTAAATTGTTATTTTGTTAATGAAGGCAAGCATCTTGGTGCTTTTTCCCTGGGATGCTTTATGTTTGTTTGGATGTTTGGAAGCAGCATTCTGGATTCTTCCATGGCTGATTCTGTTACAGTTTGGTATTTATATCATCAATTAGTGAGCTGCTCATTAAGTAATCTTTCTTTTCAATTTTATAATTAAAGATTCCATTTTGAAGAAATGAGATGAATAAAGAATAAGGGGGAAAAAACTATCCCCACAAAGATATTGTCATAAATTTTTTAGAAAAAAATTTCTTAAAGATGAACAATAAAACATGAAGAAATCTGAGGCAAAGAAACATCAACTGGCTGCCTTAAGGTCAAATAAATAGTTATGTAATCACATTTTCCTTTGTTAAAGATGTTAAGTGTTTTAAATAACTAATTTATTTTAATATTGGGAGATCTCTATAAATCTTGCTGCATTACGTAGATAAATAATTTGCCACTAAAATTGTTTTTCAGTAATTTTGTTTGGCTATTTTGGTGTGTGTTTTCCATAATCTCTAACGCTGAATTTCTCATCAATTCAGCCCTCCAGATTTTATTAGGTTTTGCGTGCTGAGGAAATAACACCATCAAAGCAGAGTTATCTTCACATATGCAGGACAATTATATTGATATATCATGTGCTGTATTTTAATTTCAAAATTATTGCCTCATTGTTTTCTCCTGGAGCCCAGTTTGTTTTTTTTTCTTATCGTTAAAGGTACAGCACAAGTAATTCACCCTTAAAAAAAGAAGAGAATAGAAAAGGTTTGCTTAAAAAAATGTAGCTGGAAAAATCTCCCACAGAGTGAATTCCCACAGTGTTATGGAAGATGTAAATTTAGCCCAGTGTGATTCAAACAATCAAGTTAGGAATTTTAATTTAATGGTTTGTTCCTTTGAATTGTTAGCCGCTCACCTCATTGTGCAAGTTGTGTTTGAATTGAAGAAAATTAAGCTAAAATGTGTTGAATTTGCCTCAATCAGGTTATTCTGAGAGGTCTGATTCATAGGCTGACTGATGAACTAGAAAGAAGGAATCAACAAAAGAAAGAAGAGGAGGCTTAAATTATTTTACTTTAATAATAAAAATTATTATTCTTCAATGCTTTAGAATTTAAACATTTGGTTTTTGCAATGACTATATCATCTGAGCAGTTTTAATAGGTTTGGAGAATTATCTTATTTTTATTTCAGCGTCACCCAGAATCCCATGTTTTTGGCATGTTGGTCAGAAACCTTAGTGCCTCACAAATTAGAAGGTTTGTGAATCAGTTTCTGCCCAACTGGCTTGGTTGTGGCAAATAAAATGTGGAGGAGAAAAAAAAATGTTGGATGAAACAACAGACAAGAATAAGAACCAAGTCTTTTTTATAATATCTTAGGGAATGGTCCAATAAGTCAAATGGGTCTAGACCATCATGGCTTATGTTTGGAATATGATCATAAGATTTGGTAAAATACAGCACTTTTCTTGGAAAGTAATAAAAAAAAACATAAAAAAAGCTCATCAAGTGGAAAGTGACTTGAGTATTAGCTTTTTTACATGTTTATTCACAAAGAAAGAAATGTTAATAAAGTGAGCCCTTTAATAGAAAAATGTAATTCTTACCACTTAGTGGCTTTAAAGTAAGGCCCAGCAAGTATTGTTCAACTTTATTTCAAAAACATTAAGACTAAAACTCAGAGGTAGAGTGTGTCATGCCAAAGGTAACACTGGTACTGTCTGTGTTAGAAAAGGTATTTCCTTTCTTTTTATGCCATTGAAGGGAAGCAGAGTTTGCAATATGACTGTTGGGATATGATTTTAAGTTGGTTATTTTTAAGAAAAGACTCAGAAAAAACCTCCTAACTACCTAAAAGAATTTAGATAAGAGGACTTGCTATGGAAAGGGAGATGTCATAGCTAACTTTAGTTTCATATAAACTAGACAGGGAGGAACCTAGCAAAGTCCTTTTGATCCAAATGCTATGGTCTATTGTTTAAGGTGGCTCAGCACACACTTATTTACCAAATATTTAACTTTTTATCTTCACGTTAATTACTTCCCTGCCCTTTGAAGTCTCAAACTACAATCCCATCTCTCTTCTCAGCTCGAGATGGCATATGTCTTATTTTTTTAATAATAATATATATATATATGTACATATATATGTACATATATATATACATATATATATATATACATATATATATATATTTAATTGAAGAAATGATTTAAAAATTTTTTCCCCTGTCTACCTTCCCCTTCTCAATTTCTCCTTATCCTAAGGTGGTATATAAGTCTTAACTTGTGATCTGTCCTCAGGTCTCAAATTCTTATGGAACCTGTGTGTACATATGTAATAAATTTGGTCATTTTCTCCTTTTAATCTGTCTCATGTTAATTTGATTATTAGTCCATCCAGAGAACTTTGAAAGGTAGGAAAGAAAATTATTTTTCCTCCTCCACACAATCATGTCTCTTGGTTTCCTCTTGGGACCAGTTATGTCGCAAATAGGTGTCATTGCTCCTGAGTCTCTTTCCTTGAGTTTAATTTTGATGAAAGTTTATAGCATGTGCCTATGCCCTTTTTAGTGACCATAGCCATGTCACACATATGGTGGCATAATTATTCCAACCACAAGTGCTGATAATTTGGGGGCTCAGGATCTTTTCACTGCCATTGTGGTTGTGAAAGCCTCAAGCCCTTCTTCAGGCAGAACCAGCTTCTGGACTGTGGTAACTGAGGCCAAAAGTGTGATTCCTCAAAGCCGAAGAGATGGCAATGACAAAGGTTAATAAAGGATGATGGGTCTACTTACCTCATTTCAGCATTTATAAAAGGCATTTCTCATGTGTTGCTGAAACATGTTAATGTAAAACAGTTAGGCCATGTGGAACAAAATGACACTCTGAGAGCAAACATTCGAATAGAGATGGAATATTTAGTCCACTGTACTGACTTTACCAAGAGCACCAGAAGCCAGGAAACCTGTTCCACTAAAACTAAGTGGCTTTAATACTCTTGACTTCTCCAAGTCTGTTTTTTCATCTGTAAACAAAGGATTTGAATTAGGTTTTTGCTAAATTCCCTTTGTGTTCTAGCAAGTTCCTTTAAAACATCAATATCTCTGTCATCATCTTTGAAGTGTGGGAAGATTTAATAAAATAAAATAGACATAATCCTTTTTGATCCTGATTGCAAAATTGCTCTCAGCTAAGATTAACCTCATTTATATGGTTTCCCATTGGGCCTGAGTCTCTTCCAAAAATATGGATGCTTTTTAGTTTAACATGTTAACAACATATTTGTTCAGTGCTTAGAATAGTAATTTTAGGAAATACTTTTCTCTCCAGAATCCTCAACAAAAAATTTTAAACACCAAATGCGTTCGGGGAATTCTTGGTGTTGAGAGTTCAAAGAAACATAAAGTTTGGTTAGGTTTCTAAGGGGAGCATGTAGTGCTATTGAAGAGAACAGAATCATGACTGAGGGTACATTAATTAAGTGATAAATGAGTGATCTAGAGAGTAATTATAGTTTGTAGCCTGTTTTTATTTAACCTAATTTTCCTATATCGAGAACTTCTGATCTTTAAACTCTCTTTATCATGGTTTAAATAAATCTATTAAGAGTTGACTCATCCAGCAGTGAATAACTCTCTTGGTTTCTTTCAGATAATTCTTAGATTAAAAAAATTTTTTTGGCATTTGAATCTAATGATGAAGGCTGTGGGAAAGAAATAGTCCCAGTGATTATGTTCAAAAAACAAGTGTTATATATAGCTTTTTTGCTATGCTAACATTGTCCTTAAACCGCATACTAAGAAAAACAGGTCATGTAGAAATGATTAGCTAAACGTCATGTGTAATGACCAAATAACATTTTACATACTGAAACAGTGCTGGTCATCTGTGTCATCTTTTTTATTAACTAAATGATCTCCAATTTCACTTGGTATGGCAGTGTATATGGTTTTAAAAAATTACCTTTACCACCTTTTCAGGTAGCAGGGGTATCCATGTGATACAGTCCTATCCAATGAGATATAAAGATAAGTCACAGAATTAGGCTTCTATAAAGCTCTTTAAGGTCAAGAGAGAGGCTGACCAGAAAGGCAAATACTCTTTGCCTCCATCCTTCCACTTCTCTGGGATACAATGGTGGATATAGAACAGCCATGCTGAGTATACAAGGTAGTTCTGTGAATAATACATCCTAAGTATGGCAATGTAGAGAGCTGGATAGAGCTTGGATTCCAAGTGACATTGTGAGACATCATACTAACCATAGACATCTTGCCTCTAGGCTTCTTATTCAGTAAAGAAAATATAACTCCTAATTTGTTTAAGCCGTTTTGGGGGAATTGCTTCTCTTACTTGCGGCTGAATATATCTTAAGGAATATGAGTATAAACTCTATGTAAATATATGTAAAGTGCTAAATCTTATTGGGTATATAGAAAGCCTTCCAGGAGTTTCTAAATCTCATAAGAGAGATTATATATGTATATAATATATAACATAGATTATATATGATAATACATATATAATAATACATATATATAATAACATGTAATGTATATTATATAATATATGTATTATATGTGTGTTATATATGTATTGGTGTGCATCTAAAGAACTCCATGTACATGGAAGGAGAGATAATCTGTCTGATGATACCTGAAAAGGCTTCTTGGGAGGTTTGTGTTAGGTTTTTTTGTTTTTCTTTATAAATTTGGATATGACATTGCAGGCAAATGAAGACTGGAAAGGCACCTAGAGCAGAGGAACAACTTAAGTGATGCAGCAGAAATTCTCTGGTTTGGTTTCATCAGCTAATCAAAGATGTGTACTCAGTATAGAGCATATCTGTTTGGTTTATTGTGGTATAGATCACAAAGATGGTTTGAACTGGAAACTGCAGTTGAAGTTGCAAATTTCATGTGATTCTCGTATTAGATTGTTTTTTCATCTACCTCAAAACTGGGTATAGGATCAAATTTGTTTTGTTGCTTTTGTTGTTACTTAGCTCATATACTGCAGTTTGCAGGGTAAGCCATGGTGAAGCAATATTGGAGAAAGAGAACCAAGTATTCATTTTTTGTACTTGGTAATTTGGCTTTTTCTACTCAGTAACTTTTAATCCCATGAGACGTCACCATGAGCTTGATAGTTCAAATAAACTTTAGAAAAAATTCTGGTAAACTGTGTCTCCTCTAAGGATTTCCCAGCCTTTCACATTTTGTGTGCCCCAAATGGTGATAATCATTAATTTCTAAGATAAAGGAGGATGAAGTAGATATTAAGTTAATTGACATGGTTTGTGGATTTGCATATTTATGAATGTTATCCAACTATGTATAGTCATTTGGATATCAGTTACGTTCATTTGGATGTTATACACATGAACATATATTCAGATGTTACCTCTGGATTTTGTGTAAATGAGTGGTTAAATTCCATATCTAAGCCTTCTGTTGCCAAAATATTTATTTTTATCTGAAATCCTTTAGGGAACTTATGCTTTTTATGGACAATTTTCTGGTTTCTTTCTTTTATTTCTCTGATTCTACAAGATAAGTGCTAGTACCTGCAAATTATCACATGAGTCTGGAAGAAAAATGCTAAATATGTGGCAGGTATTGCATCCCCTTACTTCCTTTTCATGCATATACTCATGTTGTACATTTTTGAAGACTCAGGGCACTTTCCCACTGAAGTCAGCCTTCTTCAAGATCTTCTTCAACATAGTGCTCCAAGCAGTGACAACAAAAATATTTGAATTGAAACTCAAGATGAAAGTCGTTTGCCAACCACTGAATAAGTTGGAAGTCTGGTACACTATTCTTTGATTACAAGGCTGGGCTAAAACCTTGTGAATTCACAGGGACCATTTTGTCTTCAGAAAGCCTTTTTTCTTTCAAGAACATTAGGTATGTTATTCCAGGAGATGGCTTCACAAAATTACTTGTACCTAGTTATTGTCTGAAATCTGCCTGCTCATTCACAATCCATGCAGTCTCCTCAATACTAGTAGTGAACTGGTAATCTCATTTGACTTTTTTATCTCATAAACAGGAAGCTGTTTTCTTTAAAATTGTGAGAAAAACTGGTAGAATACACTCAGAAAAATTCTACTTCATGTATACTGTATTAGTTTCCTATTGCTGCCGTAACAAATGACCACAAATATAATGGGTTAAAACAACAAAGATATACTTTCTTACTGTCTGGAGGTTAGCTGTCCTAAAACCAAAGTGTTGGCAGGGCTGCATTCCATCTGGAGGCTCCAAGAAAGAATCCATTTCCTTGCTTTTTCTAGTTATCAGAGGTCATCTGCATTTCTTGGAACATCTTTGTGAATGAAACATCTTACAGATTTCTTTCTGATTCTGATATGTCTGCCTTTCTCTTATAAGGATCCTTGTGATTAGATTGAGTCCACTGAATAGTCCAAGATAATCTTTCCTTCTCAAAGTTCTAAATTATCACATCTGTAAAGTCTCTTTTGCCACATAAGGTGATACATTTACAGGTTCCTAGGGTTAGGATGTGGACTTCTTTGGAGAGCCATTATTCTACCTATTACTCATAGCCAATCACTTTTGGTCATTGTATTGCTATCTCACTTTTGCTATTTCACATACGGATACTCAATGTGCACAATATCAACCTCACACATAACTAGGAAAGCTATATGTAAACTCCTTGGAAGAGGAAATGGAGATTCAGAAAGATTAAAGTTGTCCATGAACATAAAAGCAGGGAGTTAGTATTCAAATGCTATGTGTCTGACCTGAAGTCTGGGGTATTACATGGTGTACCATAAAATCCTTGGCTTTCATGAACAATAAGGCAGTGATTTTTCAAACTTACTTTAGCAATAAGACCTTATGTTAAATGAAATTGTACACATGTAACCAATATGTCCCGCTTCACCATCTAAGGGTTCAAAACAAGGTCATATCTTTTTTAATATTCAAATTAAATGACTGCAGTTTTATCTTGCTGTCACAGAAATGTCTCTCTCTACTTCATGGGCCCTCCTTCCCATAACAAACCCAAGAACGCTAGAAGTATATATTTAGTCGATGACATAACATGGAAAAAACTCCAAAATAGTCTAATGCATTTACCAGGAGCCAAGATCTCCACTGTTGTTGTTGCTATTGCTGTCACATGGTGTCACTGCTGGAGAGGGGAGAAGTATGTGTCCATTAGAAAAAGCACAACAGAGATTTATCTACTTTGTATTTACATTATTTACATACATATCTTTCGCTGGTGGTGGACTTTGGATGTGGGGAGTAGAAAGAAGGACACCTCTCTCACACAGTGTTAGGCTCACCCATGATCCTGCTCTTATGGCTCTACCATAAAATTGCTCTTTCACAGTGTAATTTATAGCCTTTCCCCCCAAGTCATTCCCTAACTCAGTGTCTGGGAAGCTTGGGCATGAGAGTTTTCCTGTCTTAGAAACAATTTACATCTGAAATCAGCTTCCCTTATAACATAAGCATCCTAGCCCATGACATTAAAGAAAGTCTTCTCTCGGTCCCTAGGTCTCTCATTCAACACATCCAAATTAGTAGTCTTGATAGTTGTTAGAATTAGATTAGCCTGCTAGAAATAAAAATAAAATATCAAAATGTAGTGTCATGAATGTGACACAAGTTTATGTCTTTCTCATGTTTATCTTGTTGTTCTCTTATGTGTTCCTTACTCTCTCAAGGTTAATTTACAGACCAAGGTGTTCACTAAATCTGGAAGCAAGAGTCATCATATTCATATTCCAGCCAAGAGGAAGGCAGAAGGGGAAAAAAAGAGTATGGCCCTCCCTTTAAGGATATTTTGTTTACCTTGCACTGTCTAGAACTTAGAAGGCCAGATTGCTACATCTATAAGCAAAGAAGTACGGGAAATGTGATATGTATTCCAGATGTCCACGTGTCAAGTTAAAACTGAAGGATGCTTTCCTTAAGAGAAAAGGTAAAAACTAGTTCGAGGAGAAAACCCTAACCTGTTAAACAGTCATCTCATTTTGTAAAATAGATCAAGTAGATTGCTCTGGTTGAAGCAGAGGTAGTCTCCTAGAGCCCTGCATACTCAGCTTTCTACACTATTGCCGAGTTCCTGAGGCAGTGTTGAGAAATATAGGCCTGCAGAGCTCAGTTTGAAAACTATTGTAGAAAGATGACAACTCTCAACTCAGAGAGTTACCTGCTCTCTGTTTTTGACAATCATGTTTACTTATTTTTCCTGATAAATTTAAAACTCACAGAAAAATTACAAGAATAACACAGCAATAATATATACCTTCCTACCACTCAGATTTACTTCCATCTCATATGGCCCTGGTATTTTTTTTAAAAGAAATATATAACATTTTTGATTCAGCTAGAATTCCTTTGAAATACCACACAGTCTCAGTTCCCTTTCTCTATTCATATGTCCAACCCTGCCCTCTCCAACCTGTATCATAATATTGGTGTGTATCCTTCTAGTTCATTTGAAAAACAACCGAACAAACTAAAGTTCATACTTTATTTTGATTTGCTTTGTTTTTACTTTATGTCCTTCTGCTGTTCCAGAACACCTTCCAGTGTACCACACTACACATTATTGTCTTATTGCCTTAGACTTCTCTCGGCTGTGACTTTTTCTTATTTTCCTTGTCTTCGGTAACTTTGACATTTCTGAGGAGTACTGGCAGGGTAGAGTATCAGTATTTTGTAGGGTTCCTTTCTATTAGAATTTGTCTGATATTTTCTCATGATTAGACTGGGTTATGAATTTTGGGGACTAAGACCACAGAGGTAAAGTGCCATTTTCATTATATTGTATCAAGGTTACATACTATCTCATGATTTATCACTATGATATTGACTTTAATCACTTGGCTGAGGTAATGTTTGTTAGGTTTCCGTACTGGAAAGTCACTATGTTTCTACTTCTTGCTTATTGCTCTCCTTAGAAGAATGTTACTAATGCACTGCTCACACTTAAGGAGTGAGAATTATGTTCCCCCTCTTGAGGGTGGAGTACCTAAATCAATTATTTGGCATTCTATAGGGAGATTTGTCTCTTCTCCCCTTTTTATTGATTTAATCAATCATTTATTTATGTCACCATGGATTCATGGATATTTATTTCACACTCATAAATACATGAGTATTTATTTTTTGCTCAAATTGTTCCAGCTTTGGTCATTTGGAGCTTTTTCAGTTGGCGGTTATGTCTCCTTGACATACCCCTAACCTGTTTGTTTGATCACTTCCTTTTTTTTTGTCTATCACAGGTTGATCTGTACCCCAGTCTTGGAATCAGCTATTTCTCCAAAGGGCCTTAGTTCTTTTTATTTGGGCACCAGGCATACTTGCAACCATATATATTATATATATGTAATATATATTTATATGACATATGTGCACACACATGTATATATGCATATATGTATATGTCATGTGTATAATAAATGTCATATATATGATTTTTATTTTAACAGAATTTAGTAGCAAGCTAACAGGAATAAAGTTTGAATTGTGGGATTTTTAGCATTAAAAGAACAGGTTGCATAATTTTTAGTCCTTGGGGCTACTTGCCCTCCACTCACATTATGAAAGCAGTCACTTACTCATATTAGAACTTAACCTTAACCTTTCCTTGAGTCAGAAACTCCTTTTGAGAAGCTGCTGCAAGGTCAATGGGCATTTTGCCCAGGAAAAAATGTGTAAATAAACGCATACAGAATTTAGTACAGGATTCCTAAGGTTCTTGGGCTCCCTGAAGTTCAGACTTAGACCATCAGTGACCGCTGGTCAGGGGACCATGGTTCTAAAGGAAGGATCAGGGAGTCTGCATGCCCTGTTATTGGTTTTCTCAAGCCCCACTTTCATTGTGACCTCTTTCTGGCCAAGAAAATAGTGTTTTTAACAAGTGAGAAAAGTCTGATCCAATAATATTATTTATTCATTGGTTAATTAAATTTTATTTTAAGCTGTTCCTGTTAATGTAAAATCATGATGGAGTTGTTCAGGGTTTTTTGTTTGTTTTTGGTTTGTTTTTGGTTCTTACGATGTAAAGAGTTTATCAGAGCCAATTTGTATGGGTTCTTTAATTTATTTCAATTTTGTTTGAGTCACTTCTCCCTTGAATTAATGGTTCCTATTTAAAACTGGTACAGTGGAAAGGAAGGTAGATTTAGCATAATTCTGTGTCTATGAAAATTGACATAGGTGTAGGACTGAAAGAGTTAATCGAGTTAAATCTCAGTACATTTTTCTGAAGCTGTGTTTAACACTGATTATTTCAAGGTGGTTTTTATAATCACTTCCAAATGTTTTAAT
Organism: Macroglossus sobrinus; assembly: GCA_004027375.1. Classification (NCBI taxonomy): domain Eukaryota; kingdom Metazoa; phylum Chordata; class Mammalia; order Chiroptera; family Pteropodidae; genus Macroglossus; species Macroglossus sobrinus. The sequence goes on from PVKZ01000300.1 coordinate 366,667, forward strand.
GAGGTTGTTTTTCATTTTTCTCAAGACTTCTTTAAAAAGTTTTTCCTTTCCATATTGATTTTCCAGCCACTTTTTTTAATGCCGCCGTTGGCAGGCCTGGTTATACACTTTTATAGTTTGTTCCGGAAGCTTCCCTCCACCTCTCAGCCCCATCTCTCTTCCTGTCTCCTGGGTGCTCTTCATCTGAGGAGAGACTCTTCTGGTCTAATTCCTTGCAGTTTCTCTTGCAACCTGCATCTTAGGCCCTGTGTAGTTTTTATTTCATTCTGTCATATTAGTTGTAGCTACCTCCTATTGTCAGCTTATTTCTTTAAAATCCTTCTGAAGTACTATCTATAAGATTTTCTATTTTATCAAATTGATTGATTATAAGCATCGGAAATCTGTTCAATTCATATTTGTTTGCATTCCTTTGGTTTCAGATATAGTCTTAGAGCACTTCTCTTTTCCCTTATGGGTTTCTCCAGCCTGGCAAAAGGCCCTTTCCCTACTTTATCAGGTAGTGATAGGCAATTAGGCTGCCCAAGAAAGGCAGGTCTGTGACACTTGTCACATGTCACAGCTTTTAGACAGCTCTGTGTAAACACACACTACCAGACAGCCCAGACTGATGTCAGAGATTAGAGTCAGAATGCGCCTGCCATTCCTCCAGACAGAGGTCCTGTTAGGTTCACAATAAACAGCTGCAAGATTTATGGCTTCCCAAGAGGAAAACCAATTCCCAAGACTATTGCTGTGAGTAGTATCAGTATTCCAGACCCTCTCCTTGCAAACATCGTGACACAGGAACAAGATCACTCAACAAAATATTCTTACATCTTGGTGCAAAGAGTGTTGGGTATTTTCTAAAAGGTAATGATAATAAATGGGCCATTTCCCCCTATTTCCTATGCTTTGCTTGTCAATTCATGTGCAGAAGCCAATTCTTAATTTAGTCTAGTCATTGTAAATATAGCTTTCCTCCTTGAATTATGTTACTTACACAAGATTATTGAGTGATTCTGTATTTTTATTTTGAAGTTGAAGTGGCCAGGGTGCATCTGTTTTTAATGGAGAAAGAGGGTGTGTCCCAGGTTAATGTCAAGATCTCTGCCAAAGTTAGCAGAATTTAATGCATTAATATAAGGTCCCTATGTATATGCTTGGGTATTGTAACTTGCTCACTGACTATTCCATCAGGATGAGAAACTATTTGTGTATGAATGATAATAAAATAGCTCTATACTCATCAGGGAGAAGGCAAATTAGGTAATTTTAAAAAAGCTTTTTAAAATTTGGATTGTGGCGATTGAATGTAAAGGACTGGAAAAAGATATGTCATGTAAATGGAAAGGAAAAAAACTGGGGTAGCAATACTTATATCAGAGAAAATAGACTTTAAAACGAAGGCTATAATAAGAGACAAAAAAAGGTATTACATAATACTAAAGGTACCAAGCCAACAAGAGAATATAACCCTTGTAAACATTTATGAATACAAGATAGGAGCACTAAAATATATGAAGTAAATACAAACCAACATAAAGGGAGAGAGCAATAGTAATACAATCATAGAAGGGGACTTTACACCCCATTGACACCAGTGGATGGATCGTCCAGACAGAATATCAACAAGAAAACAGAGGCCTTAAATAACACTTTAGACAAGATAGATTTAATTGGTATTTTTAGAGCATTTTATCACAAAGCAGCAGAATACACATTATTTTCAAATGCACATAAAAAAATTTCAAGATGGACCACATTTTAGGTCACAAAACAAGTATCAACACATTTAAAAAGACTGAAATCATATCAAACATCTTTTTAAACCACAATTGTATAAGAAATCAATTACAAGAAAAAAAATAAAAAACACAAATACATGGAGGCTAAATAACATGCAACTAAACAATAAATGGGTTAAAATGAGATCAAGAAAGAAATCAAAAGATACCTTAAGACAAATTAAAATGAAGACACAAAACCCCCAAATCTATGAGACATAGCAAAAGCAATCTTAAGAGAGAAATTCATAACAATACAGGTCTACCTCAGGAAACAAACAAACAAAAAACCCTCAAATAAATAATCTTACCTTATATCTAAAGGGACTAGCAAAAGAATAGTAAACAGAGCCCAAAATGACTAACAGAGAGGAAATAATAAAAATCAGAGCAGAAATAAACAAAGTAGAGTCTAAAAAACAATACAAAGATCAATAAAACCAAGAGCTGGTTCTTTGAAAAGATATACAAATTGACAAACCTTTAACCAGACTCAAGAAAAAAAGAGGATTCAAATTAATAAAATCAGAAATGAAAGAAAAGTGACAACTGAAACCACAGAACAATTAACAATTATAAGAAAATACTATTAACAATTAAATGCCAACAAATTAGACAATCAAAAGAAATGGACACATTCCTGGAAATACATTATCTTTCAAGGCTGAATCAAGAAAAAATAGAAAATATGAACGAATCAATTACTACTAATAAAATCGAATCAATAATCAAAAAACTTCCAAGAAATGGAAGTCTTGGACCAGATGGCTTTACAGGTGAATTTTACCAAACATTCAAAGAAGAGTTAACACCTATTCTTCTCATACTATTCCAAAATATTCAAGAGAAGGGAAAGCTCTCCAGCTCCTTTTATGAGGCCATCATTAACCTGATTTTCAAACCAGATAATAACACTGCAAAAAAAAAGAGAAAATTATAGGCTAATATCCCAGATGAATATAGATGAAAAAATCCTCAACAAAATGTTAGTAAACCAAATTCAATAATACATTAAAAAGAGCACACACCGCGATCAAGTGGGATTTATTCTAGGGATGCAAGGTTAGTTTAATATCCATAAATCAATTAATATGACACACCACATAAGCAAAATTTCTGAATATCAATTTAGAATTTCTGAATATTCGATAAAAATCATATGATCACATCAAAAGATGCAGGAAACGCATTTGACAAAATCCAGAATTTGTTTTTGATAAAAACTCTCAGCAAAGTGGGAATAGAAGGAACATACCTCAACATAATAAAGGCCATATATGACAGACCCACAGCTAACACCATACTCAATGGGGAAAAGTTAAAAGTGGTTTCCTTAAGATCAGGAACAAGACAAGGATGCCCACTTTCACCACTTGTATTCAACGTAGTATTGGAAGTTCTAGATGTGGAAATCAGGTAAGAAAAAAAGGCATCAAAATTGGTAAGCAAGTAGAACCATCATTATTACAGATGACATGCCACTATATATAAAGAACCCTAAAGATTCCACCAAAAAGCTGTTAAAACTGATCAATGAATTCAATAAAGTAGCAGAATGTGAAATTAATATTTAGAAATCAGTTGCATTTTTATATACCAATAACAAACTACCAGATACAGAAATTAAGAAAACAATCTCATATACAATTGTATCAAAAAGAATAAAATATCTAGGAACAAATTTAAACAAGGTGGTAGGACCTATAGTAAGGAAATTATGAGACACTGAAGATAGAAATTGAAGATACAAATAAATGGAAACATACCATGCTCATGGATAGGAAGAAATAACATTGTTAAAATGTCCACACTACCCAAAGCAATCCATAGATTCAATGCAGTTCCTATCATAATACCAATGGTATTTTTCATAGAACTAGAACAGATAATTCTAAAATTTATGTGGAACTACAAAGACCTCAAATAGCCACAGCAATCTTGAAAAAGGAGAACAAAGTTAGAGTTATCATGCTACCTGATATCAAACTATACTACAAGGCTATGGTAATTAAGACAGCATGGCAGTAGCATAGACAGAGACACATAGATGAATGAAATAGAATAGAGAGTCTCAAATTTAATCCATGCCTATATGCCCATGTAATCTATAACAAAGGAAGCAAGAATATACAGTGAGGTAAAGAAAGTCTCTTCAATAAATGGTGTTGGGAAAACTGGATAGATACATGGAAAAAATAAAACTGGACCACCTTCTTATACCATATACAAGAATAAACTCAAAATGAAATAAAAATTTACATGTAAGACCTAAAACCATAAAACTTTTAGAAGAAAATATAGTCAGTATACTCTCTGACATTGATCTGAGTAATATTTTTTTCAACATATTTCCTTGAGCAAGGGAAACAAAAGAAAAAATTAATAAAATGGACTACATCAAACTAAAAAGTTTTGCACAGCAAAGGAATTCATCAATAAAACAAGAAGACAAACTAACTAAATGGGAGATGATATTCACCAATTATATATCTGATAAGGAGTTAATATCTATAATTTATAAAGAACTCATACAACTCAACACCAGGAAAACAAACAGTCCAGTTAAAAAATGGGCAGAGGCATTGATTAGACATTTCTTCAAAGAGGACGTACAGATGGCACATAGACATATAAAAAATGTTCAGCTTCACTATTTAAAACTACAATGAGATGTCACCTCACATCTGTCAGAATAGCTATCATCAACTAATAAAAAAACAAGGGCCAGTGAGAATATAGAGAAAAGGAAACCCTCTGGTACTGTTCGTGGGATTGCAATCCATAGATTTGATGGATTTCCATAAGTGCGGCCACTTATGGAAAATAGTTTGAAGTTTCTTTAAAAAATTAAAAACAGAACTACCTTATGTCCCAACAATTCCACTTCTGGATATTTATTTAAAGAATCCAGAACACTAATTCAAAAAGATGCACGAATCCCGATGTTCACTGCTGCACTATTTACAATAGCCTAGATATGAAAAAAACCTAAGTGCCCATCAATAGGTAATTGGATAAAAAAGATATGGTACATATATACAACAGAATATTATTTGGCCATAAAAAATAAAATCTTACCATCTTCAACAACATGGATGGACCTAAAGGGTCTTTTGCTAGGTGTTGTAAGTCCGACAAAGACAAATAGCATATGATCTCACTTGTATATGGAATCTAAAGAACAAAATAAACAAATAAACAAAACAGAAACAAACTCATAGATACAGAGAACAAACTGATGGTTGTCAGATGGGAAGGGCTTTGCGGGGCTGGGTTAAAAAAGGTAAGGAATTAAGAAGTACAAACTGGTAGTTACAAAACTGTCAGAGGGAAGTAAAGTGCAGCATAGAGAATATAGTCAATAAGAATTTAATAACTATGTAGAGTGCCAGATGGGTACTAGACTAATGGGGGGGATCACTTTGTAAATTATATAAAGGTTTAACTACTATGTTGTACACCTGAAACTAATATAAAATAATATTGAATGTCAACTGTAATTGAAAAAAATTAGGTTGTGGTACAATATTAATATTAATTTTCAAGACTAAACTACCATTTTTTTCAATGTAGTATACTAAAGTAATATTAAGTTATAGACAAATAATAAGAATCCACATTTTCTTAGCACCATTCAAATAGAATAATGAAGACCATCAGGTCATTTGGATAAAAACTGTCCTCAAAATCCAGATGTTTTCTCTACACATATCTAAACACCTGAGTATTTGAAAATATCAGTTTGGAGCTGATATTTTTGCCTTTCAACCAGATGTTTAGCATCATGTAAACAGGGCAATGTATCTAGCTGTAAGGTTAAAAATTCTGTATTAAGTGAATTCATCAGCAGCACATTGAAGGACAAATGCCCACTTGAAAAATATCTTTAGAAAATCATAGCATCACAGTCTCTGTAATATAAACTGGGCTCAGAGGCAACACCCTTTCGTAATTTCTTCATTAATGACCATGGAAGTAATTAATTTGACTCTAGTCTTAGTCTGCTTAAGCTATTCCAAACCCAAGGAAAAAAATATTACTTAAATCTGGGGTCTTTTATTAATAAGATTAATTGACATAACATTTAATAATTGAGAAAGGATACTAAAAAAGAAGATAAAGAAGGAGTTCTAATGAGAAACAATACCATCCACAAGGAAATAAATGTGAGTGCAGATGTAATGTTAATATAAAGAAAAGAAAAAAATGTGTAACTGCCATTCCCTCCTAGGGCTACATACTGGCTTCCAATTCTGTTTCCGCTATTATCTCCAACTCAGAAAAATTCTGCTTTTGGAGTTGAAATTCTCCATGCTTTGTTTTACCCTAAGGGAATTCATTCAGTTTTTTTCTGGGAGTTTTTATTTTGTGAAAGCTAAACCTCTTTTGCTTTTATCTAGGCAAGGATGTATTTTAACAAACACGGGACTGGCAGTCCCAGCAACAATTAGTCCAGACTCTTCGTTGCCCCATGAGGGGATAGGAAAGACCAGCTCACTCCCACTGGCAACTGTATCCTCGTTCATGTTTTATCTTTTCTGGCATGCCTTTTCTTCTTTTCATTTCTGACTGTGACCAGTTGCAGGGTCAGCCCGTTTCATTTGTTCCATGAAATCTTTCTGAAGGATTCTGGTTCCCTTGATCTCCCTCCCTTTCCTTCAGTGCTGATTGATACTCACTCATGATGTAGCCCTTGGTTATAGACTATCTTTTGTTTCTCTCTCACCTGACATATGTTAGCCTCAGTCTTATCAGCTAACCTATAGGCTGCTTAAGAGACCAGATATTACCTCTTCCATGAAGTCTCTGCATAAGAGCATGTATGATGCTAGACATGCAATATTGTGCTATGTGCGACATCTCCACATATGAGTTTGATGGGCTTGAGTAGCCAAGAAAAGTTTCTCCTCCTTGAGAGGAAGGATGCTCCTGAAGAATATACTCAAAAATATCATCTAATTGTATTGTTAACGTATTATAAAAGATGACTGGGGTTTCTCTTATAGTAAGTTTATAAGAAAGTTGTCACAAATTAACGATTGTCCACTTATTGTGAATACATTGAAAAAACGCTTAAGGCCAATTATTTCAGACAAAATATTCCTAACATCATTATTTCAGCAAAGTATCTGACAAATGCTATTTTTTCCTAAACTCTTGGGACACCCAAACTGAGTCAGATTAGCAATTTTCAGACTGTTTTTCCATGTGTTAAAATCATTTATACCTGCATTTTTAAAATATGACTTAAAGTTCTTCATGATGCCTTTTTTCCAATTGGAATAGTTCCCATATTGCACCAAACCAGTGTTTTTATAGGAATGATTCTCACATTTCTAGGGTAAAGGGGATAAAATGTTTCAGGGAGGTACATGTCCTGTGAAGGTTATCTCGAGCAATCTGCTAATGAGAAGTGTTTATTGTACTAAAGTGGACATTTTAGATTTTAATTAGAAAAATTTTAGTATGTAGTAGAAAATATATAGCAAGCATATCAAACCTTGATTCATTGGTATTATTGCTGAGAATAAAGTATGTAAATATTGTGAGTCAAGTAAAGAAAATTATCAAGTACTTAAGTATTTGCTTACGTTTTGAATGTTGGTGCATAGACATGGCAAAAAAAATTCTGAATTTGGTAGAAGAAATGGATTTAGAGGAAATACATCTTCAAACTAATACTAGACCTTTTATGAGAGGGAAGAGAAGAGTTTATTAGTGCTTGTCAAGTGAGAGAGACACAGGTTCTTAACACAGAGCTGGCTGGCCTCATTGCTCTCCATGCATTTCTATCTAGGGTGCTCTATGCACAGCACCCATGGTGCTTACTACAAGTTAAACACAGCCTGAATCTGCTGATGACCAGGTTGTCTACTTGGCAGTATGAACTGAAGAGAGAGTCAATACATGTCCATGTTCTAAACCTTGGTGTCACCACATTTTGGTGTGTCCTGTGAAGGTTAACTCAAGCAATCTGCTAATGAGAAGTGTTTATTGTACTAAAGTGGACAAGATTTTTTTCATTCATAAAATAAAGCAGATCTTATGGCATCTCTAAAAATGATATTACTTTTGCTAGCATCCAATACTTTTTCTAGAATGGGAGAGAAAAGTTAGGGAGATACTGAAGACAACTGAAATTGCTTCTATTTCTGGATCCAACCTTAGGTTTGTGTCACACTTGAGACCACTATCCATCCCATGTGGCCATTATTGTAAAGCGTCTTATTATAAACCTTAGCTCTTTTTCAGCAATGCCTGGAAATAGGACATATTTCTATACTTCAAAGCAAAATCTATTTTTAAAACTTGACTGTAGCTAATCCCCATCTTTGGCTTTTTTCCAATGGTTATAAAATTTGGGAAATTAAAGGAATATCTCCCACTCTAAGTATTACTTTTAATGGCTAGGACTAAAGAATATTGATTAAGAGCAAGTCACATCTGGCAAATGACTTGGCTGGCATTACACAGGTAGCCTTTCTTTCTAAGCTGCAGAATTCTGTGGCCATTTCGCTGGAGCCTAGAGTCTCATTATAGATTTAGTGTTTGCTGGACATGGGAAATAATCCTTTCAGAATAGCTGTGTGAAGCATTAAGAGCTGCCGTTCTCTTGCTCTGATGAGACCACTAGTAAAAATAGGAATCAGTCCCTAGTGGGGATTCTAAACTCTCAGCTTCTCCACAAAAGTGCTGTACCCATATCTTATTCATGGCAGAATCCTTGATACTTAACATTGAGCCTGGCCTATGGAAGTATATTGCTATTGTTACTAATATTTTTATATTTTTTATTCATACATTTATAAACTTATTATAGTAAATGTTCCCAAAGACTAATTATGTATTGATAGGTGGTCATGCCACTAATTGAAAAAAAAGGGGGGGAGGAGAAAGAAGAATTTGAGGGGCAGAGGAAATATAATCAAATTTATTAATTATTTATTAATTAGATTTAAACATATTTTTATTACTGAAAATAATTGTTAATCTTTAAACAAAAGTTACAAACATTGTTATATAGTTGTTTAAAAATAGTTTCTTTTCATTGATTTTAGATTATAATTATATTCCATAACTCATACTAAAGGGGGATATTTACTCAATATTTTAGTAACTTTTTAAGCAAAGAAAAACATTGAGTTAGGCTGAAACAAGAATTCTTATCATTCTCATTCACTATGAACTCTCCATTAAGCACAATTGGATAATAATGTAGTGTGACCATTGCTGATCTCTATCTCCCTTTGCTTCCACATCAAGACAGTAGTTCTCATGATTACAAATGTGTTCATTTGAAATCAGGAATGCTATAAAATTGCTAAAACTGAGAGTTTTAAAGTTTACAGATCATTAATGTGACTTAAATTGATTTAGTGACTCAAATATTGCAATTATCTTCTACTAAACTCCTCAGTGGGATGTTTGAAAATACTGTAAAACTAAAGTGCTGATTTTGAACTGGAATTCATTATAAGTATGCTTTTCCCTCCCTCCTTCCTTTCTTTTTTTAATTTACTTTTTTTCTTTCTATCTTTCATCTGATCTAGACTCAACATTACTTTTACCTATAAGCTGCTCTGCCTTCAACATTTGAGGAAATGAAAACAATATTTCTGGCTACTGTTCTTTCTAATACTGGGGCCGGGTTATAATGACAAACATTTCTTCTAATGACAAACATTCTGCATTAAATGTTTATTAGATTACCTATAAGCTTTAAATCCTAATTTATATATACAAAGTTGAAACAATCCAAAAGAAAACCAAGGGAATTTAATTATGAAGATACATTTCAATTTATGAAAACTCCCAGAAACTGGCCGATGATGTTTGTGTTAAAGGTTATTTCATTTACTACTGTATTACTGAGTGAATTAAATGCATCAGTAATTTAGATACCTGGATTGCTCTAAGACTATGGATTTGGGGAGTTCTCATTACATGTAAAGGCATCCTGCAGTGTTCTTTGCTTAGGGTGTCCAACCTGTGCCTATAAACCTTTGCAAAATTTTCTTGGTTCGCTGCAGGAGGGCTGAAACAAGTAAGCAGACAGGGATGTTTTAAAGTGAAAAGAAGGAAAAACCCATTCTGTCATAATGACAATTCCAAAATACATCTAAGGATCAATGTTAATGATGAACATTGGCTATGGAGCTTACGAATTGGGATATATGTATGTAAATGCTTTATGTTTGTAAGGGCATTTAATAACTGTGGAATATTGACTTGCAAAAATAGAAATATTGAAACAAGTATGTAAAGTAATGCTTCTCCACTCACTGGTTCTGAAACAGTCTGGGAATGCAGACCTTCTGACACTGAGTCAGGTGTCAGCAGGGCTCAAACCTACAGAGATTCTCTATGGATGATCGGAATGGTCAGAAAGTTCCTATTCACAGCCCTTAAACTTCACTGGTTTTTCTTTGTGTTTATTTCTTTCAAATTTAAAAGAGTATGATGCTCTTTCCCCTTTTAAATCTTACTCAGAACCCCAACATTTTGAAATGATGGTAACAGCCTTGTAGTTCTGGCCACTGAAGTTCTCTCCTGTCCAAGTCTCCATCTAAAATCAGTTCTCTGAACTCTTCCAGAGTATGGGGAATGTTCTAGTTATTTATTCATTTGGGTAAGACTCTGAAGGCCTTGGCTACAATGTAAATACCTGGAAAGGCTTTCAAACTCTGTCATTACCAATCAACTATTCCTACCTTATTATTTTTTGTTACTTAGTAACTAGCAAAGCCCAGAGAGGCTGGAACAGAGAAAAAGTGAACTGTAATTTGGGGAGCAATTGAAGAAAAAAAGAAATATTGGGCTATGTCAGAGAGAACATGAAAAGGCTAACGCAGTAAGAGGAATTGAGCATTTCGGAAGCAATGTTAGTATACTGGTTGTCTGGTAGAAGAAAAGACATAGGCCAAAGGGAGGGAAATACAGTGGAAAGAGAGAAAGTAGGTTATGAAATAAGACTGGTACCTGTCTTGACTGTTAGGCATTCACAGAGTTTGCCAATCTGGTACAGTGTTTGCTCCATTTTGTAAGAGGCCTTATTAAAATTAAAAGCCTTCAGAGGTTTTATTTTTAATTAATTAATTAATTAATCAATTAATTAATTTTTTTGCTCAGGTGATGCCCTGGGATACCAATCAAGTAATCCAGGAATGAAGAGAAATTGACCCAAACTTCCCAATGTAGATTCCAGGTGTAGAGGTTGACTTTCAGGGCACCTTTAGTTTGGAGGTGTATTCAGGAATATTCTGAAGCTCAATTAGCTGATAACTGGCATTTGAATCCTTTCTTGGCTTATCTATCTATTCATGAGGGTGCCTCAGAAACAGAAAGGGGCAGGAATGCCTTCTGTCTTCAATTTGTTCCAATCTCTGCTGGATCCTCAAATTCTTTTCTTAGCTCATCATGTAAGTTGAATGAAAAGTTATCCTCATTTGCTGAAGAAGAAGGGTAGCATATATGTAAAAGAATTCAGGTAAGCAACTTTGTAATGAATCAGTGATTGATTTAGCTTAAAATTTATTTATAAATAAAAAAGATTAGCAAATAAAGAGAATGAGAATTATATGACCCAAATTCCCCTGCACCATCTACTAAAAAATCTGTATATTCCCCTATTGTTCAGCTTTTCCAACACATTTGTGAGTGACTCAGTTATCTCTAGGTATATCCATTTCTCTGAATGTAGTTATGTTGAGTGCTTATGTATTTGATGCCCTCAATGCAGTATGAAATTTTCACATATAGCTTGTGTTTTGGAGGTTTGGTTAAGACACAAAGATGTTTTCTTACATTATTTATCAACTTTTTCTTTAAGTATTTTTTCTGTTCCATTCTTCTCATTCTGAAATTTCAGATACACATCTATTAGACCATTTAATATTGTTCAACTTGTCTTTAAAGCTCTGTTTCTTTCTTTTTCCCAACTTTTTCTCTTATCTTCAGATTGAATAATTTCTATTTGCCAATCTCTTCTTTCTCTGTCATTTCAACTTTAATGTCAAGCCAACGAGTGAAATTTTTATTTCAGATATTATATTTCTCAGTTCTAGAATTTCCATTAATTTCATCTATTTCCATGCTGGTAATTTTTATATTTTCATCGATTGTGAGCATTTTTTACATCATTGAGCATAATTATAATATATATTTAAAAATCCTTTTTTGATAATTCCAATATCTGAGTCATTTCAGTTTTGGTCTACATTGATTTTCTAATAAGGTGTCATTATTCAGTTTCTTTTAAAAATAAATTTGAACTGTATTCTGGACTTTGTGAATGATATGTTGTAGAGACTCTGAGTTCTGTTACATTCCTCCAAAGAATGTTGACTCTTTTTCTTTTAGTAGGCAATTAAAATAGCTGAACTTAAAGTGGAAAACTCTGTCTCCCCTCTAGTTGATAGCAGCCCAAATTTCAGTTCAGTTCTTTTATCATTAGTTAGGCTTTTAAATTTACTCCATGCATATGTTTAGTTACTAGCCAGTTTCAAACAAAGTTTACAAAAATAATTTGGGGCTTACTCTTTCTCAATGTCTACTTCCTGAAATTTCCCCCTCACTCTCTCATTATGGTAGTTGCTCTTAATCTTATGGTCTGGTTTCTCAAGTCAGCTAATCTGCATATTTTGCATTATGGTTTTTAACCAGCTCATACAATCCAGACAATGGTTTCCTCCGGCTAAAAAAAATAAGTAAAAAAGTGGGAAACTCACTTCATGCTATTTCCTCCTAGCAAGTGTTAATTTCCTCTGGCATTTTCCTGCTTATTAACTCTCTACTGACTATGTAGTTTTCCCCACTAGAGTTTATAATTGTTTTGACTTTGGAGTTACCTTTGACACTTATGATTTTATTTTACCCCAAGTCCTGCTTTTGTTATGGTGTTAAGTGAAAGTTTTATTTTAGCTATATTATGAGCCAGTTCTCTACCCCCCACATCTAGTAGTCTGTCTCTCTCCTCATTGACTTGTAGTACAACTTTTATCATAAAAAAGGTTTTGTCTCTGAGCTCTTTATTCTTTTATAGTTTGTCTATTATTTTATAAGTAAATTTTTTTGTTATAATGTATTTGTAACATGTCAATATTTAGTAGTATGAGTCCCTTCTTTTTTAAAAAAAAAATCATTACAACTTTATCTCTTCAGAGAAATATTAGGTTCACAGCAAATTGAGAGGAAGATACATAGGTTACCTATATACCTCCTGAACCCACACATGCATTATCGATATCTCTCACCTGAATGGTACATTTATTACAATTGATGAACCTATGTTGACACATTATATTCACCCAAAGCCTGTAGTTTACATTTACTCTTGGTGTTGTACACTCTAAAGGTTTAGACAAATGTATAAAGACATGTATCTATCATTACAGCATCATACAGAGTATTTTCAATGCCCTAAAACTTCTCTTTGTTCTACCTATTTATCCTATTCATTCCTCCCCTACCCTAACGCCTACCTACTGGTAACCACTGAATTTTTTTTTAATGTTCATATTATATAATATTTTCCAAGAAAAAAATTTTAACTTATGGTTGATATATAATATTACATTAGTTACATTCAGGTGCACGACAGTGAATAGATATTTATATACCTTAAAAAGTTATCACTACAATAAATCTAGTACCCATTTGACAGCATACATTGTTATTACAATATTATTAATCATATTATCTATGCTGTACTTTATATCTTCATGATTATTTGTATAATTGGCAATGTGTACTTCTTAATTCCTTTCACCTTTTTCACCCAGACTCTCAACCCGCTTCCATTTGCTGACTTTCAGTTTGTTCTCTGTATTAATGAGTTTGTTTTTGTTTGTTCATTTATTTTGTGTTTTAGATTCCACATATGAGTGATATATGGTATTTATCTTTCTCTGTCTGACCTATTTCACTTACTGTAAGACCCTCTAGGTATAATACCATTTCATACTATTACAAGTGGTAAGATTTCATCCTTTTTAATGGCTAAGTAATATTCCATTGTATATATGTACCACATCTTTATCCATTCATCTATCAATGGACACTTATGTTGTTTCTATATCTTAGCTATTGTAAATAATGCTGCAGTAAATTTAGGGATATATATCTTTTTAATTTTTTTCAGATTTCTTTGGATAAATACACAGAGGTGGCATTGCTAGGTAATATGGCAGTTTTATTTTTAATTTTTGAGGAAACGCCATACTGTTTTCCAGAGTGGCTGCACCAAATTATAATTCCATCAACAGTGCATGAAGGTTTTCTTTTCTTCACATCCCCGCCAACACTTGCTGTTTGTTGAATTATTGATGATAGCCATTCTGATAGGTATGAGGTGATATCTCATTTTGATTTAGCTTTGTATTTCCCTGATGATTACTGATGTTGATCATTTTTTTATGTGTCTCTTGGCCACCTGTATGTCCTCTTTGGAGAAATGTCTATTCATGTCCTTTGCCCATTTTTAAATCAGATTGCTTGTTTTTGTGATATTGAGCCGTATGATTTCTTTATATATTTTAGATATTAACCCTTTATCAGATGCACCATTGGGAAATATCTTCTTCCATTCAGCATGTTGCTTTTTTGTTTTCTTAACAGTTTCCTTCACTGGATAAAAACATTAATTTGATGTAGTCCTTTTATTTATTTTTGTTTTTGTTATTTTCACCCTAGGAGAAATATCAAAAAATATTGCTAAGACCAATGTCAAAGAGTTTATTGCCTATGTTTTCTTCTAAGACTTTTATGGTTTCAGGTCCTACATTTAAGTCTTTAATCCATTTTTAGATTATTTTTGTATATCGTATAAGATAGTGGTCTGGTTTCATTTTTTTTGCATGTATCTGTCCAGTTTTCTCAACACCTGTTATTGAAGAGACTTTATTCCATTGTATGTTCTTACCTCATTTTTCATAGAATAATTGACCATATAGACATGGATTTATTTCTGTGGTCTCTATTCTATTCCATGTACTATGTATATGTTCTTATGTCAGTACTATGCTGTTCTGATTACTATAGCCTTTCAGTATAGTTAGATATTAGGTAGCATAATAACTCCAAATTTGTTCTTCTTTCTCTAGATTGTTCTGTATATTTGGGATCTTTGTGGTTCCACAGAAATTTTAGGAATATTTGCTCTAGTTTTATGAAAAATGCCATTGGTATTAGATAAGAATTGCACTGAACCTATAGATTGCTTTGTGTAATATGAACATTTTAACAATGCTAATTTTTCCTATCCATAAGCTTAGTATATCCTTTTATTTCTTTGTGTCTTTTTCATTTTCTTTTTTCAATGTCTTATATTTTTCTGAGTTTTGGTATTTTACTAAGTATTTTATGCTTTTTTGATATAATTGTAAATAAGATTGTTTTCTTAATTTCTGACTTCTGAATATTAATTTGAATCTTGCTACTTTACTGAATTTATTTATTAGTTCTAATAGTTTTGTTTTTGGTGGAATATTTAGGTAACCACTGAACATTTTACTATCTCCATAGCTTTGCCTTTTTCCAGAATATCATAGTTAGAATCTTACAGTATGTAGTCTTTTCGGATCAACCTTTTTCATTTAAGATTCACTTAAGTTTCCTTCTGTCTTTTCATGGTTTGATAGTTCATTTCTTTTTGGAGCTGAATAATGTTACATTGTATGGATGAACTACTGCTTATTTATTCTTCTTACTGAAAGACATCTTAGTTGTTTCCAAGTTTTGGTAATTATGAACATTAGCTGCTACAAATATCAGTGTGCAGTTTTTGTGTGGACATAATTTTCATTACTTTGGGTAAATTACAAGGCATGTGATTGCTACATCATGTGGTAAGAGTATGCTTAGTTCTGTAAGAAACTGTCAAACAGTCTTCTAACGCGGCTGTACCACTTTGCATTCCTACCAACAATGAATGAGAGTTCCTCTAATTCTACATCCTTGTCAGCATCTGGTGATTTCAATGTTCTGGATTTTGGTCATTCTAATAGGCACATAGTGGTATCTCCTATTTTATGTAAATTGATAAATTTGGAGTTTAGATTACATTCAGATTGACATTTTTAAAAAAGAATTTTGTTAATGACAGTAGGTATTCAAAGGAGATATACATTGTCTCAATGTCTGATTACCTCTTTTTATGATATTCGTCAATTCTTTGTTACCCTAAGATTCAGATCACATTGAAAAAAATGGAATAAATTCTTGATTCTTTCACTTTATTTACCAATTTTCAAACAAAATTGATCAACAGCATCTGCTAACAGAGTCAAAGAAATTTTGGTTTGATATTGTTTTGTTTGCTCTTATTTCTTTCATTAATTTATTCATTCATTTTAGCATCATTATAAACTCGTGGATTTAAACACATTTGATATTTCAATCCACTTCTATTACTATCCGCACTGACACTCAAATTTTCCCATCTCAGAAAGGATTGGATCCTTTTGGCTTGAATTTATTAGGTTTTTGTAACTTCTCTACTTTTGGGGATGATAAGCTTTCTGGTATATTAATCTTGTATTCTCCCTATCTCAGACAACTAGCCATTTCTAAAAAGAATCTAGTTCCTTTCAATGTGACATGGTTTCAAAACCACAATGTGAGTTTTACAGAAATTCACTGATACTATCATTATTATCTAATGTAAGAAATTCCTGTGAAATACAGGAAAGTCCCACAGGTTTTCTAAGAATGTTTGCAACAGAGACATTACAAACTTGGACTAGAAGCAATGAAGAGAGGAGAAAATAAAAGAAAGCTGTTGGACTCTCAGCATACTACAGGCAGGAAATAGGCTGGTAAAAATTACTTAGTTGCAAATATATGCTACCCTTCATGAGAAGGAAAGGGCAGAGCTGTGAGTTTGGCAAGTGGGGCTGTCGACCTCTCAGGACTTGAAAACTAAAGGAGTTTTCCCAGTTAGATTTCAAAACTGCTCAAGACTAATGACTCCCTTTTGCCTTTAATTTTCTCTCTTTTTAAATGGCCTGCTTATAATTGTAATCTAATGCCTGCACCACTATTATATTTTGGGGAAAAAGTAACTTGTTTCTCAAATTTCATAGGTTCACATACAAGAGGAAGTTTGCACGAGATGGATTATACCCAGCGTCTCATCCATATTTAATTTAGATAATATCTAATTTTTAAACCAATGTGGCTTAGATGAGTTAATACTGTAATGAGTTGAGACTTTTGGTGATCTTGGGATGAGGTGAATATATTTTGATGTGGGAAGAATGTAAATCTTTGGGACCTAGAATGTAGACTTTAATAGGCTGAATAATGACCCCTCAAAGATATTCACATCCTAATTCCTAGAACATGCAAGTACATTATCTCATATAGTAAAAGAAACTGCAGATATGAGTAGGTTAAGATCTTGAGATGATGAAATTATCCTGGATTATGCAGCTGGGTCCTCTGTAATCACAACGGTCTTTATAAGAGGGAGGCAAGATGATCAGAAACAGCAGTAAATGTAATCATGAAAGAAAGGTTGGAATGATGCAAAAAAAGAAGTCAAAAACCTAGTTATGCAGGCAGTCTCTAAAAGTAGGGAAGGCAAGTAAATGGTTCTTCTCCTAGATCCTCCAGAAGGAACCAGCCTGCTGACACTTTGAATTTAGCTCAAACTGATTTTGGACTTCTAACATCCAGATCTGGAAGAGAATAAATTTGTGCTATTTTTAGCTGCTAAATTTGTGATAATTTTGTTACAGCAGCAATAAAAATCCAATACATTGTTAATCCAGGTCATTGTTTCAAAGACTTTTCATTACTAGAGCAGGAAAAGATATATATTTTAGAAGATAAAATATATAATGTGTTTGCACCATTTCCAAGTCAAATTCAGAACTACTGAGTACTTACTTATCCTCATTAAATTTACGTCAGTTTCTATCCTCTCTCATGCTGAAAATCTCAGTTCTCAGTGACAAAAACAAAACAAAACAAAAAAACAAAAAGCACCTAATTTACTCCATCATGGATTACAAATACTCCAGTTTCAGAATGATAATATAGTTGCTACCACCAAAAGTATGATTACCAAAAATGATTTATTCTTAGAGTATTTCCCACTGAGAATGTAAATGAAACTATTGTGTCTTAAAGTCTTTTGGAATAGATCTCTGCGTGATTATGCCACCAACTGGAGATGGAGTTAGTTTCATTTGTTCTGTTTTTAGATTTTTAATGATTTCTTTTTGATTGAATTTTATTTTATAATATGTAAAATATTTTTATGGCTCCAACATCAAATCTACAAATCAAAGAAGTTTGGCTTCTATTCCTGTTTTTTCCACTGTTCTCTTTCTCTTTTATAAGTATATCTTTTTTTAAATCACTGGACAAATGTTATTGATTTATTTTTAAAAATAGCTCAGAGAACACTTGTTCTTTACTATGCATTAGTAATATAAATAAAAATGTGTGATCATGGAAATTTTAAAACATATTAAAAGCACAAAGAAAAAAATTATGAAGAGCCCAAACTACCAGCCTTACAATTATCAGTTAATGTCTCCTGTTTTTGCATCTATACTCTCCATTTATTTTCCTCTTCTTGCATTATTTTGAAGAAAAATCCCAAATATCAAATAATTTTATCCATAAATATTCTAGTATCTCTAAAATATAAGGACTCTCTAAAAGTAAACACAAATATTATATCAGTGAATACTAAGAGTTTAAACTTGTAGGTCATCATTTATTTTTGTAGTTCTCATTTTGAACTAGAATTCAAATTAGGTCTACCTATTGCATTTGTTTTTAATTTAAAAGTCTTTTTAATTTATAAGTCCTCACTTCATAGTTTCTTCCTTCCTTCCTTTTCTCCTTCTTCTTCTCCTTCTCCTTCTTCACTGTTGTTAATAAAGCTATATTGGGAAATTTTTTCATCGTTGGAATTTTACAGAATGTATCTCTGTAATGTCATTTAACACATTTCTCTGGTCAATGTAAAATTAATTAATGTATAAATTAATGTTTGGATCTAGGATCTTGATAAGCCTTCTTCAAAGCTGGTGTTTTGTTCTTCAATCAAGAGGCACATATTGCATGGTTCTTCTCTTTCTGTCTCTGGTGGTCAAATCCTAGATCTATTAAGTCATTACAAGCTGCAAAATAATATTTAATTCTCTCATTACTTTCTCCATTGTTAGCTGTGATTATTTCATAAAGTGAAACAAACTTGTTATCTACTATTTGGTGACACGGTGATACCATTTTTATGTGTGTAAAAATAGGATAAGTGTTTGAGTCTTTCTTTTTATTTATAAGTTTTCAAAAATGATGAGGTGGTCACCTGGGGTCAGGGTTCTCCAAAGAAATATAATCAATACAGTGTGTATGTGTGTATAAGATAATTATTTTAAGGAACTGGCTCATGTAATTATGTAGGCTATGTTCCAAGATCTGAAAACAGTAAGATGGAGACACAGGAGAGTCAGTGGTATAGTTCCAATCTGAGTCTTGAGGCCTGAATACCAGGAGAGCTGATGGTGTAAGTTCCAGTCCACAGGCAGGAAAACACTGATGTTCTAGGTCAGCAGTTAGGCAGGTGAAGTTCATTCTTATTTAAGTGGGGGGTTGGGCAGCCTTTTTGTTCTATTCAGGCCTTCAACTGATTGGATAAGGCAACCACTTGAGGAAAGACAACCTGCTTTACTCAGTCTATTAATTCAAATATTAATCTTATCTAAAAAGACTCCCACAGACATACCCAGAATAATGTTTGACCAAATATCAGGTGGTACCTTATGGCCCACTCAAGTTGACATAAAATTAATCATAACATCTAGGCTCCTCATAGAGCAATTGTTTCCTTTTACTTTTTTAATTTTTTTTTTAAGAATCATGAACTCATGGATTTAAATATATTGGATGTGTTTCTACTGATTGAAATTATTTTTATTATTGATGCTCAAATTGTTCCATCCCTGAATTTTCAGTGTGACTTCTAAGTCATTTTAATACAATTGTAGTAGTTTTTGATAGTTACCTTCCTTTTGGTTGTGATGTTAAAACTTATCATGTACATCTTCTTGACCTAAACTTGAATCAAACAATCTTCTCTGACAAGCCATACTTTTTAAAAAGTAAAATGTTATTTCAAGGCCATAATCTGGATGCTAGGGGTACACATTACTTATTACCAAGTTGATTATTATTCTGTTTTTCATAGATAAAGCTGGGAATATGTAATTAATTCTTATTCTAATTCAGAACCACAGAATTTTTTGTTTGATTTTTAAGTAATCTATTTTTTGATATTACATTTGTATTCAAAACCCAGTTACCAATACCTGGGCCTGATAGAATTAGTCTATCAAATAATAACTACTTGCTGGATCCCACATTCCACACACAGTAGTATCAGAAGAACAATACCCATTCTACCATCAACAATATACTTATTAAAATAGCTTAAGCTTTTTTGCAGTTCTGTTATCCTTATGATTTATTCACTAAGAATATGTAGTCAGATTACCATGTTTTAAAGTCACTTGGAGCAGTGTCTCTATGTATGGTAATGCCACTAACTGAATATACTTATACATTTGTTCAATTTTATTTTATTTTTAAAAGAAATAAATATAAGTCTGACATTATGAACAACTGTATGGTATAGCAATTCCACTTCTGAGTACATATTCCAAGGTAAAGAAATCCCTATCCTGAAGAGATATTTACACCCCATGTTCATTGTACCATTATTTGTAACATCCAAGACATGGAAACAACCTAAGTGTATATCAACAGGTGAATGGATGAAGAAAATGTCAGCTATATACACTTATCTCTATAATGGGATATTATTCAGCCATAAGAAGAAGTAAATCCTGCCATTTATAACAACACGATGGTCCTTGAGGCCTAATGCTAAATGAAATAAGTCAGGCAGAGAAAGGCAAATATTGTATGATCTTATTTATCTGTGGAATCTTAAAAAACCAAACTCATAGAAACTGAAGGTAGACTAGTGGTTACCAAGGGCAATGGGGAGCAGGTGGAGAAATTGAATGAAGGTGGTCAAAAGGTACAAACTTTTAGTTATAAAATAGATTCTGAAAATATAATGCATGTTGACTATAGTTAATAATATTGTATAATATATTCAAAAGCTGCTAAGAAAGTAGATCTTAAAAGTTCTCTTCACAAGAAAAAAAATTTGTAAGTCTATAAGGTGATGAAAGTTAACTAAATTTATTGTGGTAGTTATTTTGTAATATGTATATATGTCAAATCATATTGTACATCTTAAATTTATATAATGTGATATGTCAATTATACTTCAATAAAACTGAAAAATATTGTATTTTTTTTAGTACATTCTTAGATTTACAGAATAATTTAGCAGATAGTACAGAGCTCCATATACACACCTTCCTCCACTCCCCTCCAGCTATTATTAAGATCTTGAACTTTGTCGTACATCAGTGTGGTACATTACAATTAATGAACCAATAACGATGCATTATTATTAACTATAGTTTGTCATTTGTTGTATAGCTCTATGGGTTTTGACAAATGCAAAATAACATGTATTCACCATTAAAGTTTCATACAGAATAGTTTTACCACCCTTAAAAATCCTCTGTGTTCTACTTTTTATCCCCTCTCCCAAACCCTGGCAACCACTGATCTTTTACTATCTCTACAGTTTTACTTTTTCTAAGATGTCATATTGTTGGAATCATACCGTATATACGATTTACAGACTGTCTTCTTTGATTTAACAATACACATTGTAGATTCTTCTATTTCTTTTTGTGACCTGATAGCTCATTTTTTAATCACTGAGTGCTATTCCATTGATTGTATTACCACGGTTTACTTATTCAATTAATCTAGTGATGGACATGTTGGTTGCTTTCAGTTATGAATAAAGCTACTATAAACATTCACATGCTGATTTGTGTGTGGACTTAAGTTTTCAACTTATTCAAGTAAATACAAAGCTGTTCAATTGCTGGTTTATATGGTAAAACTGTTAATTTATGTGAAAGATGTAAGAATTGTATCAGATTCATGTTTTGTATATAAATGTCCAACTATTCTAGCACCATTTGTTGAAAAGAGTATCCTTCCTCCAATGAATTATATTTGTTCCTTTGTCAAAGATCCCTTGGCCATATCTGTGTGAGTCTAGCTTTTATCTTTAGCCATCCTGTTTCCTCCACTCTTTTGTAGTTATCAACTTTAAAAAATACATTCACCCATTTTCTTAAATAAAAGGTAGCATACTATATACACTGTCTTACCTCAGGCTGTTATAACAAGATACCATAAAAGAGTGGCTTAAACAACAGAAATTTATCTCTCACAGTTCTGTAGGCTCCAGGTGCCAGCCAATTTAGTTGTTGCTGAGGGCCCTCGTCCACGTCATGTCCTCATGAAGAGAAATGGGGAAGAAAGCTTTATCCTGTCTTAAAAGGATGCTAATCTCATCACAAGGGCTTTACGGTCATGACATAATTACCTCCCAGAGGTCCCGTCTTCAGATATTGGGGATGAGTGAATTTGAATATGAATTTGGAGGGGACACAAACACTTAGTCCATACTACATACTTTTGTGTAATTGCGTTGATCAGTAACTCCAACACAATGTTTAATAGCAGGAGAACTAGTGGTTAGGCTTTTCCTTTCCTGGCTTTTGTAAGACAGCTTCTAGCGTTTTTCTCTTAAGTAAGATAACTGCATTTAGATGGAGAGATATATAGGTAGGTAGATAGATTAAAAGTGTTAAGAACATCTCCATCAATTCTTATTTTACTGAGTGTTTTAAAAATGAATGGACATTGAATTTTGTCAAGTGCCTTTCCTGTGTCTATGGAGATAGTATTATTTTTCTCCTTTACTTGCCTATAATGATGAATTATATTAAGTTTCCTAATGTTAAAACACATGTTTATTCTTACGTTAACCTTACTTAGTCATAATAATCATGCTTTAGAATTATTGGATTCTTTTTGTTAATATATACATAATTTATATAAAAATTATGTAGCATTATTTAGATGAGAGATTAGTCTGTTTTTTATGGGGTGATCTTTGTCATGTTTTTGGGTCGTGTTATAATTGTTTCATAAATGTGGAGTTGGTAGAGTTCACCTGTGAAATCCTCTGGGCCTAGTGCTTTCTGTGGGAGATCTTTTTAATGACTATTTTTATTTCTTCTATGGAAAGTGATCTGTTTAGACTTTCCTCCTCTGGGGTTATTTTTGGTAAGTTGTAGTTTTCTAAAATACTATTCATTTTCTATTGATTTCTTGAATATCTATATTTTCCCACCAAAAGATAAATTTCTCTTATTCATTATTTTTTTCTATTTTTAATTTTCCAGAATTTTAGTTCTAGTTTATTTTATGTGTATTTTTATCATCCTTATTTTGTTCAGATGACAGTACATTTTAGAAAGTGGTTTGACTACATTTACTTTCAAATATCTTCAATTATCCTTCTGGGTTTAGCTCTATTCTTGAATACCTTCCTTACAGAGGAGTCTGAAGGTCAGACTTTGTCTGGTGAACCTTGTGAGGTCTGGTAAGTCCAAGGATTTATTTTCTATCAGATTTAAATGACATATTGGCAAATGTAAAATTTTACAATCATAGGCTTTTTCCTTCTACAACCTAGACATAATACATGTCTTCTTACTTTGTTCTTTTCAGTGTAATTCTTTTTTTTAAAAAAATATTTCTGCTCTTTCATTCTGGAAGCTTTTAAACTATTCTTTTTAAGGATGATGTTACATATTACAATATGAGCAGGTGTAGGGTTTTATCTATTATTTTGTGCTCTATAAAGACCTCTTTTGATTTTTTATCTTTCTTTAAATAGTGCAAATTTATTTTCTTTATTTTATCAAATACTTCTTCACCTATTTTAAAACAATATTTATCCAGTACTCTACTATCCTTATGTTTTTGCTTATATTTCTAATTTCCACAAGTTCTATTTCATTTATATGTGCCATCATTTTTTTTTTTTTTTACTGCTGCCTTATGGGGAAGTTCCTCAATCTAATATTTCAGCTCACTAATTTGTTTTACAGACTAGTGTTTCTTATTCACCTACCACACTTTTCACACTTCACATTTCATCTTGCTCTTTTTGCTTTCTTCTAGGTTCTACATAATGCTACTAATACCTTCTATTCTCTTTTTGAGAATATTCATTATGCTTATTTGCATTATCTGTTCCAATAGTTCTTCTTCATACAGTTATTTTTGTTCCATTTATTATCTTTATTTTATTATTTACATGTCCCCGCTGTCTGTGAAGTAATGCTTCCCTGGGGATAATAGCCATATAGGGGTTTTTAAACTTTTTTTACTTTATTCTACAAGAAGAATACATTTTACTTCCTGATTCATTTGAAATATATTTACAAAATGACATTTGTAAATATCTTTTAGACATATTACAAAATAATATTTATTTTATAATGAGCAATGTACTCTGATATTTCCTGCTCAATTTGATTTTACTGAAAACTACTAATTATTATATTGATTTAATTATCTACTAATGAGTCGACACCCACAGTTTGAAAACTCTATGATATAAGAGGTAAGTACTTAAGGTCAGGGAATAGTTAAGAAGGAGAGATTAGAGGACATAGAGCTCTAGGCAACATGGAATCCTTCGGACTAATCTAGTTTGCTCCCCTTCATGAAGCAATAGCTCTGTTTTATCAATCACTTCTAAACCCTTGGGCAGGATCAGCACCTTGAAGTGGCTGTCCCTTTGGGTTACAAATTTCCAATACTGGGTGTTTGGTGGAGAATAGGTTGAATTAATGAATATCTAAGAGTGACTCTTCACCATCAGAGGCTGCTCTGTGAATATCTATACCCATGGGCCTTTGTAGTGTAGTCACTGCTGACTTCTGAAATAATGGAGCAGGCAAAGATTAACTCAAGGCAATGAGGGCTGAGACAGCAGCAGAACTTTGTGTGGTGAACACACAGTGCAATATACAAATGAAGTATTATAGAATTATACACTTGAAACCTACATAATTTTATTAACCGATGTCACCCCAATAAATTTAATTAAAAAAAAAATCTGACCCTACCTATACTTCATTGTTGCTGTCAGGCTGGGTTGGTTCTAAGGGGGTTCCTGATTCCTCCCAGACTAATTCACAACAGCCTTTATTCTCCCTGGGATTTCTTACAGTTTTATGTTATTTTCTCAGATGAATGATTCTTTTCCTTCCACAGTTTCTCTAGAATGGATTACATGTTGGAAAACCCAGGAATTCCATGTTAGTTAGGTTTTTTCAGGATTCTTCAAAATATCCAGGCTCAAAAGTCAGACATTTTCACAGCAAAGGCCTCAGTGATCAATCTGAGATGAGTCTATCTCAGACTAGGAATCAGGGTAATTGAAAGATATATAGTTTTATTTTTTTTCAAGACACCTTTATGTTCATTTCCTCCTGTGTTGTCTGGGTAGCATTTATTCTTACAAGTTCCGGGTTAGGCTTCAGTGATGCAGTTTGGCAGTGTCTGCACAACCAAAACCAAATAAGGGACTTGAGTCACTAATGCACTGGGAATGTAGTCAATCAGAATAGCTCAGGCGAAACAGTCATTGCATTTGTCTGAATCATGTGGCTCATTAAAGATAATTTAGGTCACTGCTTTTTCCAGGGGTATGTTATGGCCCATGTGTGGGGATAAGTGTACATTGGGGTTATCCAACACACAGATGAGGTGGGCCTCTAACTCCAGAGTATAATATGAAGAGCTCCTTCTCACTCAAAAACTACCTTATATCTGCTCTGACATTTTCTTTGGGTTGGTCTTAAAGTCTTCATTCCAGTTTGAAGTTTCTGTTATTCCTACGTGCTTTGAATTAGACAGCAAAGATCATAGAATTGTTTCTAAACCCTACCTATAAAAGTTCTTTTGGACATTAGCACATGTTATATATTGCATCAGTGCTGATTAATGATCACCCTTCCATTTCTGTTAAATAGATAACCTATTCTACATCTGACTTCATCATCTTTCTCCACAAGGGTGCTTTTCCCTCCCATATTCCCCAGATTTCTGTCTGCCACAAGCCCCCATGCTGTTTCATATAGTGATCCTGAGCTCCTTCCTTGCTCTCATCAACTCACAATCAACTCCCGTTAGTTTTAACTTCTAAGTTTCTCTAGAATCCACTCATTTCTCATTATTTTACCTGCCACCATCCTAAATGTCTCTTATTAAATGGCTCCCAATTTTCTGACTAGCCTTCACATTTTCGTCTTTCTCTAATTTGTTCCAACATAGAACCCATAATGTTTTGACTATGTCAGTATTTTGCCGAAACAGTTGCCAACTTGCCCTTAAAGTGGTTTGCAAATGTTTTTCCTCACTAAAATATATGCCCCAAATTCATGCACTTCCATTAGCAGCAGCAACTAAGGCAGCTGATCTCATAATCTTGTGAGTACAGGAATATCTAGGGGAACATATCTGAATCTCTGGAATCAGAAGCAATTCCAATAACATTGTATGTATTTAACAAATAATTTCTTGAGTGAGTGGATGATGAATGAGACATAGGAAAGGTAAAATTGATAGCAAGAAGCAGTTGAAGAGAATTTCAGAGAATAAAATTTTGTTAGTGGACTACAAGAGAGAATACTAGCAACCTAAGAAGACTTAATTTGTGATTATGTATGTATCTTTGTGTGTGCATATATGAAATAACTAAAATGTGCTTTTCATTCAGTAGAGCCTCTATCAGTAGTTGTTGAATAGGAAGAAGGTTTTAAAGATAAAATTGTAATACAATTTTTGCCTGAATCAATCTAGATTTTTGTCTGAATTTTGGGGACCACTGTTAGTAAATGATAATTCAATCCAAATTGAAGCATAATTTAATACGTTTCCAAATATATATTATTTGTGGAATGTTTAAAAAAACAACAACTCCATGGTGTATTTATTTTCTATCACTCTTCTATATCTCACCATGGAGGTGAAATCAACAAAATTCAGAATGTGCGGGAATTATATATGATAAAATAAGTTTTATTAACAACAATGAAAAAAATATACAAAGATTAAAAACACAGAATATTGAAGGAGACTCCATAAAGAGACAAGGCATATATCAGTGAACTGCAATGTATGAATCTTATCTAAATTACACATCAAATAGGCACATTTTTTAAAAAGAGAATAAAAGACAAGTGAGGATCTATGAAGAATGATGAATATTTAAAGGTTTTAAAACAATATTTTATATTATTTTTTAATATTTTAAGGCAACGATGGTTTTGTGCTTAAGGTAAACTTAAGAGCTTTCACCAGGAGTTCAAAATTACTGAAGCTGGCTGGTGGGTATATCAGGTTTACCATATTATTCTCTCTACGTCTGTTTATGTTTTTAAATTTCTATAATAAAAAGTTTTAAATGTTTCCATTAATTCAAATTTGTGAAGTTACTAAGAGCAGTAATAGGAATTCATTTATCAAGGGAAGAATTTTGATATTTGACTTTTTTTTATTAATATTTCAGGAAGTAAATAAGGTACCATTAAACACAGAAACTCAATTACCTGCTCAAGCTTAACACTGGCAAAATTTTTTCTTAATCAATTTCCTCTATTTATAAAAGTTGTTTTAAAGTATATTGAGAGAACTAGGGCTTATAACAGAGATAAATAACTTTGGAAATATTTTTGCGGTTTAATTTTATTTTCAGTCTAAGCTTTTAACAATTGCATATAGATTGCCAAACACTCAGTTTTAGAAAAACTAGACCTATTTATCATATTTAGAGATCTTTATACTATTTTTGGCTCTCTATTAAATAGCCTCCTCTTTACTTAATCCTAAACTACTTTACTGAATTGAACCTTTTTAGATATTAAAGTTAGAAAATCATTTCAGCAAACAAAAAATTGATTATACCTTTAGTATGTTCTTTTAACTGGCTAACCATGTGGGAAAACAATGATGTTGTATCTTTAATTTATACCAAAGTTTAGTCTATATGTATTAAATATTCAAATACTAAAACATAAAACCATAAAAGTAATTATAACAGAAAATATTTATGAATGTTTATAATACCAATGTGGTGAAATGATTTGCTCATGTGATATTTTTTTAAGACAGAACCTACAGAAAAAGATTATAGACTAAAAATACATAAAAAATTAAACCAAAAAGTAACAAAAGGTCCCTTTTCTTGCAGTTAATGACCAGTTGGTAAAATTTAAAACATGTGTTATTAAGTTAATATTCTTAATATATTAAGAGAATTTATGAATAGATAAGAAAATGGTAAAATTTCTGAGAGAAAAATGGACTAAAGACATGAATAAATTATGCACAAATAAAGAAATACAAATTACCAACATATACATGAAAAAAATTTATACAGACTTGCTGGCAATAAGTGCAAATTAATATGGATATGAGATGATGCTTTCTCATCTATCAAATTGGAAAAGACAAAGAGCTTGATTGTACAGGTGTGTGGGTTTGGGCACTTTAGCACTGAATACTGCTGGGAGAAGTAGAAATTGGTATATACCTCTCTCGAAGCAGTTTGGCTGTTTTAAGACGGTTAACAGTGGCATAACCTTTAACATGATTTTTTTTTCCTGATAATCTTTTTGGAGCAAAAGTATTTTTTTCTCCAGAAATTTATTTAAAAATAAAATAAGTGCAGAAACACTAACATAAATGTGTTTGTAGTATTGTTTATAATAGCAGAGAGAAAAAAAAAAAACTATAAGCAATTTGAAACCCAAGGATGAGGAATTTATTCAATCCCTTGGTAGATACATACAGATGCCAAAGAGTACCTTATTAGCATAGAACAGTGATTGCTATTGTTAAGTGGGAAAAGAAAGGTACAGAGTAATTCATACCGTGTCATCCCAATTTATCTTTATGTTTATACTTAATCTACATTTTGCATAAAGAATATATACCTTATATAATAAACAAATTTTACCAAGATGTTTTGTTTTCAATTTATTATTTAAGAGTGTCTGGTAAGAATTTATGCTGTAAAATGTTAACAATAGGAAAGATCATTCAAAACATTTTAACTCTTGTTCTTATTGAGGCCTAGTGGTGGTTGAACTTCATCTCCAGAGGCAGAGCCCAGAGTGGTTGGAAGTATACATGATGTAAGCTCACATATAATTTTAACATGTCACAAAGGAAACAAATGTAATACCTTTTGTATTTGTGGGTGGAATGTGGATAGATTTTTAAGTCCAGAACACACACACATATACACAAACTTCTCCACATGCACACACACACACACACACACACACACACACACACACACACACACACATACACACACACATATAAACAGAGCAAAAACTGCTTGTCAAGGAAGTTTGGGGTAGATGATGAGGAAAGATTCAAGCCTTCATGCTGATAAATACTAGCACCCAATAACTAAAGGACTTTTAATTCAGTGATTCAACAGTTGTAAGTGATCCATAATGATTGCAGGTTGAAATAATCTGTTGGGTTAAATAAAACTTAATAGTAAAATTAATTTTACCTATTTATATTTACTTTTTTATAAGATAAGGATAATAGAAATTTAACGTTATGTATATTGCATGCATTATATTTCTGGACAGTATTACTGTATATAATAATAAAAATCTAATTATGTCATAACCTGCTCACAATCTTTTAGTGTTACTCTTAGGATAAAGACCAAAATCTTTAACATGGCCTGTATATCCCTGAGAAATCTTACTTCTGTCTGCTTCACTATTTCCACCAGTTCCCAATCTTCCTCTTGATTTCTCAGTTCCAGCTAGTCACCTTCTTTGAGGTCCTTCAACATAGGATTTTTCCAACTGCATATTGAGACTTAAGAGTGAGACCAGCATTTAAAAAGGAATGGAATAGAAAACAGTACATCGCAAGCAAAAGGGTAAATATTATTTGATGTAAATGCTTTTCATTGTGTGTGTGTGTGTGTGTGTGTGTGTGTGTGTGTGTGTGTGTGTTTTACTGGCTTGTGTTGTAAAATATACCTCTTATTGAAGTAAAAAACAATGTTTGAAAACAACACATGTTCCCAGGGGTTCTCAACTTTGGCACTATTGACATGTTGATTGGATAATTCTTTACTGTGGAGAGCTGTCCTGTTCTCTATAGGATGTTTAGCAGCATCTCTGGCCTTTACCCACTAAATGCCTGCATCACATCCCTCCTCCATTATGACAACTTGAAATACCTCCAAACCTTGCCAATTTCTCAGTTAAGAACTGTCGTTCTAATCAATTATGTTCAATCTCACAACATAGCTTTGTCACAAGCTGTTCTCCTTTCTGAAAGGTGCTTTTTATCTCTCATCTCCTGGTAATTCTTACTCACCTTTCGGATCTCAGCTCAATGCACTCTTCCTGAGTCCTCTAGGTAGGTCACATCTTTCTATTATATGTTCTCATAAAATTATGAGCTATATTTCAAGCCCTTATCAATTTATAATTTTCCATTTACTTCTGTCTCACTCACAGGTCGTTAATTTCATGAAGTCAGAGATCATGTCTGATTTTACCTACAATACAATGTTAAACAAATATTTATTCACTGTCTACTATACATTGGCTCTGTACTAGACCTAAGCGTATATTGGGTAGCCAAAAAAGCACCCGTGAGTGGCTGACAGTCTTGTTGGGGAGATCTAAAATACACAAACAGAACCATGTCTAAATAAAAATTAAAAATGGAAATGGTTTTAAAATGAAGGTGTGTTTTGAGTTGGGAAGACCAATTTAGACAGAGTTGTCAGGAAAAGGAAACACTGAACGTGACCATTAAGTAAAATTTGAAGTAGTAGTGGGAGACAGCCATATAAAAACAGAGAAAGAGCATTCCTAGAGTATCATCTTACTTAATAGCCTTATAACATGTTTCTAGCAGGTTTTTAAAAGATCATTCTGTGAAGAGATTGCATCAAAGGATAGTAAAGTAAGAGAAGGGGAAGCTACTTGAGAAGTCATTCAGTCCAAGCGAGAGACAATTGGTGGCTTCGAATAGGGTTGTTGTAGTAGAAATAGAAAGAAGTTTATGAAATATAAGTATTTACTAAGTACCTGTATGTCAATTATCAGATTTGACATACGAAGTCCTTAGTATATATTTATTGATTAAATAGCTATTGAGTAAATTTATTCAATATTTACTAACATATTTAGATCAAAGATTTAAGAAATTACAACTTTGAAGTTTTTTAGTAATTTCCTCTTATTTTTTGTCACCTGTTAAAGTTCAGTTCAAGTTTCATATTGTCTAAGATTTCCCTTTACTCAAATTAATCTGTTTCTACCGCTATAGTCCTATAGCAAATCCATTCTGCTCCATTGTAGCATTTATTACTGTCTACCATAGATAAGATATTTATATGTTTATCTGTCAAAATATGTTATAGGTGCAGTGAAGTCCAATTGTTTTTAATTTGACATTTGAATTTTGATACAATAGATTGTACATAGGAGATATTAAAAAATGTTGGTTGAATGAAATGAATTCCATGAAAAATTACTTGGGAAAAATTCAGTCTTTTAAAATTTTGCTGATGACTCTTTTAGTCAGAAATAATCTCTCAATAGACAGGAAATTATTTACATTTTTTATTTTAAGTTAAAGTTTATTTTGAATAAGTAGTGTTTTAAAACATGTCTAAATTCCAGACATACCAAAGGCAGGTCTCACTAGAACAATTTTTGATGATTTATTTTGCCATGGGAGCTCATACTCTATGATGATTAGCTAGGAATGGAATTGCTGGATCATAGCGTAAGTTAAATTAAACCACCTAATCTTTTTCCACAGATATTTGCCATTTTATGCTCTCACCAGCCATGTATGAAAGTTCCTGTTTCTTCACATCTTTGTCAACTTTTGCTATGCCAGTCATTTTAATTTTAGTCACTTTACTAATTAGAAAATAGTATCTCATTGAGATTTTAATATGAAGTTTCTCAATGACTAATGATGTTGAAAAGTTCGTCATATCCAATTAGCCATTTATTTCTCTTCCTTTTTGAAGTGTCTGAGTCTGCTGAATTAAAGAAATTATTTTTCTACTTTATTGTGATATAATTGACATATCATAGTGTGTAAGTTTAAAATGTGTATTATGATGATGATATACATATATACTCCAAATAATTATCACAATAAGTTTAGTTAACACATCTATCACCTCACATAATTACCATTTTTATGTGTGGTGGCAACAATAACATTTAAGATTTACTTCCTTAGCAACTTTAAAGATAGAGTAAATATTGTTAACTACACTCACTATGTTGTACATTCTGTCTCCACAACTTAAAACTGAAAGTTGATACCCTTTGCACAGCATCTCCTTTGCACAACCATCCATTTACTATTTCTATGAGTTTGGCATTTTTAAATTACACATATAAATGATATCTTACAGTATTTGTCTTTCTCTTTCTGATATTTCACTTAGCATTATCCCCTCAAGTTTAATCCAAATGGCAGGATTTCTTTTTTTTTATAAATGAAAGTTGTGTATATATACATAAACACACAATGGAATAATTTATATATATCACATTTTATTTATCCATTCATTCATCAATGGATACTTAGGTTGTTTTCATATTGATTGTTATGAATGATGCTGCAATGAACATGGGGTGAAGATATTTCTTTAAAATAATGATGTTGTTTCCTTCAGATATATACCCAGAAGTGGAATTGCTGGATCATATGGTAGTTGTATTTTTTAATTTTTCTGAAAAAACTCCATACTGTTTTTCATAATGGTTGTACTAGTTTACATTTCCACCAACAGCGCACAAAGTTTTGCTTTTCTGCATATTTGTCATCAGTGCTTACTACCTATTGTCTTTTTGAAAACAGCCATTTAACAAGTATGAAGTGATATCTCATTGAGGTTTTAAATTGCATTTCCCTCATGATTAGCAATGTTGAGCACCATTTCACGTACTTTTTGGTCATTTGTGTGTGTGTCTTCTTTGGAATAATGTCTATACAGGTTCTTTTCACTTTTTATAATCAGGTTATTTGGTTTCTTTACTATTTAGTTGTATGAGTACTTTATATATTTTAGATATTAACCCCTTATCAGATTCTTGATTTGCAAGTATTTTTTCTCATTCTGCAGGGTGTCTTTTTATTTGTTGATTGTTTCTATTGCTGTGCAGAGCTCTTTAGTTTGATGTAGTCCTACTTGTTTTATTTTGCTTTTGTTGCTTGAACTTTTGATGTCATATCCATGAAATCATTGTTAAGAACAATGTCAAAGAACTTTTCTGCTACTTTAGGTATTTTATGGTTTCAGATCTTATGTTTAAGTCCTTAATTCATTTAGAGTTAATCTTTGTGAGTTATTTAAAATAGTGATCTAATTACATTCTTTTCCATGTGGATAGTCTTTGTTGATTTTTTTTAAAAAATGTGTAAAATGCTTTTATTATTGAATTGTAGATGTTCTTTGTTTATTATAGATATATGCATTTGCCAGATATATGTACTCTAACTACTATTGTAGTTATTTACCTATTCATTTTCTTAACAGTAGTTTTTAATGAGCAGGCATTTTTAATTTTGAGAAAGTTCAATTTTACAGGTTATTTTTTCTTTATGGTTAATGTTTTCTGGGACTTAAGAAATCTTTGTTGATTCTAATTTATAGAGGTATTATTTTGCTTACTTCTAGAAGCTTTATGATTGTAGTTTTTATGTTTAAGTCTATGTTCCACCTGAAGTTAATTTCTATATGTGATGCGATGTAGGGATAGTGATTGATTTTTTTTTTCCTCATGGACACACAGATTTCTCATAACCATTGGCTGAAAATACTTTTCTTTCCCTATTTAACAGCTGTGGTGTTTCTGTAACAGTTTAGTTTACTATATAAAAGTGAGTGAATTTCTCAACTCCAAATTCTGTTATTTTGATCTGTTTGTCTATTCTTAAGCCAGTAACACATTGACTTGATTACTGTGGCATCATTGTGTTGAAATCAAGTATGTATAATTCACTCAGCTTTTTCTTTTAAAAAATTGTTTTGGCTATTCTAGGTCTATTGCATTTCTAAATACATTTTAGAACTTGCTTGGCAATATCTAAAATGAAATCTTGCAAGGATTTTGAATGAGATTATGTTGAATTTTTAGAGTAATGTGGGGAGAATTAACACCTTGATGCTATTGAGTCTTCCATAAACATGATGTATCTTACCATTTACTTAGGTCTCCTATATATTTAAAATTTTGACTAAATTTGTTTAATGCTACTGTTCATAAATTCTTTCTATTATCTTTTTCAAAGTTATCTCTAGAATCTATAGTGATGACCCTTCTTTAATTCTTGATATTGATAATTTGTGTCCTCATTTTCTCTGTCTCTCTGAATCATTTTAGCTAGAGGTTAACAAATTATGTTAATCTTTTGCAGAATCAACTTTTGTGATTGTTGGTTATTGTTTATTTTTAATTTCATTTATATCTGCAAGTTCATTATTGTTTCCATTCTTTAACTTACTTTGGGTTTAATTTTTATCTATTTAGTTAGTTAGTTTTTAGTTTTTAGGCAAGGCAACCCTTGGTTAACTTCACAGATTGTAAGGATCTTGTCAGTTTACAATCCCCCCCTTTTTTTTATGTCTATAGAACCTAGTCTTCCTAGATGGTCTCCCATGCAAGTACTAACCAGGCCCGACCTTGCTTAGCTTCCGAGATCAAATAGGATTGGGCTTGTTCAGGGTGGCATGGCTGTAGACTGGGTGTAATTTTTAAAAGTTCATTTTTTTCTCTCCTATTTCTCCACCATTAGATGAGAAGCTGTTTGGGGGCAGAGATAATATCTAATGCTTTGCAATATCTCAAATATTAGTTAAATCAATTGTAGGAAGCAAAAATTGAAAGATTTCAGTTCTCCAGCATGTCACTTGGTTAACAGTTGTATTAGTTCTCTGTTGGTGAATAATAAATTACTACAATGTTTTTTGTCACATAAGGAAGGAAAAGAAATAGAAGAAAATAATTAAAAAATAAAACTCCACTCTAACATGCTGAAGAAATATAGAAATGTAGAAGGAACAAAGATATGGACCAGTCAGAATGTATCAAATTTGAGGCCAAAATCTTCTCTGAGCTTCAGTTTCCTCAATTGAAAATATGGTGACACTACTACTGAAAAGTTTATAGGATTATGAAATAATATATGTAAAACCCTTATAAGAGTGACTAGCATATATTAGGGAGTCAATGAATACCATTTCCATGATGAGTCTCAGTGTCCTTATTTGTAAAAAATGCTTTCAGAGTGGGGTTGTTCAGTATATGGAAAGAAATATATAAATAACACTTCATCACGGGGTATGGTTCATTGCAGATGGACTGAGAATATAAACTCCACTAGGTGTCTGTACAACCTATAATTCATGTTATTGTTATTTGAAATGGAAAGAAATCTGTGGACAACTTTTTGGGGGTCCTAGTTTTTGCTTAAAATCTACATCTTGCTTCTTCAATAAAAGATTTGGTTATTTTTGTTGTTGTTCAAAAAGTCTAGCTTTGAGCCAGTGTTATATGAAAAGGAGATAGAAAAGAAAGACATGATGGGATACATGAAAAAGCCTTTGAACCACTGTATTCAGCAACACAGGGTGAGAGCTGGTAATTGGAGATCAAGAATTTTGAATTCTCTCGTTATCTGAATGAGCACCAGTAGGGGGTTTCACTCTCAGGGATTTTATATATTAAGTAAACAAATGGTTTCTAACATAATATTTATAAGTAGTTCCCTAAACTAACTGATACTTGTAAAACACTCACATTTCCATTACAATATGAAGGGTTAGTGTTTATTATGATTTTCCTAGAATTTAATGAATATCTATCACCATGAATATTGCCAAAGAAATATCTGAGATTAGAAAAATATACCCTCACACTGTTCACTTACATTATTGGCCAAAAAATCATGTCTAATAATAATTTCAATAGCATAGAAAAGTACAATCCTCTGTGAGCAGCAGTAATACCTACCACAAATTTAAAAATCTATTTTGAATAGAAAAACAAAACATAGGTATTAATCACATGGTACCCTAATTCTCTTTACTTATGGGCCATGGAAGAACTTTCAGCTTCAGAATATAGGCTGAAAACTAGTTAACATAAATTCATCCAACACTTACATTTTCCCAAATATATGCCAGTGTTTCTAAGTGTTTTATACATTCTTACCCATTTATTTCTCAGTATAATCTTAAGAGTAGATATTATTATCCCTGCTTTACAGATGAGGAAATTAAGGTGCAGAGAGGTTAAGCTGTCTATTGTCATACAACTGTGATTCACTCTCGAAACAGTCTAACTCCAGATTCCATACTCTTCCCCAGTGTACATGGTCTCTCAGAGTAGGTCCTTACTAACTGTTATCTTAAGAGCTATGTGCCAGGCTTTGAGCTGGGTATTCCACAAGCACTCTTCAATCCTCATGAAATGTATGTGTCAGAATTAGGCAGGAGGACCACTGCCAGACTTGAAAAAGTTCTTTACAATTCACCAAAATGTCACACACATTAAGAAAGAGTATCATATTTGTTTCATATTTTTTTGCCATGGTTCTTCATAGGGCCCTATCAGAGAAGTAACTTTTGTTAATCAGTGTTTGATGTTTGTCCAACAAGGTTAAAGTCCAAAATTCAAGAATGTATTATTTTCTTCTTTTGAGAAGACGGAAATGTTAACATTGCATGGTTGCAAGGTCTAAAAGAATGAAAATACTTAAATTACATATATGTGTTTAGCTATTTGTTTTATACTACTTTTTAAATCTTTTATCCTTCTATTTTTTTATTGTTTGCACCCTTATACTAATAACAAATAAGAAATAATTTATAAAGACAAATGAAAATTGTAAGTAATTTCTTATTCTCTTAAAATAAATTATTTTAATTTCCTAAATTCTGCTGTTTCAGGAACTAAATTTTACATCAGGTACCATGTGCTAATTGAATGATTTGATCATCTATGGTAGAAGTTGGCAAACTATTGCTTGTAAGTCAATTCTGGCTTGTTCCCTATTTTTATGAATGAAGTTTTATTAAAGCACAGACACATCTCCTCATTTATGTATTGTCTATGCTGCTTTTGCACTACATGACAGAAGTGAGTAGTTGTGACAGAGACAGTCTGGCCTACAAGCCTAAACCATTTACTATGTGTTCCTTTTTAGAAACAAAGAAAAGAAAAATTTCCAATCTCCCGTCTATGATACTAATTATTGAAACACTGATAACAAGTAAGTTATTTGGAATGTTCTTTATCCTGTTTATCCTTGCAAATTACTACTCATACATACTCAGAGAAAGGTCAACTGAAAATATAGTGAAAGAGTTCCTAATCCCATTAGATCATCAAAGCCCACATCCATGATTTAATTGACTCTATCCTCAAATAATGACCATCACTATACAACCTACTATTAAGCATTACTGTTTTATCGTGCTTTGCCAAGCAATTGTCCTATTTTTCACTTATTTCTGCTTTATAGTAGTGCCCAATCTAAGGCTCATAATTCTAAGACAGAGTTTCATGTTACAGGCTAAACAAAATTAATATTTAAACTAATCATGAAAGAAGAAATCAGAATTCCTTTTCAGCTAGATATTTTGTTATCTATTTGCCCTGAAATTTTTGATGGGAATTACAAATAGCAAAACTTTAAAAAAGAGAACTGTAATGAAACTTGCTTACCAGGAATTTGTGTCAAAGTGCTTCCTTTAAAAGACATCCTGTTTAATTTTGTTTGAGGGGGAGGGGGTGAATAATTTTAGACATTCTTTTCTGAATAGTCACAAGCCAAGCTTAATTAAGGAGACAACATATTGGTTTGCAAGGTAAACAAGAGTTAATGCTTAATTTATCTTTTTTCTCTCTCTCTCTGAGTTCAGCAAACCAGCTGCTTGAACTGTGGGTGACATAAACAACTAAAACTAAATAAGACTTGAGAAATTTACTTATCTGGCTTCCTATTTCTTTTCATGTTGCCAAAATCATAACTCCACCATCATCTGTGCATAGTAAATCAAGTAGAAATTCCTGTTGATATAATGAATATTTAATATTTTCAGATATTACCATAGCTGTATCTTCTGCAAGAATAATGGTAAATTAATAAAACAAGTCATTAAAGTAGTATGTTCTGTTAACTAATGAGATGATCATAAAGAGAAGCAAATTCAATATCTAAAATTGATACACAATCATTTTAGCTATTTTGACAGAACTGATCAATATCCAATCAAGGCAACACTTTCATATGAATGGATTGGTTTTTTTGTAATTTTTTTATTATGAAAAATTTTAAACATGCAGAAAAATTAAACAAAAATGAATATCTGCCAACCAGGATTCAGCAATAGTAATAACCATATTTGCATTTGCTTGCTTTATCGCTAGCATTTTTAAATCTAAAATTATTTCATACCTTTTAATTTATTCTGTATATTTAATTAGACTGACTTACAAAAAAAGTCAGTTCTCTCACAGTTTGTCCCACATTTTGAATGTATCTGATTGTTTCCTTTGGTGTTTTTATCTTTTCTCTCTATCCAATATACCTAGAAAATTGGAAGGTGGTTTTAAAGATTCACAGTAAACATTTTGGAAAACTATATTTCCAGATAGGTGATGGAGTGTGCTTTGTTTTGTCTCATATCAAGGGGTGATGCTAAATTTGATCATGCAGTTGATCTGATGACCAGAAGACCTCTCCATTGTAAAGTATATTTTCCTTTGGCAACATTGTGTGCATCTTATATTCCAGCAACATTTTACCTAATGCTTTTAAACTTCGCAAATGATCTTTGCCTGAATCAGGGATTGTGGGGAAGTGGGGAGTCAGGAAATTATGACTTTGCAATATTATTATTATTTCTATGTTTATTAACTGATGCTCTTTCATAAAAAAAAAAGTGTCTTTCCTGCTAGAAGTTACTCACCTCATTCCCTTTAATTATAAGCTGTCAAAGTAAGGAATTGATGTAATAGTAAAATGGATATATTTTATGTTGTCCAGCACAGTCCTGGTTATATCTTTCCCCAGCATATATACTATTGTGTTCCTGTTTGCTCTGAAAAATTTAACAAATTGGATAATAAATTATAAGATATTTCACATAGTAGGCATCTCGAATTGCTTTCATTTTGAGAATTTAGTTTATTTATTCAATATTTCACAATTAATCATGTCTTTTGCTATCTAAATCTTTTATACTCAGATGATTACAATAATTATCCCTTTTGATACTCAAATCTCAAGTACTCAAGTCTCAAAATTGGCTAATGTTAAGTCCTTTAAAATATACTTTTTTAATTCTTTGATTTTGTATTTATAATGTTTGTTCTACAAAAAAATTCTTGGTTTCTAGTTAACCCATTTACTTTATTCTACAATATACATAAAATGGTTTTAAAATTAAAATTCTAATTT
The DNA here is from genome assembly GCA_004027375.1 of Macroglossus sobrinus. Classification (NCBI taxonomy): domain Eukaryota; kingdom Metazoa; phylum Chordata; class Mammalia; order Chiroptera; family Pteropodidae; genus Macroglossus; species Macroglossus sobrinus. The sequence goes on from PVKZ01000300.1 coordinate 405,963, forward strand.
TTATCAACAATAAAACTCTAAGTATGCTTTAAAATTTTGTTTCAGTTTTTCTTTTTTTTGGATATGGTCTAAGAATGTGTAGTGAGAATACTGAATCAAAAGTAATTTAAACATTTGTCTGGCAAAAAATACCACAAGCAAAGTAGAGCCAAATGATAAACTTGGGGAAAAAATGCTTGCAGTTTTTTATCACAAGCAAATGGCTAATATCCCAAACAAAAAGAGCTACTGAAATGAGAAAATATTAAAACAATAGAAACAGTTCACCTAAACAAGAAATGCAAATGACTCATAACATAGTCTTAACATGATCACAAATTAAATGTAAGTTAAAAAATCTATCGAGGTACAAATTCTGATTTATTTACAGTGTCAATAATCCAAATATTTGAAAACATACTCTATTGGCAATGATGCGGGAATAGAGACAACAGCATATACTGTTTGTGCTAATGTAAAATAGTATAATTCTTTATACAGAGGAATAAGCAATGTCCAGCAAAATTTCACACATATTTATACTTTCATACAGATAATCCAGAGTTTTCCCATCTCAATATCCTTCATTGAATCACCTCTACTATATCCCTTTTGCTGTGTAAGTTTCTGGGAATTTACAGCTTCTGGTGATTCTGTTATGGACATCTCAGGAGGCAATTTTTTGTCTACCATACATGGTCATGAAACAAGTAAATACATTTAATTTATACAGAATTAATTAATTAACAAATTAATACTGAATTTGAGGAGACTAAGGTCATGCAGAATAACTTTTCTGAATATAACAGAATTAATAAAAAAATCAGAGAGTGAAAAGATAACTGAAAAATCTTCAAATATTTAGAAAACAATCAACACACTTCTAAGTTGTCCTTAGGTCAAAGAAGAAATCACAAAAAAAAATTAGAAAATATTTGTGACTAAGTATAGAAAAAACAATGACATTTCAGTATTTTTGGGATACAGTTAAAACACCGTTTATAGAGAAACATTTCTTTTAAGGCTTTATTAATAAAGTGGAAGAGTACACAATCAATGATCTAAACTTCCAACAGAAGCAGTTAAAAAAAAGCAAATAAAACTTAAGTAAAATAAAAGCAAGGAAATAATAAAGATGAGAACTGAAGAGAAAACAGAAAAAATACAGATTAATACAATTCAAAGCTGATTCTTTGAAAAAAAATGAGAAGACTGATAAACATCTAAGTAAATAGATTAAGAGAGAGAAAAAAAGAAGACACAAAGTATTATTATCAGAAATGAAATAAGAAATGACATTACTGATTTGGCAATTATTAAAAGGATAATGAGGGATATATGATGAACAGCTTTATTCCAATAAATCTGAGAACCTAAATGAATTGGACAAATTCCTTAAAAAGTGTAAATTAAAAACTGACTCAGAAACACCTGACTCATTCTATATTCATTAAAGAAATTAAATTCATTATTTAAAATATCTCCCAATAGAAAACTCTAGGCCCAGATGGAGTCACAGGATAATTCTATTGAATACATAGGGAAGAAATAATACTGAATCCTACATAAATTTTTTTAAAAATAGAGAAGGATGCAACAATCTACAAAGAACTTTAAGCATCCAGAATTAACCTCATACCATACCCAGACAAAGACATTATAAAGAAAACGAAGCTAAAGACCAATATCCCTCATAATCCTTGAGCTGAATATTAGAAAAATGAAATAAAGCAATGTAAAAAAAATAGATAATACATAATAATTAAGTGTTATTATCCTAGGATTGTAAGTTTGGTTTAACATTCTAAATTCAAATCAATTTAATTCCCCATGCAAAGAAAATAATGAAGAAAAGCATATGATTATCTCAATAGATGTAGCAAAAACATTTTATAAAATGTATCATCCACTAATTCTGAACACTCTCAGGAAAATGTAAATATTAGGATAAGAGAAGAAAACATCCAGCTAGTATCATATTTAAGACTAAATAATTTTCAGCTCTAATATTGTCTGATTTCAGGACTTACTACAAATAACAAGGCAAGAATATCTGTTCATACTTATTGTATTCTACATTGTGTTGGAAGTCCTACCTTGTGCAATAAATAAATGTGCATGCACACAACTTTCACACACATGCATATAGAAAAGAGATAAAACTATTATTAATTATTTTGATATTATCATAATGTACATAGATATTCCTAAACTTTACCAAAAAAAGCTACTATAAATAGTAAGTGAATATAACAGCATCACATGACACATGATCAGTATACCAAAATTGATTGTGTTTCTTGATACTAACAATAAACAATTACAAAAGCATCGAAAACATAAAGTGCTTAGAGATAATATTAACAATATATATAATACCTGTACAATAAAAACTAGCAAAGATTGCTGAATGAAGTTAAAGAAGACACAAATACTTTTGGAGCTATACAATTTTCATGAATTAGAAGACTGAATATTGTTAAGGTATTGATTCTCTCCAAAGTTATTTATAGATTTAACAATACCCCAATTAAAATTCCAACAGACATTTTAAAGAAAATTATTAAACTAATTCTATAGTTTATGTGGGAATAAAAATTATTAAATACAGAATTTTTAAAAATGCATTTGGAGGATTTATACCTCCTGATTTCAAGACTTACTACAAATCTAAAGTTAAAAAGATAGTTTGATGTTGGCATAAATATAGATGTTTAGGTCAATGGAGCAGAAATGAGAGTTCAGAAATAGATATATGATTATACAGTCAATTATTTTTTGACAAATTACAAAGAATGAGGGGAAAGAATTGTCTTTTCAATAGATGGTCCTGGAATAATTAAATATCTGTATGGAAAAAAGGAGCTTTGGCGTTTTCCTCACCCCATACATAAAATTTGATTCAGAATAGATTATGGACCTCAATCATAGAGTTAAACACTAAAACTTGTAGAAGAAAACATATGAGAAAGATTTCGTGACTTTGGGTAAAGCAAAACTTACATAAATAGGCAAAATATATCAACCACAAAAGAAAAAAATAATTTGTAATTGAATTTTACTATAATTAAAAACTTTTGCTTGTCTGAAATGCCTTTAATAAGATGAAATGGCAAGTCACATGGGAGAACATATCTGCAAAACATATATGTTGCAAAGGCCTTGGATTCAGAATATATAAAGTGTTACAAATCAATAAGAGGACGACCAAATAAAAAAAATGTGCACATGTTTTTCAAATGAACAAGTCCAGGAAAAGTTATTCAACATCATTCATTGGTCACTGGAAATGCAAATTAAAACAATGACAATGTATTGCTACACACTCACTAGAAGAACTAAAATTAAAAACAAGTAATGGAAAAGATATGGAACAACTGGAACCCTCATGAACCACACAGGGGGATGCTAAGTTATATCAGGAAAATAGCAGTGATTCAGAAAGATCAAGAAGTGATTTGGCTTTAATCTTGGAGGAATGATGTAGACAAAAGCCACAACCAATCCACTATTTCCCAGTAAGGCATTTAAGAAATAGACCTTTGTTGTTGCTATCCACTGAGATTCTAAAAGTATTTTTTACAAAAGCTGAAAAGTAGTTGTATTTTCACCTGTAAATGGTGTTTATTTTCCTATGCAAAATATTTTTGTTGTTCAGTTTATCTGTATTTTCTGTAATTGCTTCATGATTTGAATCATAATTTAAAAGGCTTTTCTGCTTTTAGGTTATTAATTAATTTACTCATATTTTAATCCTGTATATGCAAAATTATCTTTTTTATATTTAGGTTAATCCATATGAAGTTTTTTTTATTGGTGTTTAACAGTGTGAGGTATGGATTCAACTGTATCTTTTTTCCAGCTGGCTATCAACTGTCCTGTGATCATTTGCCTAAAAGTCCATCTTTTTCCCCAGTATTTTGAAATGCCATCTTTATTATATATTAAATATCCATGCAGGGAATTGGTTCCAGGATGCCTGCAGATTCCAAAGTCCATGGATGCTCAAGTCCCTTGTATGAAATGTATACAGTAGGCTCTCCCCATCTGTGGATTTTCAAGCATAGATCATAAAAATATTGTTTTTTATCCGCCGTTGTTTGAATACATGGGTGCAAAACCCAAGGAAGTGGAGGGACAAGTCCATATTTATTTTAAAAAATCTCCATAGGAGTGAACCTATGCAGTTCAAATCCATGTGGCTCAAAGGTCAACTGTATAGATTTTATACATTTATTGTTTATTTTATTTCTGCTTTCTCTCACTTTTTTGTTGTGGATTTTTTCTTCTATTATATTTTCAAACTAATAATTTTTGCATAGAAGAAATATTAATTTTACATGTTAATTTTATATCTTGATACCTCTTGGAATTACATTATCATTTAAAATCATATTTTTATTAATTCTTTCCAACCAAGTACACTACCATAATTCATACATTCAGATATATTTTTATCATATGTAATTATTATACTCCTAATTTGTAAAATAATTACATTGAATAAAATCTCTAAAATGAGTATAGTAATGCAAATGATAGGCTTGCCTCTTTCCTATCTTAGAATTTATCAAATGTTTCTCCTTAAGTTACATTTTGGATTGAAGAACAGACACACACGCACACACGCACACACACAATCTTGTTAAGCATGAATTCATTGAATCTTATTTCAGATTATTTTTTTTATTAGAAATTGATGTTAAAATATCAAATATCTCTTAAGCATCTAGGGAAATGTATGACAGTGTATTTCCTTACATCTGATTTGCTACCATTTTGGGGGCAAAAAAAGTTTTTTAATTAAATTTATTGTGGTGATGGTAGTATATATAAACAATGGAATATTACTCAGCCTTAAGAAAAGATAAAATATTGCCACTTGCAAAATAACATTTTTGAGTGCTTTTTTAAATCTCCCATTTAAAAAAATTATTGGTGCTCTCACTAAACTTATGTCCAAGGTAGTACTGCCTCAGATTCTTCTTTTTCAGTGGATCTGACTGCTAAATTCAGGTACTCTTATGTAGACACCTGATATATGTTTTTTAAGACAGCAAAAATTACAGAAGAAAATATTTAGTTTTCATTTGTTTCCTATTTTGTTTTCTGTTATTCTCTCCCTTCTTTTTTTTAATTGTCTGTGGATTATTAGAACAATTTTTAAGGATTCCTTCTAACTTTTATTTATAAAATTTGTAGTTTTAGTAGTGGTTGTTTTGGATATAACAACATATATATATTTTATTACAGTCTGCTATTATCAACATTTTACTACTTGGAGTAAAATTTAGAAAGTTTTCTTTCATTTAGATCCTTTTATACTCCACAACTTTTAAATATATAAGTATTTACACATACTTTGAGTATCACATTGCATGGCATTATAATTTTTGCTTTAATCATCAAAAATGATATAAAAATCTCATGAGAAGTAGGATTTTCTATTATATTTATACTTTTTGTACCCATTTTAATGTTAATTCCTTCTGAGTTCAAAATCTTCTACTACCATTTCTTTTATCTTTAAAGAACATCATTTAGTCATTCTTTAGCAGTAGATTTGCTCACAATATAGTCTCTTAGTTTACCAGGTATACAATTTGTGATTGCGTTTTCTTTCAGTACTTAGAAAATGTTGTTCACTTTCTTCTGATCTCCATGATTTTAAATGAGAAATTGGCTTTCCTTCAATTTCATTCATTTCATTTCTCTCTGGCTACTTTGAGGATTTTCTTGTCTTTATTTTTCAAAAGTTTAATTGTGATGTATCTTGGAATGGATTTCTTTGTGTTTATTCTATTTGTGGTTTGCTCAGCTTCTTGAATTTCTACACTTATGTAGGTTATTGTCCCAAAGGTCCCTGAGACTCTGTTTATTTTATTTCCAACCTATTTCCTCACTGTTCAGATTGAGTAAATTTTATTGATCTATCTTCAAGTTCACTAATTCTATTCTCTACAATTCTACTACTGAGCACATTCAGTGAGGTTTTTTTCTTTTTTAATTTCACTTATTATATTGTTTAGTTCTATAATTTCCATTTGGTTCTATTTTGTTTTTAATAACTTCTACTCTTTGCTGAGTTTTTCTATTTTTTATTTTGTTTCAAAGGAATTCATAACTGCTCATTGAAGCATTTTTATGATGGCTGCTTTACAATTCTTGTCACATTGTTCCAATATCTGATTCATCATGGTGCTGGCACTCTCGGTTACTTTTCTAATTTCTGTCATGATTTTCCCCATTCTTTATATGATACATATTTTCCATTATACCCTAGACATTTTTGGTATTATATTATGAGGTTCTGGTTCCAACTTAATCGCCTATTTTGTAGGCCATGTTCTTGTTAAAATGTACCTCAAGGTTGGGACGATAGTATTTGTTCAACTCTTTGCAGGGCCTAGTCTACCCACCTTGGAAAAAGTAGGGGCTGACTCATACTGTTTTGTTACTGCAGGGTGTGGTTAGAAGCTTGGCTCCACACTAAGCCCCCATAATATTATATGAGGAGGAGTGGAACTCTAGTTATCCCTGCTTCTCACTACCTCTTCTGCCTCTTTAATGCCAGATGGGGATGAAGGCTCAGCTCCACATGGGCCCCACTGTCATCAGAGGAGGGTGCCCACAGGCTAAGAAGACTGTCTACCGCCCAACCTCATACCACTCCATTCCATCTCTTGGATGCTAGGTGGGTGTGGAGGCTCAGCTCCACAATGGGTCTTGCTGACTTCAGGGGTGGGGTGAAAGTGGAGCACTTAATAACTCCAACTGGCACCTCCCTGTTCAGTCTCCTTGATGTTGTGTCGGGGTGGATGCTCAGCTCTCTAAGGGGCCCATTACCCTAGTGGGAAAATTGAATCACTGCCCTCTTCCACTAGGCAGAGAACGGAAGATCAAATTTTTGCTTAGCCCCTACCACATCACACAATGATGATGAAATCTGAATGTTGCCTCCTTTTGCCTGGGTGGGGTGTTGGGGTGGAAGATCCACTTTCCACTCCATGGTTGATACTGCAAGAGTATAAAGTATATTTTTTTTCTCTTGGTGTTTGGCTAGATTAGGGTGAGTATTGTCCACAAGATTTCCCAATGTTAGGCCACATGTTTTCTGGTTCTTTGGCTTGAGATGAGCAGGTTTTTCTTGATTTTTTTTTTGAGGGGGAGGGGGTGGTCTACGACTGTTGGAGGCTTCTATAATGTACTGTCTGGGATATGTGGGCAGCAATAAAGAGATTGCCCCACCATGTTAATCCTTGTGTCTTGAGGGCTCTTCGCAACCAGGCTTCTTTCCACCTTTCAGAGCATTTCTATGCTTGCTCGTTTTATTATGTTCAAAGATTTTTAATAGTGAAGGGGAGGGCCTGAGAAGAATGGGGCTATTCTACCTCGACAGAACCAGAATTACTAACCAGAGAAAGATTTAAAATTTATTAAAACCACAATCAGCCTTTATTATTTTTACTTCACATGTGTATACAAATCTGATCAGGAATTCATTTGGCTGTCCAGCCTTCTTTTTAAATCAGAAGATCAAGGTCAAATCAGGTTTAAATCATCATTTATCTGTTTAAAGAAAGTGAGGGGAGAAACCTTTCCCTGAGTAACTAAGGCAGAACTTTTTAATATGTCTTTAGATGATAAATGATAAGTAAGCATATTTGATCTAGGGACAAGTGCAATATTTTCTCTGGATTTATATGTACCACTTAGCACCACCAAGTTCAGTTCATGAACACATTCAATGATAAATATCCCTTTTAGGTTAATTTTTCTATTTCTAAAATAGTGTCCCAGTAGAGAGCAATGACCAGTCCATTCCCCAGTGGCTTCAGGTAGAGAAATTACTGAGTTTATCATTAATCTTACCCTTCAGTCCTCCAGGGAAGATTATCTTTGAAGAACATAGTAAAGCTAAATAAATTTAAAAGATTATCAAAGAAAGATTATAAATCCAAGCAGAAGTTCTCAATTCTTGGCATCCATTAGAATCACTTTAGGATTTAGAAAAAAAATAATACTAATGGATTTGTATCGCCACCGATCAATTAATAAGAATATCTTTAGTGGGACCTGGGCATCAGTACCTTTAAAGCTGTCCAGGTGTTTCTAATGTGCAGCCAAGATTGAAAATAACTCATATAGGCAGATGTTGTTTTCCTTGACAAGGGAATTTATCTGTTATAATAAATTGCATCTACCATACCAGATAGAAACGTACACTGAATAAATGTTCTGGTTATGTGAGATAGGCAGCTCAAAAGCAGTCCCTTCCAAATTGTTCGTCCTGACTTGCTAGTGGCTTATTTTGCTACTAGAAAGTCCTTTCCAACCAGAAAAAAGAATGGGCAATGCTCTTATTATTTTCCCCCCAATAGATAAAGAATCAAATGATTCTGAAGAGATGGCTGCTCTAAAGTTTAAACCTCTTGTACATAAATTGTGCTATTAACCATCAAGCTCAGTGCACTGAATTCCTTAAGTTAGGGACTCACACAATGCTGATTTACATAACAGAAACTTCACTTTTCAAGAAGTTCCTGCAAATGAGCCCACCAGACACAAAGTTTTGAAACTGTTGAATTGACTGTGTGGTGAGCATTCTCTGAATCCACTGCTCTTGGTAAAGCACTCACCATGGACCTGGGTACTCAATCTCATTTTGTCCATGGTGAATATTTTTAAGCAAGAGCTTTCATTTTTGAAACTTCAGGACTTCTGGGAGAGTTACTGATACTGGTTAGTCAGTCTTAGCCTGGAAAATGATGAAGGATTTTTACCCATGGGAGAGTTGTTGAGTAGAGAGGGATGAGAGCAAGAATATTCAATTCCTCAGTCTATAAAAGGATAAGATAGGATGCTAGTTTCTTAACCTGTCAGGGCTTTCTGAGGAAAAAGCCAGCCTCTGTGTAGGTGGACTCTTGCAAGGAACCATAATTTACAAGTTACTGGATGAGATGAGTATTGTTTTTAGAGCAGAGGCATCAAAGACTGTTTGAATCACCCTGTAGGGAATGCAACTTCTATGGGCCCTTAATTTTTCCCCCTTAGGGTTTAGAAAAGAATTGTAGAACACCAGTCATAGCCATCTCCTTTCCCCGAGAGAGGTAAATAAACTTATTGCTTGTGATAAAATGGATCCCTTCTGAAGATTTGATAGTCTATGGTTCCCTGAGTGGACTATCATGGCAAATTAAGAGGACCTTCACAAGTGATCTCATTTACAAAATTCTACTAGGCTCTCACTTTGTCCAGGTTCTCTTTAACTCTTATTAATACTGCTGAGGCACCTGTAGCAATTGGCCATGGTATCCAGATATTTTTGAGAATACCATATTTCTCTTGATTGGGGTTTAAGATTTGAGGATTTTATTTAAATAGGTCATTTTTCTTGGCTGAAAAAAACAGTGGAAAGATCAAGAGTGGCACAGGATTAGGAAACCTAGCTTCTAGAAACTACAGGAAAATTTAGCAACCAGTTAGCATCCACATAAGTAACTTATATGGTTAAACCTAGTTTTTTATGCAGGTGCAAGTAGAAGGGTCCTTGGAAGTTTGCCACTCTTAGATTTCAGAGAAAGACTGAGTTAACTTCATATTCTGGAAACAAAGTTGACTCAGTTAGAATTTGTGAAATACCTACTATATGCTAACATATATGAAAATTGATGAAATATGATCTCCGTTCTTTAGTTTACAATTAATCATGATCTTTCTATTTTCAGCCAAATTTGACCATAAGAAGTGCCTCCAGTTTCAGAATGTATCAGAAGAAAGTTTATCTTCTTCTTTAATAGCCTTGAATATTACTCATCTCTCATTTACATATTTATTATTAAAGTTTTTCTATCTAAAGAACTTTACAAACATTTAAAATATATGAAGACGGCTCACCAGACCAACTGTGTACTTACAGTTGATGACTCTAAAATCTTAGCAGGCAACCATCCACATTTTCAATATTTATTGACCATCTCTTACATATCTATGTCTAAAAAAGTAAGAGATTCATTGTCTAAATCTATGAGGAGCTACATCAAAAGAACACCATACAAAGCTTTCTGCCTGATTAATTCAATCTCCAAAAATATTAAGTGAAAGTAAAATGCAAATAAAATTTGTAAAATGTTTGAAAATATTTTATTTGTTTTCACTTAATGGCAGTTGCAAAATTTCTCTAATAAAGACAGCTGCCTCAATATATATTGATATTAAAGCAGAAATTAAGGAGAAAGTGAATGACTGGTGAAAGGATGTCAGTGGCATTATATTATTACTTTCCACATTGCTAACTAAATTATGTGCTCATTAGCTTATTGGGTTAATAAATGAGAAGCTAAAAAAATTACATACTCTTACAAGTGAAATATTTTCAAGGAGCCAAAAGAAGTCTGACTAATGAGTTAAATTTAAGTCCTCTGCCTTTTGTAATGATTAAGACCATGAGACAATGAAAGAGTCATCAGCTTCTAATTCTGACGTGGCCAGTGACTCACCAAGGGAACTTAAAAAATTTAAGTTCCCAATGGGACTGCATCTCCTCATCAGACAAAATTGATTCTTGAGGTTCCACTTTGTTTTATAATTCTGTACCATCAGCTAAAGATTCTAAGGGGTTTTATATTTGTAACTTAATCTTATCTATAATAAAATTTATCTGATGTTACTAAAGCATATCCTTATAGGATCAAGGTCATTTAAGGAGTGAAATATATCCGAGACTGAGAAACATTGCAGGGCCAAGACCCATGCTATAGCTGTAGTAATTAAATTGCTGAGCTCTCAAAGGAGAATGGAACTGATGATATATTATCATGAAATATGATAATGTAAATGAAAATGCTTTGAAAACTGTACAGCTATATAAATGTCAGGTATTAGGCATAATTATTATCTTCTTCATTTATTGAAGGACCAACTTAAAGCACTGACTTTAACAAGGCCATGTATTAAATCAGGGAGAATTTGGAAGAAAAAATGTATTTTTTATCCTGATATTCCTTTCATTCCTTCATCCCACAAATATAGATGAAGCTGCTTCTAATTCTAAAGTATTGATGGGGAAGTGTCTAAGACACTATTTCTATCCTCAGCAAGTTTGCAATCTAATAAATATATTTTTCTTTAATGATTTTATGGGTAGAACATTAATTTTCCTAACAAGGTTTAAGTTCTCTGAAATCCCAAAGTAGACTTTTATTTCTTTATACCTCTTTCACCATGTTCAACGAACTATCCAGCATATTGATCCTAAAAATATATTCTTTGATGGAAAAATAAAAATAATCTGTCATAGGGTTTAGACCCTCTAAAAGCTAAATAATTATAACTTATTACCATTATTTAAGTCTAAAACTTTCTCAAGTGCAACTCAAAAAGACATCCAGACACTTAGGATTCCATAGTTTTAGAAATGATATTGGACGAATAACAACCAAAAATAATACAAAAGTAACAACCAACTTTTATTGAAAGCTGATGTGTCAGACACTGTGCTATGTATTTATATTCATTATCTTACTTATTCCCCACGTTAATCTTATTAAGTTGGAATTTATTATCTTTATTTTACAGATGAACAGACTGAAGTCTAGAGATGCTAATCAAAGTCATCTGGGTAATGAGTGGTAGAACTAGAAACTGAATCCAAGCAGTATACTTACCAACACCTAAAATGGGACTCCATTACTAGGAGCTTAATCTACCTGATTTATCACATTTAAAATTTATCTAGAATTTTAGATCAAACTAGATCAGACTTGTGGTGCTCAAGGGAGCACAATTTTGCCACCCTGGGAATATCTGAAAATGTCTTGAGACGTCTGTGCATGCCACGACTATAGAAGTGTTGTACGTGCTGTGGGTGCTGCTTAGTATTTTCTGCTACAGAAAGCCTCCCACGACAAAGAATGATCTGGCCCAAAATGTCAGTAGAGAAACCCTGATCTAGACCTGTCTTCTCACACCAGGACAGTCATGAAGTAAATCAGTGACCTTCTAATGGCTCAAGCAGTCATGAACAAGTGCTACCTGCAAGGCCAGCACAAGAGCTCAGGTCAACGTGAGGATGCAGTTTGTAAGCCCAGAGCTTCTATGGAAGGCAGTGCAATGTATTTTTCCCTCCAGAAAATAAAAAGAGCATTTTTCTTTGATATATATTACTGTTTGGTAGGATTTGAAATTTGTAAAGGTTTGGTTTACAGTTCATCTCTTTCCCTGCCCCCACATACTTCTTAATTTAGACAAATGTCCTATAGTTTTTAAAATATAGCTGAAGTCTTTCCATATTTGAGACTCTTTCCATTTAAAAGTTATATGGCTTTATCTATGAGTAGCTAAGATAAGTAGCTATAGTAATTTCCTAGTACTTAAAGTCATATTTCTTGGTAATCTCTGGATTATCAGGAACCATTACATATCCCTGTGTGAATCTTGGAATAATGAAAAATACATTCTAGCAAATACTTTAGGTACTCTGACATTGCTACATTGATTTAGAAACCCATTTCTAAATCAATTTTTTTTTTTGCAATTTTAACTTGTAATAAAATGAGTCTTAACAAAAGTGCCCTTTACAATCTAACTGTTCAGGTTTGAGAACGGCAGGCCAAATTGAGAATTAATTAACATTTTGAAGCCATAGCGCTGTATTGCTTAATCTTAAATTATGCTTAAAATAGGGATTGATTTCTACACTATAGTAAAACAATTTTCCCCCTTCCCATGCTCTTTTCAATAAAAACATGGATAGTGTATATTTAGAGAATGAGATTAAATAATGCACTCATAAAATGTTTTTGATGAAGCCATAATAATATCCTGTTACAGAATCCATGTTCTCCAGGTATCTTTAAAACTTTGAGAAAACAATTATAAATGAATAAGGAAGACAAAAAAACCCAACCAATATTGAACACATTCATGTAATTTATGTATTCATAAAAGTGATAATAGACATTTATTTTTAAAAATCCTTAAAGCGTAGGTAATAATGGAGCCAGTCAGCAATTTGCCACTTGCAATTAATCACTCTCTTCATATTCACAACATTCAATTTTTCTTGCTATTTGAGAGAGTAATGATTAATTGATAAAAGTTTAACAAGTGCACTAATAGCAGGTGCTCCTAATTGCAAAGTCTTCAGAATGATTCTCCCGAAATCTACTTTATGCTAATTTGAACAGCATTAGTCATAACACTTTATGATTTTACTTTTAAAACAACTTTTCTTTTAGTCACCCTAATTTAATTAAGAATTTTAACTAGTGACATGTATCAAGAACACCAATGAATTTTAAATTTGTGAGTTTGATTACCATAGAGATTAACAAGAAGGCTCATAAAAATGCACGGCTGCCAATTAGAAGCATCAACGCTGTGTAAATTAGAATTTGTTAATTGGTTTAGCAAATGTAAATTCAATTTTTTGAAATTTCATGAACTGAAAAAATTGATTATATTTTGTGAGCCTCCAGAAATATCTTATTAGTGATGATATTTGTTTCAGTAGTTTCTGAGATTACACTCGTATTTTATCATAGTATTCATTTTTCATCCACACATGTTTGCCCCTCACCATCCCCACTATTAAATGAATACTTAAGTACACATTTTTCTTTCATCTGTTTCTGCTCTCAGCAAGACAGATAAAATATGCATTCTAGGTAAGTTTTGTTATTTTGTACTTTCAATATTAAAGTGTGTATAATTAATTTAGCTTCCCTAAACACTATATGTTTATGACAAAAACTACAGATGCTTTTATAAAGATGAATATTTAAACAGCATTTCAGGTATGCAGATTAATACTGTTTGCCTCTAGGAAATAGACCAGCAATTTTGCATTTTATAAGAGGAGCAGAAGCTATATTTTAGTATGCTGCATTGTGGAATGGAGAGGCCTGTTAGAAATGTCAGATCAAAATCTATGCTCAAGGAAGCGCAATACACCGTCTGAGCGCTAACCTCTCACCAGTTATTCCCACGCTGAGTTGCAGTTAAGAAACTGAGTACAGAATTGAGGGCAGGCCTAAAATATTCTCATGGCTAAGTCTCCATACCGTAAGTGAGGAGCTGCGGAAATAGGGCATTGGATTGTTCTGTGAACTAGACATTCTATTTTCCACATAATGTAATTCATTTGAGAGTAGCCACGAACACCCTCACTTTATCCCTAACTTCTCCTGTCCTTCTCAGAACTGTTTTTGAAAATCACAATGCTTGATAATCTCTCCTAACGGCTCCACATTCAGCAGATAATTATTTGGCTGTTCAAAACCTCTTGCATTAAGGCATTATCCTAAATTAGTATAATTAGATTACTCTAGCCCTGATTAGCTCCCAAGGGGATAAGACACAGATAAGAGCACAGGCTAAAGGGATCATAAACATTTGCCTTTCCTTTTGATCAATGAGAAGAAGAAGGGTCTTCACACTGCAAAAAATATACTTTATGCATATAGTTTCATACTTGTCACCTTTAAGCAGGAACTGGGACACAGACAACTAATTGTGGGAACCAAGTAGCAGCAGGAAGGCATCCCACCGGGGAGAGTTGCTGTAGGAACTGAGGGTTAAAAGAGATGAGGTTGTTAGCAATCAGCTGGGTTGGAAGAAGCAAGGCAGCTCCTGACTACCAAGAAACACAGTGGCTTTGTTTTTTCACCCTGATTCTTCTCCCCTTGTTACACTCTCCCCTTCCCAACATGATCTTCATGTTATACTAGTTTAAATTTTTTTTAAAAAAAGGGAAAACAATCTCAATTTCTAAAAACAAAAGATGGGTTAGTAAATTTAGATATTCATGGAATATTATGCAGCCATGAAAATAATATATATGTATATATGTATTGACATGGGAATATTATTTCATTGGTTCATCAAATATTATTGAATGCCTATTGTGTCAGGCTCCAATTTGAGTGCTTCAGCAGTAAATAACATAGACCTGTCCTCATGAAGTTTACATTCTAGTGACATAGCCAGAAAATTAAAACTAACGAAAGCAACAAACATATAATTTCTGCAGGAATAACTGCTATGAAGAAACATAAAGCAAGTAAGGGATGGGGTGAGAATGACATTTGAGTAGATACAAGAATAAGATAAGGGTTACAAACGTTCCTGCAGATGGAAAAGTGTGAAAGCTCGAAAATGGGAGTAAGAAGACCAGACACAGGGATGGAAAAAAAGATGAAGGCTGAAAAGAAAGGAAAATAAGAAGTGAGACAAAGAATAGAGAGAAAAAACTGAAACAATGTCAGCAAGTTGGAGATATGCTAGTGCCCAACTAGTTATCCTTTCTGAGTACAAGTGTGCCCGCATCTGAAATTTAATTAAAAATAAATACTATATGGGGCAGTCAATTTCATCTGTGGGCTCTACATGGCTTTTGGCTGCAAGTTTTTACCCCCTATTTTAAACTTATTTACTGAACATGTCGGGATTGACGATGCTGGAGGAATTGGGGAAAACACGTTGCAGTCAAAGGAAACTCCTCCGGAACACACACTGACTTCCTGATTTATTGCCCTTTCCCCTCTTTTCTAGATATACCTTAGGACCTCTTCTCTGGGAATAGAAGCCTTCTATAAGTTTCATCACTTTGAACTTATAACATTCTCATAACGTGATACTGGTAACCTTTATGGTTAGCTCCTCAATACAGGGACTCTAACTCTCTACTCTCCAGTGAGAGTTTTTCAGGGGAACCCTGGGAAAAATAATTCCACTTGAAAGCACAATTTTTTAGGCTATTAATGGGGAGAATAATATTTGTCTTTCTCACAGGGTGGTGTGATGGTTGATTAATAAATGCTTAAAAGGTATTTTAAAGATTACTAGTGTCAGCTACTATTGTGATTATTGTTAGCTGATCCTACTATACAGAATTAGAATGAGAACTAGGTTACAGCTGACTCTTTTATCATCTGTACATACCTCCTATTCACTGGAGGAATTAAATTTAAGCCCAGCATAATTAATTAACATTTACAAAGCATGTTGTGAGTCTCAACTGCTCTTAGTACCAAAGGCAGTTATGAGAAACACCATAGCTTTAGTTTGAACCTTGTAGTAATATTACATTCTGATTGACTTCATTTACATTACAGATCAAGTATTCAGGGTCTCATTCCTATATTCTGTGCAGTGCCCAGTAGTCTGCTGGCATATCATAACTATCCAATAAAAGCAGCAATAAAGTTGTAATATCCTTTCCTTTTCTCTTGATTTTCCTTCATATTTTTTTAAAAAGTAGCCAAGACAGGAAGAAAGATGCTCTCTTATTTTTGGCAAAAGATGATTCAAAATCTTTGCTAATGGGAATATAGAATTTTCTTTCTCTTGCTTACCAATCAGAAAAATAAAAACTATTTACTCTGTTATGTCTGGTTGTACCACTCTTAAATCATTTATAGTCCACTAAGTGCTTTGAATAATGGAAGAGCTAAGAGGGCCCCTGATTTAATTTTGTCTCCTGTATTTCTTTAGTACCTTTGTGCTTTCTTACATGTAGAGGAATAGCATAGAGAGTTAAGGATTATTTTTTTAAAGAAAGCTATTAAAAGCTTTTATAAGAGACCTGAGCTTTAATAAAACCTCTCTGTATGAAGGAAGGCCAAATCTCCAGAGATTTGGAAAGCAGCAACCTCAAAGTTAAACATTTAAAGAGCAAACTAAATTCACGACTTTAACATCACTTTCTTTCTTCTTTCACCTTTATCCTCTTTATAATAAATACAACATTGGGTCAGCATATTCTTTAACCCTCAGTCTCCAATATTGCAGTATCAAATTATAAGAGCACATAATTTGACATTTTAGCTTACAAAATGCTATATTACATATGTATTAGTTTTATACTGCTGCCATAACAAATGATCATAAATTTAGGGGTTTAAAACAATAGCTATTTATTATTTCACAGTTCTGTAGGTCAACAGAGCGGCATAGGATGGATTAGGTGGTTCTCTACATCGGGTTTCACAAGGTTGAAATCAAGGTAGCTGCAGGACTATAGTCCCCTCTGGAAGCTTTGGGTGTGGATTTACTTCCAAGCTCATCCATATTGTAGGCAACATTCAGTTCCATGTGGTTGTAGGAATGTGGTCCTTGTTTATTTGTAGCTGTTGGCCAGGGGTTATTCTCAACTTTTCCTGGACACCCACATTCATTCATTAATGGCTTCCTTTCTCCAACTGCAAAGACAGCAATGGTGGATCAAGGCCTTTTCAAGTTTTGAATCTTTCTGGTATACTGTATCCTACTTGAGAAAAATCTCCTCTTTTAAGGGCTCCTATGATGAGATTGGGCACAGCTAGATGATCCAGAATCTCACCTTAGCAAGGTCTGTAACCTTTATTGTATCTGCAAAGTTTCTTTTGTCATGTAATATAACATAGTCACAGGTTCCAGAGATTAAGGCAGTGACATGGGGAGGTCATTTTTCTGATTGTTATTCCATGGAATTATCATCCTAGGCAAGGGCAACACTATCATCCCAGTTTTATAGATGAAAATGCAGGTTCTCATAGCATAAGTGATTTAACTCAAGTCACAGAGCAAATAAATGGCAGAGTCCAAGAGTAATGATTAAGATTATTTTGTTACTTGTTATTTTTATTCTTCGCCTTTTAAAAATATTAAAAGGTTGCTTAGTACATGTCAGGTTCCATACTAAGACTAGGAATACATAGATGAAAGATGAAATTTCTGCATTCAAGAGATTCACAATCTTGCAGGCTAACCAACAAATATGCAAGCAATTTTAATATAGTTTGTGAAAGGTTGGTAAAAAAAAAACACAGAAGGAATATAATCTCAGGGAGGGAAATGAGTGGGCATTAGAAAAGAATTCTCAAAAGAGGTGATATTTAAAAGGCTTTTCATGAAGGAGATCTTTAGTTAGATATCCAGGGAGAAGTGGGAATGGCACGTACAGAGTGTTGGTGGCAAAAAAGGCAAGGGCTCTTTTAAGAACCAGAAAATGGAATAAAAAGTCACTGATGGAGAAGAATTGGCAGGGAAGATGTGAAGGTGGATAGAGCTATCCACCTTTAACGTATTCCCCTCCCCACTATGGAGTTGAAGCATTTTCAGCCTGGTTTGACAGAATCTAATGTACATTTTAGATAGGTATAAAATGAGGAGATGCAATTAAATAGAGGCTGAGATGGTGAACAAAGTGATCATATTCAAGGCACTCACTAGATATTTTGAGAGTTATAAAAGTATAAATTATACTTTTTGTCCTTATAGATTTTTTTTTATCTTATGTCAGAATTCTTTTGGTTGCAAAGAGCAGAAAGCCATTTCAAACTGGCCAAAGGAGAATCTGTTTAATCATACTACTGAAAATCATGAGGATATATGGCTTCAGGCCAAATGGGATCCAGGAGATAAAATGTCATTAGGAGTCTGTCTCTCTCCATCTCTGACTTCTGACTTTCTCTTTTTGGAATCATTTCAGAGAGCTTTCCCTTATGTTGTAGCAAAGATGGCCAGCAGAAGTTCTAGGTTTTGATTTACAGTTAATAATCTTAGAGAAAAGAGCATTTCCATTCTCCCAGCATTCATATGATTCTGGTTTGGATTACACCTGCTCACTCATGGACCAATTACTGTGGTCTGCAGTTCGATGTGGGAGCTTTACAATCGGTTCACGAGGTCAAAACTGCTTTAAAAATAATACTAGATGTTATTTCACTTTTTTCTTATGTTGACATGTAGTAATGGTGCAAAAGAAATGGCGAACCAAACAGCTTGTACTTGGCATAATCAAAGCAGGGGCATGAAATTGTAGACTAGTCAGTATTCATCATGATCATGCTCTCACAGTTAAAAAAAGAAACAGGAAAATAAAAACGTCAGTTTTGTTTAAGAATTCCCTTGATGAAGCAGTAAAAATTATCAATTTTATTAAACCTTTTTAATAGTCTGTGTTATAAATGGGAATTACGTATAAAATATTTCTGCTGTATACCAAAGTATGATGGGTAGGAGGAAAAGCACTTGTGTGATTGTTTGAGTTACAAGCTAAAGTAGCACTTTTTATGGAACACATTTCTTATTTGAAAGAATGACTGCCAGACAAATTAGTTAATGAACATCTTAAATTTAAACAAGTGAGCCTCCTATTTCAAGAAAAACAAAAGACAGCATCCATTTGTGATAAAATTTGAGCTCTCAAGCAAAAATTAAAACTTCAGTAAGTGTTTATCTGCCACCATGAGCTTCATAGTATCTCAGTTTCTAAAAAGCTTTTCTCATAGATTGATGGCACCTTAATGAATGAGATTTTTTACAATGGTTTATCACTCTTGGGATGGTTTACATAATTTAGTCAATTTTTCCAAATGACTGATGCACAAAGTTACAAAATTATGCATGGGTGAAAAATCCATTGAAAGATCAAGACAGTCCTGCAGCTATCAATATATGTCCACAAAGCTCAATTATATAGCTTCATATTCCATATTGCAACCAACTTTTAAGAAACTACCATTTGTCAGGTTTGAGTGAGGTATCAAATGATATCCAAAACTCTCTTCAAAGGCTATTAAAATACTCTTTCCATTCCAAAATACAGACCTGTGCAGGCCAGATTGTCTTTATGCACTTTAACCAAAACATACATTGCAGCAGATTGAATGTAGTAGTGATATGGGAACCCAACTACATTCTCTGGAATCAGACAGTAAAAGGATTTTCAAAAATGTGAAACAATGCCACACTTGTCACTAATGAGTTTTTTTGGTCTTATAAAATATAGTTATTTTTCATGAAAGTATATAGTTTATTTTAACATGTGTTAGTTTTAATGTTGTTTTTAATGACATTAAAATAGAAATTTTGAACACTTTTGTTGAAAATGTTCTAATTCTGTAAATATTTATTGATATAATGTACATAAATAAAAGCTCTTGGGGTTTGTAGTAGTGTTTACAAGTGCAAAGTGGCCCTGAAACCAAAAAGTTTGAGAACTACTAGACAAAGCTTATAAGAAAAATCTGAGGTTGCTAGGTTTTTACTGCCATTTAATTATAAAGCATATTATAATAGAGCAAAAACATGGGTCTTTACTCTTAGAATAAGCTTCTGTTATCTGTATAGTTAATCTTTTGGATATGGCTTTTGGAATAGAATATATGCTTTAGAAACTTTCAGTAAAAAACAAAACAAAACAAATTCCTCAAAAATACTCGCAAGTAAATATAGTTAGTCTTATTCAAATGCCACTAAATAAAACAGGGTATTAAATGTTTACCCTTTTCTTTAAAATGTGATTCTTCAATATAAAATTTAGAGATCAAGTCTCTCACATTTCTGAAATAAATGCTATTTGGCAGCATTTCAAAAACCCTAGTTTTCTATTGTTTTTTTGGGATGTCAAAACACACTTAAATAGCTGTTTGGATTTTCAAGGTCTCATTTTTGACACTTTGCCTTCCATTCTAAGTTTGGATCACTAGAGAATTGACTGATAGATATATTCCATCCAAGGTTACCACCTCAGGATAAGATTATGAAGCTCCTTAAATGAAAAGTCACATTCCTTCTACCTGAAAATAAAATGTTCCCCACAATAAGGTTTGTGCCACTTACTATATTCCAGGTACTTTTCTAGATGCCTTACAAATGTCAACACATTTAAATCTCATAACATTCTTATGGAGAACCAATGAAATTGAAAACCATAGAGGTTAAGTTACTTGTTTAAGGTCACACAGATATTGTGTGTAGAAAGTCCAGGCAATCTGATTCAAGAGATATGTTCTTAACCAAGATAATTTGATAAAATGATGCTTTAATTGTAGATCATTTCAAAAATAACATTTCAAGTTAAGAGCTCCTTAATTTTTGTAGGAACAATTTCCATTAGGATTTAATTGTGCCTTGGACACACACCTTTATGCTTATAAAACTTCTAAGAGAGATTCAAGAGAGACTGAGGCCACAGGGAATAGAAATTACAATAATTTGGAATTGGGAGACATCTAGTTAAGCTCCTCAAACTCTGCCAACAAAATACCCATCAGTGGCAGAAATATGCAAATCTGGTTCTCTGTTACTAGTAACAAATACCTTTGAAATTTTGTGCTTTATCTTGTAAATGTTCTTGAACTATGCATAATATAATACTATATTTTAATATAAAATCATCTTTTAAATTACTTCTCACTGAATAAAAATAATCTTGCAAGAAGATCCAGTCACTATAGTTTTTTGTGGCTTGAAATGGTTCCTACCATACTGTCTCAATCTTAGAGAAGCCTGGTTTCATAGAAGACTTTTGGAAGACCATGGAGGATTATAGGATTATCTCATTTTTCTATCTCTTCTTTGTACACCATTGACTATGAACTCTGTACTAGTTTGAACTTGGTCGCATAACTCTAAATAAAATAATGGCAAGAGGGTCCCAGGAGACAACTCTTTAAGCTAGCTAAGTTTGGCAAAGTCATTGAATGGTTCCCCTTTCACTGCTCCTTTTAATTTATGTGTTAATAGAGTCAAATGCTTAAAGAGACTAGGCAGGCAGCAAAAATGAATAAAATAGGCCTGGGGTTGCCTACTGTAGAACATGGTGGGGACTTGGGCACAATGGATGGTACATGTGGTGTTTAATACGGGCTGCACTACAAATCTCCAGCCCCATACAGGGCTGGCTTTGCCAGGTATTCTGTTTTTTTTCAATCTATTTCCTGTTAGCCACCAGAACACTTGCAAGTGGCGCTGGTGGCTGCAATATTTACCTTGCGATAACTAGTGGATTACAGTCCTAACCTTACCCCCAAAGTTTGCCATGAAATATCTTGCTTTTATTATTATTTTCACATTGCTCTAGTATATCAATAGTCATTGGAAACAAATGACATAATTCTATTCATAGCATTCTGGTTTTAGTAGTGATATTTCCATTTACAAAATATAGTAATTCTCAATCGCTGAAAATGTTAAATCCTAGAAAATGTAGTATTCCTATAAGTGATATTAACATCATTCTTGAACAGTTGTTAGCTGAAGGTTCATTTGATGAATCCAATTTATGTATATATTTTTGTTACATTAGGATTAGAGACAAGTTCTGTTTAGAAATAACTCCAACAGTTTTTATATTTTATTTTCACATCGAAATCCAGACAGACTTGCTTCAGCCTCAAAGAGTGTGTTTATGTAAAATTAAATTAACGTTGGCAGCAAGCTGTACCTTTTTTTTTCCTAAATGAGAAATGGGTTAAGAAATTAGAGAAATGAGAGATTTCTATTATTATCTAAAAAATATTTAGATTTTGGTAAATAATTCCATTTACCAAACTCTCTAATTCCATTTCAGACCTCTGGCCTATGCTGTCCATTCTTTCAGGAAAGGGGACAACATTTATGTTGCACAATTGTTTATGTCTTTGGTTGGTAGACAGATACTGCCTGGCTGTTATGTGGCAGAAAAGATGTGAGAAGAGAAATTTTGTCCTCTGACAATTTTAAAGTTTTTGTTTCTGCCTACTCCCAAGTCTCAAGAGGGAGAATTAAAATGACTCTTCTTAAAAAGGATAAAGAATGGCCTCTTTATCACTTTTATATATTATCCTCCAAGGAAAACACATTTCTTTTGTTCTCTCTCTCTAGTGTAAAAGGAAAATAACTATTTCCCGTCCTCTAAAAAATTCTTTTTGTATTTTAAAATAGTTATTAAGGCTCTCCTTGCTCACATCTTTGCTCTTTTAAGACAAAATAACCCCAAATCCTTAAATATTTCTTCAAGGATTTATTTTCTTCTCACATTTTAATTATTTTCATTATAGATCTTTGAACCATTTCCAAGTTTCCCATATTCTGCTTACAATGTGGTCACACTGGAACAACTTGTTCTCATAAAAGCTAAGTCAAAGCTAAATACAGAAAGATCATTTGCAGTTACCACATGTATGTCTTTGCATTATTTTCAAACAGTATTACATTTCTAACTTATATGTAACTAATCAGCTACATTTCCACTATTTTTATGCTTAGCTGGTCCTTTCTTATTCTTGTGTCATAATTTGTGACTTTCACTGCCTTATAATTGTCTTCTTTGTGTTTATATTTTTCTCTATATACAGAAAGCTGAAACTTTAATGTCAATATCTACATAGTGCCCAACACACAATAGATACTTGAGATATGTTTATTGAGTGGAATAGCTCAAATCTGATTTAGGTAATGTGTCCCACAAAACAATTTATTGACTCTAGTAGAAGCTTCTGGTACCTTTTCTCAAACTTGACTGAAGGTTTGGATTCTATCTAGAGAAATATCTGTGTCTAACTATTGGCTTTTGCTTCTTATTAGCTACTTGATTTGGATAAACTATTTAAATTGTCTAAGCCTTTATGCACATAATAATATCTATATTTAAAGTTATTGTGACATTTATATGAGATATTACATGTAAAATGCTTGGAACTATGATTGGTATATACTGAATCTCCCCAAAAACGCTAGATTAAAAAAATAGTATCCCAAATATAGAGCACTATATATGAATAAGTTTTAAAAAAAGATATTTTCTCATATTTTTCCTTCTAAAAGGTTTTATGCTCAAAATTATTTCTGCACTCTAAGAATTCTTGTTCATGTTATTTTTCTCTTGATGCATCACTTTTCATCATTCTGCTCAAATTAAATGCATAGCATAAATGTTTAATGACAGTAAAATATTTGCTAAACAATGTTAGCATCTCAAAATTATCAATAGCATCATTTTTTTCCTTTCCTATATCTCAATGAAATAAGAATCATAATGGAAAATACTGCCCACTAATGCAATGAAGAACTGTAAAGCTGCTATCGAAATACTTTAAAGAAGAATAAAATATTTGAGCATTCAAAGAGGGGTGGTCCCACTGCAAGGAAAGGAGCAGGTCTTCCCCAGACTGTGCTCTGGAAAGGTGCTGGGCAAGTGTTTTTTGACTGATCATAGTGGTGCTGGTGGTTATGGAGGAGTGGATGAGTTCCTACATCACAGTAAAAGAGGGCTTGACCACTAGAGAAACAGCAAAATATTAAGTATTCCAGTGAATTTCATATGCCAAAGCTTTAGGAATGACAGGAAAAGTAAGAGGACATGACAATTCAGAATTGATTCATGGAGACATGAAAATAACAAACTAGCAGACTTCATGGATGCTAAAATTCACAATTATAAAATGGGCACAGATGTAACTCCTGAAATACATGTCTCAGCAGAAATTTTACTTTAAAGTGATTTACAGTTTCTTTAGCAGGGTATGAGTTGCTTGGGAACAAAACTTTTATAAGGCTTGTTGTCATCAAATGATAGTATTTAGGGATAGTGTCTGTTAGCACAAGTTACTGTAAAGTGATAACTCATATGAGGTTTATATTAAGTTTTGGATTCATTAGAATAATTTTTGAAATCCAGATGACCTTGCAGAAATTTTTATTTTAAGCCACTATAATAAATCATCCTATTCAGAATTACTTCAAAATTATAATGTGTCCCAAGGACACACTGAACTTTATTTTTATACTTGCCCAGTTTTATCTTCTCTAGGAAAAATGTCATTGAAAGTGCTTGGAAAAATAGTGAAATTAATGCAGTTCTAGGAATCAACTGACAAAATACTGTATTAGTTCTACCATTTGCTAGCTGTATATCATTTGTTAGGCAAAAAATCTGAGCTTCATTAGTTAGATGGGAATTATTTTACACTGGCTTCACAGTGCCATTTAATAGTACAAAGGTGATAATAAAGGTCATTTGAAACCTGCAAAGGTTGGACAAACATATGTAAGGCTCTACTACTTCTACTTCTACTATTACCACTGCTATTCCAACTGCTACCACCACCATTAACAGCAATATTCTTATCTTGGGTTTGATTCAAGTAAAAATTTCTCATCCTGGGTTTGAACATGATTAATATAGAGATAAACTACATATATACGTTCCTCTAACACCTATGTAATTAAAAACAGTTAAAGGTTATGTAAAACACAGTAATATGCTTTTATATATTTACTTTTAATAATATCTATAAATTATAAAGATTTCAAAAGATAATACAAAATTATGAAGTAAAAAATGAAATATTTGAATAAATGAAAGAATAACTACCTTCTATTATCTTCTCAGTCCCATTTCTCAGAGATTACTCTGTCTGTGTTTTTTTGTCTGCTGCTTTGGAGGCGAGCTGTTTCAGAAATAGAATGAATACATTTTGAATGTAAACTGTTTAATACCATGCAAGTTTCTACACAAGTAATTTAGCATGTAAAGGCCTTCAAATACTTTGCCTTTTAGTGGGGGTATCTAACTTAAAACACTGTTACTAACAATAGAGTTGGAGTGCCGTTAGTCACAAGGCAGAGTACTAGATATCATAACACTATGAATCCTCAGTTATCCTTTTTGCTAAACAACACAGGGTGGTCTCTTCTTTGTGTAATGACCATTCCAGCATCTTTCTTTTTATTTTTAATGAATTTTTAGATTATCTCACAGTTTCAACTTTATGATTTATTTTTTTTTTCTGGAATGTGTTTCTTACAGATATAAAGTCAATTTGATTGCAGCAATTAAATGAACATGAATCTTGCTGCAGTTTTTCTGAAGACAGAGAATGCTATCAATCTTAGGTGGAGGGGCTGGATTTGAGAAAAAAGGTCAGGTAGATAGGGATAAAAATGGGCCTACCAGATATTTCCTAAGGTTAAAATGGAGTGGCTATGTTGAGGTAAAATCTGGTTGCTGATATTGGCGAGACTAACACTACGTATGGGCTGTACAGGCAGGGATCATAGAAGGGTAATGCGTCAAGCAGACATAAAAACATGCTTTCACTTAAAACAATAGCTTAAGCATTTCTTCATGTAAATTTAAATGACTATATGATAGTCATGGATACACAATTTATCATTGTTGTGCATTATATTGTTTCTAATATTGTATTATGAATAATGGCTACATGAAATGCATAAAGATCTCTTCATATTTTTGTTTATTTCATTAGAATATAGTCCCTGAGGTAAACGTTCAAGTCAAAGAATACATAAATTGTAGTGACATATATACAATACAGCCTAGCTGCCAGACTCACAACAATTTAACTTGTAGCACCTATGCTTGAGATGGCCCATTTTACTGCTTCCTCTACCTCCTACCTGGCCCCTCACACCCACTATGGTTAATATCTAAAATATATAAATAACTCACATGAATCAATACCAAAAACAAACAAACAAACAAACAAAAAATAAAACCCTAAACAATGTAATTAAAAAATGGGCAAAGAAACTGAATAGACATTTTTTCAAAGAAGACATATACAGCAAATACACAAAAAAGTGCTCAAATCACTAATCATCAGGAAAATGCAAATCAAAACCACTATGAGATATAACCTCACACCTATTAGAATGGCTATTATCAAAAATACAATAGATAACAACTGTTGACTAGCATGTGGAGAAAAGGAAACCCTTTTATACTGTTTGATGGGAAGGTAAATAAGTACAACTATTATGAAAAACAGTATGGAGGGTCCTTAAAAATTAAAAAAAAAAGGAACTGCCATATAATCCAGCAATCCACGTTTTAGCTATATATCCAAAAGAAAAACAGAATATCAAGACAAAATCTGCACTCCCATGTTCAATGCAGCATTATTCACAATAGTCAAGATATAGAAACACCCTGTGTCCATCAATAAACAAATGGATTATGAAGTTGTGATACACACATGTGCACACACAAATATACACACACACACTGGAATAGTATTCAGCCATGAGAAAAAAGGACATCTTGACATTCACCACAGCATGAAATAAGATGGAACTTGGGGACACTACGCTAAGTGTCTGACTTATCTGAAATAAGTCAGATAGAAAAAGACAAATACTGTACATCACTTATATGTGATATACATATAATTAGCCCTAACTCATAGAAACAGAGACTAGAATGGTGGTTACCAGGAGCTGGGGGATGAGGGAAATGGGAAAATGTATGTCGGAGGGTACAAATTTGCAGCTACAAGATAAATAAGCTCTGAAGACCTAATATACAGCATAGTGATTATAGTTAATGATACTGTATTACACACTTAAAAGTTGCTAAAAGAGTAGATTTTAAATGTTCTCATCACAAAAAAAGAAATGGTAATTATGTAACTTGACACAGGTGTTGGCTAACCTGATGATGGTAATCATTTTATAATATATGTGTATCAGATCCACAGGTTATATACCTTATATTTACAATCTTATATGTCAATTATATCTCAATAAAGCTAGAAAAAATATTTCTAGTTCTTTTGTGAATGCCGATTAGTATAGAAAACCACATATAAACCTTAATGATTTACCTGACCTTTTCATATGGAATTATCTTAACCCCTTGTCATACATGTTATATTGCTTCCAGTTTTATTTTTTGCCTTTTAATTTTGATTATGTTATCATTCATTTATATAATATAATCATGTTATAAAATCAAATTAATGTCCATTTTATTTGTTATTTCTTTTATTTTCATTAAACAATGCAATTAATTACAGGCAATTTTGCAAGTTATTTAAATAACTCTAAGCTATTAGTACTACCATCACTACTACCACTATCACACCATTTTAGTTTTCAGTATACAGAATAAAAAGTCAAAATCTCTATCCTCTTCCCTCATCCAAACCTAAATCAGAAATAACAGCCGGCAATTTCATCCTTCAAGGCTTTTTAAAAATGAATTTACAATCTCCTTTGTCCTCACCCTTCTCATCCTATCAGTCATTAAGTTCACTAGATGCAACTTTCAAAACACATTTGAATTCTCTCTTTTTGTTTCCAAGCCACTTTTAAAAATCATCATCATCTCTTGCAATAGACTAATAAGTGATCTCACAAATTCCACACTATCTTCTCAACAATCCATTATCTTCACAGTGGCCCACAACTATCATTTAAAAATGTACTTTCCTTTAAAACCATTCAGTGGTTTTACAATTATGTCAGAATATACATCTTTAACCTTGCAGAGATTGGCTCTTGTTTCTCCAGTCTCCTGAATTGCCTCTTTTCTGCTTACCAAGACTATTTTTATTTTTCAGGTCCTTGAAGTTCTTTCCCAACTTAAGCCATATACTGTTTCCTCTCCTGGGTATACTCCTCCCTCCCTACTCTGCCTGGCTAACTCCTGCTCATTCTTCATGTTAAATTTTACTTCTAATTTGTCTTCCCTCAGTTTTTCAAATCTAAATATTATTTCTCTTTTCACACTTCTAATTTTCCATCTAATATTAATAGCAGTTATTAATAAATAATCATTTGTGTAATTATCTACTTAATATTTGTCTCCCCTAGTACACCATAAGTTTCATGAGAGGAGGTGGTCTATCTCATTCACTTATTGGGAGGGGACTATTCCTTAAGTTTAAGGAAAACTTAAAAATGCTAAAATTATTTTACATCATGATATGGGTGGTGGTTACATGTTTGTATATATTTATTTTTACATGTGTGTGATCATATAAATTTGTAAAAACCGTTAAACATGTGAAGTTTATTATTAATACATGTTATTCTTAATATTTGTTATTCTTCAATTTAAAAGTTTAATAAAATAAAAGATATACATTTTAAATTTTTTGTAGTCAATGTCACAGTGTCTTTCAAAAGCTGTAGAAATTTATGTTTCTACCAACACTATATGAGGGTACTCTTTTATCCCCAAGTACTTATCAATACACTCTTTTCACCAAAGAGATTATTGGTGAAATTTAACTAACATTTTGGTGAAATTTAACTAACATTTTTAATTCATCTGCAATTTATTTCAATATATGACATAAGAATTAAATTTATTTTCCCACCCAGTTGATCTAGTACTATTTATTGAATAATCTTTCCCTTTTTCTTTGATTTGTTATAACATTAATCTTTACCATATTTTTGTGATGTCAATGGCCATGATAATATAATAAATTTTTGTATATAGTAGGATTTGTTTCTGAAATATCTATTCTCATCTATTAATTTGTCTCTTTATTGTTGCACCAGTGCCGTGCTGATGAAATTAATATAACTTTAGAACAGTGATCTCCATTAATCTTTTTCAAATGTAAAAAGAATCCTGATACTATAAATGATTTCTAAAATGATTTGTCAAGTCAAAAAATACCAACTGAAATTTTGATTTGCAATTAATCTAAGCTTGGGTTCCTCAAAAGAAACAGGCATTGAGGTGGAGATTTGCATGCAGGTAATTTATTTAAAAGCAGCTTGTGGAGATAACACCTGTGAGAGAGTAAAAATGCAAAGAAAAAGTTGAACTGAGGCTTCAGCTGATCCCACAGGGATTTACAGAGCTAGGATGATTCTTCTGAATTGACCTGAATTGACACAAAGGGGCTACATCAACCAGTTAATGGATACAGGATCCTCCTTGAAGACATAGTAGGCAAGGCCAAGGACAGTTCCCAGAAGACTCAACATTCTCAAAGTCTAGAAATGAGATCCTTGATCCTGAATGGGAATATGCACACAATATCCACTACACAATTTTACAATGTTGTTTCCTTTTCCAGAAATATTATTAGCCTTTTCTTTTATTCAATTATTTTATATCTTGAATAATGTAGGCTAGAAATACAAAAGAAGACAATTGGAAAAGCTGAGTAACTTTTCTGTGCCATAACTGGCAATCAAAAAATAAACTCAGTAACGGAAATAATGAGCCCAATTCAACAAGTGAATTTAGGAATAAATGACAATCTTTTACTCAATATTAGCTAAAAGCATAATATGATGCTTAAAAAAATATCCTTTCCTGTGCTTCACTTTAGTTTTTCCAAACTCTTTTCATCATCCTTGATCTACAAGTGAACTTCAAGAGCTTCTCTCATTCTTCTTCCTGCTCAAGCTCTGCTTCATTTGACATACCGGACCACCAACAACCAGCTTTTGCATATCCAAATGTCTTCTGGAAATCTCTTTCCCTCAAACCTGACCCCTCATTATTCTCTTGGGGCCATCTCTAACTCTTCACCCTTTAGACCACTGTTACTTTGTGGTCAAGACCTACCATGTATACCTATGAGGTATGGTTGAACCTGTCACTTATTTTTGTTCTCAATGCTATGAACAAAGTTTACATCAATATCGTTTGTTAATTCTGACTGATTTCTATGTTTCCAGTTATTTCTATCTATAACCAATTATGTCACTGACAACACCATCATCACCACCCAAGCTCACTTTGATGACTTTATATCATTCACAGAGTAATAAAATCTAAGTGTGTTAATATGGATTTCAAAGCTCTGTGTACTTTTGACTTCACCTAGAATTTTGTTCTATAGCCCAACTTTATTGTACAGCTTGTGTTCTGATTCCTCTTATTTGTACTGCTTCCCTGTGTCTCTTTTCTCGATCCATCTATAAATGTAATTCTCCCTTTGGCTGTATTCGTTTTCAAGACTCAGCTCAAATGCTACCTCAGCGCAGTATTCTTGGATTCCCACATCAGAAAGTAATTGTGCATCCTTTTCTTTCTCATTTTGCTTTGTTTACACCATTCTTGCATTATGTGTTCTGCTTTTACATATTTATATGTATGTGTGCTTCCCTGGCTACATTGAGTTTTGGGAGGCAGAAGCTGTTTATTTTATCATCTTTGTATTTTTCACAAAGCCCAGTACAATTCTTTATTATTCTTTCACAAAGCCTAGTACAATTCTTTATTATTCAAATTACATGCTTATGAAATATAATTCTGATATTTTAAAAAAATAGAGATGTGATTCTTTCACTCAGTCCTCATTGGAATGTATGGAGAGCTGCACCGTCCAATATGGTAGCCACTAGCAACATGTGCCTATTTAAATTTAAACTAACTAAAATGAACTAAAATGAGAAATTCTGTTCTTTCGTCACATTAGCCCCATTTCACATACCCTCTAGCCACAAGTGACTAATGGCTAGCATATTGGACTACTCAGATATGGAACATTCCTACCACCAGAGAAAGTTCTATTGCATCAGAACACTTTCAGCTACAGATGACAGAATACCAACTTGTCTTAATTTGCGTTCCTCAAAAACAGATACTGAGACAAGGTCTTGGGCACATGTAATTTACTTAGAAAGTGATCCCAAGGTCAAAGAAAGCAAATTTGAGGGGGAAAAAGTAAGATAGGAAAGGATGTATTAACAATCAGGACTCAATTAGAGTCCTTTGAGAAAGCATGTAGAAAGCGTTTCATAGATGTCCCACCAGGGGACGCTTAACCTCCTGCTTCATTAAATATTATTCCCTTTTTACCAAGCCTTAGGGGTAAGGAATTTAAACTCCTAGTACCCCACCTCAGCATTGCACTTTAAGAAAGAGAAGAAGTGCAGGCTCTTGAGGCGGAAAACTATCAATGTTCTGGCAACTAGCTATTACAACAGCAGATCATCTTATGTGGGCAAAGGGGTGGGTTGAGGCATCAACAGATCAAGATCTAAATGGGGCTTAAGCAGTAACTAAAAGTGATTGCCTTGTATAAAAATGGCTGGAAAAGGAACAAATAAATATTTCTTAATTCAGTGGCTCTATGATGATGGGGCCCCTCGTTGGGGGTTCTGCATTAATGTTGTCTTCTTACTAGCATTATCTCTAGTTGTCTGAAACACATCCAAACTTCAGCAGTAAGCATCCCACAGGCAGGAAGGGGAGAAATCTGGTCTCGGATGGTTTCTGAAGAGTGAGGAGAACTTTTCCAAATGCCCCCTTGAAGATTTCTTTTAGTATCTCAGTGGCTAGGACTCGCACCACATACCCGTGAAAGTGGTAGGGTAAAAAAATTTCCATGATTGGCATGAATTAATTAGTATTCACTCTTTGTTTTGAAGGGTGGTGAGGGAGCCAAGGTTGCCTTTCCTGAATGCAAAACCCTCCAATATTTTAACAAAATAGGCCTCTGTTGGCAAAGAGAAGGGGCAACTAGAGTGGCAATGTGTACAGGCCCGGCAAGTAAGAATCTGCCACAGGTACAGGCACCAATTTTTAAGATGGATATTAACAAATTCAAGTGAATCCAGAAAAAAATAATATGGTTTCCAAGGTCTGGAAACAGAATCATATTTCAAGTAGATAATAGTACCAGATACAATCCAGAGCTCTGATGTCATTAAATAGTTAAATTAACCAATCCTGGAATTTTCTCTCTAATATACAGAATAGAAAACTTTAAGGGTATGATGATAGCTATCACTAAATATTTGAAGAAATACTATTGAATAGATTAAAATTAATTATGATGCACTAAGGGATATAGCTATGACCAGTATAGAAGTTATATATTTTTTCATATATTGGGTAGACATTTCTCTTTAAAAATTAGAGCTATTGTTCTTTAAAAATATAATAATGTAGAGATATTGAAAAATCAAGAAAAAGCTGAATGATATTAATAATCTACATTCCAATAGTGCTTTATATTTCAAAATACAATTTCATTTCACTATTTTTAAAACCTTATAAGATGGTATTGTATAGATACTATTGCTTCTATTTTCATTATGGAAAGAATGAAGCTCAGCAAACTTAATGATTGCTCAAGATAATGGAGCTAATAAATGGCTTAGATGTGACTCACATTCATATTGTTTAATGCAAAAACATTGGCAATTTCTAAAATTTTATAACTATTAGCTTATTTAAAATGTATATGTAATCAAAAATACTTTTGTAATAGACCTGGATTAATTTCTTAATTTGAGTTTCTCAAAAACAGACTCTGAGACAAGGTCTTGAGCACACTTAAAAGGTGATCCCAAGGTCAAGGAAAGCAAATTTGAGGGAGAAAATTTGAGGATGTATTGTCGGCAACTGGGACTCCAATGGAGTCCTCTGAGAAAGCATGCAGAAAGCATTTCATAGAAATCCCACTAGTGTGGGGAGGCTTAACAAGGAGTTTCATTAAATGCCATTCCCTTTTGATCAAGCCTTAGGGGGAAGGAGTTTAAACTCCTTTTACCCCACGTCAGCTCTGAACCTTGAGGAAGAGAAGTGCATTATTTACTGGCAATTCTGTTCCCAGGAATACCCATCATGGGCCACTCTATTTCTCTCTCCCCTTGTTAACTTAAAACTACGTTTCTTAATGGCCCTGTTGCTATATTTTTATGTCTTGTAAATTCTACCTATATCCCCCTTAGTTGGAGATTCTTTATTTGGTATTAATTATGTAGATTTTCACCCTTTTTCAGTATTCTAAAGGGTTTGGTTTGTGAATAAATGAAAACAAAGCTAGAGAAAGTCAATATTGTTTCTCTCATTGATCAATCTGAAGTTTCTTTCTTTCATAGTGTTCTTATTTATTTCATGATTCATCAGAATATAATAAACCACAAATACATTAGATATTAAGGATTAGAATTTTTATTCTAGTTATCTTCTCTTCTGTTTTTAATTTCTTACAGGGTAGAGGTCAGTGCCTTCTATACAGTCAGCACTCAATGAATTCTCTTCAAATCAATTATGAAATTCTAATTTGAATTGTGAGATTTTTTTGATCTAGTTCTGTATGTTGCTTTATAGTTCTCTTTTTTACATAGTGTGAACATACTATTTCTCTGGTTCTTGAGTTGGAATGTTTAACGACCACTAGAACTTCAAGTTTTGCAGAATTTGAAGCAGCTCACTATCTTCAGATACAAAATAAATAAATAAAAATAAAAGACTTTGCAATTTAAATATGCTTAATTCAAGGTTTTCCTTCATCTCCTCAAATGGGTTACTTTTGATCTAGGAAGAATGATTATTGATAATGTACTGGTGACTTCAATATGGAGGCTACTTTAAGGAATACCTAAGAATTTTTAACTCCAGAAATATAGCAAAAAAACATCAAAAGTATAGATTAGGCAAATGATTTTATAATTACCACAGTCATGCTTGTTTGTTTCTTAATGTTCAGTTTGATCCACTATTTTCCTACTATAGTTGACCCTTAAACAACATGGGTGTGAACTGTGTGGGTCTACATATTCTGGATTATTTTCAATAAATGCTGTAAACATATTTTTCTTATGATTTTCTTTATAATATTTTATTTCCTCTAGCTTACTTTATTATAAGAATATGGTCTATAACATACACAATATGTGTTAATTGACTGTTTATGTTATAGGTAAAACTTTCAGTCAGTAGTACCCTGTTAGTAGTTAAGTTTTTGAAGAGTCAAAAGTTATATGCAAATTTTTGATTGTGTGGTGGGTTGGTGCCCAAGGGTCAACTATAATTGGTACTTTGTTTTACAGAAGCAATAACAAAAATAATAGTAAACAACAATATCTAAGAGTTATTGAGTGTTTACTATGTCTAAGACATGATTCTTAGCATTTTACAGGTATTAACATAATAACTTTATAACAGTACTCTCAACAAAAATGCTATTGTTATCCTCATTTTACAGAATTGAAAACCGATGCACAGAGAGGTTAAATAGTTTATCCAAAGTCACACAGCTATGAAGCAGCGAAGCCAAGTTTGCTAGCCAGCCAATCTAGTTCTAGAATCCATGCTTAATAACTATGCTTTATTATTATTGTTGTTGTTGTTGTTGTTGTTATTAAATGTGTTCACAAAGTTGGAATTTTAGACAGCTAGCAAGAAAGCACCAAAAAACTCGTTTCTTAGAATGTATTAATGTATTTCTTTTTTCTCTTCCAACTTGCATGTTTAAGTGTTGACCAACTTTAAATATTTTAGTTTTATTAATTTCTACTCTTTGCTACCTATTTTAAAAATGTATAATATAAATTGTTAAACTAGTTATTTCTGAGTAAATTTTTAGTTCAGACCACTAAAATCTTTGAGGTTAGAGATTATGCCTTGTGAACTTTCTAAAGGGCTGACTTAACCTGTCTTTGAAGGAAGCCCAAACTAGGAAGTAAAGCAGGTGGGAGGAATAAAACTAACCACAATAGCGATGGGAAGGATTATCAGAAGCTGTAAGGACATGTGAATAAAAGACATAAAAGTTTCAAATTACAAGTACTAAAAGAAAAAGAAAAGCACGTTAAGTAGTAGTTAAGTAGTATAAATCATCTTACATAGGGCGAAAAAATTAGAAATGTTTGCGAATAAAAGCTAGTTTATAGAATCAGAAATTTAGAATTAATTTTTGTAAATCAGAAAAATTGAAATTAAACTTCTACAAAGAAATAAACATATATGCAGAAAAGAAATCAGAATCATTACGACAGAGCCCCCCAAAATGAAAAAAATAAATCAAGGAGATGGATGAGGAATAAAATGTGACAAAGAAACAAAAGAAAAACAAGAAAAAAAATATTGATGGGGCAATATTTACAGAGAAATTCCTATGATTTTTAGTGACTAAAAGCCACAAATATATAAAATGTGAAAGACAGGAAGAGTTGAGTCATTCATATAGCTGGCTGCTGAAGTAAAGGCTGCAACATTTCTTTATTATGACAATTGACTGGCCTGATAAATTATGATTCAGTGTTACGGGTGTGGGAAATGAATTGGAAATGTACAAGGGACTCAGCAAACTGTAAAACTGCATTGGCTTTATCAGTGGACTCATGTTGAGTCCATCTAGTTGATGAACATCCTTATCAGCCAGCAAATATAAATGACTTATGGGAATAATATTTCAAGGTATAATGACACAGCTATATCTAGTATTCTTCTCAGATCTGGGTTATTAAATATTAAATATCAAAGCCGTAAATTATAGTAGCAGCTTTATATAACTAAATTAAATTCAAACAAAACCTAATTTCTTTAATCATTGGCTGTAATCCTCCAGGAACATATGCTATTAACTCAACTACAAATGGCACAGAAATTGTATGAGTTCAGTTAAGTTATTTGATATCAAATTCTAATCCAGGGCAGACTTCTCTGTAAATCTCCTACAGGGATTTTAATACTTCTACAATCATATTGGCTTTTTTACAGAGTAACTAATCTTTTCATACTCTTATTTCTCACTCCTTTATCCAATTTCTTTTTATTTTTTCTTCTCTCGCTCTCTTTTTTTTCTCTGAGATCATATTCTAGGTCAATTTTTTAAAATGAACTTCCTATGGAATTTAAAAAAAAAATCCAGAATTCTTGTCAGAGTTATCATAACCAGAGATGCTTCACAGAGAACTAATTAAACTTAATGGGGAGCATTTATAGACCTAATTGACTCTCTATGGCCATGTATGTCAGTGCAAACACAAAATAGTAAAAAAAATGATCAGTATAATTTGGATCATTGTCCCCATGGCCAAATATTTATTGTGGAGTTTGTTCAATAATGAAGTACATCGTGTCTATTGTAATTATGAACAAATGGCTTAAATGAATTTATTTTGTGTTTCTTGGACAAATGTTGGCCATTTTTTGAATAGTACATTGTGGGTATAGGTTAAATAATATATGATTAAGAATATAAAATGGCTTAAAGTAAGAGAGTTTGAAAGGGAGGGAAGAATTACTTCATACAATGGGGATATACACAGCAGTAATGGGATGAGAGCCCTGGCAAAATGGATGCCTGGGAAGTTTGGGCTTCTGTCCATAACCAAGGTGAACAATGATGTGAAGCATGGGGGTGTTGATCTTGACAGACACTTAGAAGAAGGGTAATCAGCTCAAGTTTTAATCCTTATTTCAGATTTCCTGAACATGCAGATGGGACTGTCCAGGACTGCCTTGAATCCAACAAGATGGTCGTCAGTGCCGAGCTGATCAATAATAGAAGGCTTTGATGGTGAGGCACCCAGTTGAAAGAACATATGAGGAGCTCACATGAGAATGAAACAGCAGACACCAACTTTTTTGGGAGGAGCACAAGCTTCTGCGCTAGGAGACCACATGGACTTTATATATGTCAGAGAACAATAGTGGCATTCTGCCACACATGCATAATAAATAATAATCTGAGTCATACTTGCATAAGGTAGGCTCCGGCGCCCTACTACATTAATGTAACATTTTAAATCTGGGGTTCTATCCCTAGCCTCGAGCCTGGATCATAGCCAGACCTGGGACCACAGTGGTATTTCAAGATGGTGAGCAGGTCAAAAAGAGGAGTGGATACCTTCTTGGAAAGCAAAATGTCATAACTATTCCCTTCTATATCTATATGCTGAAGATTCTTAAATGTTATTTTGTGCATCTCAGACATTTCCAGCCTTAGGATTTCTCTCAATTCACTTTGGTTGCCTTTCTACATCGTCATTTATATGTCTGATATGGAAATCAATGTGGACTAGGCTCCTATCACACTCAGGGCCTCATCATGGGACAGCTGGCACCCCTGAAATGTTAACTGAGACGAGTTTAATGAGCAACAGTTGACAAAGGTGCAAGTAGAATGAAAAGAGCCAGTACAGGGATTAGTAACATGGGGAAGTTATTACTTTCTTTTAACCTACATGTAGGAACAAGGTCAAGGAGCCCAGAGAAAGCTCTGGGCTATGAAATAGGGTCCATCCGACTGAAGCAATAATCCCAAAATGCAGTCGCTGCATTTGGAATGAGACAGAAAGGGATCAGAAAGAATAAATTCTCCTACTTTTCTTTCTCTTGCTGTTATCTCACAAACATATATCTATGATTTACACATATCTATATATCTCTCTATATTGAAATCCCTCATTTGTGTATGTATGTGTGTGTGTACATGCATGTATATATGTATGTAAAAGTCAATTTTGTTCTATTTTGAAAGTAAACATAAAAATCAATATTTTTGCTACTTACTATAGACATCTGGGGTGGTTGATATTTGCATAAGGCGACTGGCTTTGAACTGTTGTTTTTCCTAGGGTTTCTCTACTGCCTCACTGAACATCCCCAAAGGCTGAGTTCTCAACCCTCTACTCTTTCTCCTTACATTCTGTTCCCAGAATTCAGCCCCTTTCTTTATGATATTGTGGGTTCTGACCTCAAGGCACAAATCATAATTCACATGGACAGTATTTGATTTGGAGTGCAGAACTTAAAAAGAGGTCTCTCTTTTGATATGAAAAGATATAGAATTAAAATAAAATAGATTTTGCCCTTTCTTAATTAAAAATGAAGCGACCCAAACAAAACACACAAAAAAGATAAAAGAAGCAGGTGGTCCATCAAGCTAGCAGGAAAGGGTCTAAATTACATGCTTAATGCTTGGTTTGCAAGCATTAAGTCTTAAACAAGTCTTAATCTAATGTAGTTTAAGACATACGTAACTAAAATGTTCCCAAGTGTCTCCAGTTTGTAGATAAAGTCACAAAAAGACCCTTTTCTCACATCTCTGAGGGCAAATGGTTGTCCTGCATGTAATCTACAGCTCCTCTGCCCGGTTGGAGTGTGAGTGCTCTGTTGATCAGGGGCAGAACTGCGGTTTCGGTTTAGGTACTCCTGCTCTGGTTATGTGTTGATCCGCCATTGACACACCCCTCTGGAGCATCGTTAGGTCCACACTGCACTTAGTGATCCATCACCACTTGCCTTTGACTCTTCGATTCTCTTCTGTAAGACAGTAGGAAAACACCTTTTCTTTCTCACATTCTGTGTTTAAAGGATATGTCCCATGGTGGAGTGGCCTGGTTCCCTAGTGATAGCTAGTTGTAATTAGCATCCAAAATGTGTAAGTGACTTAGGGCTGAAAGAGGTACAGAACAGCCTCACGGGAAACATGGGACCACATTTTCCTTACTTAGGCTGATCAACTGAATTTGACTCACAGAGCCAGAATTCTTTATTATTTTTGGCAAAGGATTTCTACCAGGGGCCCTCCTCACGGCAGCCCTACTACAATTTGTCTCCCATTTTGCACTCCACCTACATCGGTCTATATCTCTGCTGTGGTTGGAATTCAAGTTCTTTGAGACTTATCAGTCCCCGTATAAGCCTGGAGCATGGCTAGGTCTAGTTTGGAATGTGAAGAATAGGGAATAGGAGTAGTAGGGGAAGAGTAAACATCCTCTTTCTCTGTGAAAGCAGGAAAGCAAGTTTCAGTGGCTCCATATGGGGTGGAATTGGAAGTATGAGTGTGGGAAGCAGAGGGGCAAAGAGGTCATTGAAAGTGTGGGGGAAGGGAACTGTCACCTACCTACCATGCTAGCATGTCCAAGCTTCAATACTGACTTTAATATTTTTTGATAAGTTTATGTGGTCATCCCCACCAAGATTTCCACTTATTTTAACTAACTTTTAGTTAATTCTATTTAGGGTATTTTCATCTGTGACTAAATTTTCAACTCAGTAGTTTTAGAAAATGGTAAAAATTGTCTTGAATGCCCTTGACTCAAAACTGGATTAAACTGAATTATAAGAGAATATTTTTTATGTTTTTAAAGTTTCTTGTAAAAAGTACCACTGTCTATTAACCTACTCCCTACTGTTTCCATTCATCATTCATCACTCATTTTACCACTACAACATTGGGAGTTTGTTGTAGTTGTTAGAAAGACATCACCTTGATAGAAGTCAGTAACTTAGTATAAGCTGTGTTGATATATGATTTTTCTTAAAGTGCTATAGGAATCAAAAACAGTATTGGTATAATTGTTAGATCTTTGGCTTGTTAAAAAATTTCAATTTCAATACAAAATATGGAGCTGAAAATTTCTGTACCAGAGACTTCAAAGAAAAAATATGGCTCATTATACACACACACACACACACACACACACACACACACACACACACACATTATATATAGATATATTATATATATATATAATATATATGTACATATATATGTACATATTTATTATATATATATATAATATATCTATATATACATATACATATATACGTATATATAATTTTAAAGGCATAAAGCTTACCTCTCCCATTAGGTAATTTGTAGTCCAAATAGCTTCAGCCATTGCTATGAAGCCTCCACAATTTTCTGAAGGAAGTTATTCTTCAAACCACAACTGCTATTCAATAAAAAGGAGAGATGCTATGGTCATGATATTTGTGCAATATTTCTACATTATCAATTTGATTCAGAAAGAGGGGGGAAAAAGCCCTTTAGTTTCTCGAAGGAAAGTCTGTACTAATCTATTAAATAAGCCAAACATTGTACCTATTGGGGAATTTAAAAATTGTTTCATGAAAAAAAATGCATTACTTTTATTTACAGATTCACAGGTCATCTCCAAAATCCATGAATGCAGTACAGTGAAAAATTTGAAACACCTAGTATTGTTACAAACCACCCTTTGTTGACTTTGCTTTAGGACTTACAGCATAGAGCTCTGAAACTATTTCAAGAGCTCATTTTAACTTTGGCCAAAAATAGTCTTACCCAAAGATTGAAAACCATATTCTTACAAACATGAAGATCTTGCAACAAATTAGCTTTCTAAAAGTTAGTTGTGTGGGATGATTTAAAAGACACACATGCACAACCAGACGCTGTCTTTATTAGTCTAATTTTTTTCTAGGTATGCTTTAATTGTAAACTCTTCAGACCTAAATCAAGTTTTCTACAAACTAGCTGGTAGCACAATTTCAAGATATCATGATAAGCAGGTCAAGGTATTTGCTACCCCTGATGATAGCCAAAGATAATAAGTGAAAAAGGGAATACTTTCCAAAATCAGGGACAGGTAATCTCCAGTTAAGCCAATATACATAGCTAGGATTTCTGCTAGAACCTCAAGTAAGGCTTTGGTCATTGTATTAGTTAGCTTGGACTGCTATGACAAGATACTACATTGGTAGCTTAAACAACAGACATTTATGTTCTCACAGTTTTTGAGATTAGAAGTCCAAAATTAAGGTGCCCCAGGATTGGTTTTGGGCAAGACCTCTCTTCCTGTTTTCTAAATGGCCACCTTCTTG
Organism: Macroglossus sobrinus; assembly: GCA_004027375.1. Lineage (NCBI taxonomy): Eukaryota > Metazoa > Chordata > Mammalia > Chiroptera > Pteropodidae > Macroglossus > Macroglossus sobrinus. The sequence continues at coordinate 446,800 of PVKZ01000300.1, forward strand.
TTGTGTCCTCAATAGCCTTTCTTCTGTGCGCATGCAGATTGAGAGAGAAATCTCTGGTATCTCTTTCTCTTCTTATAAGGCCACCAGTCCTATAGAATTAGAGCCTTACCCTTAGGACCTTGTTTAACCCTAAGTACTTCCTTTTAAAAGTCCTATCTCCAAGCAGTTACACTAAGGGTTAAGACAACAATATGTATATTTTGATGGGACACAATTCTGTCCATAACATTCCACCCTCACAATACTTAAGTTATGAGATATCAAGGAGAAGAGTAATATTCCTCAAGGACTTTGTATATTCTGGGAAAAGGGTTGGTATATTTTCTGTTGTACATAGGATAGTTGTTTCATATTAGGTAGAAAGAAAACCTTGTTATTTGCCTTATGTGGAGATTAACTATGGCTTAAGGAGAAGTGTATGGGTGACAAATTGACCAGGCGTGGACTTGTGATGATTAATTTTATGTGCCATCTTGATTGGGCCATGGGGTGCCTAGGTATTTGGCTGAACATTATTGTGAGTTTTTCTGTGAGAGTGTTTTTATATGAGATTAATATCTAAATTGGTAGACTCAGTAAAGCAGATTGCCCTCCATAAAGTGAGTTAGCCCTATCTAATAAATTGAAGGCCTGAGTAGAACAAAAGGCTGACCCTTCTCTGAGTAAGAGAGAATCCTCCTATCTGACGAACTTCAGACTGGGATATCTGCTTTTCCTTGTCTACAGCAGCCTGCCATTCTTCAGATTCTAACTGGTACATGGACTCTGCAAATACTAGACTTGCCAGCCACCATAATCACATGAACTCTTTATAATAAATCTATATGCATTCTGTTTTTCTGTAGAACTGAGTAATACAGTCACTCATGCATTTCAAAGGCCAGTTATTTCCCACTTGTCACTTAATCATGTGTACACATATTTATTATAAATGTTTCTTGTGTAGTCATGCTTATGTTATTCTATTATTGCAAAATTTAGGAATCAGAAAATCCCAGCTATAGTTCCTATAGTTTCTGACTCCTAAATTGAGTCATAAATCTGAGTGATTACAAAATATTCAAATGACTACAACATATATTTTCTAAATTCTCTAAGTTACTAGCTGCACGACTTAGGATGAATCACTTATCTACTCTGAAATCCAGTTCCTCATTTGGAAATGGGAATAAATATACAAACCCTTTCTATCTCGTGAGATCACTTTAGAATCTCATGAGATGACACATGTAAAAGTTCTAAAGATAGAGTGTCATCATATGGTGGGGTCTATTACTATTACTGCGTAATATACATATGCATTTGTTACTATGGGTTTATCTTGAATTAAAGATTCATAAACCTTAGGAGACAGATTTTATCAGGAAACATCTTTGGTTAAATCACGGATGGTAACTAGTAGCTCTAGTACAATAGCTACTACTGTCTACACTCACAACCCTAGCAGAAATGCAAAATTTAGCAAGGAGGCATGTTCCCACTGAGCTTGTGAAGTGCTTTAGATGCTAATACCTTGTATTCTTATCAGTTACTATCAATGGACCTGAGAAGCCACCAAGTTGATACCTTGTTGTCATCTCTGAATTAGTGACTAATTTATCAATTATGTGGGCCACCTGTTCTGTAAAATAATACCTAGATTACTGTTAATTGATATAATGCAACATGGATCTGTGAATGAGGCAAATATATGTCTAATGTTAATTGCTGCATTTAGCAATGTTCATAAACTTTTTGTCATTTTTACAGCATGTTCCTCAATATTTTAAACCTTTGTGGTAAGAAATACAGACATATTTGTTCTCCTCTGCAAATTTCCTTACAAATTTTGCAATTCGTGAGGTTGTCTTTGCAGAAGGGATTTGATTGAAAGGAAACAAGAAATCAGACAGATTTTGTGCCAAGAGAAGAAAATAGGCTAAATTATCCATCTTCCTCACCACCCCACAGTCCCACCTTTCTCCCCCACTAAAGGCACAACAAGTCATTCTGGGGATATTTTCTCAGTTCTTCAGGTTACACAAGAGAAACCATAGTTTTCTCATTAAAGTAAGCAGAAAGTTTTACATTTCTTTTGTCACTGAGTCATAGAAAAGAAACAAAACATGTTCAGCTAAGTCAAAATCTAACCAATCACATAGGTTTATGAAGCATAGCAATGACAGAGAAAAAATATGAAGTTCTTGCCCAGGAAGGATAGATGCCAAGAACAGAGTGATTTTCTAACTTTGTCTTTGATATCTATAAATTTCATTCTTTGTACAAGTCACTATGTTCCTGAATAGCTGTTGATATTAAACATTGGGGGAAACTTACAAATGGACAGTGAAATGCATTAGGGATTTCCAGATGTTAGCTAGCCACACTTCATGAGAACACTACTCACATCTGTTTTTGACCTTCAGAATACATAAAACACTTTATTTTCTCTCCTATTATTCGATCTCCTTTGTGGCCAAGTATATCTTGGATGCAAAACTTTTCAAACCCAAACTTGGCATGTGAACTCTTGATTTGGCTGCATTTGGGTTACCACCAATTTGCAAAATAAAGTATGAATAATAATTCAAGCTGTAAGAGTGCAAAGTAAAATAAATCTTTACTTTACCATCTTATCAGAGAATATAAATCAATCTGGCACATACATCAACCTTAATTTTTGTGTAAAAGTTCCAGATGTAGTTATGATTCAATTTTATAAATATAACCAGCATGTTAGATATAATGAGAATTAAAGACCCCATGGATCTCATGAATGGACCTTTCCTCATAAACACAACCTAAGCCCAGAGCTGTCAAATTCGATTGAGTTCTCTTGACAATGTTTGCCTCTGTACTGATTTTCTTCATCTCTTTTTTCTCATCTCTTACTCAACTTCCCCTCTCCTTTCTTTCTATGTATATGTCTTATGGGCAATAGATTAGCCCTTTGGGGAGTAATCAGGATCAAAAAGGGAATTTTTTTAGGACTTGTATCTGCAGAAGTGATTTGGGATGTTGACTTCCACCATTTTTGTATCTCAGAGTAGGTTATCAATGTTAAATTCTTGCTACTGGTTTTCAAACTGAAGCCCTTTCTCATGTCAGACCCCTGCTGCACCAAGGCAGCACCACCTCTCTGTCCACACTATTCAGCCTTTGCACAGATAAGCCAGACCATCCAGGACTCTAAGCCACAGTCAAAGTTGAGGAGAAAAAAAACAAACAAAAAAAACACACTGGCTCTCATTTACTATGTATCACTTACTATGGTACAGGCACATTGCCTTCTTTAGCACCACAACTGCCTCTTAGAGCAATATTCTTACAAATGAAAAAGAGAAGCTTAGAGAGATTAATGTACTTGCCTATAGTTACATAAATAGGTTAGTCTGATACCAAAATCAGTGCCCTCACTGTGAGTTGCTTCTGTTCCAACCTTACCAGAAGCAATCTATTCTAACCATTTCTCTCATTGCTGTTATCCTTGGTCACCAAATAAGAGGCATTTCCACCCATCCCCTTTCCTTGGTGTGTCTTTATCCCTTGCTGCTTTGCAATTCTGCATCCTGACAACCCAAACACTCCAGGATGCATTCTTCTGGCACCCCATTGAGCTTCTACAATCTTGTGTCATCCTCTATTAAAGTCAATGTCATCTGAGTTTAATGTTCTTTTATTCTCTTAACTCTCCAAGCATTTCCTTTTATTTACTCAGAAACTTGACACATTGATCACTCTACTTTTTTATCAAACTTAGTTTTAAGACATTTTTCTGTCCATAATCCTGATAGAGACATAAATTCCATGCTGCCTTTATTTTCTTGCAGTCTGTTGTCTTCCTTCATTTCTCTTTTTGCCCTACCCATCCTGGACTTTACAGCTGATATCTGAACAGTTAACAGCCATCTTTGGTTCCCTTAGTTCTCCATGCTCTGCCAATCCTGCCGGGGATAACTGAACCCAAGATGAATGCTACAATCTATTTTCTCTATACTTTCTCTACACTTGGACAGTTGAAGGCTGGCAGAGGAAATTGCATACTCCTACATGTCAGTGCTAAGAATTATTCATCAACCCTTTGTTTATCTTTGGTTAGATTCTATTCTTTTTTCCCTCAGACACAAGCCTAAATCTTTGCCACTCTCCTCAAATTCCCTACTCAACACCCACACCTTGCTGTCAGCACATGGCCTCATATCCTACATATCTGTGACCACTGAAGTCCTCAGGCTTCATCTCTGTTGACTTCTTCTCTCCCTTCAGCCCTTGTCTTATCTATACCCACACAATTCCTTCCTTGCTTGCAATCTCAGAGGACAAGGAGCCCTTTCTCTTGCTTGGAATCGCTTTTCCCTTTCTTTTCCATTTGCCTAACTTCTTACTCATCTTAAGGCATCTGAGATGAGTGACTATTCCAAGAAGTGCCCTTTAAAGCTGGCTTCACAGCTGGGTCATGTGGTTCTCAGAGTTTTCCTACCACACATGTGCTCACAGCATTTTATTGTAAAGCTGCTTAGGTTTTTGCTTCTTAGACCATGCTGTGACGTCCGTAAGGTCAGGGATCAGAGCCTGTTCACATTTAAATCCTCAATGCCTAGTGAAGGCCTGCCACATAAAAGGGACACAATTTTACTTATTTGTTTTTCTTGCCAAACTTCTTACCTTGAGAGAGGTCCAAGATGATGACACTATAAAACAATACTGAACTTGCCCCCTCCCATAAGCAAACTCAAATGTTTATATTTGAGTTTATGGAGTAACGATTACTCCATAAAACAACTGAGGGCTTAATAATAGGTCTGAACAACAGACAGAGAAAGAGGCCAAATAGAGAAGCCTGGGAAGCCATGGGAGCCCTCGGGACCTGCGGGAACTCCCCAGGCCAGAGGAGTCAGTGAGAGCCATTGTTTACATTCCCCTCCACTTTGATAGGGTGGGTGGGAGCTTTATTATGGTGCTTTGGCCTACCTGCAAGATCACTATAACATATTTCCAAGTGCACTGCCTGAGCCTTTTGCCTCAGAGCAAAGGTAGACAGCAGGAACAACAGGATTTTACCACAAGCACCTGGCCTCCCTGCCCAAGCCAGTCCAGCCTCAAAGGCCAGGGCCCTGGGAAAGGCAACAGACATCCGGGTTCAGGAAGCACAGAGAGTTCCAAACAAGATAATTTGGAAGAGACCCACTGCAAGGCATATCACAATCAAAATGGCAAAAGTTAAAAATAAAAAGACAATCTTGAAGGAATCAAGAAAACAACAGTTATACACAAGAGAAACCCCATAAGGCTATCAGCTTATTTCTCAGCAGCAACATTACAGACCAGAAAGGAGTGGCAAGACATCTTTAAAGTGCTGAAAGAGAATCTACAACTTAGAATAATTTATTCAGCAAGGTTAACATCCAAGATTGAAGGAGAAATAAAGAACTTCTCACACAAGCACAAACTAAAGAAGTTTATCACTATTAAATCAGCTTTATGATAAATATTAAAGGGTCTCCTTTAACCAAAAATAAGCAAATGAGTAAATAAAATTTCATATATATGTATGAGTATATATACACATACACACACATATATGACAGAGAGAGAGAGAGAGAGAGAGAGAGAGAGAGAGAGAGAGAGAGAAAGAGAGAGAGAGAGAAAGAGAGAGAGAGAGGGAGAGAAAGACAGATAAAGAAAAGGAAAAATCTCACAGGTAAAACCAAATATTTAGTAAATACAGTGAATCAGACATTTAAAACGTTACTATGAAGGTCAGAAGAAAGTATCAAACTCAACTCAAGCTACAATAAGTAGATAGGACATACATAACACAAAAAGATCGAAGATATGACATTAATAACATAAAACATAGAGGAAGGAGTAAAAATATATATTCTTATATATTCTTACATGTTCAAATATATTCTATAAGAATACATTTAAACTTAAATAACTATCAGATTAAAATTGACTGCTAAAGATGTAGAAAGATACACATAAACCTCATGGTAACCTCAACCCAAAACCTACAAAAGATAACTAAAGAACAATGAGAAAGGAATCCTAACAAAATACTAAAGAAAACCAGCAAACCACAGGGAAGAAAAGATCAAGAGAAGAAAGTAACAGAGGAGAACTATAAAACAATCAAAGGAAATTAACAAAATGGCAATAAATATATACTTATCAATAATTACATTAAATGTAAATGAATTAAATGCTCTAATAAAAAGACAGGGTAGCTGAATGAATGAAAAAAAACATGACCTATCTACATGCTGCTTATGACTGACTCATTTCAAATTAAAAGACACATACATACTGAAAATTAAGAAATGGAAAAAAATAGTTCATGAAAATAAAAATGAAAAGATAGCTGGGACAGAAATACTATTATCAGATAAAATAAACTTTAAAACAAAAGATGAGAAAAAAGATAAAAAGTGGGATTACATAATTACAAAGAGCTCAATCCAAGAAGAGGATATAACAGTCATAAATATCTACACACCCAACATAGGAGCGCCTAAATATATATAGCATCATAGTGAATATAAAGGAAGAAATCCACAGTACTACAATAATAGTAAGAAATTTTAATACTCCACTAACATTAATGGAAAGATTATTCAGATAAGAAATTAGAAAATAACAGCCTTAAATGTCACATTACAGAAGATTGACTTAATAGACATAGAACATTTCATCCCCAAACTGTAGAGTGCATATTTTTTTCCAAGTGCAGATGGAACATTCTCCCTGACAGAGCAAATATTAGGCCACTATACAAGCCTCAATAAATTCAAGAAGATTGAAATCATAACAAGCATATTTTTCTACTACAATGGCATGAAACTAAAAGTCAACTACAGGAAGAAAACTGAGAAAACAAACAGAAATGTGTGGAAACTAAATGATATGCTACTAAACAACCAATGCATCAGAGAAAAAATTAAACAAAAAAAATCAAAAACTATCTTGAAAGAAATGAAAATGAAAACACAACTTTTCAAAATTTATGGGATGCACCAAAAACAGTTCTACAAGAGAAGTTTATAGTAATCCAGGCCTATCTCAAGAAACAAAAAAATTCCAAATAAACAATCTAACTCTATACCTAAACAACTAGAAAAAGAACATAAAATAAACAGAAAGAAGGAAATAGTTAAGATAGGACAGAAAAATAGAGAAATAGAAATTTAAAAATAAATAGAAAAGATTAATAAAACTAAGAGTTGGTTCTTTGAAAAGATAAATACAATTGACAAATCTTTAATCAAACTCATCAAGAGAAAAAGAGAGAGAGCCCAAATAAAATCATAGTGAAAGAAAAGTAACAACTGACACCATAGACATACAAAAGAACACTATGAACATTTAATTATATGCCATCAAATTTGAAAATCTAGAAGAAATACATAAATTTATAGAGGTAAATAACCTTCCACAACAACCAGAAAAAAGTACAAAATTTAAACAGATTAATTACTAGCAATGAAATTGAAGCAGTAATCAAAGAACTTTCAAAAAATAAATGTCCAGGTGCAGATGGCTTCACAGGTGAATTACACCAAATATTCAAAAAAAAATTAATACTATCCTTAAACTGTTTCAAAAAATTGAAGAGGAAGGATGCTTCCAACTCATTCAATGAAGAAAGCATTACTCTGATACCAAACCCAGACAAAGACATTACAAAAAAAAAAAATCATGCCAATATCCTTGATAAAAATAGATGCAAAAATTTTCAACAAAATGTTAGCAAAGAAGATTCAAGAATACATTAAAAGAATTACACACCATGATCAAGTGGGATTTATGCCACAGATGCAAAAATGGTTCAACATCCATAAATCAGTGTGATAAGTCACATTGACAAAATAAAGAATAAAAACCATTTTATCATCTCAATTGATGCAGAAAAAGCATTTGCCAAAATTCAACATACTTTTATGATTAAAAAAAAATCTCAACAAAGTGGGTATAAAAGGAATGTCACAACACAATAAAGGTTATATATAATTAACCCATAGGCAATATATTCAGTGGTGGAAAGGTTGAAGCCTTTCCTCTAAGATCAGAAACAATGCAAGGATGCCCATTATCACAACTTCCATTTAACATAGTATTGGAAATCCTAGGCACAACAATCAGACAAGAAACAGAACTAAAAGGCATCCAAATTGGAAAGGAAGAAGTAAAACTCTTATTTGCAGATGACATGATGTTATATATAGAAAACTATAAAGTCTCCACCAAAAAACTACTAGAATTAATAAATGAACCCAGTAAATTTGCAGAATACACAATCAATATACAGAAATCTGTCACATGTTCATACACCAATAATAAACTATTTAGAAGGAAAATTAAGAAAATAATTCCATTTACAATTGCATCAAAAAGTATAAAATATCTAGGAAAAAATTTAACCAAAGAGGTGAAAGACATATACTCTGAAAACTATAAGGCATTGAAAAAAGAAATTGAGGAATATACAAATAAATGAAAGGATATATCTTGCTCATAGATTGGATAAATTAATATTGTTAAAATGTCCTTACTATCTAAAGGAATATCTGTACTCATTGAAATCTCTATTAAAAATACCAATTGAATTCTTCTCAGAACTAGAACAACTAATTCTAAAACGTATATGGAACTGCAAAAGATCCCAAATAGCTAAAGAAATTTTAAGAAAAAACATAGTGGGAGGTATCACGTTCCTTGATATTAATCTATATTACAAAGCTACAATAATCAAAACAGGATGGTACTAGAATAAAGCCAGATTGATGGATCAATGGAATATAATAATGAGCACAGAAATAAATCTTTGTTTATATCATTAATTAATCTGTGACAAAGGAGGCAAAGATAGTCTCTTCAATAAGTGGTGTTAGGAAAACTGGACAGGTACATCCAAAAATGAAATTGGACCATTTTCTTATACCATACACACACAAAAAAATTCAAAATGGATTGACAACTTAAATGTAGTACCTGAAGTCATAAAGTTCCCTAAAGAAAACATAGGCAGTAAACTTTTTCATATCACTCTTAGCAATATCTTTTTGGATATGTCTCCTTGGGCAAGGGCAACAACAAATAAGTAAACAAATAGAACTACATCAAACTAAAAAAAGTTTTGCACTGTGAAGGAAACCATCAACAAAAGGAAAAGACAACTTGCTAAATGGGAGAAGATATTTGCAAACAATATATCCGATAAGGGGTTATAAGGAACTCATACGACTTATTACTCAAAATATATAAGGAACCTATACAACGTAACACCAAAAAACCACAAACAATCCAATTTAAAAATGAGCGGAAAAAGTGAAGAGACATTTCTCCAAAGAGGACATACAGATGGCCAACAGATATGAAAATAAGCTCAATATTACTAATTATCAGGGAAATGCAAATTAAAACCACAATGAGATAGCACCTCACAACTGTCACAATGGCTATCATCAATAAATCAACAAATAACCAATGCTGGAGAGAATATGGAGGAAGGGAATCCTTGTACATTGTTGGTGGGATTGTGAGTTAGCATAGCCACTATAGAAAACAGTATGGAATTCCTAAAAAAATTTAAAAATAGAACTGTCATACAGTACAACAATTCCAATTCTGGGTATTTATCAGAAGAAAACAGAAACATTAATTCAAAAAGATATATGCACCTTTATGTTTATTGCAGCATTACTAATAACAACCAAGATATGGAAGCAACCTAGATGTCCATCAATAGATGAATGGATAAAAAAGATATGTGTTTGTGTGCATGTATGTGTAAGTATACACACACACACACACACACACATATCAAACACGCATACAATGGAATGTTATTTGGTAATAAAAAAATGAAATCTTGCTATTTGGATGGACCTGGAGGGTATTATGCTAAGTGATAAAGTCAGAGAAAGACAAATACCATACAATTTCACTTATATGAAGAATCTTAACAAATGAATAAATAAAACAAAATGGAAATGAAAACATAGATATAGAGAACCAACTGATGACTGCTGAAGGGGAGAAGGATAGGATGATAGAAATTTTAAAAAAGTAAAAAGTCAAAAAATTTTTTAATAAAGACTGTAGGCTTAAAGGAGTGGCAAAGTATTAGTTTGCCTAGGATGATCACAAGTCTTGCTTCAGCTATAGGTAAAACAAGAGATTTGATGCTCCTGACAGGAATAGAAGAACTGGAGTAGGAAGAGAGGATGAATGGGTTCTGAGGAACACGGACAGTTAGGGCAGGAGGAAGAGATGTGGGCAGATCAGAGATGGTTCCTCACTCTGTCAGCCAATTGGGTTGGGCATGTGGCAGAGAGAAGCAGTGATTGTGTGGAAGAAGTCACTGCTTCCTAGAAAATCAGGCCACAGGAGCCTGAGAAACCAGAGCCACATGCGCACACACACACACACACACCCAACAACCGCACGTACACACAAACACCAAAATACACAAACCCCCAAAACAATTGCCTATCTTAATTGAGCTGGATATGTTTCCTTAACACTCTAGATAAAATTCCACTAATTAACAGATGAGCTGAAGAGGCTGTCCTATGCTTTTACATATCTATTAAAAATAAATATATATATATATATATATATATATATATATATATATATATATATATATATAATGCAATATATAATGTTATGTATATATGTGTATATTTATACACAAGCACACACACATATATTCATATTTTTCTAGAACTTTATGTGAAATAAAAAATATCTTTTGTTTCACACTTTTAACAATACCAGAAACTAAATAAGTTGTGACTTTGGACAAGTCACCTGACTGTCCTGGACCTCAGTATGCAAAGCGAGGAGGTTGGACTGGGTAAACTCAGAGGACCCTTCAGCATTGAGATAATTTTGTTGATGACAATGAATAAAGTAATGATAATAAAAATAATTGACTCAACTATTATAAAAGTATTCTCAAAATGTTACATAGTAACTCCTTTGTCTGACATTTCTAAGGTGAGTTTTTGAATTTATGAGCTGCTTTCAAATAAAATCAAATATTCAAATAAAATGTTATATTCAAAAGTCAATTTTATTTTTTAAATAAACTTTAAAATTTTTACAATAGTTTTAGATTTATGTAAAATTTACAAAGATGGTGCAGAGTTCTTGTACACCTCTGTTACATTTGCCATGTTACATTTGTCACAATCATAGAACAAATATTGGTATATTACTCTCAACCAAACTCTAGCCCTTATTTAGGTTTTACTAGTTTTTCCATTTATGTCCTTCTGTGTTCCAGGATCCCATCCAAGACACCACATTACATTTAGTCATCATGTCTCTTTAATTTTCCCTGGTCTGTGAGAGTTTCTCAGTCTTTACTTGTTTTTTATGACTTTGACAATTTTGAGAAGTACTGATAGTGCATAATCCAAAATGTTCCTCAATTTGGGTTTGCTTCATATTTTTATCATGGCTAGACTGTTATTATAGGGTTTGGAGAAGAAGATCACAGAGATAAGGTGCCATTCTTATTACATTTATTAAAGGTATATACTATCAACATGATTTATCACCGAAATGTTAACCTTGACTTCAATGTATTTTTACAGAGCATTTTCATATGAATTACCTCATGTAATTCTTTTAAGGACTATGAAGTATACAAGGCTGGAATCCTCAGCTCTATTTTATGAGGACAGACTCTGAGGTGGGGGCTGGAACTAAGGCATTATAACTGCCAACCCATCCATCTCTTCATAGCATTCTACCTGCTCTAAATCATATCTGAAAGAAGCCTTTATAAGGAGCAACCTCTCACAATGTTTTCCAGTATAATTTGCTGTTTTGCTCCTGTGGTTAAGAATGGTCATGATTAGATGATAAATGGTATCTTTATCAATAGCTACAATTCTAGGCTCATTTGAACAAATTCAAAATGGATCAAAATGTCCACTTAAGTGATCTAGAATCAACCAATAAACTACATGAACTAAACATCATGATTTAAATTAACATTTGTAATAAATTTTTAAACTATGTAATTATTTGGTGTTTTATAGTCATACTTCATTTTTTAAAATTCAAGCCTTCTTATCAGACCCCAAAAATCATTCAGAAGGTTTCTTTATGAAACAGGCTTGTGGTTACAAAAGGATGCAATATGCAGGTATATAATGATGTTGTTGTTGTTCACTTTTCTATCAGGTAGGGAGGGAGCCTGATGATAACTGTCCCTCTGGAGACACTAATAACAATAATAATGATCATTATTAAAATTACAGAAATAATAATAGCTAACATATTTAGCTCTTACTATGAGGCAGTCTCTACGATAATGATAATCTGATTTCATACTCAAAATCTATGGGTTATGTCCTATTCATCCTCATTTTGAGAATGAGGAAATTGAGGCTTATTCATAAGAGAGATAAAGAAAACTCACTCAAGTTGACATAGATCATATGCTTAAAGCATTTAGTTTGCTAGGGCTGCCATAACAAAATACCACAGACTTGGTGGTGTAAACAATAAACATTTATTTTCTCACTGTCCTAGATCACAAAAAAATCTAAGATCAAGATGTTAGAGTGTTTGGTTTTTCCTGAGGCCTCTCTCCTTGCCTTACAGATGGCCACTTTCTTGCTATGTCCTCACATGGCCTTTCCTCTGTGCACATGCATCCCTGGTATCTGTCTCTTTATGTGCCCAAATTTCTTATTTTTATAAGAACCTGTCAAATTGTCATAGGGCCCATCTTAATGGCTGCATTTAAATTTGATCACCTCTTTAAAAATCTTATCTTGAAATCCCATTGTTTTCTGAGGTACTAGAGGTTAGGACTTTAACATATGGATTTGGGGGGAACACAATTCAGCTACAGTACCAGCTGAAGAATAACACATTTCCATTTGGGGGTGTTATTTATTCAACCTCCATTCACATCTTTATTTATTTATTCAACAAATATTTACTGAGTTTTGCTATATTCCAGGCATTTTTCTAGGTACTTTCGAAATATCAATCAATTTCATCTTTACAATAGACACAGAAATACTCATTATTCTTATTTTGTAGATGAGAAACCATGGTTCAAAGAGAACATGTATTTTGCCAACTGTCACACCACTTAAGAGGTAGAGCCAAGGCTTGAAGAAGGCAGTTTTAAGGCAGTCTCACTCCAGATCCTTCACCTGCACTTTAGATTTCTCTTCCTTGTTGCCTGATGATGTGTCTGAAGATTGATAATCACCATTGACATTTACTCTTTTTTTCAAGAAGAGTAATTATTACCATTATTGCTAACATAATAAAGTTGTTTTTTCTTCACTGTTATATATAACATAAAATTGTTGTAGTTACAGTTCCTATTTAATCCACATATATCATAATAGTAAAGAAATCTGTGAGTTTTCGGATTCAGATTTGTAAACTAGAAATCAAGTCTTCACCTACAAAATAATAGAAATGATTTTTCAAACCAAAAAGGTTGCAAAAAAAAAAAAAACCCAACCAAACAAACAACAACAGCAACAAGACAATGCTAGATTGCATTAAAGGGTAGACCAGGAATTTTTAGAAATTTCTGAAAGAGTGAATATAGGTAAGATTGGGCCAGTGGAGAAACCAAGCAGAAGAAAACAGCCTAAGATAGCAGAAGTGAGCATAGTTCTTTCTGTGAGAGTCCCCGAGAAGCTGAAGTCATAACAAAAAGTGCAAAGTGCAGTCCTGCTCAAAGTATTTATTAAATAATTAAATTCAGAACAGTAGAAGGAGTTGGAGATAATCTCTGCTTCTTTAGAGTTGAGCAAAAATCTGAGAGTAGAAATATGAGAGTAGGGAGGGGCTGAAACTCCTAGTAAAGGTGTAAAGAGAATTAGAGCACCCTGGTGGCGGGGGTGGGGGGGTAGGGGTGGATTTGGATCTGAGGGGATCTTTGAATCTGAAGTAGAGAAGAGAAAGCACAGCTGTTCTACCAAGGACTGAATAAGATGCACTAAACATCAGCTCTCAAAGGAACCCTCCTTATGTTGACAACACTGCTGGCCTCTCCCCATTGCACCCTAAAGGGAAGCTGACCTGACAAGTGTATCCTGCCCAAGTATTGGACCATACATAGCCAGCTCTCCCTTTTAATAGGACACATATATCAAATATGTCTTTTAGCCAGCCCAGTTCTTTATTTGCAAATATGAGTGGACAACAAAGGCTCATTAGATCATTTGAGGATCACCAGATTATACAATCCTAAAAGTGAAGGAAGAAATTGAATAAACTGAGCAACTGGCAAGTCAAAACATAAATAATTCAGGAAACACAAAATCATTACAAAGTTATAAGTAAAAATTTTTAAAAAATTAAAAAAGATATTGCATCCATCAACCAAGAATAAGATGCTGCAAACAACAACAACAAAACTAGGTTCATTGATAGAGTTGAACAATAAAATGAAATAATCTGAAGGTTAAGTTAGACATCTGGAAAATAAAATTAAGAAACTATACCAGTCATCTTTCAGCAACAGTTACCCAAAACCCTGTCCCATTATACGTCCTGTTATTGATTTCCAAAGGATTCCATCTCCATTGTTAAATCATGTATATCCTTCCAATAACTAATCCTTTTACTTGAGTTGTTCTGAGCAAGACATTTTTGTGCAACTGAAATCACTCTAATTAAATGAGAAGCCTGGAAATCCTGTTTACTTTATATTCAGTAGGGAAGAGAGTTCTGGTGATTGCTGTTGCCTGGGACAATGGGATGAGCTGGCTCTGCTTAGTGCAACTCCAGAACCACAAGAACTTGATGCATGAGGATGACACTGTTTTTTGTTTTTGTTTTTGTTTGTTTGTTTGTTTTTAAGTAAAAAAAAAATTACTCTTTTTCATTTAAAGATTAGATATTTTTTTTAGTCACTTCCCCCCGCCCCTATTTTTAAAAGAAAGGTTATTAGGCTATTAGACTGGAGGTCCCAAAATATTTCTCAAAGTCTACAGTCTTCTAAAATGGGCTTAGGAGAAAACTAAAAAGAAATAATCTTAAAGTTCCCTTTAATGACAGTTTGTTTTTCAGATCCAGATACAACAGAACCTATATTCGATCTACACCTTCAATATAGGAAACACCAAAGATGTGGGGAAGATGTCAGACTGAACTCCTTCCTTTTCTGTTTAACCTGCTTCTCCTGGAGAGCCCTCGTAGAAGTCTGAGAAAGAGAAAAGCAACCTCTGATAGCAGGCAACAATCAACCAGGTGTTCATATTCTTCTGTTGAACACAAAAATTTCACAAAGCATCGACATAAAGGAAGGCCACTCTGTAGTGTGATAGATTAAGACAAAAAGAGGACTACTCTGCAATCATGTCTGAACACAGACAAAAGCATAAATATTGTCCAAAACACAAAAATGCACAAACATTCCTCTATCTAAAACTTTCTTAAGACAACCAATCATAAAATTGACCCCCTTCTTCATCACATCCAATTAGAGCAAAGCCCCACTTTCTTAAGCCCTCCCCAAATCACCTAAAAAAAGCCCAAATCCTTTCAAATTAGACCTTTCTAACACTTTCTTCCTAAGATGCCCCAAGGTTCTCCATGGCATGCGTTCTCTCTAAGAGAGTAAGAACCTCAGTTGTTCAGTAACAAATGTATTCCTGGTGCTGTTCAGCTGGAGCGGTTGACTGGTCTTAGGAATGCCATATTTATCTGCTCCACTACTGTTATTACTTGTCTTGGATAATCAGAGTAGTGCTTCTGGACTAACTTTCTTGGTCCAGCAAAAATTACCATTTACCAAGCACTTCTTACCTGCTAGGTGCTTTATATGGATTAACTCATTTGATCCCCCACAATGGCCCTATGAATCCATGGGCTTAGTCCCCCATTTACAGATGAGGAAACTGAGGTACAAACTGGAGTTACAAGACTACTAAGTAGCGGAGCCAGGAGTTTGAGGCAGCCAGTTGGCTGGATTCTAGGGCTCCAATGTCCACACCACATGATCTTATGTTGAACCAACTAGTCTACTGTGCTCTTGTGTGTCATTGAAAAGTGTGTGGTCACTGCTCACTGCGTCATTAGCCTACATTGAAGAGGACTTTAAAAAGCAGTCTCAGAAAATCACTCCTGGGTTTCCTGTAAGATAAGAAATAATGAGGACCCATAAACAAAAGAAAAATTTCTCCTTATTCACAGTACCAGAAATAGCACAGCTTCTTCTAAGCTGCTGGATTTTTTTTTTCACCTAAGAAGATGTTAGTCACCTAATTCAGTTTTTAACCTAATTATAAGAAAGGTATGGTATGATTTTAAGTTGAATAAACCTAACCGAGAAAGATATCCTTTTCTCAATTTTCTTTCAATTTTACTTCCTGCTCGGTAGTCAAATGAGCAGAGAGAGGGATACTGCGGCACAAAGACTTGGAAAGCAGTAATTAATATCTAGAAACTAGATTTTAGAAACTTAGATCTATTTTGTTTATTTTTGTAATTACCTTCCATCTGTAGCCTACTATAACGTTAAGTAAATAGTGGTACAGGTGGTAGGAGACCAAACATGAAAACAAAAATCATGAAGGTATTTTGGGAAAGCCTGACTTCAGTTTCCTCTCTGCTTTGAATGCTAGAAAGACCAGAGTTTGATTTATTAGTCATTGACCTCAAGGTGCAGTTCCCTGCTCCATGAATTTCTCTTAAGCAAACTCCTAGCTCCTCTTTTATCTCCTCCCTCAATTGTCTTTCTGCCAGTCTTGTCCTGCTACCCTATATGCTTTCAGGAAACAAACAAGCAAACAAAAAACTGGAGGAGATGGTGGGATGAGGGTGGGGAGTGATAGAATAAAGAATATCTTTTGCTTTAATAACATTGTACCCAAAGCGTAGAAGTGACGTGGGCAACTCTTTCACTAAATGAATGCAGAGAGCTCTAAGAAAGCCCAGCGTGTGTGACTTCCTCTAGTTCTGGGAAGTTTTAATTCTTCAAAAGTGTGCAGGAACTGCATTTCTAAAACTGCGTGGACAGCGGATTCCTTGGCCCTCCTCCTTCCCAGCTTAGTCACCATGAGAGCCAGTTCCTGGGAGAAGGAAATGTGTGATTTTCCACTTGAGTGGAAAATCAAGGAGGAGATGCCACAGATAAGTAGCATCTATCTATGCAACACTTTGGTCTTCAGTCCATCTCCCTCCTCTTTCCATTCTCTTGGGGTTAGGAAGTTCTTGGGGACCCCATGGAGTCCTGGGATTGAGAGGGGGATGGGCAGCGCTGGAGAATAACGCCCAGGAGTCTAGGCGTTGAGCCCCAGACTCCCGGGAAAGCCCAGCAGTCTAGAAAAGCTGGATTTAGATTCTCTTTCTCCTCTTTGAAGAGTTCTCAGGAAGTCTGGGGGAGGGGCGAGCCTCTCTCTCCTGGTCTAAATGCGCTGGAGGGTGAGGAGGGACGACAGCAGCCGCAGGTCTTGGAGCTGTCACGCTGCCGCCCACGGCGGGCTGGGGTGCTGCTGGCGGGGTCTGCCCGGCGCGGGTGAGGGGCAGAGGGCAGAACGTGCCCACCGGCATGGAGGGACTGATCCTGTTCAACGCCCTGGCCACGCGGCTGTTGTTCGTGCTGCACTCGCTGGTTGGAGTCTGGCGAGTGACCGAGGTGAAGAAGGAGCCAAGGTACTGGCTGCTCGCGCTGCTCAACCTCTTGCTCTTTTTGGAGACTGCTCTCACCCTCAAGTTCAAGCGAGGCAGAGGCTACAAATGGTGAGCGCACCCCGGGAAAGGGAGGGCGCGGAGTTCCCTGGTACTGTCCCCTATGGCACTCACAGGCAGCCCAAGAACCCTTCTCCCCTCAGCCCGCTGACTCTTTACTCGGATTCGGACCTTCTTTGTCCTCTCCGGTAAGTTCGAAGGAGCGCGAGATGCTTGCGCGTCTCTTGGGCATGCCGGAGTGTCCAGAGTCCTCGGGCAACACTAGGAAGGCTCGAGTCACAGCCGCGCGTCACCCCGTCCCAGCTTTGGCAATTTGGAAAATGAGGAAAAAAGAAGAAAAGCGCTTATCTGCTCTTCAGAAAGTGCTCCAAATGAGGGGATCATGGGTCAAGGGGGTGTCATGTGCGCTGCTTTCTGAATTTGGGGCGTGTGGATGTGCACGCTTACTTTACGTGCGTTGCAGGTATGGGAACGTCCCTCGCTGGGCATCAGCGACTTTGGCAAGAGCCTGAGTGCATCCGGCAGCGATTAAGGGGTAGGAGCCCCTCGCAGCACAGCAGTGGTTTCAGCCGTTTAATTTCCTTCCAACCCCTGGCACCCTGGCATGACACCAGCTTCAGGTGTCTAGGGTTGGTTGCTTAGGCGCTTAGTAAATGGTCAGCCCATCTCGGCAAAGATGGGTTGCGGCGCGACGCTGGTGTAAGGACCAGCAGGTAGTGCAGACATAACCTCAACCTGCAAAAACTATACGCTCTGCATGATGCTTTATTTCCTCTCCCAAACACTTGAATGGCAATAGAAGAAATGAGAAAATGATTCTCTTGACATTTCCAAAGAGCCTCCACCTCCATTCTTCCACGCCCAGTAGATGTGTATCTCAAACTTTTTAATTTTTAGAAAGTGTGAGGCTGTGTTTTCATAGATGTCAATACTTTAAAAACTACCTAATGCTATGAGAAAGAAAATATTAGACAATTGAATAATTAAACATAGGATGGAATTATAGCCACCATATTAAGAAAAAAAATCCTATTTACAGTTTTACATATTAAACTACAAAAATCGGTGTATTTCATGACAGTGCAAGGGAGTGAATGTGTTATTTTTTAAAATCATGTGAATCTTGCTTAAATTTTCTACTGTTGAAAAATTTCTAGAATTACCAGTGAAAAAGTTATTCAAGTGGAATCTTAATTTAATATAGTAAGGACTGGAATGTTATTGCCTCTCCCCAGTCCCCTTCGCCTATGAACAATTTATTAAGCAGGAGAGAATTAAGGTATTTTTCAGTGTACCTTTTGGAAAATCAAAGAAAAATGGTATTAGCTTCCCAAATAAGCCTTAGATCTAAAGAAACAGAAGGGGAAAAAAGTGTGTACCTAGCAGGTAATGTGAAATTGATTTAGATTTTACTGAATGGTTTTAATATACTAAGGTAGAAAATACCTCCTGTAATAAGAGGATGAAGTCTGAGGCTGAAAAATGTTCCATGGAAGGTAGTCCTGCTAACAATCTTCAGAGCTTCTGAGAGAATTGTCAACTTCATAAGAGGGACTAGGTCAGCAGGCCCTGAAATTTCCCCCCTCCCTCTCCAAGAGTAGACCAGAGTCCTTGGCTCATATTAAGTCAAAATTCCACTCCAGTTGTATAGAAATACTGAAGCCAATAAATACTTATCTTATATGTTGTTATGAATTAAATGAAATAACATATGTTGATGATCAATGAAAAAAAAAAGAAATGGTCTTTTCTAGATTCTAGGGTTTCTTTTTTTCTTATTATTAAAAATATTCTGTGTCAACTGGATATATTTTCTGTCTGTATAAGTCAAGCAACTTTATTTGAGGGACTGGCAAATAAACCATTGGCTCAGAAACAAAAAGTATTAAAAAAAATTCTCACCTTTATTTCAGAACAGGCCCATAATTAATATTGTATATTATAGCAGTAATTCAAAAAAATCTTACTGCTGAATATCTAGATTAACATTTGAAAATAAGCAAAGAAAAAATTGATAGATTTGGCTTACTATAAAATTTCAGGGACAAATGATTCTTTGTAAATGATCTAAATACAAATATGATTACTAATGTTTTGTTCTATTGATGTTGCAACTGAATCTGCAAATATGGTAATTTTTGTGGTGGGCAATGCTCTCATGCTATTCTGTCACAAATGTGAAGAAAAACATAGAAGATTGAATGCTAAAAAAATATAGAAAATTATCCTGATATAACATGATAAGAATTAAAAAGAGTTTGATTTGGGGCGTATTTCATTTCTGGGGTGAAATTTTCTAGGTAAGGCAAGGCATAATTTTTTGTTGTTTCTGAGTGCTAAAAAATGTTTCCATGAGAAAATAAAAATTAAAAAAACACATAAAGTAAATATTATGGCAATATTCACTTCCATGTAGTAAAATATTACTATATAGATCTATATGAAAAAATATATTAATAAAGATATATATCTTTTCATCTATTGGTCTTACATTTTGAAATCTACCCTATAGAACCAAAAGTACCCATATGTACAGTCATGCACAAAATATTAATTTTCTTCTTATTAGAGGAAAATAAACCTGAAAGCAATCCCCAATTATTCATCAATAGACTGGTTAAAAATGATAATATATCCATACAATAGAACATTTTGCTGGTATTAAAAATAACGAGCTAGACTTTTGCTATTGATTTAGAGGGATGTCCATGATATATTGTCAGGAGAACTAGGTTACAAAGTAATGTATATAAGGTCTCAACTTTTTAAAAAGTACTTGTCAAAGAATTATCCACATATCAGTTGAATAAATTACCTGTTTACAAGTCAAAAAGATGAAGAAGGAGAAACTCTCCCATATTGAATATCAATCAGTTAATTTAATAATGCCTGAACGATGGATTAAACTCTGTACACACATAAGGGAGATTTTCTTTTCTGGGATATCACATCTATGGACTCTCTTTAGACTAATCTGGGCTAGTTTGAACATTTGTTCTTTTTTTACTATAATTGGCAGCTGGTCCTCCAAAAATTAAATCTACAGAAATCATGGAACAATAAACAGAACTATAGAGGAGAATGTGAACAAAATTTCTTGAAACGTAACAAACATATTACACTTGTTCAAAGAATGTTTCTTCAGCTATCCTTTGGAAAGAAAAATGGAACTAGAGCTGCTGACCTCAGCTGTCTGGGGACAGGCGACATTACATCAATACTGATAATTTGCCAGTTGGAGAAGTTTAACTTGCTGGAATTCCATAGGATAGAGAGAGTAAACCAAAAACACACCCCTTGTTAAGTGCAATAAATGTGTGCTGGTGGAATTTGTTCCATTTCATCTAGTGTTTATTAATTTCACCTGCAAATTCACTTATATCCCTCTAAGATAGAAAGTAGTATCACTTTGCTTTATTTTTTCTTGATTTTATTTTCTATTGTCTGGGCAACAATCCAATGGATCTGTGAATTATCATTTAGGTAAAGTCAAATGGAAGACAGTATTTCAGTTGCTTTTAGCCAATACTGATAAAATATTCCTCAGGGGATAGAAAAATGATGAAGATTATGACACATTTGAAGCCTGTTCACTTGAAAGTAGACTGTGTCTGAGAAAGAGTAGAAATCTAAGTTGAATTTATTGGCAAAAGTACAGAATTTTGAGCACTGAGCTTTTTTCATTGGAGTTTCAAGAATACAAGGTAAGTATAATTGAGTTAATAAAATACTTCACCTATTTGATCACCTTTCTTCATTATCTCTTTCCCTCTTCCTTTATTAAGTTCAATCAGACAACTATTTGTTGAATTGCCTAATTAGTAAGCATGATACTATGCTAGACACTGCATGAGCAGTTTGAGAAAACAGAAAAACAAACTTGAGATTTAAAATTAAAAGTTACTAATGTTCAGACTCTTTCAAGTGTTTTATACACATTATCACATTTGATTCTCATAGAAGCTAACATTATTCTGTTTCTCTGTTTTCACCCATTTTTAGATAAGCAAACTGAGAAATAGGGCTCTTAGATCATTTTACTTAGGATCACTTGGTGATTGGGAGAGGAGGGATATTAAGACTCCAACAATTTAGAGGAGAAAGAACGTGATGAGAAGTACTGTGGAGAAGAGGAGAGGGTAAGAGTAGGGGAATCCATAGCATTTGAGCTGTAGCATGAAAAAGGGATAAGAAATAGAAGTGCAAAAACTATGTAGCTAAAGGATATCCTGAGGATCAAGAGAATAGGGAAACCTGAGCAGATCTCTCTGGAGGAAGAACAGAGCCTTATCTTTCATTCAACAAAAATATCTGGAACATCTAATATGTGTTAGATATTGTTTGAGTGCAAAGAATGTGGAGGGAATAAAACAGGTAAAATTCTGCCCTGAAAGAACTCACATTTTAGTCAGAGGGACTCAGAAAATAAAGAAGTAGATAAAAAACAAGTGAGTAAATAAGTAACAATGAGTACGTAAATAAATGAATTATTAGAACTATGAAGAAAGATGGAGTACCAGGGGAGAAGACATTTGAACTGAGTCTGTTAGAGAAGGAGCTAGACATGAGAAGAGCCAGGAAGACAAAAAATAAGGAGGGAAGAATTATGTGTGCCTTGGGACATTTCTGACATACTCCCAGAAGACAGATAAACACCAATTGTCTTTTCTACTCTTTCTTGTCTCTTCCCTCCATGTCACTTGCCTCCAAGAAAAATTCCTTCTCCTTCTAAGTTTTACATCTTTACCATATTTCATTTGTAACGTCATGTGTTAGAAAGTGTCTGGATATCTCCAAAATGAAAACAAACAAACAAACAAAAAGATAAATCAGGAATCAGAGAGATTCTACCTTAAATTGATTTCGAGTTCAAGCCAATTTTGGAAAAAAAAAAAACCTCAATGACATCTGTTTTGATTATTCAGCTGTATTTAGAAGGTTCAACAGCAGAAATGAAAAACCTAGACTTGACAGAAACTATATGAAGTCTGATCTTGAACAAGTTTTGAATAGTGTAAGAGAACTTTTTTTAATGTAATTTTGTGGTATTTGATTATTTGTATCTTCCTCTAACAAAATTGTTTATAAAAATGCCAGAGACAGTTGGGACATAAAAGCACTCTTCTCCTGCTGATCTTTTTAGATAATGAAGAGGATGAAATGGAGGGATTTGGAAGAAGACCCGTGATTTCCACATGGCTGACTTGGGCACTGGAAATTCTCCCAGCAGATAGACTACTTCTCTCCTTGTTCATACTTGCTTTCCATATTTCCTGAAATCTCTCCTTAACTTTTTAGTTATTCCAGTAACACTTTCCACTCTGCATTAGATTTATCAATGCTGCCTGCAGTGTGTCCAGAGTTTTATAATATTCATTATCTTCACATGTGCTTGTGTGTATTCATTTTATCTCCTGAGCCTTGAGCTTAATGAAAAAGGGTGACTTAAATTTGCATTCTTTTGGGAAGCACACATGGAATGTTACCAGCAAATGACTGTGTTTTTAGTTATCTTAGTCATGGTTTAGGAAGAAGAGTTTTATGCTACCTTGATTTAGTACTATGTTTCACACCCAAGGAAAGTAATATATATATATAGCTATATATAATATATAATATTACATATGTATATATGTGTATATGTGAGTGTGTGTGAGTGTGTGTGTGTGTGTGTGTGTGTGTGTGTGTGTGTAAAACAATGGATTTGGGATTAAAGCAATAATTATGTCTGCATTTAGAATGGGACCCCAAGGAAATAGAAGCTTTGAATAATATCCATGCTTTCTTCATGAGTATTCCATGGAGACATTTAGAACAGAAGATTAAGGTTATAGTATTTTGTAACTTCTTGTACTTGACTGGTAGAAAAACAAAGTGCAAATTAGTGTGGGAAGCTCCCATGAGCCAGTATAAATCTATCACTATTTCTAATTTTCATGCATTTCTGTATCTCATGGTGGTAGCTTGATTATGCATACAGCATTAGGACAAATCAGAATAGTTTAACTTCTTTTCCAACAATGGAAAATTCACCTTTACAGCAAGGATTATTTTCCCCCTGTGCATGTCCCTCACTACTCTCAAAGTTCCTCTGAAGTCTTGGTATCAGGGGAGAGAAACCTGGGGTGTATAAATCATTTTGTTAAAAAATCTTTTTTTAACCAGATTTTTAAAAAATAAGTTTTTTTTATATAGTTATCAAACAATAAACTCTCTGAAAGTGACATTGAAACAATATTAAGGGCATACAGATTAATAATATAAAATGCCGGGATGGAGATTAATTTTGTTGCTTTTCTCTGAATATAAGCCTACTACAGATAGTTGTTTAGGAAGGGAGGTTATATTTTATCTTTGGTTTGTCTGACTTCAAAGTGGTAGCTAGTGCACAACTAACTGACTTAATGTTAAAATAAAAGTTAGTAATCCTTCGGGAAAAAAGAAATCCTTTCTGCCATCAGTGCTCCTGGTAGCCTTGGTCACCTTCTGCAGTATTCTTTTGTTTCCTTATTTCCCACAATTGAGCACCCTGTTCCACACACTTGTTTTAATCCACCTGCAGTAGCTGTGCCATTTTCTGACAGCCTATTAATAGTAGGAATGAGGATGATAATAAAGGTGATGGTGATAATAATAACAGAGGCGGTAACAGGTATCAATTATTGAGTATTGACAATGCTCTCAGTCTGCTTCACATGCATTTTCTTAAGCAATCCTCACAATGAACCTATGAGTTAGTTTACATCTTTATCACCATTTTATGATGAGGACATTGCTACATGGGAAGGCGAGGTTACTGATCTAAGGTACTAATAAATCACAAGAACAATTCCTAGCATCTGGTGAGAGCTCACATTGATTGAGGCAGGCTTTGGTGCTGCATGCATTATCTCATTCACACTCCGCAACAGCCCTGGTGGTACTATTCTTGCTCCTATTGGACAATGAGAAAGCCAAAGCCAAGAGAAGGCTTCTCCATCCCAGGCTTGAACTCCGTCTGCATATTTATTATGCTCTGCATTCAGTAACAAATCAGGTTTTGCCTGAGGACAGTACAACTGCATAAATGTTTAGGGTCAAGGATTCCCTACAATGGAGAAAGGATCAAAATATATTTTTTTTCTTTTTCAAAATTAGGTAGGTAAATCCCAGGTGACCTACTGATGAGCACTGGGATAATTTAGCTTAAAACAAAATGTAGAAAAGTTCAGATTAAACAGGAATATGACTCAAAGACACTGTTGAATAAGTAGACATCCTTTTAAACCAAAACGGGATTAAAAGAAAACAGAAGAGGAAAAATTCTAGATTATCTTTATTTTTGGTCCTGAAGTGAAAAACTAATCTTGTCTACAGAACAAAATGAATATCATTGTCTTTAATAGAATGAAATAAATTAAAACTTTACATAAATAACATTTATAATGAATTTTTATCTTCTGAGACTATTAAAAATTCTGTAGTCATTGGTACTTAAGTCACTTATTTATTAAACAATCATTTATCATAGTAGGCGCTACAATGGTGTTCTTAAGAAATATAAAATATATGCAGTTATATGAGAACAGGATAAAATAACACTCTGAGAATCAAATAATTTTCCACAAATTAATTTAAAAAGTGCAGAAAGGCTGCAAATAAAGATACAATCAGTACGGTGGGCTTGTTAGATGAGGAAAATTTCTTGGAAGTGATTTACTTACTGGCCTTTGAAGTAGCTGGTAGTTTTACAACAGTGGAGAGAAAAGAGAAGGGCTTTTCTAGTTTAGGAAATATCATGATGGCAGTGCTTAGGGTTTCAGTTGGAACCAATTCATTTAGAAGATGTCATGATTTTTCTTTGCCTCAGAAATTTTATCAGAAAAATAGTACGAAGATCCTAAAATTGATGCAGATTTTGTTCCTTAACTAGTTTAGTCATACTTTAGCATACTGCTGAGGTTTGTATGCGGGAAACGTCAATTTTAATAAAGCTTGTTTTTGTTTTAGATGTCCTCTTGGAAAGTTTTAAGTGAAGTATTGAATACTACTATTAATGATTTATGTCATAATTTGGGATTATGGCTTTATTTGTAAAATGAGCAACAACAACCAATGAAAAGTTATCATTAAACACCCTTCAGAACTAGCTTCCTCTCTACTAAACCTAAATGTGGGCATTCTTCAAGGACTTGGGAAGGTAAAGAATGATTCCATCTCACTGAGTATTCGCAGCCCATTTTAGATTCCTCCCTGTCTCTTCTGCTCTTGTTACTGTCTGCTCCCCAGTAAGATCAAGGACAAAATGAACCTATGATCTGATGTTGGCAGCTGTTTAAACATACACATTCCAGATTTAATTTTCCATTTGGTGGGTGTTCTCATGAGCTTATGTCCATTTAGTTGTGGCCTCCTTCCCTCCTTAGTAGGCAGATACAGACAAAGGGCTCTGAGAGGAAGGTAGTTGTGAAGGGGATGCCAGTTAAGAAGAAAATGAGTGGTGGTTGGAGTCAGATTTGTGATTTTTCAGGCTTTCAGGTGTTATGTATTCTGCAAGAGCATGGGGTGAGTTTTGAGGGGCTGCAGAGCAGTAGATGAGATATTGAGGCTGTTGTTTTGGCCACTCTTTCCCACATACCAAAAAGAGAGCCCTGGCTGAGCAGCCCAGGTGGAAATCGTGGATGTTAAAGCCCACTTAGAGAAAGCAGTCTACAGTGCATGTGAGGAGGACAGACAATCCTTAAACTGTTAGACAAGGTTTAGAGGCTCATGAAAGAGTATCTTGACCTACTTTCTTGATTTCCATGAAAGAAGACCTATTATTATAAAGTACTACAGAAATTTTATTGAAGACACTCAAGGCAGTTTCGGTCTAGTAGTCTTACGACTCTACTCTCCTTTATAGAGTAGAAAAAAAAAACTGAGAAATTAAATTCAAATAAAATTGCAATTTACATCAAAATAATTTTGGAACATTATTTTTGCTTCACTTAAATCTTATTTTTATATTTATGCATACATGATTAGAGGACTAGAATCCTTATTGTTTACAGAGAGCAAAGCTAAACAGTCTAGTGGGTGATATTATGGTTAATTTTTCTGTTTGCTTATATAGTTCTATGTTTCTCAAATGAACAAATGTTACTTTTTCAATAAGAAAACAATAATAACTGTCATTTTTAGAAAGATGAAAATGGAATCCTAATTCTAGACTAATGGTGAGTTGAAGTAAATATAATCCATTGCAGAGCCAAATTGCTAAACGTCATGACAATCATTTTGTAAAAAACATAATTTGTTGAAATGACAACTTTGTATGATAAATAATATTTTACTTTTGGATGAAATGAACTGAAAAGAAATACAGTGAGTATAGCTTTTTAAGAGCTCAGAGCAGTATTTAGCATGTAGCAGGACCTATAAACATATTTGATTAGTAAATAAGTTTATAAACAAACAAAGAAAAAAATCCTTTAAGATGATGCCCCTGCTGAGTACTTTAGAGAGAACTGGTATGCTGGCTAAAGGCTGTGAAATAAACATACAAACAAACAAACAAACAAAAATTTTTGTGGAGAGAAAATATATCTTCAGGAAGGTTTTAATTTAGAAAAGATAGCTGAGCAAAGGCAAAGCAATTTGGCAATAAAGTATTAGTGTAAGGCACCTTCTGTATTCTCATAAGATAGTGGTAATTGGTATTGTAATAAATCTAAGTTTCTAAGGGCAAATAGCTTATTAGTAATAGGATATTATCAATTTTGTGAAAATTCTCCACTCAGACATATTCATTTAATCATGTATTTATCAGTTTTTGTTACAGTATGTCTTATTTTAATAAACTAGTATCCAGAAACCTGATTTAAGTTATTTCTGAGTTGCCTAGACCCATCTATGGTGTTAGTCTTCATACAAAGTTCTTGGCATATATTTACTCCTGATACCATTAAGACCTAAAGACAAGTGAAATGATTTGGTAACTCCTGGGAAAGAGTATGCTATTTGATTAATTATACAGAAAAAGGTAGGATCAGGCCTAGTTTTTAATTTTTAGAACTCATATTCTCCTTGGTTCCAAAAATGAATTGCACTGACAATGCACAATCAAGAATATGGCAAAGCTTCAAAATAGTAACAGCTGAAATGTCACCTTGAAATAGTAAGTCTTTCATAGTAGTAAAACAACATTAAATTCATACAAGAAAAGAATAGTTTCTTTCAGTGAAACTTCTGATAAATGATGATATTTCAAGAAGAGATTTCTAGTCAAACCAGCATCAGAGTGGCAAGAAAGTAGAAACTGTAAATTGACCATAGTTTTATCAAATAACTATGTATTTGTGGGGAGCCCACCATCTGCCAGGCTCTGTGGAAAGAGAGGAGGGTTTGATGATGAGCAGACAGACACAGCTCTTGTGCTTGTGTTAGTTAGAATTTCTGGGAGACAGTTAAGCAATGGCAACACACACATACCCCTGTGTGTATGCACACACACACACATACATATGTGAATATATAATTATAAACTTTGAAAATATATGGAGTAAAAGTGAAGAGTGCTATAGGACAAATAGGAGATGTAATTTAGACTGAAGGGAAAAGGAAAGTTTTTGTGTGGAGTCCCACATAATTATCATGAACTATAAGAAGGAAATAATCAGATGAAAAGTGAAGGAAAGAAGTATTTCAAGGGAGAGGAATATATGAGTGAAGGCCTGAATTAGAAAGGCACTTAGCTTTTTTTCCAGAACTGAAGGGATAGCACTGCTACGGAATCATGGTGAGGAAGAACGGCAAGCAACAGAGCCCAAGAGGTAGGCAGGGCCCTGATTGTGCAGCATTTTATGGATCATGATGGGCAAATGGCTCATGTACACTGCAACGGTATGTCAGTAATTGCTTTAATAGTGAGTGTAAACTTAGGCATAATGATGCACTCAGGAGTACAACTTTTCTCAATTCAAAGAGTCTTAAATAGTTTTTAGTGTTGAGAATCACAGTTTAAAAATAGGATTGATTATGTTATATGAAGACAAAGTCTTATAAATGGGTATCCTCTGGGTCCTCTCTCAGCTGTGTGTTTGCAGAGCTGAGCCTAGATAAGGCAACAAATCACATGTATTGAGCACATAAACATCAGGCCTATAATACACACTATCTCAATCCTCACAACCACCCTATGAGGTGGATATTACACTAGACTTCTTGAAATGGGAATAAAAGGTCCTTGTAAATACGAGTAGTCTCCATTCACTTCGTTTGCTCAGTTCTTCCTTTATTCATAAATTCAGGCATTTGAGCATTTAAGCATTTACTTAATAAGCATTAAATAAAGACTTACTAAGACACCTGATACCACTGAGGAGTGTAAAAGATGAAGGAAAGGAAAGCGGGAAGGGACATAAAGACATAAAGCTCAGGATCTGCCTGCAAGGAACTCATATTGTTAGGAAAGCTAAGTCTCATATATACATAACTATAGAATAGTAGAGAATGTGTTGGGCCACAAGAGAAATACAAGTTAAAATTAATTCCTGATATGCCTTTGAAATACAGGTATAATATTGATAGGTCAGAGAAGGGCATTCCAAAACAGGCAGTTTTAATGTGGGGAGATATTTTCTCTAAAGCCTTTTAAGAACCTCTTTTCTCAGATTAGCCAAGCTTAAGGAGCATAGAGCACTTCGTTATTGATAGGAATCCATGGTCAAACAAACATAGATGGCTGAAAATTTATTTTTCATAGCCAAAGTAAAATGTGTTTAGTACTTTTCTAGATAATAGAAACTTTTATTTTCTCTGTAAGTTGTTTGTTTGTTTGTTTGTTTAATTTCAGTTGTGCAATTGCCGAAGCCTGCTACTGGGGACTTAGAGAGGAAGGAGAGAAGGATGCTCTTGATTCTGATTTGCTATTAATCACGATGTGGTATTGTGTGTTTC
Source organism: Macroglossus sobrinus (assembly GCA_004027375.1). Taxonomy (NCBI): domain Eukaryota; kingdom Metazoa; phylum Chordata; class Mammalia; order Chiroptera; family Pteropodidae; genus Macroglossus; species Macroglossus sobrinus. Next base: position 476,386 of record PVKZ01000300.1, read on the forward strand.
ATTGGTAACTTTACCTGGAAGCTTTTTGAAATTCCAGCAAATCCTCTAAAGTGTAAGGTTAAGAGGGTGGGAAATATGATGAGAAAGACTATAGACAGATTCTCTTGAGTTGAATATGATTAACTCTTGGGCCCTTGATGTGATCTTTTTATCTACCCCCTTTTCACTTATTTCAAGTAAGTCTAATGAAGAAGGACTGAAGGGAGGGGAACTTTCCAAAACATTTTGTTTTCTTTTCTTTTAAATACACAGCAAGTTGGAAGTACACAGCAGGTTTTAAGTAGCTCAGTTTGATAGGATATGGTAAGGGAAGAGAAAGGGGAAGTGGAGATAAGACTTGACAATGGAGGCTTAGAATTTAGATTTTCTGTAGTAAGCAAAACAGAAAACCTTGGACCTAGAAGTTTTTTTGTTTGTTTGTTTGTTTTTTGACATAACTAGATTACTAGTTAGAGGAAATAAGTTGAAACAGGATAGTATTTTCTTTCCAATTATAAAAATAAATCTTATGCATAGAATATGTTACAGGTTATTGTTTGTTTTATTTTTATCCTCTTTCAAGAGCTATTATAAATTCAGTCATGGTTTCCCTAGATTATTGTTGTAACAATATTGTTAGGGGAGTTAACCCAAAATTAATCTTAAGAGAGTCAATAGAATTGCAGTCCAGCCAATATTTGACATACCCGAAGAAATATTTACAGATTCCAATTGTCCCTCCAACTAGTATTCATTTCCTTTCCCAATCTTACACGGGAAATATTCTCTCCTAATGTTTCCCTTGATATGTAAAGTCAAAAAATTAATTGTTTCTTTTCTTTTTAAGAGCATGTTTAACATGGAGACTTTTGATATCTCTCTGCAGGCCAGCCATCTTCCAAGTTAGATTTTAATAATACTATGACCTATAACCTTTTATTTCAAAATTGATTTTTGCAAGAAATTAAAGGTGGGGGATATCTATATTAAATATTGATTTTTTTAAAAAATCTCTTTTTCTCTTGTCCTTTCTCTCTTCTTCTCCCCAGAATTTGAAATGAGATATTAGTGAAAAGGTTGAAGAAAGCCTTTTAAAAGTCCATTGTAACCATTCTCTTCTATTTAAATGTCTTCACTTTTCTCTCTCGGATTATAATGTTAAACTTTTAGTAGCATTTAATCTCAAATAATTATATTTGTTGAATGATTAACATTTCTGTTTTTCAGATCATTTTAAGCTATCACCTGTCTGTACTAAAAGCATTTTAATAAAATCATATTTATTCATAATTTTGACTTTGGGGTGGTCTATAAAGAGAGTCCAATCTAAAATAAAATGCAATTTGATGGCTATCTACAACTATCTACAACTACAACCTTACTGGAACCCTGATCTTGAACTTCCAACCTCCAAAACTGTGAGAAAATAAATTTCTGTTGTTCAAGCCACTCAGACTATGGTGTGTGTTATGGCATCTTGAGCTGACTAATACATTGACTGTCCCCATATTGTGCATTAGGATGCACAGTGAGAGATCAGTGGCGAACACTAGCTTTTGGAACTGCGTGTGCCTAACCACAAAGCCCACTCTTTGGATTACCATCTGAATTTTGGTCAGAAAATAATAAATAAAAAATATTAAAATTAATAGATTTAGCCATAAAATAATAAATGTAATATATTAAAAAATATCAAACCCTTCTTCTGTTGTTGTTGTTTATATTTTTATTTTTAGTGGGTTTAGCAGATATAGACAAAACCAGTTGATTGCTCATTCCTATTCATTATCATTTGATTTTTTTGTTCCAACAAGATGTTACTTGAGCTCTCAGTATCCCAGGTTAATGTTGAAAATGTAGCCAATCTTCCTGAAATTTCAATGTTGAAAAATCTAAGATTTACTATTACTGTTTGCTTTTTTGTAAAACATATTAAATATAAAATATCCAGTTTCGTGCCTGAAATTAATTGGCAGTGTCCCATTAAACCATATTAAAATTACATCTATTAATTGGATTAGAAATTCAGTGCGAATGACAGCTGCTGGTGCCTTTTACAGTTACTTTGTTTCTGTCTAATCCATATGGCAGAAATCACATAGTGCTTTTTTCCCCACTTAAATAAACACTTGAGATAAAAAAGGTTTGACTCACTGTGGCCGGGGTATGTGCATTCATTTTTCCTCCTTTCTTTCAAAAGAATTTTTCATAAAAGCTTAACTATCTTTTCAACCCCCTCTTTCACAGGTTTTCACCAGCCATATTTTTGTATCTGATTAGCATCGTTCCATCATTATGGCTTCTTGAAGTGCACCATGGGACCCAGGTACATCCTTTTGGAAAGCAGGAAAGTGAAAAATTCAGCAATAAACTACTTTTGTATTATAATTCATTTTTTTTGCCAGAAATGTACTTTTCTAAGGAACCAGAGTTATCAAAAACTGAATAAATAAAGAGTTCATCAACAAAAGATTCGTGATCTGTAAAAACCAATAAAAATATTACATTCATTTCAGACTTAAAAGAGTATATAAACAATTTGTGTTAGAGATCTTATTCCTAAGACCCACCCCCACAAGCTAGAGTTTACATAAGGTTGTAATTTGTTTTTTCTTTTTACCCTTAAAGCTTCAGTGAGTTTCTATATTGCTAAGAATGGTCAAGGCTTGATAATCTAACATCCTATAAAATGACATTTTTAGAAACAACAAAAACAAAAACAAATCCCATCATCTGCATCTATACTCTGCTATATAAATACAGTCAAACATGGGGGCGCTATATGAAGTAGTCTCTCTTAATATATAGGCTTTGCAGATTACAGGAGATTCACATTTGAGGGTCCCATGAGCTAGCAGTTCTAGTGAAATAAAAATTCTACTCTAGAGCCCCAAAATAAGGGTGAAGGAGAGAAGTCAGGGATCCATCATTGGGAAAGGTGGTTATACATATTAGAACCATATTGACAATAAAAATGGCTTTCAATAAGAAACCTTAATCTATATAAAGGTGCTAAATTTTAAATGAGCTGTTTTACTTGGACAACCCTAGGTAGCAGACTCTAGGCTGAAATCAGGCATTTCTTGTTCTTAATGCTCCTATATGAAAGCAGGGAGGTAATTTGTAAAATCCATCAGACTCCAGCCTGGACTTCTCATCTTCAAGGTTTAGTTTATAGGACTAAGTTTTACACATGAAACACAATTACAATATAATATTTTATTACCTTCACTGATAAAATGCTTTATGTAAGATCTGTGAAAATTTGCCCCTATATAGATTTATTTGCTACAGTTGGTCATTTTATAGAAAAGTTAAGCTTTATCTACATGTTTCAGATATTCAAACCTTATTTAGAAAATGTTTGTTCCAAATTTTAGGCACACAGAGGACAATTTAGCTCTACAGTGTCTATTTTTGAAGAATTCCACAAGCATGTTACAATAATGTGGGAATGAAGAAAACATTTGTCTGCCATAACTCTCCTGTTTAAAAAAAAAAAAACATTAAAGTCATAGGCTATTTCTATGTCTGTAGCAAAATTATTTTTGTAACAGTAGATGAGTTGGTTCAAGTTATCATGACATTTAAAAATTGTACCATAGGGAGTTAGGGAACTGTTTCAATTTCCTTACTGCTTACTACTTTCAAGGTTATGGAAATAAGCTCTGGTGATTTAAATCTCTTTTTTTTCCCCTTCAAATCCAATTCTATGACATGACTATCATCTACAATAACAATTCATTTCTCAAATGCTTTTATAATATAAATGTGTGGCACAGTTAATTGATATACAGGTCAAATCCCATTACAACAAATAGCCTGCAACCAAAAGCTCTCTTTGTAATAAAAAAAAGATTTTTGAGCCCCAGGCAGTACCTCTCTAATTTTCATACTACAAAAGACATTGGACCTTTCGTAGTAATAGATTTGACTCATTTTGACACTAAGAATTAAAATGAATGCCCCCAAATTGAATTGGGTAGGGTGGACAGAGATTGAAATAGAAAAAAAATAATAGAAAAAGAGACAAAAAGGTATTGGAATTGCATTTAAAGATATAAGATATAAGAAATAAAGGGAAGTACAGCAAATCTCTTCGTCCATTTATTTAGGAAATTTTTGTTGTGATAATAATCACTTTTCTCCTTTATTGCAAAGTATTTTTAGATATGTTTTCTCATTTATGAACCCCAAGCTCCATAAGTTAGACATAGTATATACATTTCTGTTTTATATAAGAGGACCTCGAGACTCAAAAAGATTAAATGATTTTCTCAAGGCCGCACAGCTAATCAACAGTTTTCTGGGGTTTAACATCTGGGTCTTGACTCCTACTCTCTGTTAACCACACTGCCTCTCTCAGTTACATGTTCTATGTTTTAGAGGAGTTAGCATAAAAATCATCTGGATTTTTCATGAAGAAAAAAGAGTAATTTAATTTCCTTTCACTTTTTCCATTTACTCTAAATACTAAATGTTCTAATCTCTGACCTGGCATTAGGAAAACATCCTGACCCATCCCATGAAGACATTTCTCCTATATGATCAATTCTGTACTTTCATTCCTGAACATGGCTCGTTCCACATGAATGGAAACAAAATGGTTACGACAACAATTTTGACCTTAACTCAGGTTTATTTATGAAATGGCACAGTTAAAGTAATGGAAACTTTCTGGTCTCAATGGTGTTAGTCTGGTTTGACCAAAAGGAACATTTTTGAAGCTAATAAGAGTTTTTAAGACATAGCTCAGAAAAAGTGGATTGTTTGCACCCAGATCACCTACATAAACTCACACAAACAATGCTGAATGTAAACAATACTATCATAAAACAATACAATTCAGATTAGGTTTTAGGAGTCAAATAAGTTGCTCTTTGCAGACCTAATGCAGGTGTACTTAAAGGAACTTTTCAAAAATGTATAACAGAATTACAAGAGTAGTGAGGGACTCAGGTTCTAATAACATAATATGGATCATAAAACTATTTGCTACCAAGTTATCATACTGTGGTGCAGATGACTGTTTAAAAATAACAAGGTGTATATGAATTTTTAGTGATAAGGATTTAAAAAACATAACAAGGTCACCACTTTTAATACACAATTTGCTTTCATGCCTGCAAACAAAGTGGTCACAGTTTGTTTCCCATTAATCATTTGGTTCTTAGAGTCACAAAACTACTCTGAAATGAGGATTTGTTACTTGGTTCAAAGTTTTAATTTTGTATCTTTATTATCTTTTCTTGGAGCCTTAGCTGTACAAAAAAAAAAAAGTGTGCAAACAGCTGTATTTTGCTCTTAGCGGTATGGCATATGGCCGTTTTTCTTAATTATTCTTGTCAGTTCACCCATAATACTAGCTGTTTTGATGGAAAGTAGAAAAAAAATAGCTTCTTGACAGACTTCCTTTCTTACTTTTTAAAATAGCTCATAGAATGATTGGTGAAACACCCAGAATAATTTTTTTTTTAAAGAAAACACTTCTTACAGTGTTAGCATTTTTTTAAAAATATTTTTTCTCTAAATCCCAATGTGTGATCATGGATTTGTGGTGGTGATGGTGGTGTGTGTGTTTCAAAAGTAAGTTAGCACTGAAAATGTTTAAAGAAATCTTCAACCTTGTTATTATTATTTTTTAACCATTTGTGAAATAATCATTGGCTACAGATACATTTTCAAGTGTCACTTCTTTCCTCTCATATACTTTTTCTTTCTCTATCTCAGATTCCCAGCATCGAGCTAGATAAAAATAATGTACAGTTCACTTGCAGAAATTTACATGCATAAAAAAAGGAACAAGAAGGGAAAAAAACATAATTTATTTTAGGTCTATTATAAAATTTTCTATAAATATAAATTGACTTCTAAACTGACACCGAATATTTTGGTGGGCAAACATGTTAATATTCTTGGTTGTTACAGCGCTTAATGGGAAAGATTAAAAGTAATTGGATACCTACGTAAGCAAATGATATTTTAGCTAACGAGGTTTCTGGACAAGAAACAAACTCTTAGAATCAATGCTTTGACCAGGATCATGCATATTTTAATGATGTCATTAGTTGTTGGCTTGTTTTACAATTGCTCCAGGGTTCAAGAAAGGAACATCAATTATCAATCCATAAATTCTATAGCTCTTCACAATGAACTCAGAACATCTATATCCTCATAGACTGGTGGGAAAATAAGACTTGTATAGTAGACTCTCTCCCCTTATAGTAATAGAAAAGTGGTTTTCTATCTCAAGCCTATAATCTGATTTTTTGAATTGTTTTGCATACTGTTTAAACTCCACATATCTGCTCATAATCTCTTAGACATATTGAAGTAATTTTAAATTCTACCTATTGTAGCATTTTTCAACATATTGCCTTTTTATAAAATTCTTAGTATTGCACCCAATCTGGAGGAATGTTACAGAATATCAGCAGCAAAGAAGACTTCAATCAAACTTTGATGTCAGGTGAACAAACCAGTGGAGGGGATAATCTCATTAAGACGGTGAGAACTTTTCCCACAATATGTTAAATGAGCTAGCAAATCTTTTCACTTGGTGAAGATAATGTGCTCTAACCTTTCAGCTCATTCTTTCCTAAGGAAATTAGTCAATTGTTTGTCCCAGGAATTCACAAAATAATTGTATATTTATATATTTTTATTTTTATATTTATTAAACACAGTTAACATGCACTATATATATATGTATATACATATATATATACACACACACACATACATACATACATACATAATACACACTAAGAGAGATACATGTATTTGTGAAGTAATAATATAATTATAAGATTTGTGAAGTAATAATATAATTATAAGATTGAGATCTGCCCTATATATTTTTAAGGTGTTTATGTTAATAAAATAGGAAAGGTTTCCAGCCAAAATGGGATCACTTCTTTATTCTTCACATGCCTGATATTTGTCAAAATAACCATGACCTATTAGAAAATGATATATAGAAAAGATTCAAGGCCAAGGCCCATACCACGGAACCATGTTTTCAACAATAAGACAGGCTATTGATTCTATGAGGTTTAGTAGAATTAGCCTTCGTTCTAACTGAAGCTCTAATCACAATTTACGAATATCATTTTGGACAGATCACTTAGTCTCTCTGTATCTCAGTTTTTCATCTGATAATTGGAAATATTAATATATCCCCTGCTGGTATGCTACATGTAAGAAATAAATAAGATGTATGTGAAGTGTCATAGAATAAAAGTATGCAAATAAAAGATTATTGATCTTCATTCATGGCTTCAACCAGGTTAGCAACCTGCTTTGTCTTTTTTTCTCCCTCTACTTTTGCACTTGACATAAGCAAATGATCAAAAGGGATAAATAGATTTTGCACAAACATAGTTAAGTCACTTGCATGAATCAGTTGGAATCACTGTCCAATCCACTTGAGACCTATATCCTTGTAGTCTTTAAACGATCGCAACTTATATGGTCAATAATACTTTAAAATGTATTTAGAAGGTAAGTGGATAAGAGATATCACCTAGAATTAATAAAGGAGATGTAAAGTTTTCTCAGAATCCAAGAATAAGGGCAGAATAAAATTTGGTTGCTAGCTTATAGATTCTTGAATAATAAAAATAACTATAGGTATTCTCTTTATTTATATTTAGGTAATGAATAATAAACAAACAGTATTATATATTTGATGTAGTACTCTTTTAAAACAATGAAAAACAAAAGTGAATATTTGTACCATGCTAAGATATTCCCAGATTAGTAAATTCAGAATTGAAATCTCTGAAAGAAAAATATAGAATTTTTTGTGATTTTAACACAGGATTTAAAAAATTTTGCTATGTGTTATACTTTGTTACAGAGTATAATAAAATGAAAAATGATATTTTAAACATCATAAAATTAGCTCTTTAAATATACAGAAGATTCCTACTAGCAAGTATAATTACCTTAAATTACCTCTAGTTTATAAAGCTGCCCATTTTAAGGCCTACATTAGCTTTTTAATTATTTTCAGAGCATTCAGTTGAAAGGAGTTTTAATTTCTTTAGTAAGCAAAGAATCATCTTTTGAAAATGACCTTCCACAAAAGCTAATTCTTGATTGAAAGCCATGGTGAAAGAGGTACATCTTTCCAAGGTGGTAACTCACAATCTTTTTGTCTGTATGACATTTCTGTTAAACAGGCCAAAGATTTTGTAAATAACTTATCTACAGTATGTGAGAAAGTTTGGACTCTGGGACTCCATCAAACATTCTTATTAATGCTAATAATTGGAAGATGGCTTCTACCTATTGGAGGTGGGATTACTCGAGACCAACACTCTGAACTTCTCCTCATGTTTGTGGGGACAGCTGCTGACATACTGGAATTCACAAGTGAGACCTTGGAAGAACAAAATGTGAGGTAAGCAAAATTTACAATTAAAAGACCTTCTTTTAAAGCCCATACACCTGTCTCTTTGTTCCATCATTTATATTTTGCATGAAAAAGGATTTTCAGTATATCATATGTCCAATGGTAGAGTCAGAGAATTTGTTGCTGTTCAGATACATAGTAAGTACCAGCCCAGTGTATATACGATGATATAGATATAGGTATAGATACACGTGTGTGTATATATATATGTGCACACACACACACACACACACACACACACACACACAAGGTTTCTGCTAGAGAAAAGGGGCAAATAATATTTTCTAAGGCTGAGAACAGAAAATCTCTATGTCTGCAGGACCACATGTTAAGTGGAGCCATGGTTATCTGAAAACCTTCTGGAAATGGATGACCATCCCTAGCTCCTCTTTCACATTCTCAAGTATCCAGAAATGAAGTCAATCATAAGATTCTGTTCTAGAGCACAACATAGCTACAATTTCAAGAAAGCACCTAAAGGAGAAAGTGAAATGTCTCCCTTACCTTGTTGGGAAATATATTCCCTGGTGTGAATGGAGAATGGGCAGATTAGGTTTTATTTTACTAAATTTTATTTTTAGTCAGTTTTGTTCAAAGTGCCCAAGGCTTTCTGGAGTAGATCCCTATAAATTAAAATTTATTGAGTTGGTACTTTTATTTTTGCCACAAGCAAATAAACCCAGAATCCATGATCACATCTGTTTATGGAACTACTTTCTTACCATTAGGGATTTAGGTCTCAGTGCCTGAATGTTCTTTCAGCTTGGGTTGTTTTGCATTATGCTATAAAAATAAATTGCAATGAGGCTGGTTTTTAATGTTACAGTTTACTTTATTCTGTGTTTCTCAAACAACAGAGCATAAAGCTGAGCAAAATACACTAACTTATTGAGTAAATTTAATATTCCAGTCATAGCACAAAGTATATCTATAATCATAGGTTACCTTTACGAAATCATTTCTTGTCTTACTCACTTATACTTATTTTTTATACTTTATTAAGTACACACAGAATTTTAAAAAGAATCCAATCTAAATTGATCCATTGTTCTCAAAATGTGGATTTTAGTTTTGTAGCTTTAATATCTTACATTTGGTCAGCGATTTACATTGCATAACAAATTTTCAGATCCTTTAGGACACTTACGGTACTATGTAGTTACAAAAAAACATGAAGAAACCATGACCAAGCACATAAAAACAATAAATAACCACAGGCACATGAGACTATAAAGACAACTATACTTACATAGAAGTAAACACATACATGCTACATATCTAGGGATTTAGGAAGGACAGAGAGTAGGGAATGGGGTATTCAGGAGGGATATGAATGTAATGAGCTATTGACCAATTATCTGGTATGTGTCAGGCAATGTGTTGGTCAGAGATTGGGGAGTAAATCGGAGCAAGTGGAGAGCGAAAAGACACAATCCTGTCTCAACCTAGGCAATTTCAGTTTAGCAATTTCTTCTGGTACCTACAAATTAATCTGAATGTTTCATTCATAAATCTTTCTTTCCCTCATTTTAAACTTGAATCCTGTCCTGAGAATGAGACATAGGATCTAATAAACTGTGCCACAGTTTTTGTTTTTAAATTTCTTTTTGGGTTTCATGATCTCAGATTGAAGTCATTTTATTTTTAATACAACTGCATTGCGTCTGTGACCTTCTGTAGTCTCTACTTCATTCCTGCATGTCTCCATCACTACTCAAAAACTCCAGAACCAAGGCACAGAAAAAAATGCAGATTTTTTTTTTCTTCTTCCAAAAATTCACCTCCCAGGTTCTGCTTTCGTTTCTGGTTCTGTTTATATTGCAAGAATTGACACTACAAATAACCTTCTCTTCAAAGGAAATATTTAAATCCCTCCCACTGCAGCATAACTTCCCCTTTGGCATCAAAAATACAACCAGCAAGAATAAATTCCATATACATGTAAAAGATGTTTACATGTAACAGCAAAGAGAGTTGCATCATTACAACCTACTTAGTATTACCTACTTAGTATTATAACATTTCATTTTCTATTTTATTTTATTGCATAATTTGAGCTGAATTAGAGAAAAGCCTGCAATGATATGTACAATAATATCTACATCTTTTCTATATCCTGGCTAAAACCTCAAATCCAATTTTTTTAACCTAAATTAATTTCCTTTCTTATGCTCACATGAAGTTAATCTGATTTATTCTTATAAATTTACATAGTGCAAATTTTTTAACAGCTTGCCTTTATACACCATAAAATTCAACTATTATAATCTTATTGTTCAATAATATCCAGTAAATTGATATACTTTTGTCATCATCATCAGAATCCAGAATCCTTGTGACTGTTTATAGTCGATTCTCATTAACAACCTTAGGCAACCGCTGATATGCTTACTGTATTTTTCTAGAAATTTCATGTAAAAGGAATCATAAAATATGTAGAGTTTTGTGTCTGGCTTTCTCACAGCATAATGTCTTGGGGTTCATTCACAGTGTTGCATCTATCAGTAGTTAGCTCCTTTTAAAGTGCAGAATAATATTTCGTGCACTTAACACTTTTAATTTATCCATTCAGTAGTCAATATATATGTGTATTGTTATTTTCTCACTGTTGAGAATGATATTGCTATGAACATTCACTTAACAGCCTTTTTGAATGGATTTGTTTTCATTTCTATGAAGTAGATACCTAGAAGTACAATGACTGGGTTTTATGTAAGCACATGATTAACTTTTTTAAAAACTGCCAAACTGTTTTACAAAGTAGCTGTACCTTTTTATTCTACCTACAATGCATGAGTGTTCTAGTTTCTCCATTCTCTCACCAACACTTTTTTTCCCAGTCATTTTTGATAATAACAATTCTAGTGGGTTCATAGTGGGATCATATTTTGGTTTTAGTTTGCATTTTCCTAATGACTAATGATCTTGAGCATTTTTCTGTATACTGATTAGTTATTTATATGTCTTCTTTGGTGAACTGTCTATTAAAATTTTTGGTCATTTTTCATTGGATTGATTTTCTATTATTGAGTTATAAGAGTTCTTTATAAATTCTGGATACAAATGATTTATTAGATACATAAATGTAAATATTTTCTTTGACATGGTTTTTTAAAATGTTTTCATTTGAAGAACATTTTTTAAAAATTTGATATAGTCCCATGTATTATTTTTTTATGTAATGTATCGAGTGTCATAACTAAGAAATATTTTCCTCACCCAAACTTAGAAATATTTTCCTCTGTAATATTTAACACTACACAAATTTTGTGAAGTGAAGTGTTAGGTAAGGGTCTAATTTCATATTTGTCTTGTTTTGTTTTTCGCATTGTTCCAGTGATTTTTTTTCTTTGGTTTCAGCTGGGACCAATTGTCTTGGCACCATTTGTCAAAAAGACTATCCTTTCCCTATTAAATTGCCTTAGCTTCTTTGTGAAAAATCAATTGATCACATATGTAAGGTTATTTGTTTGTTTATGGAAATTCTATTGGGTTCCACTGCTCAAAATGTCTACTTTTTATGCCAGTAACACACTATAGTGATTACTAGAGTTTTATGATAAGTTTTGAAACTGGATACTGTAAGTCTTCTAACATTGTTCTTTTTAGTAAGTGTTCCGGCTATACTAGCTCTTTTGCATTTCCTTAAAAGTTTTATAATTGGCTTGTCAAATTCTATTTTTAAAAATCCTGCTGGAGTTCTGGTAAAAATTGTATTAAATCTAAGCCTCAATTTGTAAAGAAATGACCTCTTATTAATGTTGTCTTCCAATTCATGAACATGGACTATCTCATCATTTATTCAGATTTTTCTTAATTTCTCTCAGCAATGCTTTGTAATTTTTAATGTATAGGCCTTAAGCTGCTTTTCCGTCTCTAATGTCCTTTAATATTTTCCCACTAGCTCGCCAGTGCTTAAAATCTCTCCTGCCTTTTGTTTCAGCAGGCATGAATTCAAATTCTCTTCCCTATTGCAATAGCCTTGAAAAAAGCCTTCCTTGACTAATTAACTCTGGCTGGTGCAATTTTTCTTTGGCATAGCCAAGCTGGAGAAATATGGGAATATCCAATGGGCAAGAGTGCCTCAGACTCCTACTGTCCTTAACTGAAGTGCTATTAGTTTTTCAATAATAAATGTTACTCGATTTATTTGCCTCTGGTTGATTTCCAGAGATCTGAAGTGGTTGTTTTTGAAAATTTGTCCAGTGTTATATATGTTTGTCAGGAAGAGAATTTGCTGACTTTTATTCTGCTACAGCCACCCTCCAACATTTTAACAAGTCTGAATTTCAATGCCATTGCTATGAATAGTTAAGTGGTTATTTGCACTTTGAAGATTACTCTACGCATTCTTTTTTTGAGCACAGATCATTTATTAAAAAAAAAAATATGTCCCCATAGCATTATTGTTATTTCACTGTGTTTGACCACACGAAGGAGAATTTTCCTATGTTCATAGTGTGTTTTCTTTTTATTTAGCTCTTTTTCCTTGGTGAAACATTTCTTCCAATCTAGGTTAATACTTCATTGTTTTCTTATTCTCTCTCTCCTTTACTTTTTTCCTTCTCTAAAGAAGTTTGTTAGATGCTTTTATAAAGCTAAATAAATTCTATTCACCAATTATCTCTTATCTATAGAAATATTTTACTTTCAAAAAGAAATGTTAAGCAAACTAGTGATCTGATCTACCAAATTCTAGTCTTTTATCCTCTCAATTTTCCAAGTAGAGAAGTGACACTCACATCTATAATTATACTTCTCCAGCTCTTTTGCCTCTTTATGAACAGAGTCCATTATCTGCTTACATGCTTCTCAGTCGATATTTATGGAGACAGATTACACATGAGAAAATGGGGCAAGAAAATTGGGGGAGACAGTTACACAATGCAGACAATGTTGAACAAATCAACTCCAAAATTCCTTCACAAATTGTGAGCATTGCCTATTAAACTCAGTGATTTATTTACATTCCAACCTTTAATTTTCCTAACTTTTACTGTCTGAATAACACACATTTGTTTGCTTCAAAAATTTTCTGACTATCTTTTTTCAAAGCTATTTTTAATAACTTTAATATGTTTTTCAACACACACTTTCTCCCATATTTTAGTGTGCAGTGGGGTGTTTTTTGTTGAGTTTTAGATGTTCGGCTTATTGTTGTTTAAGGGGAAAGATCTGGGGACGTCTCTCACTCTGCTATGTTTCTCCTCCTCCCTCTTCCGTATTTTGTATGTGCTCAGATAATATTTGCATATACAGAAGACATACATTCATTATTAAAGTTTAGAATTTGAATTTTGCTTACTTAAGGCTAGGGTTAGTTTGTTATCCCTATTTTGTAAAATGGTGAAATTAAAACACAAAGAGTTCAAGAAGGATGTTCCCATAATAATAGAAATACATCAACTATGATTAGGTAATATTTATTTATCATCTGATATGTTCTAAGCACTGTTCTAAGAGTTTTAGTTTTGATAAGTTATTTAGTCTTTACAATAACACTATGAGGTAGATCCTATCATTATCACCATTTTATAAACTGAACAGTGACAAGCAAGAGAAGTCAAGAAAGTTGCAATGTTACATGGTAATAAAACTAACTAGTAGTCATCTACCATAGTTAGTCTATATCAAGTGATGTTCTAAGAGCTTTATATGTTTGACATATTTAAACAACACTCAATAAAATTATATAAAATCCAATAGCTATTATTATTGTCATCCTTGTATTGAACATGGATAAACTAAGGCATATAGATGTTAAATTACTTGTTTATATTCATGTAGCTAGTTAATAATCAATTTTGGGTTGGAATCTACATATCTCTGGTGAGGTTTGGAGCTAGTATTTGAACTCCAGCAATCTAACATCAGAGCTCATGTTTTACCACCACTTTCTGCTGCCTTGAAGACAAATTGTATGTGAGGTTTTGGAAGAATTATTGAAGTTTATGATTAAAAGAAATTTCAAAAGTGACCACCTATTGAAAAATCTATTTTACATCTATTGCAAAATCCTCTCCAAAATTTCTCAACAAGTTTTGTCCAGACTTTCTTTGAAAATTTTCATTAATAGAGAATATACAAACCCCAGGGGCAACTCATTCTGAGTTAATATTATTAGAAACTACTTTCCTCTATTGTAATGAAATTTGGATTTTTACAGGTACAACTAAAATTCTTGGAACCTCCATTGGCTCCCTGAAGTCACAAGAAATAAGTTTAATTCCTCTTTACATGATAGCCCTTTAAGTGTATGAAATAAAGTTTTTAAGGAATCATTTTCAGTTTAACTGTCTCACAAAAAACACACATATAACATGTCTCTGAGTTCTCTTACCACTTTAATCTCTCTCTTTTGGACTAAAAATGTTATAAATGTTCTTCCTAAAACATGAAGCACAACACATAACATTTCAGATATGTTCTGAACATTGTAGCATAGAACAAGGTTAAAACTTCCCATTTCTTTCATGAAAATAGTATAGTGTAATGTTTAAAAGGGGCGATGCTGAAATTGGCTATCTAGTTTTGATTTCTGCTTCCAATATTTATAACCACATGACTTTTAACAAGTTTCTTCAACCCTTTATGCATCAGTTTCCTCACTGGTCAAATAAGGATAATAAGCATATGTACTCTTTATAGTTGATATGAGGATGAAGTGTGATCATAGAGCTAAACAGAATAAGTCCTGCACATAGTTCAGACAGTGTAGGTAAAATTATTTAAAATTCAGGCACTTATTGAAGGTCTCCTATATATAAAGACATTGACATTGCAATGAGGGAAGAGTTAGTTATAGGCTGTTTTCCCTAGGCATTTCCACTTAAAATTCTAGACTTTCTACTTCTTGTGAAGCAAACTATGCTTGCATTTGATTTTGGAAAATCACATATCTTTTGTAGTTTAATATATACTTCTGTTTCATTGTGAAAGTTAAGACTTCATTTTTTTTTTTTGTCACCAAATTTGTCTTCACCATTAACTGCCAAGACAGATCATGATGGCTTAGAAACCTCATTTACAAATTCTCTCAACGTTTTGAGGTCTACTTGTTTAGGTCCTCAATACTGGAAGCACTTAAAGGTATTCCTTACAATCCCTCATTTACTTTGGTTCAGTCAGCCTTCCCTGATGCTTTTCTACTCCTCTCCAATCTGAAAATCCTTCCTGACAGAGAAATTTGCAAAAACAATCTGTTATTATACCACGAACCTGAAATTGACAACTTCCTCTGTATTTTTGCTTTTAAAAAAAGTGACCTTGATACTTTTAAAATATATTTTGTATTTTTGTAACCACTTTTCTTCATGACTTTAGTCTTTAAGACCATTTTCCTATGGTCTTAAAAGGTCTATAAAATGCCTATGACTTTTATATACTTGCTAAGTACGGGTCCTTCTTTCATACACTCAGAGATTCCTTCTACAGGCATTTCTTGAGTGTCTGCTATTGCCCAGGGACTGTTTAGGCTCTAGGAATACAGAGGTGAATACAAGAGTCATATTTCTTGACTTACATCCAGTATCACATGTAAACCTTTGATTATTGGATTTATCTCCCCACCGTTTTTCCAACTGAGGATAACATCTTTTACATGCTGAACTTTTAATTATTGAGCATCATCTAGTTCTTCTGAGATGTATTTTTTTAAGATAGAGTCTCAGGATCATAGAACAGTTTTCATTTTCTTTCCTTGAAATTTCTCGAAATCAGTCCTCTGAATTTTTAGGTCAATGTCTAACATTTTTCATAGCACTTCTCTTCCATTATGTTTCCATGATTTTGCAAAGTAAAGACAGCAATATGGGGTCAAGAAGCTTTGCCATAATGTGCACAGATGTTGGTGCATGTGGAAGTTGAGTTTTAAGTCTCAGATTCTTTGTTTTGGGGTTTTATTTTAATTTATTTTTATTATTCCATTATAATTATGCATGTACTTTTCATGGATTTCTTTATCACCAAGATATTTTGACAACTCTCAAGAGATTTATTAGGGTATATTCAAATATGAGAAAAGATTTTTTCTACTTTTTATCACATTATTATTATAAATTTAAAATTTTGTCTGCATTTTAGGAATAGCCCTGCTCTAGTCTATGCCATCCTTAGTATATGGACTTGGAGCATGTTACAGTTTCCACTTGATCTGGCAGGTAAGTGTCTTGATGTTTGCTCAAAGAAACAGAAAATGACAACTCTTGATTATAAACTATAATAAAGCTAAGGCATTTGAGAGGATTATCATTTTAATCATTTTGATATCTCAGTGTTAGTGTAGTTCAGCTTAAAGGAAAAGTAGATTAAAATTTAGGAAAGCCATGAGCAGATCGTCTTTAGTACATGGTGAGCCTGAATTGTTGAGTAGATAAGAACACAGCTTTATATTCACTTCATACAGCGGCTCCATCACTTAAGATTTGTAAACCTCCTGCAAGTTAGTCAACATATCTATGCTTCAGTTCTTCATCCATGAAATGGGGATAATTATAGTGATGACTAAATAAGATACAACTTGTAAAGTGCTTAGGACAGTTGCTAGCATATAAATGTTATCTCTTGATATTTTTAGGAAGTCATTTTCATGCCTTTGTCAGACCCATATATTGGAACATCACAGAGAATAAAAGCAGTTTCAAGGCCACATGGAAAATTAAAATTTTCCTTAATACTGGCCCTTGGAATCCCATTGGTTTTCTTTAATAAAGACATAAACCTCTAAGATGATGCAGAGCTACATTGTCTAATATAGTACCTACTAGTCACATGAGGCTATTTACATTTAAATTAAAAATGAACTAACATTAAATAAAATTAAAAGTACAATTCTTCAATAATATTAGCCACATTTCAAGTGATCAATTGCCACACATAGCTACTGTATTAGACAGCATAGATATAGAACATTTTTACAACCACAGAAGATTCTATTGGGCAGCACTGATCTGGAGTTATCCTATAATTTCTAAGAACCCTGGAATTTTGATTTGGGAGTTCTCCTGGATGCCATTTTACTCTGAAGAAATTCTAGGGTTTAATAATTATATTTTTCTTGTGCCTGACTTCTTTTTTATGGCATGGTCTCAAGATCAGAATTAATCTTAGGGCAGAGGATATTTCATTTTTTTCTGCATCTTTTTTGGCTCATTCTGATAGGCCCAGAGGTTTCAGAAGTCATGTTAGACCTTAGCATCTACTTTCTGAGACAAAATTATCACCAGAATAGATGGAAAGTGTGGATGTGGCTTTTTGGAAATACCAAAAAACTTAATTACTAGTTAATAATTACAAACAAATGTATGCCAATAACACTATCTTCCCCCCTCCCCAGGCACACACACACACACACACACACACACACACACACACACACAGGTTTTATCATAGGGTCCTAGAAGGTTCTCTGTATGCACTGATCAGCTAGTGTCCTTCTGATAGAATATTAGGCACCATCACTTTAGATGTGAAATAACATTCTTAGGAGGTCCCCTTTTTCTGATCCTAATTTCCTAGGAAACGCTATTATTAATCTTATTTTTTGTTATTCATTCTACTGATCTTCACCCTCCCATACCTTGTGGTTTATAGACTTGCTAAGAAAGTTTTCATTTAAGAAAGAAATTTTGTAAACTTTTAGGGGTGATAATGTTATGCAGCTGTTTGAAAAACAAAGACCAAATGTTACTTCTGACTAAATCACTATTGTATTTTCCAACAAACAGTACATTATGTTCACCCATATCAAAGCAGCTTCATAAAATTTTCAGGCTTCATTATTATAAAAGGATTATTTTCTGTCCTTGACCCTGAATTAAATTTACATTTTAGAAATTAAAACAAAAAGATTCATTTCTTGATTGGACCTCCTTTTGTTCAACTGGAAAATTAGTAATTATATCCAGTTTCTCTTGTAAAGTGTGAAACAAATCCATAAGGAATTAGACAAGATAAAAATGACATTTATTTGGGCTTTTTTCCCACCACCATCAGAAAAATGTTTAATGTGATTTAAATTTGAATTTGAACATAAGTGCTTAAATTTTCACAACACAATTTACACATAGGATCAAGTGAGTAAACTAATAAATAGGTAGATCTCAAAGACAGGATACAGAAAGATATGGAACATATATATACTCTGTTCCAACTGCAATCTTAGCAGTCTGGTAAGTCATTCATTACCCCAAGGGAAAGCTAGAATGAGAGAGGAAAGTTGAGCCAGGGCTGTTATTCTAACAGAAACAAAAAGAGTCAGTGAAGAGGAACGCCTCTCCTCACAGATATCATTGTTATCCCAGTTTTCCAAGAGGAAACTGAGGCCCAGGCAGGTTCAGTAACTTGGCCAGCATCTCCTTGCTATTATTATAATGAAGAAGCCATGAGAGGTAGCCAGGACCCTGACTTGAGGCCCGGAGTGGCCTGCTACATTGCCTCCCTGCACTGCAGACCCCAAGGACAGTCACGGCAGTTTCTTCTCTTCTCTGTTCTCTCCAGCCTAGTTAATTGTGCTTTCTGGGTAAGAGGGGTAGAAAGTGATCTGCATTTTCTACATGGATAGAAACTAGAGGACTAGCTTTCTTGGTGTATTTTATTGGAAATATAACAGATTATCAATTTTGAATATAAAATGATCAAGGATTTAAATGGCAGGATGGTTTCACCTGTTCTGCTAGAATAAAATTACAGAATCACTCCCAGTTGTGAACTAGCACAGCACCCATAGTTGATAAATTGTTCCCATTTCATTCTCTTACTTTTTGACATTTCGGAGATATACATTAATTGGTCTATCTTGTGTTTTCAGTACAGCATGCTGTGTGCCCCTTGTCTGTGACAGCAAGGGGGTTCCTCAGACTATTCTTTTGCCAATACAGTGCCGATCTGTGGAACATTGGAATCAGTGTCTTCATACAAGATGGTCCCTTTCTTGTCGTGCGTCTTATACTGATAACCTATTTCAAAGTGATTAACCAGATGCTGGTGTTCTTTGCTGTGAAGAATTTCCTTGTGGTGATGTTACACCTTTACCGCTTGGTTGTGTTGGCATTGGATGTCCGTGCCTCCTTGAGAAGTCAGCCCGAAGGCCTGAAAAGAGAGCACAGCTGCCCAGCTGAACCAGCTGAGAGTGGGGTCTCACCTGAGGATAGGGAGAGTGGTTCTAAGGAGGGCTTAGCTATGCCTTTGAGAGCCTCGCCAGTCACGTCTGACGACTCTTACCCCGCTCCATAGTTATTTATTGACAACAGCATGCAGCTGGAACATTTGACTTTCTGGTTCTTCTTACAAACAGAATCTTCGTCTCTCTCTTTTTTGTTAACATTGGCATATAATAATTTTTAAAAGAACAACATAAAAAGATATCTTAAACCTGTCAAAATATATCAATGGAGCTGCTCTAAAATGGAGCTGGAGCTGCCATGCCAGAGGAACTGTGCTGCACGTCTCATGCTTCAAAATTTGGAATGTTCAGACAGGGCAAAAAAACCCTTTGGACAGGGCCTAAAGCAACCTTGTATCCCAAAGAATTGTTTGGAAAGATAACAACAAAACAGACATTTTGACTACCAGACTGATGGCTGCTGAACCAAAAATTAAAAACCTTGTCTAGAATTAGCATCAATATGTTATGTTATCTGCACCAATAGAAATGCCTTCTTTCTCTTGATGTAATTATTCTCCTTCCCTTTGTCATTTTTTATCTCTTTTATCTCTTAATCAGAGCACTATTTGGGCTTTCACCAGAGTCAGTGCATTCTGAATAGCTATTCTAATTGATCTCAAATAAATGCATGTTGCTTCTTGTTTTGAAAGGTCTTTATTTTTAGGTTATTAAACCAAAGCTGAGGAATTTTCTTTTTTTTTTTAACTGAATGGAAAAGACTTTGATTAGTGGCTATTGCTACAACTTGTATGTGATGGTAACAAATGTCATAGTTGTTCAACGACTAAGTGATTTGTTTGTCTTGAACTGTTTGAAAGCTATGGACAGGGTTACAATGACATGCCCTCAAGAGATTTAGTGCAGACGAACTGTCATGGCTGATACCTGAAAACAGAGAAGCTTTGAACTTTGGCTCCATTGTCAGACTAGCTCATCTGATCTTTTCTGCAATGTTTCTCTCACATAAAATAATGTACATTCAGTGAATGCAGGACAAATAAAGGAAAACACACCTTTAAAATGACCTCACTATGGGCTAGAAGCAGTGAGAATCTCTTCCTAGCTTCCATAGCATTGACAGCCCTATTCCTTGCTGCACACGCCTTGCCAGAAACATCATTTTTCTGGGCTGATGTGGTATTCTGTCATGGTGCATATGCTCTTATAGAAATTGTATTGCTTTTGGCTTGGGCCCTGCCAAATTCACAGCAAGCCATTTCAGTTACAGATCTACTGGTTGCAAGGCAGGAAATACTGGTAACACTAGCAAAGTCACAATTTTCACTCTGAGCGTGATTTGCAGTATTTGTCAGTATTTTTCTTAACTCCACTTCACCATTTTCTATATTGCCAAGTCGGATTATGCAGGTCGATGCAAGGAAGCACTGAAGTAGTGAAAAACGGTGTATGTCAGCAGTCACGGTAGCTCCTCTGAACTGCCACTGCTGGAGACAGCCTTTGGTCTCAAGGAAGATATTGGCTCCAGAGACTTGCGTCAGCCCTACACACAGCAAACAGCCCTTGATTAGTGACGGGGGTTAGTCTGTGGCACAGCATAATGGAAATCAGGAAATTCGTTTTTCTTCCCTGTATTAAAGATTCATTTCCCCAGTATTGAAATAGTCATACTTTCCCTTTATATACCTCTATATTTTCCAGATGGAGGTGACTCAGAACTTTTTAAAATGATTTTTGCTTTTAAAAATTTAGTATGAAAATGTAACTGGCTATATCATAGTAATTATATGAAGCAAACAATCCAAAACTGTTCTTTTAGAGTTCAAAGCAGTTACTCCTTGTTATTATGCTCAAGAATTCAAAGAGACATTAAAGACAAGGCAGGGTATGACCTTAAATTGAATGTGACTTATTGACAACTAATCGAGATAATTTTATCTATAAATCTGTGTGACATGATATCTATTCAAAATATTTGATAAAAAGTTTCCTAGGTGAATTGTTTTTATACAGAGAAATTAATAATTTCAAATTAATGGCTTCTTCAGTTCTTGACAGCATATATTTCTATCTCTTTTCTTCCTTGTGTTTCTAATTTTAATAATTGTAAAATTATACATGAAACTAATGGAATACATTTATAATTTTCCATAATAATTTTATGTAAGATCAGGAAACTGTATTTATATAAAGTAAAAACTTGACAACTTTTAAGCACATTGTTATTTAAAATGCTTTGCAATTGAAATCAAAATAATCACTGCTATTTATAAAAAATGCCTCAGCAAAATCTGTTTTTATGTTGACTGTTTTATGGTGAATGTTTTCCCCCACAACATGTATGTGCTACTTATTATTGCAGATTTGCTCATGGCATACTTTTCATGTTTTAATTTTTTCTTCTAGCAAAACAAACAGTGGGACTCTAAAAATAGATAAGTATAAAATAGTACGACTGTTGCAAGGATATTTTTAAATGCTTTAAAATCTGAGACTTGGCTTGGCTTTGTGAATGAGTTTCGAGTGTTTAACTAAAGTATTCCGTAATTAGCACTCCTTGTAAGGTCTGGGAAGTAGAAAGTCCAGAGTCTAGCTTCACTTAGAGTGCCAGGAAGGCAAAGAGTGCCCAAGACCATCTCAGTAATTACTGGTGGCAAAAATAGACATACTCCACAACGTTTTCCAGGAAAATCTGCTAAGGGCAGCATTTGTTAATCTAACTGCTAGTACTCCCACTCTTTTGGACTTAACTGTTTTTATTGCAGAAAGAAAATCTATATTCATTTAGTTCATTTAAAAATAAAACCTAAGTCCAAGTTGTATCCCAAGGACCCCTGATGAAAACTTAAAAATGTATTCTGTTATTATATGTTTTTATTGTAAATTGCTAAAATTGTAATGTTTGAAAACATCCAAGTGTTTGCTATAAAGGGGCTAAAACAGTAGTTACCTCTTATATG
Source organism: Macroglossus sobrinus (assembly GCA_004027375.1). NCBI lineage: Eukaryota > Metazoa > Chordata > Mammalia > Chiroptera > Pteropodidae > Macroglossus > Macroglossus sobrinus. Next base: position 498,866 of record PVKZ01000300.1, read on the forward strand.
TTGGCATCCTGGGGCTTGCTTCCATTTTATTTGTAATAAGATAACTGACTCAGATCATATGCATAATGTGATGCAGACCATACATCTGTACCATCCCCTACAGACACATACTAATCCCAACCACTGAAGAAAGTGATTCATTTGTTATTGTTGTTTTTTTAACTGTTTGATTAAAGCTCAATCAACTGTCCTTCCTAAAAACATATCATTTCACTTGTGACAAAACACAGTATACATGTTTTAACGATGCTGTGTAAAAACACATCTCATAACTCTCTTGTGCATTTCCTTTACTCTTACTAGATGAGTCTCAGAGGACATGACTTGACATTGCAAGATTAGTAAGATGTCTTTGTCTTTGATTATTTCATTAATTTTTATTTAAGCTGGAAGAGATGACATATGAAAATAAAATTTTGCATTGGCAATAACATCCTTTCTAATCTTCCAAAATGAAGATTGTTTTACAAATTTATCAATCATCTCTGTTATAGTTCTGCTAACATGTATCAGCACCTCAGGGCTTAAAAGACCATAAAGATATGGCTAAGAAATATTAGAATTTACTATTATAACATTATTAACTTGTTATTTAATAGAAACTTTTCAAAGCCCCGGGAACGCATGCATTGTAGGTGCGCATGCTTTAGGTTTCCACCCAGTTTTCAGAGTTCAACATTGACTCTTATTATCTTTCACATTTAATCTCAATGACTCTTAATCAACTCTTTTGTTCAAAAGGAGAAAGAAATGCAAGAGGCCAAGTCTCTGTCCACTTTCACTCTACTCTAGTGCCAGGAAAGTGAGATGCTTAAATATTGCAGAGCTGTAGAGATTTAAGTGAAAACAACAACAAAAACAATCTTGAATTGTAAAAAGACTTTGGAGTTAAACTAGGCATCTGAGGCTTCAAATAACTTTCCATATAATGGGAGTAACTATAAACAATGTTTGAATAATCAACTGCTAAGGCCTTATATTTTATAGGTGTCCATCCTCTGAATCTTTCTTATAGAATATTTTATAAGAATATTTTCTCTGAATTACTCATACTTATACTATTTTTTATGAATGACCTTTGTATTTTATTATATATTCATTAAATAGCTTGTTTATAACTTTACCTTAATGTCCATGTTTTGCTTGAGTTTTTTGTTTTTGTTCTCTACTATAATTCATTTCATTTAGTTTTAAAGCTCTGGTTTAAAATAAAACTGATCTATTTAGAGTATGACTAAAGTGACATTTCAAACTAGTGAGGAAAGACTGACCAACTTTATAAATGATGTTGAGAAATTTTGTGAACCATCTGGAAAAAATAAAGTTCGATTTTTATCTCACGCAATATATAGAAATAAATTCCAGATGGATTACAGATCTAAATGTAAAACTAAAAACTCTAAAATATTAGAAGAAAATATGAACTGTGTTTTCAGTATTTGGAGAACGAGAAAGGTCTTTCAAATCAAGTCATGAAATTCAGAAGCTATGAAAGAAAAGATTGAGAGCTTTTCCTATGTAAAGTTTTAAAATTTCTAAATGGCCAAAGGTATCATGAATATATCACCAATTTTTTTCTGAAGATATCAGTGCATTCATGCAAGAGAAATGAGAGGTACAGATATTAGAAAGGAGGAGCAAAATATATTTTTTCTTTATAGAAGATGAGTCTTGAACATCCAAGAAAAGCATATAAAAACCTAAGAAAATATTAAAAATAATCTAAAATTATGCAAAATCAATGTCTTTTCTGTATATAAACAAACATCATACAGGCTATATATTTGAAGAAGAGGTATTCATACAACATGAACTAGAACAAAACAGTACATAGAAATAATCTTAATAAATGTACAAGATCCATGTGAAGAAAACAAATGACTTTTTTTTCCTACTGCGCCTGATATTCCACCTAAGGTGGTCTCCCATCCAGGTACTAACTAGACCCAATCCTACTTAGCTTCTGAGATCAGGTATGTTCAGGGTGGAATGGCCATAGCAGAAAACAAATGATTTTGAGGAACATCAGTAACTAATTTAACAAATAGAAAGATACATTCTGTTGGGGAATGGTAAGACTTAATATTTTAAATGTATCAATTTCTCCTAAATTTAACTATAAATTTAACACAATCTCCATAATGAGATCAATAAGATTTTAATATTTACTACTCAAGCTGATTCGAAAGATTTCATGATAAAATAAACATGAAAGAATACTTGGAAAATATTAAAAGGAATAAAATTATGAGAGTATTTTCAGCATATTTAAATATATCATAAAGCTACAATAGTAAAATTAAAATTTTATCATCATAAAAATGCCATAAATGAATTTAAAAGTTGAACAAACTGGTAAATATTTTTGCAACAAATGTAATAAAACATTAGTTTTCTTATTGAGCAAATAGCTCTTCCAAACAAAAAACAAAAACAAAAACAAAAATCACTCTTTGAAATAATGAGCAAAAGATATAAGTATGTGACTCACTGCAAAAAGAAATAGTTAAAGAAATGCAAATCAAACCACAATGAAATACCATTTTTCAAATGCAAACTAAACTACAAGATATCATTTTTGAAATAACAGGTTGGCAAAGATTAAAAAAAAATTAGAATGTTGTATTACAGGGAATCAAGGAAAGCAGACATTCTTAACCATTGCTAATTGCTAGGAGGTAAATTATTACAATTTTTTTGAAAAACAATTTGGCAATATCAGTCAGATAAAAATTCATTTATCATCTGACCCAGGAACTCAACCTCTAAGAATGTATCCTACAGATAAGTGTATGCAAAATGTGTATATAAGGCTGTTCAGAGCAGTATAGTATCTACCAACAGTAGTTTCTATAGTAGCACCAAAGTGTGATTATTAAATTATGGGACATCTATACTACATATTACCATGTAGTTATTAAAGGAATAAGTAGATCTGTAAGTGCCAGTTAGGAACAATCACTTAGATATTTTGTTAGGTAAAAGTAATAGAGCAAACCATGAGGTTAGCATATCACTCTTTCTACAAAAGCTATCCATGCCTTTATGGATGGCCAGGAAATGTGGAAATGATGCCCAAGTCTCTAGTGATGATGGACATTCCCACCCTTTACTTCTTTTTTTTTTAAAAAAATTCTGCTTTCCATAGTTTGAAAGTTTAAAATTTTAAGTATGCTTTCCTTTTATCATTTTAAAAATAATTACTAATAAGAAGAACCCTATCAACTTATAGAGCCTATTGTCATGTGCAGATGCTGTGATATCATTTTCCAAATAAAGAAAAAAAAACACATCAATCTCTTTCAACAAAGACAAAGACTTTGCCATTACAATTAAAGATGATCTTTAGATGCTTCAGATAAATCAAAGGTTTAAACCATATCAAATAGTGCTTACTTTATGAAGCATCAAACTTGGGGAAATTAAATAATGAATAGATCTATAAGACAACTCATTTGGTATGGATGAGTACTATGGAAATACTTTGAAATGGCCAGCCAAACACTTTTGCTCTCTCTAACAGTTATGGAGCCACCAAAACAAACCATAGAATTTCCCATTGAATTACATAGTCAAGCTGATTTTCCAGAAGAGAGAACTGAAGGAACCCTGAAAAAGAAAACTTCAGAATCTGTGCATCTTTCCAAGTTCATATTTATAGCCATGTAACTTGTGTATGTAAGCTTTCAGATTTTTGTCAAATATTTACTAAATTTACAATTGATTGTGGTAAGTGATCAAATGGATCATATGCAAATCTGACTGAATTATTGAAAAAAAAACAAAAATTTCTAAACTAACCATATGTCAGCTATCATATACTCTTTATATCTAAACTAAGAATTTTGGGCACAGAAAATTGGATCTACAAGACAAAATATGTTTTCTCTGTGGATGCTGTTGTTCAGCTTCTGCCAAGTGCATAGCTGGAGAATTCAGATGGTTGTGGTTCTGGGATCTTGGGGTTTGTTTCGACCTTCTGGCAAAGAATGTCCTTCTCTATCTTTCATGGGTTCCCATATGACCTGAGTGCCAGATAACAGCTGGTCAAAAGCTATAATTATTTCATCAGCTCTCTTGGTTGCCACTAACTCTAGTGGTTTTTACTGGTATCTGATTTCAACTTCTTTCCTGAATTCCATGCCTGAATTTCCATGTCCCCACCCCCGGATATTGTGCAAACATTATACACTCAATATATATAGACTACACATCTTACCACACCCAACTCCCAATATACTCCCTTATCTCTGTTCTATATAATAGCTAGCAGCATCATCAGCCGTTCAGGCACCCATGATGAAACTGACCCTTGGCTCTTCTTTCTCACCCCTTCCACCTAAGAACCCTCAAGTTCTTTCAGTTATGCTGCTTATAAGTCCTTTCAATCATTAACCTACCCTCTATTTCAACTGCTACTATCCTAATTTATTGTCTTATCATTTCTTGCCTCAGTGACTGTAGTCATTTCCCAACTGCTCATCCAATCTCCTGGTTTAATCCACCATAATAATATTTCAAACTGCATTCAGAGATATTCTAAAATGCACAATTGATAACTTACCTCTTCTATTTAAAACACTTTGATGATGCCTCATTGCCAACAAGATCAAGCATTAAGTCTCTAGAAAATTACTTAAGACTTTTGACAAGCTGGCCTTACCCTGATTTTTCAGCTTTGTTTTCCATCACTGTACACACATGCACATAGCTGCCACCATAACATACTACTCATGCTCTCCTAAACTTGTCAATATTCTTTATATTGCTATGTGTTTGTGTACATTGCTAGTTCTTTTTTCAGCGATGTCCTCCATTGCCACCACTTTATCACTGATTCCTTGTCTATTCACCCTACAACCAGAGTTGACGACTAAGGGAGAAAGAAGACTCCCATCAGCCAAGATTTCCTCTGAGAGCAGAGATATACTTCAGTCCTGGGTCACTGATTTCTAGGATTTCCTTTGAAGAAGCAATGCTGATGAGGATACCAGGTAAGACAACGTGAATGTAGAGCTATGGGATTTGTCACTTATCATGCTCTTGGACTATGGTCTACAGGATAAGCCACAGGTCAGTGGCCCTCAGAAGTTTTCCTCTCCTTCTCAACTCTGGCCAAACTATGCAGTTTCTCCTGTATTTACTAAACCAACAACTTCTATTTATATACTGCCTTAGTGGTATTCCCCTGCCCTTTACAAAAAGATTCTCCCTTCTCCCTCCTAGCCATATTTTTCACTCAATGGTCACCAAAGTTGGCAAAAACTCCCACAAAACTTAAGAAGGCTTAGCTCAAAGATCACATCCACCTGCTTCCAGAACTGAATGACTCTTCTCCTTTACTGGGTATTCATCGCACTTTGTATTTGTCTCTGTCCCTGTCTTTATCATAATATTAATAATGGTTTGTTTATGAGTCTGTCTCCACCAAGCCTGTGATCTGAGGGCATGGGCCATATATTATATCCTATTATAATAACCACAAGCTTCACACTGAAATTTTGTCCTGTTCCTGGAATTCACAAAACTTTTTAAAAAATTTTTCCTTTGGGTGCTTTCTTGCTGATGCTTCTTTCTGGGACAGCCCTCAGCTCCAACCCCCATTTACCCAGAGCTTCTTTTCGTTTGGATTTCAGCTTAAATGAAAGGTCCTCAGAGAGGTCTTCACTTTTCCCTTTCCTCAATAATCCCTGTCACATTGATCTTTATTTTACTCCTACCATTTATCACTAGTCAACATTATCTTTACTTTATATGTTTACTTATTTATTCTCTATCCTATCAATAATGAAAATGTAGAGATCAAGGGTATCTGTCATTCATCTCTATGTCCCCAGTGGCTCGTACCTAGTAGCTGCTGCAAAACTACTATTGAGTGCATTATTTTTTCTGCACTTATTTATATCTGTAATTCTTTTCCAAACTAAATTCATACAACATGTATTCTATTTTATTCATTCTTTAAAATTTCTTAAGCATTTCAATTGGATTTGAAATGTCCTTTCCCAAATCAATTCCTTTTCTCAAACCCTCAATTTCTATTAAAAGAACCATCATCCTCCCAGTCATTTTGGCTCAAAAATTTTGACTGACTCTCCTCATTCAAACATTTGCTGAATCCTATTTCTTATTTTTATAATGAGTATAATTTCATTGCTTTTCTATGTCATATGTGTTTGATGTAGTATTTAAAATGTACAGAACAATAAAAGGGAGAGGGTAAAAATCACATGAAACCCCATCTTACTACAAGGTCCATCATTAATACTTTGGAGGCCACTCCTCTAGTTCATAAAAATGATAGATAAACAGATCAAGTTTATATAAATAGAATAATATACTAATTAAGTCTTTAAAGATAAAAAAATCAAAAGAGGTGTAGGAAACATGACTTAATTTAAATTTGTATGATGAATAACTTCAGCTCCCAGCTTGTCAGTATTACCTCTATGAAAGCATATATAACTTCATGTGGAGAAGTGGAAAGTATCTGTGTTTTAGGCCTTTTGTAAATTTGAAGCCTGGACCAAATGGTGCTGTGGTAAATTCTGGAATTCGGACCTTGTTTTATTAATTTTCTCTGCCTCATAGAGATTCTTATGATACACATGGAATAATATTTTTGTACTATGAATGATCGATGGTCTCAAAAAATATCTTTTAATGCCTATTATATACAAGCCACAGCTAGCTATGCAAAGCATACACAGATGAAAAAGACATTGCCCTGCTTCTGAGGAAATTTTGAAGAAATATCCATGGTCTTTCAAAAAAATGTCACTATAACCTCCATAAACTTTGCTTCCTACCACCTATCTTTATGCCAGTAAAAGGCTCATTTCTATTTTCAATGATTTCAAGGTAGAATCTGAATTCTCCAGCCTCGCTCCCAACATAACCTTTGAAATATGAGAGGGAATGCAAAAAAGAAAGTAGATCTGAGAGGATCGATGTAAAAAAATGAAAGTTGTTTGTTTTTTTGAAAACACATTTTATAGATTGATAGTTCTTGATCATTGTGGGTGGCCACTGTAAGATCTCTCAAACACTGTAAGAGCTCATTTTGGACCGATAATGATTTGGCTACAATCTACCATCTTCTTGTCAAAGGACACAGCTATTCTGGAGAGGCTTCTATCTGAACTCAGCCATATTTTTGTGCTTAACATGTTGGAACACTATTCATATGAAGGTGCCATGGGAGGCTTAAGAGCATTATATGGACCTTCAGAATAATCTAAAGTATATTCCTAGTAGATGTCAAGGACAGAAGATGCTCATTTGTCACATGAGGGGAAGCCTGAGCTTTACTTTTACTACAGGTTACTGGGCTGAAGGGGAGAATATTTGGGATCATCACAGTCTAGCAATCTCAATTATAGCAAAACAATCTTAGAAAGAAGACATACTTGGTCTATACTTGAAGATTACAAACTCTTTGATTAAATCTTTGCAAATACTTTTCAAAAAAATTAAAATTATGCGTGATACACTACATAAAAGCCTTAGAGAAAATGCTAGTTTAGGGAACATGTCAGTTATTTTTAAGAGCAGATGTCCACCACTTTAGGGAAGTATCCCATTAAGCTACATGCTGCTGAGTCAGATTGTGACAAAAAAAAGTTCATTTGGCCTGGTTTATTTTGGCTTGAGAGTCAGCAGTATGAGCGGCAATGGCTGGTATTTCTGAATCTGCTGTTCCTTCTTTGTTGGAGACTTGAGTCATACCTGACTGAACTCACAGGCATCTCGAGTTCTGCTGCACATACATGCCTCTTCACAGCGTGGGCACTGATGATCTACAGCATCCTGGTAATTTTAAAATTGCACATTCACCTGCACAGATGTAGAATCAGCACCAAGCAAAATGAGTTTACCCTCAAATCTTAGTGTTCTGTGTTTTTCCATAGAAGACTAAACATCTAGGCAGTGGTCCATTTATTATACCATACATGGCATCTTTGGGGGTGACAACCACATTTATCAAAGCTCCAGTCCCTCAAAAGGGATAATGTTTAGGAAACATTTGAGCAGCTATCAGAGGATTCATCCTTGCCTTGTGGCTTTTCTAAAACTTAATAAAAATCCTCTTTTCAATGAGAATCTTTCAAAGAATATAGATCTCATTTCTCCAACTTCTTGGAGAAGCCAGAGCAAACATCAACTATTAAAAATTTCTATTTTTTAGCTTCAAGTGCCTCAAAAATGCTCTTTCACATAATGTCATGCTGTTGACTGCCTTTCAAATGTTGCCTACACACGGATTTTACTTAAGATAGATTCTGCTCTTTATTTGTACTTTGAGCCACATCCTTTGGAGTACTTAAGCTTTTTCCTTCTTTAAAAGCTGAGAAATAAAAGCTGGGAAAAGAGAAGGGTCAGGTTGTTTTAGTTGTACTCTAGTGATGGGCAAATTCAAGATCAAAATGACCTGTCACAAAAGCAAAACACAAACAAAAACATACAATAAAAGTTAAACATGTTTGATTTTCTGCTAATAACATATAATATCTATAACACTTCAAATAATTTTACTTGCCCAACGTTGTTTTATACAACACTCTCATAAATCAGTTGTTTCAATCCTCACAACTACTCTGAAGGCAATTTTTTTTAAACCAACGAGAAAATGAACATTCAGAGTGGCCAAAAGACGTGCAAAGGTCATGTCTTTGGGGCTTAACTGGGGCTCAAGTTTGGGGGTTAAGATCCCCAAGCAGAAATTTATTATGAAATGATTCTGTTCCATCAGTGAGCAGCAGTGAGTATAAACTAACTTAAAAATCTAAATAGTTTGCCTATCCCATCAGTCTGAAATTTTTCAAACTTAGCTTTGACTGGCAAAATTACCCTGCTATCCCTAAAAATAGATCTAAAGCCACTTTCATAAAATGACAACAGCTGTCAGAAAATCAGCCTGGAATTTAATTACCACTCTATTTCTTTGGGCCTGAACTGCTTTGCTCCCAACAGCTTCCATCTTTAGGAATATTAGAGTAATCCGACTGCCTCTTCCCAAGGAGAGATTTGTATTGTGCACATTTGTTCAAGGAAAACTGTTGCTGCTATTCCTGCAGTACTGGAATTAATTATGCAAGAGCATTTTCTTTTGTTTCTCTTCTATATTTAATGGAGCTGAAAAAAATAAAACTCTTTTTTTTCTCCTTCTCACACTGCAACCTTTACCACATTTTCTAAGACAATGAAACTAAAAGAAAGACATAATGACAGGAAATATGTTGAGGTCTTTTACAGAAGACATTTTGTGTTTCCCTAACACAGACTTCTCCCTTTCCTTCCCTTCCAGGTCTTTCTCTGTCCTACAAACACTTTAGTTCACTGAGGATAAGAGTCTGCAGCAGGTAAGAGTGAAACTGAAACAGAAAGTCTTCCTTTCTCTTCTTTCTCTGACTTCTTCATTTGCATAAATTAAAACCTGTTCTAAACTGGCTTCTTTCTTTGGCATGAAAGTAAGTTCTTCAAGTACTCATTAAATGCCCAGTCACCTCATCTTGTCTTCTGCTTCCTTAACTTTTTGTCCCTCAGCTTCTCATGGATAGCTCTTGTCAGACTGATATAATTTTTTTCTGTAAAACCTGAATTGGTAACCTTGGAGAGTCTGAATCACATCCAAAAGGAATTCATTACTGAGTGGGGGTGACTTTGACTTTCATGAAAATGAATGCTCCAAAACCATCAGCTTTGGAAAATAATTCATTACACTTTTTGGGGTGGGGGGTGGTGGGGTGGATAAAGTGCCTTTTATAAAAGCATCTCTTGTATGAGTATCCTGTGTGACCTATCTCTTATGAAAGGAAATGTTAGGACAGTCAGCTACTTGGAAACAGTACGTGCAAGCTTTTATGCTGACTTTCAGTGAGAACAAGATGAATCATGAATACTTAAAATTTTCCCCCCATGGTTCTGCTAAATTCTAGCTTAATTATTTCAGAGTATGCACTTGGGAGACACTGTATGCAATATGAGTTTGGGAGTTGAAGCTTCCAAGAACTGTCTAGCTTAGTGGCCAGTGGGAATATAGCTCCCCAGAATTTTCATCTCAGTCCTCTCCTCTCATTGGGGCAGACACTTTCATGTCTTTGTCTTAAGACAAACGAATATTTACCACCAGTCACAGTATTTTGAAGGGTAACAAAAGTTTTAAGATTGTTTCTTAATTAAAAAAAATATAGAAAAAAGATAGCATTTAAGACTGATCAAAAACTAGGTCAAAAAATTAATATTTTGTCCCATTGCTTGATTATTTTTCAGATGAAATATATAAATAAAATAGAGATTAAATGAAAATCCTCTTTGTACTACTCAACTGTATCCCTCTTTCTCTCTTCTTAGAGGCATTACCTATCTTTATCCATCATGTAATATTTGAGGCAGGCAATTCTAACTGCTGGCCTAATTATTGTCATTACCTTCTTCCATTCTATGAGAACACTGGTATTGTCCAGGAAGCAGTGTCCCAGGAAGTCTATTCATACCCGCTCCCAGACTGTTGCAGCTAGAAAGTGGAGAGGTGGCTAGAAAGGATGTGACGTCGTTTTGGTTAAAGAGATATAAGCGGAAGTTTAAAAGGTGGGGCTTCTAGGAAACCCACTGTTTTCCTGGAAAGAGGGGAATATATTGAGATTCAGATTCATGTTTTACCTTCCCTTTCTTTGGATCTGAAGCATGGATACAATGTGTGACACCGAAGCTATTCTCTTGCAGTCTTGAGGACAAAAGAGAGAAATATAGAATGACCCATGAGCCTTGAAAAAGGGACTCTGGTTGCAGATTTCAATCTATTTAAAAACAATTTTCGAGCCCCTCAGCAAAAGTGAACTAATTAAACATATTTACACATGTTACATCTAGTCTCCTTCAGGACCATCAGATCTGGTTAACTGTATGAGCATTCACTCCCTCACTTTTTGAGAACTGACAGATGGCATCTTGGAGCTGCCTTCATCTAATCATCTTCAACTGAAATCTTACAGGACAAAATTATAAACTCCTGTTTGCTTCAGCCACTATTGCTAAATTTCTTTAAATGGGGCCAAACATAATCCTAACTTGTAATGTATTATTTTGTTTTTAAGATTTTTTAAAAACATGTTTTATAACTTGCTTTTTTTTTACTCAATACTATGTTTGACCTCTATCCCATTTTAATACATATGTAGTTAATTTACTTTTAAATTCATTTTTCCATACATTTCTTTTTTAAATTTAAAGTTTCTTTTTCAATCACAATTGACATACAATATTATATTTTTTTTAGGTGTACAACAGACTGATTAGATATTTATATGCCTGATGCAATGATCATCCCAGTAAGTCTAGTACCCATCTGACAAGATGCATAGTTATTATAATATTATCGACTATATTCCCTATGCTCTACTTTATATCCCTGTTACTATCCATTTCTTTTTAATGGGTATTTAGATTGCATCTTACATTTCACCATTACCAATGGTATTATTCTGCACAACCCTGCAGACTCACATGCATGAGAGTCTGGGATATATGCTATACGTGGACTCTGATGGATCTTTTTGAGATTCTTATTTTGGACCTAAGTGGTTTGTTGAAAATAGAATTGTTTGTGAATTTAGAGACAGGTAATGGCAATCTCCAGGACTCTAAAATATACAGTATTACATTTTCTTATTTTCTTATAGCTTCTGACAAATGTAGAAACTAAAATCTGAAAAAAAAATCCATAAACATCAGTAATTGAGTAAAAAGAATTTTGATTTTCACCAGCTCTTTGACAGTTCCTTCCGTTATTCCCCGTTTTGGCCGTGAAACTCTATACCAGGGTTTTTCAATCGTGGCACTATTGACATTTGAGGCAAGGTCATTCTTTGTCCTAGGATCTGTCCTGTGCATTGCAGGGGGTTTAGCAGCCTCTTTGGCCTTACCCACTGGCCTCTACCCAGATGCCATTAGCATTCCTCCCCAGTTGTGACAACCAAAAATGACTTTAGACATTGCCAAAAGTCCCTTAGCCGAGGGTGGGTGGGGGGGGGGCGGAAATCACTCCAGGATGAGACTATTGCTCTATAGTAGCTAATCTTATACTATTTAGAACCCATATAATAGCAAATCTAATGAAGACAATGGAGAACCATGCAATTTTTTAAATGGCCATTTTAAGTCCATTTACTCAGTTTGAGTAAACCTATATTTCCAACCCTTAGTTTGGGAAAATTAATTTAGAATATTTATAAAACCTTTGAACATAAAAATATAGGAAATAAAAATAATTTCATTGATTCTGTACTGCAAATGTTCCTAAGTATGATAACACATGCCTGTTTGTTTAACCTATTTGTGATATAGGTACTATTTTACTCCAATTGTATAGGTGAGAAAACTGAGGTGTAAGAAGGTTAAAACTTGCTCTTCATACAGATTCTCTTTAATTCTCATAGCAAGCCTTTAAGGTGCATGCAATTACCACCTAGTAAAAATCCTATAGCATTAAACTTTGAGGCAATATTTAATATAGATTAATATGATTATAACCACAAACATGATACAAATTAAAAATAATATCTACTATCAAAGCTATTTAGTGTTAGAGAGATGGATCCCTCAAGAAGAATTAAGTTATTTTTTGTAAGTATAGAAAAATTAGATTTTATAATTTGTCATAGAAGATTATATTTATGTCTGAGTTCAGAATTTTTTCAACTTTTCTCCTCTTTATCTTTCTTCCTTAACCCCCACATTCTTTCCCATAAGTATGTAGGTAAGGCAGCTAAACAGATGTGTAAAGCTAGCTAAACATAATAAAATGTGGTATAGGAGCATAATGTAAATTCAGAAATGATGATGAGAAAACACTTACTATAAAGACCTATACACTGCTACGGGAAGACTATAAATGAGAATTTTGCTCTCTAATAGCCAATATGAAAAGAGAAACCTCAGGCCCATTGAATGAAGAAAAACAAACCCATTACTCATAAGTACCTCAGTTCCTCAGGCCCATTGAATGAAGAAAAACAAACCCATTATTCATAAGTACCACTGTTTTTGGTACCAAGATTAGACAAGAATTTCTCCCATTGTACATGACAAAGTTACACTGAACGTAGTATTTAATAGCATCCTCAACAGCATTCAAACAATAAATCCAGTGATGAGTGTCACAAGACTGGGTGGGCTATAAGTCCAGTTCAGAAAAAGCATGATTATCAATTTTGAGTTGTCTTTTATATGTTATTTATAATTTTATCATCAAAATCTCAAATTATACAAGAATTTCATACCTTACTGTTTTTTTTTTCCTGATCTGCATTAATCTCCATGACACTTCTTTTATAAGCTTTTAGGCAAACTTTAATATACTTTCTTTTTTTAGCATTTTGAAAATTCCTGATTGTGCCTGTTCTCCTATAACTACAGTATTGAGCCATTGTAGAACCATTGTGGTTTGTGCTACTAACTTAATAGTGATTTACGTAACTTTATTTCTTCAGCCTGCTCAGTCACTTATATTCTGTAAGACTCAGGGCACTTTATAAATTAGTAATTTTTTAAAAAGTATTCAATAATAGTTGCAAAACCAGCAAAACCCACAGTGGGCAGATTTCACTTTCTGTTTCAAATTGCTAGCATAGGTCTATTAGCAACCAGAACAATGGTGAGGATTTTAACAGTTTTTCCTGCATTACGTCTTTAAAAGAAGATTCAGCAGTATAGGGTGAGGTGAAAATAGCTGAAATTTCTAGCTCCTGTTGTAATTGAGAAAGTACTGATATTATTATTATAATAATATTATTATTAATACTATTATTATCAGTACAAATAGTGAAAGTAAGGATGCATAAAAAGAGTCTGCCCCAGGGGCAGCCTGAAGCTATATTCCAGCAAGTTACTCTGCTTCAGTATTATGAGAATTTTTATCCATCATCAATAAAAAATGAGCAGAGCAGTTATTATGGCAGTTTCCACAGTTAAGACTGTTTCTGCTATTATATCTCTTAGTAAAAGAGCGATACACTCTCCATTATACGATGTCAACTCACCCACCTTTCTGACATTAAAGTAATGTCATGGATTACTTTACATGGATTCTTCCCTAGTGAAGTCACGTTTTCATGAACTTGGGGCAAGGACAGTGGGGCTAAATTAACTGTGGGCAAAAAGTAAAGTAAATTACATTTTTATAAACCAATAGCAGCACTGAGCTGCCTCCATTTCTTTTTTTGCAAAGGAATAAAGTTGAAATAAATTTGATAAAATAAATATTTTACAGAGTAGACCTATCCTCACCAGTGAAAGAATTATGCCAGACCAGTGCCCTTGATGCTCTACTGGGAACACTCTCTGGAACCACAAAAGAAGCATGTACTTTTCTCCTTGCAAACTCTCCAGTATCATGAGTATGAACAGCAGGCTGAGCAAACTAGCTGCTGCAACCTTCTTCCCAGAAGCGCCATAATTGGGGTTAGGTTCTCAGAATATCAAAGTCCCTATCTTTACATGCTAATTTTTTTCTCCCTCTAAGCTCTTTTTATTTTAACTTAAAAAAAAAAGAGAGGGGGAACTACTCTTGCTTATGGTAATTAAAGGGATATAGAAGCTTTGTGGGTGAATCACTAAGGAGTATGTGTGTTAAAGAAGCCCAAGATTTGTAATGAAAGATTCCAGTTCAAATCCAGCCTCTTCTCCTCCTTAGATGTGTTACTTTGGGAAAATATCTTTCTTATTCTTTGATAGTTTCAAAGGTATTTGACTAGCTCAAAATGATTCCCATTTCTCTGGGAAGCTATGTTTGTCTGCATACTCCTTACTCATAGCTAATTGGACCTTATCCATCATATTTTCTCCCCCAGCAGGGTTGATTAAAAAGTAAGCTGTGGAAAGCTTCATTTTTGCCATGTGGACAACGGAGCAGAAAAAGTTAATTTGCTGGGAGAAAATAATGTGGTAAAAAAGAAGAGAAGAGCAAATATAGAAAGGGGAGACTGAGTTTTAATGCATTCTTATACCATTCGAAGGAAGGAATGTGTCATCTTGGTAGGGTTCCCATCCCACAGCCTCTATTGAGATACTGCCTGAGAGTTGGCTGCACACCTACACTCTGGTTTGTGAGATACCCCATGTGATAATGCTGAAGTTCATTCTATTGTTTTTCTTGATTTTGTGCCTTTTTGTTACCTACAACCACAAGAGTTCCAAGACATTCTTTAAAGTCTTGGTTTTTCTTTTTTTACCATAGAACTAAGAATTTGTGACCTACTAATCATCATGAGCTCATTGTGAAGGGAAAGTGAGTTGATGAACAACAACATTCTTTGTTGTTTATCACTGACAAGCTCATTCATTTGGTCAACAAATGTTTACTGCTATTCCATTATGTACCTGATACAATCCTAGATGTGAAGATAAGACACAGAAAAAAAAATACATGTTCTGAGGAGGAAAACTGAAATGAAAAAATTTAAAAGCAAGTAAATATATTGCATGACAGATAATAAAAGAAAAATGTAATGAGAAGGTGTGATGATAGGGAGTGATGGAGGTGAGGGGGTTGTTATTTTCGATAGATTGGTTAAAAAAAGCCTCAATAATGCAATAACATCTGAGACATGAAGGAAATTAGAGAGTGAGATAGGAGGACATTTGGAGAACAGTGTTCCAGCAGAGGGAAACTCCTGAGGAAGGAGTTAACGTGCTGTGTTTGAGGAACAGAAAGGGGACCAGAGTGACACGAGGTCCTGTAGTGGTTGCTATGTTATGGTAAAGACTTTTAATTTGATTCTAGATGAGATAGGAATTTACTGGAGGCTTTTGAGCAGAGACATGACATGATGTGACTTACATTTTAAAAAGATTATTGGGATGCTGAGCTAAGAATAGATAGTAGAGGGGAGAAAGTGAATCAGAGAAACTTGTTCTGATAGCAGGTGAGAGAGTTTTGTGGCTTGGGTAAGAATGGTGGCCAGGGAGGGATAAGGAAGTGGCAGATTCTCATTTAATTTAAAGGTAAAAATGATAATAGGGTTTTCTGATGGTTTGGAGATGGGTTTTAGTGAAGACAGAGGTAGAGAAAGAGTATAGATTTTGGCCAAATAGAAAGATGAAACTGACATCGATGAGATAGGGGAAGACTGCAGGACCAGAAGTTATTTAAGTGGGGATATAAGAGTTTCACTTTCGGTATGGTAAATTTCAAACAGACATCCAAGTAGAAAAGTTCAATAAGGATTTGAATAAGTGAGTTTGGAGATAGAGAGAGAGCTCTAGACTGGAGATCTGGTTTATATTCCCGCCTCCCTCCCCAATAAACTCTTTCCACCTCCAGAGCACCCTCCTTGGGCCTACTAGAAGATTAATATTTTCAGACAGTGGGATTAAGAATTAAGGAGATTGTGGATTGGCATGATATTTTAAGATCAAAGTGATTGAAAGGGAAGCAAGAGAATTTTTTCTAAAGCCTTGATTGGCTTTTTTGGCTTTCTGTAAATAATTTGGTTCAACATATCTTTTATCTTCAAACAAAATACTATCAGCAGCAAAACATCTTATATCTATAAACATACTCATTGGAAACACTTGAGATTTTTGAGTAAGAAAACAAATATAGAGGTCATTTTAATAATAATTAACAAATTATTCTTTAATGCATGAATTATTGGCTGAGCACAGCAGTCATTGAACATTCATCGAGCACTGATTTTGTGCTGCTGAATACCGTCTAACAGGGCTAAGACTAATAAAACTCAGTGCCTGCCTTCAAGGGGCTTAGAGAGACTAAAATCTGGCATACTCCTAAGGTCAACTCATAGGAAACTGTAAATTTGCAAAATCTATCTTCAATCCTTTTCCATCACTATATTCTAATTTAACTTATTTAATAGCATATCCACTTTCCAAACCAATCTGCAAGCCAGAGAGATTGTGTAGCAGGGAATACTCTGAAAATACACTAAAATAAAAAAGAACATATATTTGAGATGCAGAATATAGCTGAAACCATGAAGGCAATGCAGTTTAGTATAAAGAGCACAAAATAGAACTAATTTCTTAATCTCACTTAGCATGTCACTTATCAACTATGTCATAAATGATAAATTTATTTATATAGAACACTTCAATGCCTCACTGATGCAGGAGAGCAACTATCTCACACCAAAGTCTTTAGAAATTTCTATCTCCAATCCTTCAGTCTTCATCGCTTTATGTAGCTTAGTTTTTTAATCCTTATTTTAGAGGAGTTTACCCATCCAACTCCAAAATATTTTAAATGTATGACACATGGCACTATCACATATGGCACTATTACACCTTGTACTAATGAGTTCAGTAAACATTAATTGGATACCTACTGTGTCACATAATGATGGCATAAAAAATGACATGTAGTCCTTTTCAAACAGGGAGGAGAAACCACATAAATATAATACATTATAGAAACTGGAAAGGTTTATCAACCTTATCAACCCAAGAAGGTTGGTGAAGTCTTGTTTAGGGAGTCTTAGAGGACAAGTGGGAGTTCGTCAGGCAATGAGTAGGAGGAAAGATCATTCCTGTTAGATGGAGCAATAAGAAACAATAATGAGTCAGTTGCATGAGATTAAGCCTGTTAGAATACAAATTTCAAGACAGAGGGCCATGAGAGTTGCAACTAGAAAGATAAGTGAGAGTCAGATCATGGGGTAGAGGGTCTGATGTCTAAATTTAATTCTGCTTTTGCTCGAGAGTCATTCTTCTCTAAGCCAATTCAAATTCTCCTTTGAGGTGGCGGGGAGAGGAGTGAACAGAGCATGTTAAAGAACTAAGAACTAAATAAATGATTATACAACTGTGGAGGTTTCTTGTTTTATGTTTTTCTGATGCCTGGGGAGAAACAATGCAAAAACCAGGAAAATAAATACTATGAAAATTAAGTACATAGAAAATTGCTTGTTGTATTTAAAAGTCATCAGAAATAGTGATACAAGCATCTTTTACAACATTATTACTGGTTATAATAGAAAAGCATAAATATTAAGTCAATGACCTCTGTGGTTCCTTACAGCAGTTGTAAAATTTCTTGCATAATTATGACCTTGCTTTTTGTCTCATGTCTCTGGAACTGCCAGAGGAGAAGTATCTCTCAAGAAGGAATTAAGAACTCAGTCTCAGCATGTGTTACAACATCTCTCTGTTCTTAGAGACCATTTCATAGTGACTAATGAGGATATTTATCACAGATTTCTCAGAAATGATTTCAAATTTCAAGAAAGTACATTATAGGAACTCACAAGATTAGCTAGACAGGAGCTTATACAAAAGATGCAAATGATGTAAAAATATGAATACAACAAAGTAAGCTTACCATAGGTATATGAGGATAGATATCTATGTAAATATTAAAACCATACCTAATTAGTGCTTTTTATGATGCGTGTCTGATTCTATGACTAAAAATATATCCACATATTTTTGATCTGATAAAAATCATTTTAAAAATCATTCCCCAAATTCTATGATTACTGAGATTGCTGACCAGTGCTATGTGAAAACTCTTTGTAGTCCAGGTTACTTATCATCATATTGGATAAAAATAGGCAAATGACATCTGCTCCCTTTTAAGAAATAGAGTTTCTGGCTTCATCTAACCTAATTAACTGGCTAGAGTAGCCATCCATAAAAACAGAAGCCAGCACTTCAGGGCCCATTAGCATCGCCCCATGAAGCTGTTCTCCTTGGCTGGCTGATTTCTCTCTTTCCAAGCCTAAGTATCCTGACCCTGAATATGTGATAGGTCCCATTCAAGTTCTCTTTTACCCTTAATTCTTTAAGTGATGAGAATAGGTTGCTAATGAGGTTAAATAATGAGCTGATGTCCTAGGCAAAATTTTTGTTATTGTTGTGTTCCTTCAGTTCATACCTTGACCCGGTTAGTTCCATCAAAATTAAGATGACAGTCACTTGTAGTTTCTATTTCTACGATCTCTTCTAGATAGTACATACTAACTTAAAAAAAAAATCAAACACTGAATTTTAAATATTTGTGTCACAGAACATTAGTTGTCAAAAAAAAATTCCTTGAAAAGGAAAAGAAGGGAGGCTCCAAGGTTAACAGTTGCATGTTGCATGAATGGCTCACTCAGGAAGACTCCCAACCATCAGCACATGGATGGTTCTGAGATTTCTATCAGTAAACAAACCTGTTTCCCTCATTTAACCAAAATTATCACACTTACATGATCAAGGAAGTTTTTTTTTCTTACAAAATATATTAATGTTCCGATGAATTCCATAATTTTGAAAATGACAGATATTAAATAGGAATTTTAGAATCCGTAGTATTAAAAATTTATTTGTTTTATATATCTATAATAAATCCCATTTGACAGATAATTTGAGGGTGATAGATATCATTCAAGGTTGGCTTGCTCCTGCTGCAGATGCAAATGGCAATAAGGTTTTCTTATTTCTCCCCATCATCTTACTGTCAACCAAATAATTCTTGATTAGTTGCTCAATGATACTCTCCAGTACTTATCTGAAGGCATAACATACTTTCTACCAAATTTGGAGTAGGAGCATATTTATCATTTTTGATCTGATAACAAATTTCCAAACACAAGCAAAATGAGCAGAGCCACATGTATAGTTCCCAAATCATAACAATAAGAGGTAAATACAATAATACAAATGTTGCAATGAGGCAGAGGTGGAAAAAGAATAGAAAAGCAAAGTGGTAAGACTGAATCCATGAATCTAGATTCAGGTGGTAGAAGCGACTGACAAGAAATTAAGAGTTCTAGAAGATATTAGGACCAAAACTGGAATCAATACCTGAAAACCGTGGTCAAGGAAAGTTCTCCTTCTCATGGACAAATAAAGCCGGGAAAATTAAAACAAAAACAAACAAACAAAAAACCAACTATTGCTGACTTGTTGCCTGGAGCTATGGCATTATAGAATTGAGGAAAGGCAATACACAATCTCAAAAGAATGAAGAGTTCCTATTTACCACAGCAAGAATCTATAAAATATAAAACATATGTAAATTAAATAGGCCCAAGGAAAGATGAAACACACCGAATCCCAGACTTTGGAAATAAAAAAATATAGTCATTAAAATAATAAAAAAAAATACCCATTTGGTAAAACAATTCTAAAGATAGTTTCTAAGCCATCTAAACAATTCTAAACACTGTAGAATTAGAGTTAATGAATTAGACGATGATACTGAGGAATTCACAAAGAGCAAAATACATTTCTAAAGGACAAGGAAAAGCAGCTAGAAAATATTCTCTAAATTAGAAAATAGAAGTGGCAAAGTAACAATATTTGAAAAGATATCATAAATTTTCCAAAAGTGAAGAAAAAAAATGTTCATAAAAAATTTTTGAATTCTAAAAAGTGTCCAAAGAAACATAAAGCTAGAACTACAGGTTTCAAGATATTAAAATAATCCTAAAAACTGGAGGCAAAATATTACCTGCAAAAAAAAATGGTGCTTAAACTGTAAGGAAATCTCTCTTTAGCAATGAGAAAACCCATAAGACAATGGAGTTATATATTTAAGATGCTGAAAACAATACCTGTGACCTCAAATTTTAAACCCAGTTGAACAATAAGAGTGAAAGCAAAATGAAGACATTTTCAAACATATAGACACTAAAATTGTTAACTACCAGAGATATTTAGATTTTTTTTAAATTAAAGATTGTAATAAAGCAGAGAAGTGAACTCAGAAGTTGATAAAATATGTCATTAAGTTTATTTATTAACTGCAAAACAACTTATTGTTTTATATATTTTTAGAAATGTAAAATATAAAAATAATTGAAAATAAGGAGGTGGTAGTTTGAAATAATTAACATATAGTTGTAGTTTGATAGCTTTCGCATTATGTAAGAAAGAAGAAACATTTTATAGCTGTAGGATTTGTAAGAAAATAAAATTAACTATATACATTTTTTTTAATTCCAGTAAAATAATAATATAATTAGAGCTTGTAAGCCTGTAGAAAAAAATAAAATGAAATATTAACTTTTTGTTAATTCAAAAGAAAACAAAAAAAAGGAGCAAAAGAAAAGGATATAAACAAAACACAAAATGAGATGATAGAAATAAAACTAAATAGATCATTAAGTATAATAAATATAATAGATTTAACATTTGACAAAGCTAAGAATTAACAAAAGACTGATTGTTAAATTAAGTTTAGAAAACAAAATTCATCTAAGACAAAATTACTCTGAGAAATTAAAAATATGAGAATGGGCACCTCATAAATTATAAATTTTATGTATGTATACATACTATATTGTGACATTTTATCATTATATTTATTTATGTAAAAATTTGGTTTTGGCATTTATTAATCTTGATATAATCAGTTCATTCATTTAAACTTCTTTGCTTATTTGTAGACTATTGTTTGATGTTAATGAATAACTAAGATAACTACAACTTAGCCATTCTCATTTTGAAATTTTTTTTGGTTATTTTCAATTGCTCTTATAAACAATGTTACAATTCACATGTATATATCATCTTGTGCATTTTTACAAGATTTTTTTTTCTAGATACTATGCCTAAGTAGAAACTGTCACATGATTATGTATACTATTTTTCAGTTGTATTGGCTAAACCCAATTGCTAAACAAAATGTTCATAGTTGCAGCCATTTACATTACCACCAAAGTTGGAAATTCTAAATTTTGCAAGCTTTGTTTTGGTCAATATTTGATATTGCCAGACTTCTTAAATTTTACCAACCCTATACATGTAAAAATGTTCTTTATTTTTGTTTTGGAATTAATTGTGAATTTCCCCTGAATATTTGTGAGATTTAATGTCTATTAATATGTTTATTGGTTTCAGATTTTTAACAGTTAAACTCAATTTAATAAACTAGATATTATTTTGTGATGTTATATTAAATCATTAAATTTCTTTTTACAGTATTTTATTTAGAAACTTTATGTTCATAATTTTCACTTTCTTTTTCTGACATCATCCCGTTTTGATTCCAATGTTATTACTTATCTAAATGTGTTGGTAACTGACTTTCCCTCCTTTTCTAATCTGTTAAATAATTTGTATTTGTTGGTTTTTTGAAGGTTGAACAATATTCACCTTGATAATAGTCAGATTTATTGCTTTTTGTGGAAGAAGGGAGAGAGAAAAGGAGGACAATAATTTTGATTATAAATTAAATTTATTTAAAAGCTACTGGTTTATTACACTTTTCTGTTGTTTTTTAAAAATTTGTATATTTTTTTAGAAATATTTATATTTCAAGTTTTCAATTTTTTACTTTATAGTATTCTTATGATTTTAAAAATCAATACAGTATGATTGCCCTCTTAGTTCATAATATTTTAATTTTTTCTTGATCACTCTTGTTAGAAGTGTGACTATTTTATTAGTTCATTATAGAACTATATTTAGGTTTGTTGATCTTTTGTTTCTTTGACTTATTTTATATCAATTTTTACCTTATTTTTGAAATTTTCTTCTCCCTATTTAACAACAGCTTGTTTTTTGTTACTTTTCTAGCTTCCTGAATTAAAAGCTAAACTCACTTATTTTCAAATATTTTTATTCTTTTAATAAAGGCATTTAAGAGTATAAATTTATTCTAATTACCATCGCAGATGCTATAAATATTGATTATTTAATACTCTTATTTTTTAATGCTAAATATTTTTAAATTTCTATTTGAAATTTAGAAGTGCCATCCTTAATTTCTAACTTTTTAAATTTTATTTATTAATTTATTACTGAATTACTAATTTAATTTAATTTCAGAGAGTGTAGAATATATGGACTCAATTTTAATAAATGTTTCCCATTTACTTTAAATAAAATTATACTTTCTATTTATGTATTTATGTAAGCATGTATTTATTTTTTATTTATCTATTTATTTATTTTTTTGGCGAGGCAACCCTTACAGATTGCAAGGACCTTGTCAGTTTACAATCCCTTATTTTTTTATTTTTTGCACCTTCAGCATCTGGTCCTCCTAGGTGATCTTCCATCCAAGTACTAACCAGGCCCAAACCTGCTTAGCTTCTGAGATCAGACGAGATAGGGCTTGTTAAGGGTGGCATGACATAGATTTTATTTTTTTAATATAAAGTTTTTTCTCTCTTTTTCTCTTCCCTCCCTCCTTCTTTCTCTGTATTTGTATTTCATTCATAACCTCTATATCCTTACTACTTTATTTTTGGCTTCTTGGCCTATGGAATTTCTTATAGACTTTAGTTAAAATATCCCATCATAATTGTTAGTTTGTAAAATTTAACTTTCAATTCTGTCAGTGTTTACTTTATAATACAGGTAAAGACTACAGTTTTAGTTGCACACAAACACATAATTCTTATGAATTGCTTGTGAAGTAATCTTTTTTACTTTTTGTTCTCATTCATTTATTCTTGTTTTAAGTTTTATCTGATAAAAGTTAACACCACTAAAATGGGAAAGTTTATATTATGTGCCTTGTGATGTAATGCACTGAGAAAGAGAGACTAAATAGGTAGATAGATAACAAAAACTATACATAAATCTATGTAGGTCTGGAATACTAAAACTTGGTAAATCTGGGTATAGAGTAATGGGAATTATTTATATCAATTTAGTGAAATATGCAAAATATCTATCCACTGAAAATTTAGAAAAAAATAAAAAAATAAAGAAGACTTAAATAAATGGAGAAATATACCTATTCATAAATTTTAATACTTAATGTAAAAATTTAAATTATCCTCAAGTATACCGATTTGTTCCAAACAATTCCAAACAAAATTCTAACAGGATTCTTTTTTTTTTTAGGGAAATTGATAAGGATAGTTTATATAAAAATACAAATGCCAAGAATAGCCAAAAACTTCTAAACAGTAAGTTCTCTCATCATTTTCTCTTGAACAAGAGGAAAATTGTGAGGGAGATTATTCTATCAGGTATATAGGCTACAAGGTTACAAGGTAAAAAGCTACAGTAGGTAATTAAGCATGATGGTATTAATACAAAGATGGACAAATGGTTTGGAATAAAGAAAAAAAATCCTCTCATCTATGATTTTTTATAAACACACACTGGGTAAATAATGATCTAAAAAAAATGTTGCTGAGTCTATTGGATATCCATGGGGGCGGGGCAGAAGTGGTGGAGTGACACTTTACCCTTACCACAGACCATATACAAAAATAAATTCCAAGTAATTTGAAGACCTTAATGTGAAAAGAAAAGCAGTAAAGGTTCTGGAAGAAAACATGGGATAATATCTTCATGACTTTGAGTTGGGAAAATATTTCTTGAATAAGACAGAGAAGGCCATATCCATAAAGGAAGTCTTATAAATTGTAAATATTAAAATTAAGAACTTCTATTAATCAAATATGAAAATTATATGAGTGAACAGACAAGTTGGGGAATATATTTATAACAAACATAATTTGAAAAAAGGCTCATGTACATGATATTCAAAGAATCCCTAGAAGTCAATAAGACAAAAAACAGACAGCCCAACTGAAAGGCACTTGCAAGGCAAAATACTTGAAAGACACTTCACATAAATGGGCCAATATACATATAAGAAAAATACTTAACCTGATTAATCATCAGGGAAATTCAAATAAAAATTTTATACTTATCAAAATGACTACAGTTAAAAGACTGACAACAGAAAGTATGAGCAAGGATGCAGAGTAATGGCAACTCTTATACAGTGCTGATAGGAGCATAGTTGCTCAAATCAGTGTGGAAACTGGCATTATTCATGAATTTCACAGTTTCCTTCTTTGAGATATATACCCAACAAAAATCTGTGGAGAAGAATGCTCAAAGCAGCGTTGTTAATATTTGGAAACGGCACAATGAAAATGGCCTCAGCCACAGGGTGATTAAATCAACTCCAGTATATTGATACAACTGAATACTATACAGCAATGATAAGAAACAATTACAGCCACTTGCAACACATGATGTAGCTCACAAAATCATTTTGATCATAAGAAAGCAAACACAAGGAGACATACAGTTCGACTCCAAATATATCAAGTTTAAAAACAGGCAAAACTAATCTAAAGTGGTAGAAGACAGAATTCTGGTTACTTTTCAAGAAAGGTAGGATATAGTGGTTGTTAGGAGATACAAGTTTGGGTAAAGGTTTGCTCCTTAGAAGCTAATAAATGTTCTGTTTTCTAAATTTCATAGTATTTGCAAGAACCTCTTCACTTTGTGAAAATTTATATATTTCTTTAGCATGTATTTAAAAATGAACAAACAGTACATTTTTTAAAGTTTAAAATCATAACAGTGGTTACTTCTGAAGAAAGAGCATGGTGACTGAGATTTATGGTTGAGGGAGGAGAGTCAACCCTATGTTCTCTTGTATTTTAAAAGACAATAATGCAAATGTAGCAAATATTAAGATGTAATTAAGCTGAAGGTTTGCTACACAGTTGTTTGTTATATTACTAATAATCTGTATACATTTTGTGTAAATTCAAAATCCTTCCCACACAAAGAAAAACCAATGAGTGAGGTTATCCTAAGGAGTACGTTCATCAAGCAAGAGACACTTCCAGAATGATGTCAGCATGATCTCCAAATTGCTCTGAGAGGCTAGAATTATAGCATGTGAAGGTGTTGGTGGAGACTGTGCTCATTACATTTCACAGTGTGCACTTCATTAATTCTTGAGAGAAACTTCTCCCTTACCTGAGTAATGGGGATACTTAGTCTTCCTTCTCCTGAAGGAAAACTACAGACATTTTGAATTATATTTGGTCCTAGTTTTACTTTTGTCTTATTAATTAGAAACTTCAGAGTCAAATTTGGTACTCTTTCCCTATAATATGTTTTTTGAGTATGAATCTAAATCTTAGCTTAATTTTACTTATTTTAATTACTTATTTTAACATTAAATTGTTTGTCCTGATCTACTTTTTAATTTTATTTAATCTTGAATTTACTTCTTAAAGCCTTCCTGGAATATAACTAGTTAAAAATTATTAAATACATGATGAATCTGACCCAGTAATTTTTGTTTAGAATGTCCTTTCAATCATTTATCATCCTTGTTTGTATACAAGAAGAGATTTTCATGAAAGAACTGGTTGAAGAACAAGAGGCATTAAGTTCCTTTTCCAGTCAAAAATGGCATACTATTCTGGAGCCTGATGTACTTTTCTGTTCTCTGCAGGGAAATGTAAACTCTTGGTGACTATTACTAGGATAAGTAGCTTAATGAACCTTCACAGGAACCACAAACCCTTCTGCATGGAGAAAATTTACACATATAGATATGGTTGATTTGGAAGACAAAACAAGTTTTCTGACTCTCTTTTCTGAGCATGTTGCATTAATATGATATTTTCAGCTTTATTACATTTGTGTCATCATATTTTATTGTTTTTTTTTAAATTTCATTACGGCATTATATTTTATTACAATGATTTATTGAAATTAAGTTATAATTGCTAGTCACTCTGTTTTCTCCTGTTCTCCATATATTTTTTTCATCTGTACACACACACACACACACACACACACACACACACACACACACGCCTTTAAGATAACAATGGATGATTTATAAACTACTTCTCACCCTGTTTTCCATTTCAGTCACATTAAAATTCCTTAAGTCTACTCTAGAGTTCAAGCTTTCTCAAAGATCAGTGCAGATTTCATTTACCATTGGGTTTTGTTGATCTATCCTTCAAGAAGCTAATTTAAATTTCTCCCCACTAGGTAATATGGTAAGTCACTACTCTATGTCAATATTTGCTTTAAGTTCTTTTCCACTTGATGCAATTTATGAGATGTATAAAGCATTTTCTTGGCTCTTCAAGAGTGGCAGATTACATATATATATATATATATATATATATATATATATATATATATATATATATATATGTAAAAGTAAAAAGAAAATTACTGTAAACTTTTCCAAAGGCCTTTCTGAAATGAATGGTCATTTTATTATTTTCTCAGATAAAATTAATTCAGTCACTTGAAAGAAATACAACACTCATATTTAATGCAACGTATTGAGATGAGAGAATGAAATATATCTATATTTATAATTCATCATAACATTTTATATTCAATTTTCACTTTGCCAAAATGTATCCATCACTGTATTTTTAAAAACTAGAGAAATTCTTAATACTACAGGAATAAAAGTCAGAGGGGGAGGAATTCCTTCTGGTAGCAATTTTATTTCAATAAACGTTGTATCTTCAATTCTTTGATGTAGGCAAAACTTCCAGTGAAAAAGTTTAAATGTTGCAATGTCCTCTTACTATTTAAAATATAAGAATAGTAACTCCCTAGACTTAGAAACATAGCTACAATAGCAACCTCCCACCTCTGAGCCCATCAACTTTAGGGCCTGACTACAGGATGACAGGAGTTGGCCAGTGAAAGAATAACATTTCTGAGAGTTCATCTTACTCTTGAGCCACTTTTGCATGAAATGATAACATCCCTTTTGGGGACTGGCCTCAATACATCTCTCTATAAATTACTTACCATATATCAATCTTGATTCAATAGACTATAAAATATAAATACTTTTTATTGGCAAGAACTTAGGGTATTTTTATAATGGAAAATAATGCTCCACATCAGGAGTATTTTAAATAATTAAAAGTTATGGAATTATAAGGAGAAATGACCACTTATTCCTTTGAAAAACTCCTTCCCTTCCCTTCTTTTCCAGATCTTCCTTGTACAACTTCCTAATTCTGTTGAAGAAAAGAATACCGAAATTATAAAAATAATTTCAACACAAATTTCTTTGATGCAAATTAATTAACTTAACAGTAGTACAAGCTTCTTTTCTCTTAAACCTCTCTTTTTTCCTTATTGCCTGGTTTTCTAATAGGAATTGGAATCTTCCATTAGAGTCCTCTCACAGCCTGATTTTATCTATGTCATAATAGTGGAGACTAGAAAACTGGATTGCATATTGAACTTACTCTACTTTAAAGCTTCTGAATTTGGTTCTGCTGGACATTATATTCCTGTAGTAGCTAAAATATCAAGAAGGATTTGTGTCTCCATCCGTAACCATAATAAAGCACCTCTCTCTGGCAAAAAAAAATTTTCGTATCTGGAGCATTACTTCTAAAAACTTTTACTTTATTTACTTTAGATGTTGTTTAAAGATTTCAATACATAAAGTGGGCTTTTAAAAATTTATGGCATAAATCCAGCCATAAATTCACACATACACACAGGCAAATCCAAATAGAGGTTCAACAAAGAGCCATTTAGTGCAAATGAGCTGTTAATAAGGTATAAATTTGAATTCAGTTTGGAAATTTAAAATGGTAGTGTGGTTCCCAGAGGAAAATGTTCACTACTGGAAAAAGATCATCAGGAAAGAGTCACACTGCTAACCAAAGTATCTTCTATTTTCTTTTTCTGTTTTTTGTTTGTTTGTTTGTTTCTCTTGCCACTAAGAGGAAAAAAGCAAGCGCAAACCAAATAAAAAATAAATAAGGTTGAGGCTTTATAATTGAAACAGAAATGAAGAAAGTTAGAATCCCCAGAACCAGATAATGAGATAAAAATTAAGGTAAATATGATAGTTATTCAGTATCTTTATTTTAACAAACTAAACTTCAGGCAATAAATTGCCTAGAGCTGTGAATAAAATGTGTGGGTATGAAGAAGAGAAGTATTTAAAACTTTTCATTCATAAATGAAAACAAAGCTGAAGCAGGTGAAAAATCACCAGCGACAGAAAGATCTTCAGCAAAACTAATCATCTTACTATAGAAGAGAACTCAGGATCAGAGAAATTCAACAACATGTTCAAGTTTACACAGCTTGTTAATGATGGGGCTAGGATTGACATCTACTGGAATTTCCACTGGCACCTTCAATACCTAAAAGATGTGCATCTTTAAGTATTTCATTAATTTGTAACTTATTCTACAGTATATATTCATCATTTTTCTATGTGCCAAACATATGGTCAGTCCTGAGGAGACAGGATGCAGAAGTATTATATAAAAGATTGCCCTTGCATTCATGGAGTGTTACAATGTTTGAGGAAAACAAATGTCAAACTATTTATTCACAAAATGAGTTACATCTGTAATGAGTGCTACAAAAAAATGAAAGGTAATACAAAAATTTTGGAAATATTAGCTATTTATCTAGAACTTCTACCTCTACTGCTCCACTAAAATTTCTCCCATTAAAGTCACTAAAATACATTTCTTTCCTTATTTTATACAAACTCTTAAACTTTTGACATTTCTAACGGTTCCTTCCTTCTGGAAGCTCTTTGTTCCCTTGACATGATCTTTTTTGGAGGCATTTTATCTACTTACAAACAAAGTAATAAAAAGAGTTTTGGGATCTAGGCCAAGTTAAGAAAGTTATCGCAGGACAGACTTATGGCTGAAAACTATGGTCACCAAAGGAGTTATCAAGAATGAAGCCATGGGAAGAATAAATAATGCGGAGAACAAGAGTATGCAAGATGTAGATCTGGTAAAATTTTCCTAAAGATCTTTATTTTTCCAGAAATGTCTTGAGATAATTTTTCTTATAGAAAAAGGATTCCTAAAGCAAAAGTGAATGTAAAATAACTGATTAATTAAGAAATATGATTTGTACTACATAGATGATTAGACATGAAAAGAGGATAATAATAATTTAATGTTAAAAATATTAAACTTATATGTTTTCATTTCCCCCTAACTCACATTGTTTTACAGCTCTTCTGCCATTATGGCTCAAGGAAATAAGGGCAAATAATACTTTATGAAAGAATAAAATGTGATATAACAGAAGTTCCTGCTAGTTGAGAGGTGAAAGTGCTTCTAGTTATGGAAGGAGAGAAAGAGATGAAAAAGGAAAGATAACAAGTCTAAAAGATATGTCCTATCTACTTCAGAGTCAAAACAACCTACCAGGTTAGAAGAGTAAAATATCCAGGCAAGTTACATATGTATGTAACCTGTGTAGGGGTGATCTGACAAAAAAAAAAAGAGTAATAAGACAAAACAACAATAACAACAACAACAACAACAACAAATCTGTTAGAATCTTCAGAGAGATATAAGGGAAGTATGAGATTATTCAAGTAGATGTTTCATTTTCCCAGCACATCCAACAAAGCTCAGGAGTAGAAAATATCAGTGTCCTCTTGGTTTGTTACACCTAAATGTGGTACACAAGAGATTCAGACATTTCTGAGGTGACTTTCCCTGTGCAGAAGACTGAATTGCAAGCTTGCCATTGATCTTCTTTAAAGAGAAGCAAAGTGTCTTCAGAGTAGAAACTATTGAGTGAATATCATTAATTAGGGGTAAGATGAAGGAAGTAACTGAGAGAGAGAGGATCTGCACGCCCGCAAATGTTGAAGTAAGCAACTATAGAATTTACTGCATGACTCGGTAATTCCAGTCCTAGGTATAGACTCCAAAGAATTTGAAATAGGTCTTCAAATAGAAACGTGTGCACAAATATTTATAATAGGTCTATTCACAACAGCCAAAAGGCAGAAACAACTCAAATTTCCCTTAGGAGGTGAATGGATTAACAAAGAGTGATGTATTTATAAATGGAATATTATTCAGCCATTAAAAAAAGAACTCTAAAAACATTATGCTAAGTGAAATAAGACATATACAAAAGGCTACATATTGTATAATCCCATTGATATGAAATATCCAGGTCAGTTCATAGAGATGATAAATATATTGGAGGACTTCAGGGGATGGGGGAGAGGGACTGGGGTGACTGTTTATTGAATACATGGTTTACATTTGGAGTAACAAAGAAAAATTCTGGAACTAGAGAGTGGCAATGGTTGCAGAAGATTGTAAATGTATTTAATGCTATTTAATGTAATGATTAAAATGGTAAGTTCTATGATATGTGTATTTTACCACAATAAAAACAACAAAAACAATAATAATAAATGATAGAAGTAGAAGTGGGGCCTTACCAGCAGGGAGTCATGGTTATTTCCCTCCCCAGTGGAACACTTGGCAAGTTTTATACATGCCAAAGAAACAGAATGTCAGTAAGTCAGCTCTTTGTTACCAGGCACCAGAGTGTGAGCACTTTGGGCCCTATCGACCCACCATCAAGAAAGAAAAATAACCCTTGAAACCAGAAGCTGCCTTCAAGAGTGAGAGGAAAGAGGCAGATTGGATAGGAATTAAACTTTGAGCTGCTTTAATAATTTCTGAAATGAGACTCTCCAAGCCAAAAGAAATGATTTTAAAATGGAAATACTGAGATATTATAATTGGCCAGTTTTGAAGTATTTTTTCTGACATCAGAAGAATGGGTGTTTCAGAGTTGAAAATAGTTATAGAAAATAAAATAACACTTTTTGTGCATATCTGAGTATAATATGTAGATTTCAGGTTTTAATGAGATGGAAGTCAGAAGCAACCAATGTACAATGCAGTGCAGTTTATAACCCATCTCTTCTGAGTGATATTATATTTGCATATCTAAACAATGATGAGGAATGTGATAGAAATGTAAGAAGAGCTACATCACTGATGGTTCTTGTGGTGATAAATGTTGCTCTTGGAGCAAAAGTCTATATGATGTCATCACTCTACGATATTTAGGTATTACAATTCTACACTTAGACAATGATAAAAATCACCACTTACTGTGAAATTCTTACAGGATGAAGATTTATGTTAGAGTCTAAAACTCTCAAGCTTTTAATCTCCACCTCCCCATTGAAAGGACTGTTTTTATAATGAACTTTTCGATAATATGAGACTTCCAGTAATGCAATTATCATGCCACAGAACAGAGGTCTTTCTCAGAGTTCTCAAATAGTTTAATTGATTGCTATCTTAAAAATTGGGATATTTTACATATATGTGTACAGATTTTATGTTCTTAAAATTTTTGCAGAGCTTAACAATGGGCTTCATTTGCTGTCTAGCAACAATCAATACTGAGTCACCATCTTGACAGAGTTCTCAGCCCTATTGTCTCAACAATACCAGTTTTACTTCATTCGTTTTAGGTATTCTGACTTGTGCACACTGGCACTAATATTCCCTGTTATAGACAAATGTGTGTTATTATATCCAATGAAGAGGATTATATCGGTGCACTACATGGTTTGCCTTAAGTGGCAAAATCTCAGAAATTTTCCATCTCTGGATGACAAACACACCAACTCCCTAGCTAGAAAATCTGAAATCATAGTAAGTGTGCCATCATCCTTAAAATAGAATTATTTACTCACCAGTAGAACATTATGTACATTAGCTTGTCAAGTGCTATGCATACATAAAGCATTATTATAGTGTTGTCATTGACAAGTATTCTGGAGTTTAGCCAAAGTATCTAGAAGACTATTTTATAATGATGACAACATTGGTACAGCAAAGACAGCTCTAGATTAGCTAAAAACCATATTGGAAAAAACAAAAAAATCTGAAGATATTTATTATAAAAATAGCTTTTGAAATCTCTACATTTGTTTTATAGAGCATGCAGGCTTCCTAACACATAGATAAGTAAAAACATTAATTCTGAAATATAGATATTTAATTTTAGTGCATGGCTCTGTGTTTCTCAATATCTGTACTTATTTAAGGAAAATTATGTCTTCAGTCCTTCTGGCATCTTTGTTGATTTTGTAATGTTATTGAATTCTCATTTTCATACAAGCTAAAAATGAAATAGATTAAACAACTATTTAAAGGTCACACAGTGACTCAATGAAGAGGAAAAAAAATGAACTGTGTCTCTTTATTCCTATACCATACCAGTTTTATATTGGGGTTTGATTTTCCCAGGTAACAAGACCCACTTAAATAAGATTTTTATTTTTCATTTTATAGGAATTAAGTAATGATACAATCATCATTGAACTTTTATTATTTTAATTTCACAAGTTATCAATAGTTATGTAGAGATTCATAAAAGATGATTCTTGATGTGATGTAAGAATTGATTTTCTTTCAGACAACTGATCACTCAGAATTTGAGTGTGGAATTCTTTTAAAGCTCTACTTTGATTTCTTAATAAGATTATAGTTAATCTCTTGATGAATGGTAATGCAACATCCTTTATTCATGGCTCTATGTTTCTTAATAGTTCATTTTGTTACACTCTCTTATTGCATGTTTTCTTCGCTTCTGTCAATAAGTACAAACACTGAACAATCTAAAGATTTCTCTTACCAGCCCGCTGTCTTCCTGGAAAGTATTAGTGGGAATAAAACAAAAGGTAAAAGCCATTTGCTATTTGGTATAAAATAAACTCAGCCTGGGAGATATAAAGAGACAATTTGCAAGATTTACTTGAAAAATCGACTTTCCTGGACATTTTCGACTGTGGATAGGCTACATAATCATTTATCATCTGTGTGTCCTGTGGGTTATTTACAAATTTCTGGTAAGAAACAAAAATGGGGCAGTGGAAAACAGTAATTGAGACAGTGATGAAAACTGAAATTTGGGGCTGTGGCTTGCCTTTGTTTCAGCTGAGATACAGCTGAGGTTTTCGGCTAAGCATAGTGGATAATAAGGAAAAAGGAATTGTTGCCAAAAAAGTAAATACAACGATGGCTGAATATATATATTAAATTATTTTCTAAGAAGCTTTTGTGTGAAAGCCTGTCTGATAGTGCACTTCAATTTACATCTTGGAATTTTAAAGTGTCTGTCTATCAGTGTGCTTTCTGAATGGGTTTTCAATTGCACAAATGGTCTCTATCACATGAAAAGCAATACTGTTTTATGAAAGGCAATGTACTTATTGTGCTACCCACATGGGACTATCAGTGCCTATTGGCTACCAACAATTACCTTTGAAATGAAAAATATTGTTTGTATCAAAGAACTGTTTGAGTCTAAAGAAAAAGCTTTGCAGCCTGCCAATCATCCCCATATCCTGAGGATTATATTGTTGGGAGTTTTATACAATTTACATGCAGAACCTCACAATGACTCTGGTGAGTTATATAACCCCATGGGGTGTTTTCACTCTGGTTAGTTTGCACTTCCTGACCCTGCTGACATCAGATTCTTTTTGTGGAAGTAAGAACCAATGTCCTTCTATTTTTAGTATCTGAAGTCTCCCCTGCAAATATTATCATCAGTGATTACTTGTAATGTCTCTTTCCTTCTGATTTCCATTAATCACCTTTGTAAGTTCAAGAAAAACAGTTATTGTAAACATCTTCCCAGATTACTGGTTTGGAAAAGCAACAAATTGAACATTGAGTGTCTCCTAAATTACCAGAATAAGTTACCAGTGCTCTTAAAACAAGTTCAGGTATCTTTGTAAATCAGTATCTAGAATTATTTTTTAACCAGTTTTTTTTTAAAAAGTTTTGTCATTCATTTTTAGATCATGAAGCAGATCCAGGCTGTCATCCAAAATTCATTACTTGCTAAAAAAATGCATCTATAATTTCTTTATAGTGCGTGGATGCCATGGCGGAAAACAGCTCCGGAGACAGAAAACATGCCAATGTCATTAAACAATCCATATGTCTGCCTTAATGCAGGGAAGTGAGTTATTGCAAAGTTTGATATAAACAGATACGTTATTTGATAAATATATAAAAGGATATTTAGTGAAGGTTTAAGTGTTACCAGACACTCATGGGGTCTCCTAGGCATATTTCCAAAGGAATTCTAGTCTTAGCCTTATTTGAACTTAATTCTGATTATTAACAGAAAGAGACTTTTTATTTTAATCTAAACCATATAGACTTTATATTTCAAACACTAAAAATGGTAAAGGGGAAAAAGATTGGGGAAACATGGAGAATATTATTGCTCTTTTTTTAATAAAGTAAAACATTGGAAATATAAATGTTTACTAGTAGAAAAGAATCACACCACGGGTAATATTTCTGTGTGTGAGTGTGTGTGAATGTAGTTATTTATATTTTGTATATGTTCGTGACCAAAAGTGTATGTATACATATATATGTATGTATGTGTATGTATATATGTATATATTAGACATTCATATTAAATAGTATACAAAGTATAGTATAGATGTCATATATATATAGGAGACATATATAGTTGGCAGTTTATTTTATTATATCATATTCCCAAATTATCAAAATAATACATTATGACCTAATAATCTGCAAACCCTTTAGTCTTTGGGAACCTGCTTTTAACTTTATAGAAACCCCAAACCATTGGTAAAGTCAAATCAATGAAGATTTTAATCATTGGTCTATTGGATGTTTAGGTTTTTGTTGTGAGCTATGATTAATATAAATAAAAAGGCATTAAAACAAGAAAATTTAATTCATGCATTTAATTTTTCTGTGTAACAAGATTCTCATTATTTGTAGTTTGCAGTGGAATACCTGGATGCCAGTGAAACATAAGCTTAATTTGAGAGCCATTGCATTAAACAGTTGAATTTTATGGATTCTCAAGAAGACAAGAGATAAAATGATGAAAGCAGATCTTTTTTGCGACAAGTGGATGTGAATGCTGCTGACCATGGATGGTAACTAGGAACAAGGTAAGGTGGCTGAGAGGTCAAATGTGGGTCACGGTCTGAAGCAGAACCAGCCAGGAGAATAGGAGTCAGCAACAGTAAATTAACTCTGAGTCAGCATGCACATCATGAGAATAGAGTCTGTGTCACTCTCTTTCAATCTTGGTTTTTGTTTATTTACTTCTGACCTTCCTGATTCCTGAAACAAATTAAGGTATTTATAAAAGCAATGAGGTCAAGATAATTTCTGTGGCAGAGATGAATGAAAAGACTAGAAACATTTGAGTTCTGCGTCAAGGTGATGAATAGTGGGGAAATTCGACATTTGATCAGGATATTGGTGTCCAAGTAGCTGGCAAGAGTGGGAGAAACAGAAATGGACAAGAAAAAACAGGGGAATTGATCTGGCATTTAGAAAAATTGAAGGAGACTGGACCCAAGTGTGATTAAAAAAAGAAAACTGGACTGCAAGAATGTGACGACTCTCACTCCCATCTTTTCTTGGCAAGAAAGGAGCCTAAAGCTGAAGCAATACAGTAGCTGTACCTGAAATATTTGATATGCTTCATATTATGTCATGGACAAACCCCCAAGTCTGTTGGGACTTACATGGGATACAGACATACCTGATGAAGTGGGGAAGGAGAGGGACATGAATAGGGGTATTACTGGAAAGGAATAGATGGAAATAGAAAGAGATTGAAGGCAAGAACTGATGAGAGTATAAACCAAGGTGTGAGCAGTGAGAATGAAGTGGAAAGGAAATGATAATCTAAGTGAGAATATGTTTTGGGCACTGAAATATATCAATGGTCAAAAAACAGGATCATGTATATTCCATCTTTCGTTTACTTTCAACACCCTTGATTTTTATTCTCACTAGAAGTAATTATCCTGTTCTTTTCTATTACTTTATCCTCTTGTCCTATTGTTTCTTAGGACCTTCTGTGACAATCTCAGAAATGTTGGCATTTTAACATCAGAATTACCTATTTCAGTGTCTGTATATCACAACTCCTAGGTTTATATGACAAAATAATAATTTTAATGTTCCTAAACATGAACTAATGCCATGCAATTTTTCATGTAGGATAATATTTAAAAAATATATGGCTTTGTTTTTATTAGTAGGAAGAAAATGTTTCACTGAAGTGCCCTTTCTCTATTCTCCATCAATGTTGCTTCTTTATGATGGCCCATAGGCTCAAGAAATATAATTTCTTTTCATGTGTGTGTGTGTATATATATATATAGATATAGATAGATAGATAGATAGATAGATAGATATATGTATATATATATATATACTTATATATATAAGTATTGTGTGTGTGTATATATACATATATATACAAATATATATATATATATACATATATATATATATATATACACAATACTTTGAATGAAACTAGAAAATTCTTATGCTCATTAAAAGAAATATAAGCTTTTTCAGTTTGGAGTCACTTCAGAAATGTAAATTGAAGATATTCTCTCTCTCCTGTCCCCAACATTCTCTTTCTGTTGCTTTCATTCTCTTCCTTTCATCATTTATTAATTTCTTAAAGTATTCCCAGCTCTCTGTGGGGTATAGGAAAAATTTCACTGAAAAATACCTAGTATTTTTTTTCCATAGAGGGTACCGTATATTTAGGAGGAAAGGAAATTAAACAGATAATTATAACGTAATACAAGTGCTATCAAAGGACAAATAGTAGGTGATGTGGGGAGTTGGGAATTCAAAGGTATCAAGATATATTTTCTCCAAAAAAGTATTGTTTAAGTTAAGGGTTGTAGACAATAATTTAATAAAGTTAGTGTTGAAAGAGAGTGAAGCCCAGAGGACCATGCCAGAGATACAAAATATCATGCATTGATCTATAAAAGTAAATTTATCCAAAGAACTGAAAAAGTTCAAACAGGGCCAGGCTATTGATTGTGAGCATTAGGAGAAATGGCAAAAAGTGAGGCTTGAGAGATAAATGAGGGCCAGCATTATCCCAAGAATGTGAGGATGGTTTGATCTTCAAAAATATATTAATATAATGTAATTTTTCACATAATAAGAAAGAAAACTCAGCATGTTAATATAAATAAATACAGAAGAAGGCATTAGATGAAAGTTAACACTCATTAAGGAAAACTTCTTAGCAAACAGGGACCAGAAAGATACTAACTTCATAATGGGTTTCTCTCAATAAGCCTAAAGTAACTTCCTATTTGATACTAAAACATAAGAAGCATCTCCTTTAAAGTCAGACACTATGTGCTTTCTATAATCATTTTTCTTTTATATTATAATGGCAGTTGTAGCAAAGAAATTAAAAACAAAAAGAAAAATAAAATAAGATATAAGAACTGGAAAAATAGTAGGGGTCATGTTTTACTTAGAAAATTTCCTTTCTAGCTAATAAACAAATTATTGGATCATGAAAGGTTAGTCCAATTTTTATTTCAACTAAGATGCTGATTAAAGCAAATATTTTGATCTATGAAACACCTCAGTTCATGCTGTAACTTAAATGTAGCAATACCTTTTTGTCATTGAATTACTAACCTAAGTTGATGGTACATGTTTGTATTTTCTCATATCTTTTACTATCCAACCTGTCTTTATTTCCTTACCAGCTGAATTTTAATAGTAACGTTATGTGAGCATGCAAACTGTAAATAATTGTGGAAACATGACTATCAAGGTCATTTTTTATAGTGTACCCGTATCTGGTTAAAAACTATGATGATCACAAGATTTTATTTTACTAGAGTCTTTAAGGAGTTGCACAAAACATTTTATAACACTGTCCTCCCTTAGAAGCAAACAAACAAATAAAAACATCCTAAACAATGGCTTTAATATTAACAACTATTTTGAATATGTAAGTACCACAAAATATATTTCTTTAGGCATCACCAGCACTGTGGCCTCTAATTCGTTTTCTTCACCTTGTTAACACTCTTTGCTGGCATCTGTCACAGTTAGGGCAAATTTCACAGCAAACATTCTAAATCGTAATGTCACATGTACTCTCCATTTTATATAGATAATGTTAGATTTATAAGATATACATTATGGAAACAAATGTAGTATTATATGAAATTCACAGGTTTATATATTTCAACTCTTGCTATATACTACTTTTAAAATCTGTAATCTAAAGATTTACTTAACTTTCCTAAGGCTTAGTTTATCTGGCATTATGGGTACACTGTGCATGATAATATCTATTTTACATGAATTTGGTAAGAATTAAGTGAGATAAGCATAGTCAAGTCCACAGGGACTGCTACTTGGTGCTCAGGAAATGGTAGTCTCTTCCCTTTATTTATGTAAATAATATGAAATGATAACTCATGTTATAGTATCAAACTCTTAGCATGCTTTCCAATCTTTCAAATTATCCCTTGACTTAAAGGGAACAAAGCACAATACCCTAAAATAGGGTCACCATTAGAAAGGAATTCTCCAAAGATATAACTTTCGTGAGGTTAGGGACCATGCCTTCTTGTTGTTGTCATTAATTGCCTCTTACATAGTGGAGGCTTCATAGAAATTCACTAACTAAATGAATGAGTGAAAAAAACTATGAGGGATCTTGAATATCACCTAGTATGACCACTTTATATTTTTTAATGAAATAAAATTCACCACTGTAACAACTTTAAAGTGTATAATTCAGTAGCTTTTAGTACATTCTCAGTGTTGTATAACCAACTATCTAATTCAGATCACTTTCATCACCTCCTTCAAAAAAAAAAAAAACTACTGTACCTATTAAATAGTTACTTCCCATTCTTCCCTCTCCCAGCTTCTGAGAATCTCTAATATGCTTTCTTCCTCTATTAACCACATTATTTTTAATGAAGGGACGCTGAGATCTAAGAACATCATATGACTTCCCAGTTTACACAGTCAGTAAAGCTCAGAGCTGGGCATCAATTCAAGGTTGATTCCATGACTAGATCATCACTGTGCATTGCTTTACATTTAGATCTTTTGAGCAGCTTCTTCACTAAGAAGTATTGCTCTCTTTTCCCCTGCCTTTTTCAGGGTTCTATAAGACAATGATATTCATTTTGACCTTCTCTGTTTAAGTGGATGATTGATTGAAGGAAGGTTCTCCATTTTCCAAATTGTGTTCCAAGGATAAATAACATATTGACCCAGGAACTATTTGAAGTGCATTAAAAACTTTAACTCTTTTCATCCTTATGAGATAGGGACTAAGATCCTATTTCCCAGGTGAGGAAATTGTGGGACAAAGAATTTAAGTGACCCACCCATGATCACACAGCTAATAAATTAATAAACTGAGGATGTTAATAGAATTAAATTTGCAAAATGGGAGCAATTGGAAGTAACATAGATTCAGAGAATGTGGAAATCAAAAATTAATCAGTATTCCACACCACAGAATTTTGCAGAGCTTTTAATGATTCAATTGCCTTTAATGGATTAGGAGTCTTTAATTTATTAATTATGAATTTGAGACGAGAATATAAAATGTAATATTTCTCAAACATATTTGAACAAAGGAGTTTTTAAAACCAATTTATTGAATTATAATTTACATACAATAAGTAAATTCAGTTTAAATGAACAGTTTAATGAGTTTTGACAAACGGAGCCACCACCATAATCAAGATAGAGAAGCAATCCATCATCCCCTTCCCAGAGAATTTTCCCACCCATGGCCTCAGACAACTGCTGATCTATTTTCAATCACTATAAATTAAACTTATTTTTACTAGAATTTCACATATGGAGTCAGTCAAAATGTACTCTTTGGATCTCTCTTCCTTTACTTGGCATAATTATTTTGAGATTCATCCGCATTGCTGCATATTATGTCAGTAATCTGTTCCTCTGACTACAGAGTTCTTTTTGTTGCACTATATGGAAACACTACAATATGTCTATCATTTACCTGCTAATGAATATTTTTGTTTTGTTTTGTTTTGATGGAGCATCTCCTACTTTGGAAATCACTGTCACGGATCTTCGATAATGTCATGTTTTTAGATACCTGTGTACTCCTCTGAGACATAGAAATCATTGCTGTTATGTAAACAACAGTTCTCTTGGTCATGTGGCAGCTATGACATGAAAAGGAATAAAATAGCTGGGGAGTGCCTTCTTCATGTCTGATATTTTGTTGGGAATTTAACATACCTTACCTCATCTAATCCTAGGATGTTAGAAAGTCATTCTCAGGATTATGGTCAGAAGATATTTGGAGAAAAGTGTGTGTGTCTGTGTGTTTGCTGTATTAAATACAACAGAAAGTAAAAGAAATCTTAACCTCTCTCTGAACAAATTGAGCAGATTTTTGTGACAGAATGTTAATCTAGCTTTGGTCTGTAGATTGATGGCCAGTACTTTGTTGAATGTAATTAATAAATATGAAAAATTAGATGTTGAGTTTGATATCTGTTGACCCTGTAATTCTACAGAACTTACAGGCAATAAAATGTTCCTGTATGTTGTACTGAATCCGTGTCTTGTTTTCACGATTATCTTTGTAACCAGTCTTACTCAGTTACCATTCTAGAGAGCTCCTCTTCCCTATTACAGCACTAATAAATTAGGGGTTCCATAAGTGCCTTTGTTCAGATTCATTTTCTTCTTTCAGTTAATGAACAGCCATCTGCAGCTGCTCCTCGATCTTAATCCATCTGCATAGAGATGCCATTGTTATATACAGGCATTCTATAAATATTGCTATGTTGACAAGCTGACTGCAGATGGGGGGGGGGATACTTTTATTATTATTTTCCCTGATTAAGAGAGAGGCCAGATTGACAACACAAGGGCTCTGAGGTCCCTTCTCTTCTGTAAATTGTCTGTTCACATAATTATATTTCTAGTAACAATATTACGGTATGCATTACAATCATTGTTGTGGTAGTTATTTGTTATTTGCTGAGTACCACTTATGCATTCTGCAGTGTATAAGACACAGCACGTAAGAAGACAGAGTTTGTACTTGAAAGAATTAAATATTCTTATTGTAAAAAGTAATTTTATCAGCCTAACAGAACAGAGTTGTTAAAATTGATATGGTGTCTTGTGCCACATTTACATGCCATGAAATACAGCAAAGAGTTGGGTGGTACCATCTATATGTCAAGGTTCCTCTTACACAGTGAGATTGGTCTGAAGTAAAAGCAATGTGTTAGAAATGTCTTCATTTTGATTCAGAATATGAATGCTTTTTTTAATGAGACAGCTTAAAAGATGACAAGTTCACAATTAGTGGGAAGAACTTTCATCATAAATGACTTAGGCTATTTTTTCTCAGAAAAGTACTAGAGAAAGCTATGATCCAGTTATTTTGGGTAAAAAAATCCACCTATTGTATGCCCAATATGTGCAAATCATCTTGTTGGGTGCTGGGAACACATTTGTGAACAAGACAGATAAGGTTCCTACCTGTGGGGAGGTTGCACTCTAGTGGATCAAGACAGATATTGAACAAGGAAGCACAACTGTGAATCATGCAGAAAAGCAGGGAACTGAGGAGCATGTAATAGGAGGAATCATGGGTAAAAAGGCTTTCAAGCAGTTGACTTGTAGTAGTTTGGATCATGGGCCCAAAAAGATATGTCCATGTCCTCATCCTCACAACCTATGAATGTTACCTTATTTAGAAAAGGATCTTTTCAAATGTAATAAGAATCTTGAGATAAAAAAGATGATTTTTGGATTACTGGATTAGCCCTAAGTTCAATAAGTGACCATATAAGAGAAATGTGGGGGGATATTTGAGACAGACTAAAGAGAAAACACAGGCAAGAGGATGAGGCAATATGTGGCCACAGAGGCAGAAATGAGAGTGAGGTGGCCACAAGGCAAGAAATGTTTTCAGGCACTAGGAGTTAAAAGAGGCAAAGAGTGAACTGTCTTCTACATGTCTGTATAAATTCTGTCATATTATGTCACATCTGTAGATTCATGTAAACATTATAACTATATCATTATCATGAAGAGTTCTCTCATGCTCTCCCTTTACAGTCACATCTACTACCCATTCTCCCATCAACCCTAACCTCTAATAACCACTAATCTGTTATCTACCTTATTAATTTTGTCATTTTGAATGTGTTATATTAACAGAATCATACAGTATGGAACCTTTTGGATTTTTTTTTTTCATTGGGCATAATGCCCTTATGATCCATCACAGTAGTTGCATGTATCAACAGTCTATTTCTTTCACTTCCAAGTAGTATTTCATGTTTTGGATGTGCCGTAGTTTGCTGAACTACCCACCTATACAGGACATTGGTTGTTTCTAGTTTAGGAACTGGAATCAACCAAATAAAGCAAGTACGAACATTCATGAACAGGTGTTTGTGTGGACTTAAGTTTTTATTTCTCTGATATAAATGCCTAGAAGAGCAATGCCTGACATCTTACATATTGTGTGTGTGTTTTTTTTAAGAAATTGCCAAACTATTTCCCAGAATGGCTGTATGACCGTACATTCTCATCAATAATGTATGGAAATCCACTTTCTCAGCCTCCTCAACAGTATTTGATATTCTCATTATTAATTTTTTTTTAATTTTAGCTGTTCTACTAGGTATACAGTAACATCTCACTATGGACTTAATTTACATTTCCCTAATAGCTAGTGATGTCGAACATCTTTTCATGTGCTTAGGTGCCATGCCATCTATAATTTTTTTGCTCATTTTCTAAATGACTGTTATTTTATTGTTGAGTTTTAAGAATTTTTACAAATTCTAGGTATAAGTCCTTTATCAGATATGTGGTTTACAACTATTTTATCCCAGTCCATAGCTTGTCTTTTCATTCTCCTACAGAGCAAAAAATTTTAATTAACTGCATATATATATGTATATATAATATGATTATATATATATATGTATATATATAAATTTTTATGTATAGAAACCTGAAGCAACATCAACTAGGAAGTCTTTCCCAATGACACTGTCATCTGGATCAGAAATTCTGCTAGTGTTTACAAATCGTGTCTTTATTCTATATCGGGAAATTTAGAAGATTATGCATTCAAAATGCAGAGAGGCATGTGGGCAAGTTGCTACTAATCAATGTAAATTGTACATTAAGATGGCCTATACATTATAAAAT
The DNA here is from genome assembly GCA_004027375.1 of Macroglossus sobrinus. Taxonomy (NCBI): domain Eukaryota; kingdom Metazoa; phylum Chordata; class Mammalia; order Chiroptera; family Pteropodidae; genus Macroglossus; species Macroglossus sobrinus. Next base: position 542,452 of record PVKZ01000300.1, read on the forward strand.
TTTGAAATGCTTTCATTCAGGAGAGTAACTGTTTTATAAGCAACATAAAAGGAATATTCAGAGTCGGAGATTAAGAAAATTGGAAGGTGGCATTCGGGGAGCTAGAAGTAATACAATACAATTTTATACAATTTCTTTAGGTATCATAGTTTCTAGAAAATAGCTGTACTAGATTTCATAGTTGGTTAATCTAAATACATACATTGGAAAGCAAAGTCTAAACTTTAAAGAACTGTATTAGATAATGTGCATATGAGAACTATCTCTAGAGAAGGTAACTCAATGGGGTGACAAGGCTTACTGTGGTAACAAAGTGAAAATAAAGCCAATTGTCTAGCCTTTTAAGTTGTCTAGATTTTATTTTTCTTGATTGATTTAAATCTCTTTAGGAATGTTAACAAAACAAAAAGATAGGTATTTTTTCTTCTAAGTATTAGATTCAGTGTTATTAATTCTAGGTTTCAACTAGTAGATGAACTGTATATTGTAAGAATATGTGGTATTGCTTTAATTATTTTCTGGCTAGCGAAACAGCTAATTTAAGTCTATGCATGTCTAATCTCTTAATCTCTACTTGCTGAAAGGAAACAATTTTCCTTGGCATATATATATATATATATATACTAAATCCAGGAACAATAAAATACTCTCAATTCTAAAATTACTTTGTCTTTATAACTTCAATATTTTATTCCAAATATCTTCTTAATATCTATCTGGAAGAGATTTCCAAATTTTTAATTTATTAATATGCCCTAAAGTATTCACAGTGCTCCTGCCAGGGATTTTATATATTTATTTTTACAAAATGCTTATTTGAACTGTAAAAAAGAGGCAGTTTTGAAATTAATGGATTTGTAGTATATAAATATTCCACAAAGCTCCTCTGCTTTTTCTCCCTTTCTATGAGCTGACAGCTTTGGACAAAAACTTTTATGGCAGCGACTGATTTGCAGAATCACCCAAAACCACCCTTTCTATGAGCAAGAGGTCAGCAATTAGATAAGGTGCTGGTGGATTTACCTTAATACCAGGGGCTGTTGAGCTGGGGCTTAGTGTTCATTCCATTCTTTCAATTAAGTTCTTAAGAGATTCTTGAGGAAATAAGAGGGAAAGGGCAAACTAGCTTGAAAATCAGAACACACAACAGAGGGCAAGAAGCACAGGACCAAAAATGTATTCCGGATAAGTCTATCTAAAATCAGCAAACAAACTTGTCATGGAAAGGGCAGACTTACGAATGACAAAACAATATCCTCTCAGCCCAATGATATAATTATTTACTTTGATGAGTGACACTGAACTCCAAGAATGTATTTTATAAATTAAATACTTATAAAACATCAACATAATTTATCACCAAAATGTCTATTGAATCAATCTCTCTCTCTCTCTCTCTCTCTCTCTCTCTCTCTCTCTCTCTATCCCCCTCTCTCTCCCTCTCTCTCTCTTGTGGTGGGAGAGTGAGGCTACTGGCAGTTTGCCATGGTTATGCGATATCCTGGCAAGAAAATGCCTCATTTTATATCACAAACATATGGCCTTGTAATGGTTTTATATTATATTCCTTTAGTGTTTTATTCCTGTTTTTAAGAGACCTCTTCTAGACAAGAGCAATATGTTTCTTGTCAACCTATCACACCAACTGTTAACACATGTCTTTATTTAAGGGTTCACAATGGTTAAAAAGTTAAAATTTAACCTTATATTACATGTGACCTAAAGTTTGATTATGCAGTAAAGTTGATTTCTGTTGCTCACCTGTGTTGAAGTTATTGTTTCGCTGTTTTTCTTTCAATTAAGGAAATTTCTCCCTCTTTGCAATGGTTAGTGTTCCTCAAGTTACAATTGACTAAATAGAAATGTGTGCAAGATGTGCCAACCACAATGGTAAGATGACTCTGCACTTAAGCCTGCAAGATAGTGTCCCACAGCCAAATCTGGCCCACAGATGTGTTTTGTTTGGCTTACCGAGTGTTTAAACATTTTTTTTAAATTAGTTGCCAACATTTAAAAATTGGGATATTTCAAATAGAAATCTTGATTGTTTGATTCTTTGAGATCTCCCAGGCAGCTCTGGCCCAGACTTTCCCACAGCAACAACTGCTCCATACCAGCTAGCATCTGCCTCTTCCCTTGGGTGTTCCTTGTCTGGCTCACCTCAGTCCCATGCAACATGCTTTTACCTGTTTACACTCTATTTCCCACCCCTGTCAACATCTGAGTTTGAGACTCCTCTTCTCAACTATGTTATATAAGGTGTTTGAAAAGAATTGGTGGCTTGTGGCCTTGAGAAATAAATAATCATGAAAGACAAGCTATTATCATCATATATATGAAAGATTGTGCCTGGGGGGAAGTGACTACAATCATAAAGCACTGTTCCCACAGTAGGTAGAAAAAAAATCTAGTGGAAGGCAAATGTTACCTATATGAAGCAATAACATCTCGAATGACAGCAAGCCAACAAGAACAAGAATGTGCTGCCATGGGGCAAAGAGAGACTCCGATTACCTGGAACTGTGCAAGCAGGTATGGCTGTGGTGGGACGTCCAGTGAAAGCTCTGGCTGGTGAGTTGACCAGTGATCACTGAGGCCCCCTCCAACTCCATGGATCTATGAAACTGGTTTTTAAAAATCATCTTCTTTCCAGCAATAAAGGAAAGACTATGCTCATTGGAAAACAAGTTTGACTTTAAAGGCATATGAGCATGTAAGTCTTTGACATATTTTTGGACTCTCTGGGATAAAGCTTAGTGAATGCCATCATTGTCCATCTGAATCACAGGCAGCGCCCCGAATAGATTTGTTTCAGAGTGTTTCTCTCTAGTCATAGGGCATTTGATTTCCTTTTTAATAACACATGGCAATCAGATGTAGAAATTTTCTTCTGGGAAAACCATTATTTTAAAAACAGTAACATCAGCACAATTGTCAGGGAAAAAAGCACAAGAGGTTTGAAAATCACTCTGAAGTTTTTATTTGCTGAAGGGATTAAAGAAAGAATATATAATGCCCCTAAAGTCTTTACAAACCACTAGAAAGAAAGAAAAAAAAAAACCTATGATAATTGCTTTGCAAAGAAACAGTATTGGGAAAGCATAAGATTGATGTGGGCATCAGTAGGGTTCCTAAAAGGGTTTTCCTTTTTACATAATACATAATTGACAAACTAACAGCATGCAGACCAAATCCATTTCACATCCTGTCTTTGCAAATAAAGTTTTATTAGAATAAGACACACCCATTCCTTTACATATTATTTATGGCTGTTTTTGTGCTAAGGTACAAGGACAGGTGACAAGTTACAACACAGAGGGTCTGACTTGCAAAGCCTAAAGTATTTACTATCTAGCCCTTAACAGAAAAAGTTTTCTGAGCCCCTGACTAGCTGCCTTACACTATTTATATCATTTTTTTCTTGTCAGTATAACAAAAAGTCAAGCAAGACCTTGATGTTGTTACAGAAGAAAACGCCATATTCTCCTGCTTTGGCGGTAAACAAAAGACAGCTTTTCTTCCAACTTCTGACTGCTATGTCTCTGTTTTCCCCTCACACCTACTGAGACATAAAACTCAACATCTTTTTTTTTCAATTTCTCACAAAAACTTGAGTCATGCAGAAGTATCAATGAGCAATGTGGACTTCACTAAAGTATTTGTGGGGAAGAGGCATGGAAGAAAGGCATGACATTTCCCATAGTAAATAATTAAAATTCCTTTAAAAACTTTCTCCAGAATTCTTTGTCCCTGAAATTTGTTAAAAACTTAGTGAAAGCTTCTTACCAACTTTGATTCTCCCCATGATAAGTGAAAGGGAACAAAATAGAAAGCTTATTTTCTTACCAGAATTGCATGTTTATTAATTATTATTTTTATTTAAACTATCATGCTAAGCAAAATTAGTCAGAATTGCCTTCATTTTAGTTTTCCATTTCTTCTGGAGAATAGTAGAGGATCACACTATTGAAGTTTAGAGTCTGTAATCTCTGGTTAAAATGTGGAGATCTTTGATTTAGAGGACTGACCTAGTTCACTAATGTGATATCTTCTAGTTCCCTTAATAATATATTTTGCACACATCTTAGAAAAGTAACAATATTACTTGTGTGGATAAGATTTATAACTCTAACAGTTATTCTAGAAATTACATTTCAAATGATTGAAAGAGAATATATTGTTGCTAAATATAATTCAAATATACAGTATATTGAGTGGCTTTTGCTCACAATTTAAATATACCAATGACTTTTGTTGCTGGTAGTTTGTCAAAGTAGACATCATGAAAAACTCTCTTGTTCCAACACTTGGAAATAATGGATAAGATACAAACATCTCTTTAAATGCAAAGGCTCTGCTCAAGAGTGAAGAAAATCCACAAAGGCCAAAAACTAAGAGATGCCCCAAGAGTTTTCCTCTCATCTTTCTTCTATGTAGTACACAGCTTCCTGGATCTCTCCCAGGGAATGTCAGCTTCTCCTCTCTATTATGCAGAGCTTTTTAGCTCTGACTGAATCCTTACCATCATAAGTCCATACTAAGTTTTCTCAGAAAGAAAAGTTAGCTCTCTAATAAGAGCCCACCATCTTCAGAAAGTGGTTTTGTGACTTGTGCCAAGTTGACATCTTGCCATGTCCCCAACTCCATCCCAAGCAGTAGTTTCAAAGTATTTCCCCAAACAAATGCAGTGTTCACCCCAAGAAGAAATCCGATACATGGAAGTTTCTCATCAATTACTTGAGTTGGAAAAGAGGTCATGTGAATAGGTGAAAGACAATTTTTTTATGAGGCAAAGCAGGTATTATTTGGTGTCTCTCTCCCATGAATAAAGAGAGGACTCTCAGAAAAGCAGCAAGCTGGGGGTACAGGTGGTCAACACATACCCAGTGGCTCAGAAGCCCTCCCTTGCATCAGCTCCGTAACCTTTGCTCTACCACTTCCATATACTTACTGAAAAGTACCAAAGTATCAGCTGACTTTGTAGGCTGATATCTGCCAATGAGCAGTGCAAAGTAAGAGTCGGTCAGTTTGAATGGTGAGTGAGGGACCGTGAAAGGAGATTTTGAGAACATAGCACTGACACAGAACACTGTCAGTGTCAAGAAGGGCTTTTCTGGAGTCCAAGCGAGGCAAAAAGTACCTTGAGATACCAATGGAGAATTTGGAAATATCAAGGGTTATGTTAAATATTTAAAGTTTTTGATACTGAGCTTACTTCATTCTGTCTCATTCTTCAGATTTCAGCTCGACTATCACTTTTTTTAAGAAGGTGTCAGAAAACCCCCAAAAGCTGTCAGAGCCTACTGGTATTCACACTTGTAATCCCCGAATTTGTTTCCTTAATGTCACTTGTGACCATTATAATTGTATAATTAATTAATTGTGCGATTTGTATTTAATACACATCTTTTCTTTAAATGCAAGTTCCATGAAGGGGTACACCTTGTCTGTCTTGTTCATGGTTCTATTTTCAGTGCTGAGCACTTGACAGGCTTGGAGTTGATTTTGTTCAATGAAAGAGCTATAAAATTACTGCAGCAATAGGGTGACAGTCATTAGAATATTATGTCTGCTTATAGAGCACCTTTGAGAAGTATTTTCAAGCTTTAAAAAACTGTCATCCAGTAAGAAACATATTATATATCCAGACATGATACATACACACATGTACACAAAATTAAATAAAAAAATAAGTTACTATAAATAATACTAACAACCATCATGTACAATTCTCTATAAAATTTTCTAATCTCTTCTGTTTCAGTTTTTTTAAAACTCTAGTCATGATCCTCTAAATTGATTTCATGACCTACTTATGAATTGTAACCTACAGTTTAAAAGACCCTTCCCTAGGGCACTTCATAATCATAAGATAAACTTGAATATCAACTGTTTTTAAATTTTGCCTTTGTTCATCTGTCTCTGTGTATTTCACCAGAATCAGACAAAATACTCTTTGTAGATGTAGAAAAATACTTGTTTAGGGTGCCCAAACTCTTTGAGTGAATATTCAGTTGTCAACGCTCCACTGCGGGTTCTTCCAGGCAGAGGGCGCTGTGGGGAAAATGGCATCCCAGAGTCCACTGTGTCACATGGTAATAGTTGACTAACAGAAAGTGTAATTTACTTGACATTCTGACTGTACATTCATAATTAGATCTGGATTTTGTGCCCAGTTTTACTACATAAGACTAACATACGCTGTGCTACAGATGGAAATCAGGGACCCTGGAATCTTGTTATTCCAAATTAAACTTAGGTGTTCATATAAACCATGCAAATTACTCTATGGCCCCATGCTTAGCACTGCCAAAAAGAAAGCAGGCAACAAGCCTAGGAACAAAATGCATTAAGGACTATCTCCCCTTGCTGGAAAATTTTTTATTAGGCTTAGAGATTGAGGGGTTTTAAAAGTAAACACTCAACTCAAATTGCCATGAGTAGGCACACATGTTTCCTTGGCCACTGATACAGTCTGAGTGTCTAGCTACACTTTACAACTGTTCATCCAAAACAGTAGAACTTAGTGAACTGACTAGAATTTTTGTGAGCTCAGTATCTGGAAAATGTTTTCATATGTGGATGACTAGAGCTGTATTGTTCTGTGGACGATGTTGTATCCTGTCGTGTTCTCCCTCTTGCCTAGGTGACATCAAGGTCACTTAAGATGTCTCTGCCCAGAAGTTATCCCAAGCTTGGGTTCATTTGAAAGAACTCATGTTTTGATAGCTTGTGACAAGCTGCAGGAGACCAGTAAGGGCGTAGCTTCACTCTCCTTTTCCCAAGGCTGTCATGCATTAAATTTGTGAGAGTTAACTTTGTATTGAAAAGTAAATATAATAAGTAAACTTTGTATAGCAAAGTGCAGAAATCACAAGTATAGTTCAATAAATTTTACAAAGTGAACATATCCATATAACTAATACTCCTATCAAGAAACAAAACGTTTCTAGTTATACCAGAGGTACAATCCATGCTTCCTTCCAATGATGATCTGTTCCCCAAGGGTAATTATTATCCCTCCATATAATAAAATAGATGCTTTTTTCTTGTTTTTGAATTTTATATAAATGGACTCCTGTAGAACATACTTCTTTAAATATGGCCTCAGTCACTCTATTTTATGTTGAGATTCATCTGTGTGGTTGACTGTAGTTGTTTGTTCATTCATGCAGCTGTGTGGCATTTCAGTGGATGAAGTAAGACAATTTTTATATCCATTCTATTGTTGATGAACCTTTTGAGTGTTTCCAATTTGGGGAAATTATAAATAATGCTGATATAAACATTCTTGCACATGTCTTTTGATAAATCTATGTACATATTTCTGTTGCTATATCTAGAGTAGAATTGTTGGAATATGAGATATGAGGATATTCAGCTTTAACTGAAATCTCTGAATAGTTTTCCAAAGTGGTTATACTGATTTGTACTCCCACTAGCAGGGTATGCACAGCCCAGTTGCTCTAAATTGTCCATCTTTTTAATTTTAGCCACTCTTGTGGGTATTTTAAATTTGAGGAGCATGTAAGCAGTTTATGTGGTCTCAACAAATCCCATTTCTTCTTTGAATCTTGTGTTTTTCATTTGCAATGTGGCAATAAAAAATAGTAATCGTATAGGAGAGTTTCAAAAGATATATTAAATAATGTGTATGAAATAAGAATTGTTTCTTAAGCACCTACCACATATCACTATGTTAAGTATTTACCTATACTAGTGAGCTTAAGGCTTTACACTTATGAGAAACACCAGTCATATTGCTATAATCCTCACCATCAGACTTACAGATGGCCTTCTATAGAGTACATATTCTGAATTAGTCTTGCCATTGTTCTCAGATTGGTCTGCTCTATTTCTCAAGACTAAGGAGGTGGAATTGAGTGCTTTATAGTCATTCAAAAAGTGTATCAAGATGTTGCTAGGGCAGATGTGATTTGGTTATTTTTGTCTGCTATTTCAGGGCTCAAAGTCCCAACATCACATCATGATGTCATGACAGAAACAGCTTAGAGGAGACAAAGGAACTAGCAAGTGAGGACACAAACTTTTATTTCTACCAAATTAAGAACAGGATACAAATGTTGGGGGCATCAATCATGCTTTCCAAATAGTTTTATTATAAATTATACGTATTAATGTACTCATTTGTCAAAACTTCACCACATCTTCTGCAAAGAGGTGCTGTGTTGCTTTAAAAATTGAATAGTAAAGTTGTTTATGGTCTGTCTTCTTGCCCAATTTACAGAAGCTTTAAAAGGCCTTCAGTTTTAGAAGGATGTGCCTATGATTTTTAAAAGACATGGAGAAACCTGTAGGTTGGCAGATGTCTTTCACCAACCGGTATATATCTAATAGTAAGGATTTTTTTCTATACAATAGGAAAATAAACATTTAAGCAGGGTATGAAACATCACAGAGAACTGTAGTTGCAAACTGAAAGTGTACCTCTTCACTTTCCTTTATCACTACTGTATTATTGGCAAGAGGAGGAAGAGAAGGTGGTTTTCATGCGTTCTCACTGGCTGTTAGGGATCCACTTCCATTCAGGTTCAAATACATAAGCCTCTTGGTTCTTACTAAACCACGTCCCATGTTCTCACTTGCCTTTAAGTTTAACAAATTGCAGTGTCCCCCTGATACAAAACTGTTTAGGAACCATGGAAGCCTGATTCCGGAGTTAATAAACCTAAAACACACTTGCCCAACAACATAATCCCTTTAATTTTTAAAGGCTTGTATAATTTAAGGAAATTTAAATTCATGTGTTTTTTATTCACTAACACTGACATCATCAAAATAAGACTTTTAAACACCTGGTTGAGTCTTTTTTAAATAAAGTTCTCTACTGACTTGTTTCTGCCAAAGGCAAATGAACTTAAATGCCAAAAGATTTGGATTTTGATCAAAATTCCAAAGCTATAAATTTTGATGTTAAATTTTTGCAGATGGGCTCCTGACTCCCCACTGAAATTAGTTGCAAACAAGAAAAAAGTAGCATCTAACTGAAGTTTATGGTCAAACCTGGTATCAGAAGGCTAAAGAAATATCTATATTTGCTGCTTAATTTTGTGCCAAATCTGAAATGAATCAATGTACAACGTGTATCGGATTATACAGAAATGTAATCCACTGCCAAGTAGTTAACTTTTCCAACATCTCTGGTTATCATAAGTAAACCACAATGCCATACTCTCCAGAGGTTAGAAATCCAGTACACTGTACTAAGATTTGTGAGATGTGATTGTTTTAACAGAGTTATTTTGGAGAAAAATCTTTTGCTAAACATTGTACGTTCTTATTATATATGTATATAGTAAATATTATGTATATATGTGTATAGAAAAATATATATGTGTGTATAGGAAATATATGTATACATTTCACATATAACATATAATCACTAACGGTTTTTTTTCCCTTTAAAGGTATGCTTAATGATTTAGCAAGTAAAATTATAATCTGAGCACAAAATATATAAAAGATTTCAGGCTTTATAAATGTATCCATATGCTCTAGTTGAAAAAAAACTCTTAAAGCTTTTTGGCATTAAAAATTTGAGACTGTTTTTCTCCTTGTTGAAATGTATATAGGATAAGCAGCAATCAGAGAGATATATGACTGAGAGAAGTTGAGTTTTATGGGAATCTATGAAACACACAGGCATTCTGGTCTCTTCCAGCCCTCCAGCAGAACTACAAAAACCAATGCTCCATTTAAGAAACAAATTTGTTTGCCATCACAAAACTCCTCAAAGAATAATTCCAGGGGAATTATTAAAAGAGAAAGAAAGAGAAAAGAAGAAAGTGATGAATTCTCTGATTCTACTTTACAATTGAGATTTAAAAAGGAAGAGCTTTACATATGTACACATGTCGGCATATAAATATTAATAGATCCAGGCTTTTGACAAAAATAGAAACCAGAATTTTTATTATTGTTATTGCTAACAAATTTGCTTGCACCATTCTTTTTGAAAAAAAAAATGTCTACCTTAACCTATAGGGTAGAATTTGTTTGCTGTCAAAGGCTTTAGAAACTTCAAAGCCAGTTTTCAAAATCCAGTTTGTGATATTAAAAAAACATTCATGAGTTTACAGAAATATCTTTTTTAAGAAACTTTAATAAGCAAAAAGTTAGATTTATAAATGAGATGATAATTCCTAGGTACTTACTCTTGTCCAAGTTTTGTCACAGATATCTCATTAAATTTTTAAAACCTTGACAATGAGAAGACTATTGTCCTCAGTTGACACATATAGAAACTTTGACATATAGAGATATAGCAGAATCAATGAATTTCATTATGAAATATATAATCACAGAATTTTTAGTGGATTCATTGCAGGGTCCATTTAAATATGAACTTCCTTTACTCATGGAATAACTGAATAAAGGTTGGAGACGATATAGAAATAAGGCAGGAGAAAAATCTAAAGAAGATATCACCCATTGAAGATGCAATTGAAATTAAAGAGTTAACAGTGACAAGCAGGATTTGATTCAATGACATTTGATTTATATTTTCAAATAACTCTTTGATTGCATAACATGAAATACATCACTATTTGCATTATGAAGCAACAGAAGTTTTCAGAAGTGTTTTATATATTGACTTTTCAGCCTAATCCAGAGAATGTTGTTTCATATTGGCAGTAAAATTGCTAGATTCTATGAATTAGCCATGTGATCTTGGCAAGTTACAAACTTTCTATATAGCAATTTCCTCATTTAAAAAATGATGGTGATAATATATAAACTTATTGTACAAGAATGAATATACTGAAATAACAAAGTATTTGACTTCCTTATAAGCTACAAAAATATCACTGTGTTCAACTCTTTCTGTCTCTCTCTTCTCTCTCCTTTTTCTCTCTCTCTTTCCTTCCCAAATATACACTCTCATTATAGAATCAGAACTGGAAAAAAGCCATAGAGCTCATGCAATTCTATCCAAAGAGAAAATAATGTTCCAGAGAAATGAAATAATTTATCTAAGCTCAGAAAGCTACAAAGCTAGTTAATGACATGAGTAGATTTAGATTCCAAGTCACTGGAACTCCCAATTCTAACCTCCGAGGAGAGTGATTACAGTATAAGATTGGGTAACAGACAAGCTGGGGTTCAACTACTGCTGAGTAATTCTTTGCATCTGGAAAGTGAGATTAAAAGCAATATCTTACTCCTGGCATTACAATGAGATATTTAAGCAATATGCAGAATACCTGGGACTTATTGGCACTGAATGAACATTATCGATTTTTATCATTTTCTAATTGCATTTCACTATTTCTTTTGAGTCTGCATCCACCTTCATTTTTCTGAGATGGACTCAAGAGTTACGGATTGCTTTCTCAATGGCCCAGGTGGTTATACTTCAGAGTATTAACAGCTAAGTAGAGTGCTTGCTACACAATACTTTGAGATAGGTAGTAGCATTAAAACCTTATGACAAATGAGAAAACTGAGGCACAGAGAAGTAACTTGTTCAAAAGTACATGGCTGCTTAGTGGCTCCGGAGCCCGCATTTTTTATCACCATGATAAGATCCAGCTAAAGCAGTGGAGATCATTCAGCAACCACCAAGCCCAGGTGAGCAAGAATGGGATTCAGGAAATGTGCCTCCTTCTCCTTTCACTATGAATGACTGTAAAGAACTGTATTCTGGAGAATTACGTGCATATAACCCCCAGTTTGCAAAGGAAATGGGCTCTGCAGTTATAACATGGCAGAATCACAGCAGGCCTGGAGACAGACCTCAGCCAGATCTGAGAGTGAAAATAAATGAAATGTCACATCCAAGTCTCTATGGGTGCTTGTCCAAGCCCAACCTACTTTGGACACTATTTCTGCTGGGGATAATCCTGACATTCATACATCCAAGATGCTGGAGCTCAAGGTTAAAATGGCCGATTGCATGAAAAAAACTTGCTCACTGACGTCATCATTCTTGGAAGTTGTAGTCATCCCTCATTTCTGGGAGCATTAGATTAATGAGCACGTTGGTGTTAAAAAGATCATTTAAAAATGGAGACGGATGTTTAATTATTGTTTGATTTGAAGTTACAGCCTTTCATTTTTCAAACATCTTAAGAGCAGAGAATGAAAATTGTTACCTAAGAAACTATTGAAATTCTCTTAACTCTTCTGGGTATATATTATGTATTCCATGAGTTTTCTGCCAGGGATATAAGTCAGAAACTCTCCCGCTGGTTTTGATTACAGCTGCAAAGTCACAGATTTGAACAGCTCTAGACAATCATTCTTCTGAACCTTCACATAAATATAAAACATTTTCTTTATCCTTATCACATAAACCTTCAATGAGGTTTGCTTCAAAGTAAATGCCAGTTTCTTTCATTTTTTTCTCATTTATCACTTTAGCAATTAGCAAACCACATTTTTTGCAACAAAGCTATTCCATTTGCATATTCAAAGTTCATTGTACAGGTTCAAGCTATTTAATATCAAAGCAATGATAATTTAACAATCTCTTTTGGATTCAGATAAAATACAAAAATTACCTTTGGCTTTATAGTTTTGTACGTTTAAAGTCATATGATATAAATATGAGATTAAGATAATGGTATGAATAATATAATAAACCATCACTTAAGCTATGACAAACTTTTTTCATATCCAGCTTCAGGTCTTTGCATTGTCACTTTATTATTTAAAATAGAGCCATTGCATTTCAGTAAGCGATATCAAGAATGTAATTTGCTAAGACATCTTTTTATTTGAAGCGCTGTCAGGACTGGCAATGAGAAATGACATAATCTCTCAGTTGTAAGTGACAGGCGCCACTATATTAGTCCAGCGCTTGTGTATTTCTCTGCTGTTTTTGAAAAATTGCATTTCCTTTGTGTAAGCAGAACAAAAAGAAATAGAAATCAGTTCCATGTGAATTCTGTGGTTCTCTATATTAAACTGTAATTGTTTCCTGGTAAAAAACCAAGCCTGCAGGATTTCCTGAAGAATAATTTACAAGGATGGGTACTGGGTCCAGCTTGCTTTTTTTTCCTGTGCTTCTGTGATTGATGACACTGCAATGAGCTGATAGATTTGCCACTGCTGCATCTCCAGAAAGTTCTTTTGCTTTAAACAAACAGCAATCTTCCAAAAAAAAAAATTTTACGTGGCATTCACTTCCCTGGTTTCTTGGTTGGTAGTTGCTTTTTGAGTCTGGCACTGCTCAGACCCATTTAAACAAACAAACAAACAAACAAATAAAACAACGCAGTTGCAGCAATACAGCCATGAAGACAGCTTGTATGAATTATGTTAAGGTAATGACTAGGCAAAAATTTGTAATTTAATCTAGTTAGCTCAATATGAGCTATGCTTTTTAGAGAGGTGATATGAAAGAAATGCCAGTGTAGGGGTCCCACGCATCTGAGTTCAGATCCTTTTTCTTTCACTGCACAACTTATACATGTCACTTAAGCTTTAAAAGCTATAATTTCCTCTTATGCAAAACTGGGGAATGACAAAGCCTACTTTTTTGGAAGAAGCAACAAGCTTCTTGTGAGTGCACAGTGAGTCAAAAATTGAAAAACAGTCTGTAAATTATAGTTTTACAAATAATAAAGCTCTAAAAATGGTGAATCAGAGCCTTGGAGCCCATTTTTTTGCGAATCCTTGTGTTATTTTAATAACAAGCACACACACAAAAAAAAACCTATGTGCCAGGCACATAACATACATTCTCATTTATTCCTCACCAAAGTCTTACAAGTGATGTGTCATTCTTCTCTTTTACAATAATAATTATGTCTAATAACTATCGACTGCATGTTTTATGGCATATACTGTGGTAAGCAATTTACACACAGAATTTCATGTAAGCCTTAAAATAATCCTATGAAGATGAGTTGTTATCCCTACTAAACAAACAGAGGCTCAGGGAAATTAACTTGTCCAAAGTCATATGGCTGGTCCTGGGACTTATTAAATCATCTCCCGTCAAAAATATTAGTCCCACCTCTCCTTATATATCCTCTGACCTTGTTATTCCTCTCTTCAAATATTAGGTACATTTCAATCGACTCTATTTATAAAAAAATGTGTAGTGGGTCTAGAGTGAGGTAGAAGTATGCAGTGTGATTTGTTCCAGGGTCCTCAAATACTGCACATCTCACATCTTACTGTGACCCTGAATACTTTCCAGGATGAGGCAAAAGCCCAAAGGCCTAGAGGTTTCTTCTCTTATGTCCCTTCATACACTTCTAGGCAGTTTGGCAGAACAAAAGGAATAAAGATCCAGATATATTATGTCATATAAAATGAAGTTAGAATAATGACATAAGCAATCTAATAAATTTCACTTGTGATGGCTTGATTATATGTAGAGCATGGATCAACATATGGTCATTTTTTATTGAAAATTATGTCTTCATGCTTTAGAAGGTAGTACTGATTAAGTTCTATACATGCCTTTTCCATTCATTCCAAATTTTTGAGTCACAGGCACAGATAATAGAACTCTGGGGTGTTGCTTCACAAGAAAAAAAAGTCACAATTTTTCAAACCTTCTCTGCTGGGCGAACAGATCTATGAAATATAATGCTGACAAATACTCTATCATCTTAGAAGAGGTTGAAGAAGCATAGTAGAACATAAAATGAGCATTTTGGACCTTAGAGGCCTGATAAAAGTCAGACCAAGTAAAACATTCATACCTCGAAGTTCAATTATCAGAAGTATTTTGTAGCCAATGACTCGCTATTGCTATAGGCTACAGTATAGGGAATTTTTTTCACCCCATTTGTTAGTGGCTTCCTAATGCATACTACTTGCCGTGTATACAGTGTGATGGAGAGCAAAGAAAACAGGATGAAATTTCTTTTTCAATGAGATAATTACTTATATTAGCCCCCTTATATTATTTTGTTTAGTATTAAACAACATAATATATTCCAAATACAAAGTATGTGTCAGGTGCAAAGCAGGACTATTTCTGCCATACAATAAGCAGTCAAGAGATAGGTTATTGTTGGTGCTGTAATTACTTTCATCATAATCTCACCTTTTCTTTCTAGACATTCTTCACCAACTCAGGCCATGTCCTACCCATTCATCTACTATTTTGTAGACAAAGAGAGAAGATAAAAGTAAGAGGAAGAAATTTAAAAAAAATACTTAGAGATGGGGGAGCACAGATGGTTGTTCCAAGACCCAATGAACCTCTCCGACCCTCTCACCTCACATATTTTTAAGAGAGTTTATAAGCTCAGAAATACTTTACCTCAGTGTGCTCAACTACAAAATGGACAGATGGGTAATACGAATGCATTGGCCTGCTCCAAGAAAGACAGGCTGTTTGACAAGCTATAGGTTAATTTATCACCAATGTACAGCCAAGGAGCAAAGAACCCAGATTTCTGCTGAACTGCTAAATGTCAGTGGGAAACATCATGTGGACGTATAAGGTCTCATACACAATTCTTCCTTCTTTGCCAGAAATAGAAGCAAAATTTGCAGTAAACATGCTGTTTTCACTGGGTATTGACAATTCTGCTGTGAATAAGGAAGTTCTTAAGAGTCTTGTAAGGACAAAACAACATGTAATATGTTCATTTTAACTTCCCACAAAACATAATGTAGGCATCTCTCTCTCTCTCTCTCTCTCTCTCTCTCTCTCTCCTCCCCCTCCCCCTTTCCCTCTCTCTTTCTTCATACAGACATACATATAGATACATTATATATATATATATATATATATATATATATACACACACACATACACACACACATATATATGTATATAAATATTATATATACTTTATATATACACATTCTATAAATACATTGTATGTCTACATTATATATATACATATACACATATACATATACATGGAGACACACGTCTGCTATTTTGATTGAAATTTTTTTAATACATCTTTTATTGCTGATATGCGCAAGGTCTTCTTTTCTTTGCTTGATTTAGTAATATATTAAACTACCAAAAAACCCACCCCCATCATGAAAACTAGAACATTGGCAATTACTTATATATACTTCATTGGTATTACTTCATCCTTTCTCTATCCCCACTGAAAATAACCATATCCTAAATTATTCTCCATCATAAGCTTGTTTTTCATTTACATCACTTTATCATGTCTAAAAATTGTATCTATTGTTTTAGTTGTTTTTAACTTTTAAAAATGTTTCACATAATATCCTGGGACTTACTGCTTTTATTTAAAATCATTGCTAAAATTAATTCATTCTGTTTTATGTAGCTATGTTTCATTCTTTTTTGAAGCCTATATTGTATTCCATTGCATAAATATACCACACTTTATTTACCCATTCTTTTGTCAATGGGCATTTGCATTATTTCCACAGTCTACCATCTGCCTGGCTTGAAATAAATATCCAGTGTTCTTCTTTAACCACTTCTATCATTCAGATATAATCTGGAACCAATTAAAAGGGAATGAATAAGGGTTGAGTGCATTTTAGTAAGAACTGCTATTTGGGGTAAGTGGGGTTCATTTTAGTAAGGACTGCTGTTTGCCAATTAACTCCAATGGATGTAATTCTGTAAAGATTTCATTTATCATCTCCTGAACTAGCCATTTTCAATTAATAGTTTTGCTTCTTTAAACAAATCATTGTTTCACTTTCTCCCTCTAAAAATAACCAGGCCGATCTTAAAAATCTTTAAAGTTCCTCTCATCCTCTAAGATTGTAGGGCCTGAAGGAGGAAAAGACACCTATCTATAGTAGAAAAGCCTAACACTTATTGTGCAATTATGAAATACATGATACCCTATATTTTATACATAGTATTTCATTTTATGTTTACAACAACATGATTAGATAGCTACTACTATTATTCTCATTTTGGAGGTAACAAATTGAGGCAGAGATAAATGGAAAAGCAAACACCACACATTGCTAAGGCATTATAAAATTAGCCTGGCGAGTCATGGAATGAAAATGGAAGTCCATGCAGCCTGAAGCAAAAATTTACCCTCATGGCCAAGCACTCTGGATTTGTGGATTCTTCAAAGCCAGCTGAGCCATCTTCAGCTTTTCCTAAAGTCAGAAGTTCATTGTTAAATTCAATCACACAACTTTCATCTCCAGCTAGAAGACTTTTCTCCCACAAACCACACCTCTCTTTGAATAGAGGGGTTTTTTTATTAGTATCTGATCAAAAAATCAGACATGCATTTTTTGATTTATCATGACCATTCATAAGTGAACACAGCAGAATTAAAGTTGCTAAGACTGAAGATATCACAATGGATTCTGATGAAAAACTTTTGTGTCACTGATGTTCCAAACTGCCACATGATGGTATAGTCTCATGATGTCTTATATACTTATTTCTTAGTTATTTCCCCAGAATATGACTGTAGCACCATGGGAAATTTAATTCAAAATATAGAAATGAGTGCAATGTTTAAATATTTTTGCCAACATTCAAAGTTGCAGTATTTTCAGTTTATTAAATATTACCAGTATATAAAAGCTTCTCCTCATTAGGAGGCTGAACGAATACAGTGTTGCCAACTTATAATCAGTCAGTGAACATTAATCTTGTGTTGTATGCAGAATACTGAATTAGGCTGTTGGGGCATGATAAAAGAAGTAGAATTCTCTTTCTGAATTAAATGATTTTATAATTTAATTGAGGAAATTATCTAAACTTAAGAGCAGCTTATTAAATATCAAATAGAGATTTAAATGGTATGAATTGTATTGCTATATGCTGAAGGAACACAGAGTAAAAAAGGACTTACAGATTAATCAGATACAAGCTTAAAGAAAATTACGTCTGCACTAAAAGTTATAACTTCTGTTGAGTACCCACTATACACAAATCCCTGTGCTTAGAACTGCACAAACAGAATCTCATTTGATTTTCACAACCATCCTTTAACAAGGTATTATTTTGCCCCATTTTAAAAATGAGGAAACCAAGGACTAGAAAACCAGAACCATACACCTAAAGTCACCTCATTAATGACAGACTGGGTCAGGATTTAAGCTCAAGTTGGTCTGACACCAAAGCCAATGTTCTAGCCATTATGTACACTGTATTTAAAGAAATTGCATTAAGATGGATTTTGGCTCTGGAGAGGCCAAGAATGGTGAGCACATTCCTTGAGAATAGAGACATGAAGGTGAGGAATCATGTGGAAGATTGGAGAGAGATAAGCTTTTTATTTAAAAAAAATTTTTTAATTGAACTAATTTTAAACTTCTGGACAAGTTGCAAAAACAGTAAAAAGGGTCCTCTTATACCCTTCAACTTCCTTTCCCTAAACGTTAACATCTTATAAAACTACATTACATTAATCAAGAACAAGAAATTAACATTGGCATAGTCATACTACTAAACTGCAAATCTTATTCAAAATTTCAGTTTTCCCACCAGTGTTCTTTTTCAGTTCCGGAACCCTATCCAAGATCCTACGCTGCCATTTCTCCTTAGTCTTTCCTAGTCCATCACAGTTCTTCAGTCTTCCCTGGTCTTTCATGATTTTGATACCTCTGAAAAATACTGATAAGTTATTTTGTGGAATGTCCCCCAGTTTGCATTTGTTCAATATTTCCCATGATTGGAATAAGGTATGCATTTTTGGCTAGAATAGCCCAACGATGATGCTTGTGTCCTTCTCAGTGCATGCTATCTCAGTGTTCATGATATCAACATGTCTTATTATTGGTGTTTGCCAGGTTTCTCTACTATAAAATAACATTATTTCTCTTTATAGCTATTAAGTATTTGGGGGAGATTCCCTGCGACTCTGCAAATTCTGTTTCTCCTCAAAATTGCCCCCTAATTTTAGATTCTGTGATAGATTTTGTCTGCAACATTTATTATTAGTATAGTGTTTGCCCAGTGACAATTCTCTGTTTCTCTATTTACTTTAATGTTTGTTAATTTGAATTATACTGTGAGGAAAAGTTGTCTTTTCTTCTGCACTTACCTTTTTGTGTATATGATTATTTATGTATATAAGTATAGATCATGAATATTTATTTTATTCCATGGGTTAAATACAATATTATTATTTTTATTTTGTTTCTTAAATTGTTGCCTCTTTGGACATTGGAAGCTCATTCAGTTTGTGTTCTTGTGATGAGCTTCATGTTTTGTGTTCTTGTGATAAGTCTCATGTTTTCTTAAAAAAAAAAAAACAACATTTTTTGGCTTTTTGACACCACAAGCCATTCGAGCTTCATTTTTATATATCTTGCCCTGGCCCTGAAATCAAACACTTCTCCAAGAAGATCTGTCTCCTTTTGCTGAAGAATAGTGATTAGAGACCATGATTTGGGCGCTAGGTATGCTCAGATAGGTTTCTGATTATCACTTGTACTTTTTTCTCATTAATAAGAACTAATTTTGGTGAGATAGAAGTGAAGAGAACTGTTGGATAAGATTTCAGAATATTTTACATACTAATTTTAAGAAGCTGCATTTGATATCATTTATATTAGAGAGAAATTTTGTAAAGCTAAACAAGGGAGTGGGTGATAAAATTGTGATACAAGATGATGATTCTCATACTGGAGTGCAGGATATAACAGGTGAATGAGCAAAAGCCTGAATGATTAAGAACAGTTAGTTAAGGCTATCTATGCATGGAGTGAGAAAAGCCCTGTCCTAGCGTAAAAGTGTCAGAGGAAGAAACAAAAACATTATAGAAAAATAATTGGGTAGAGATGATTCCAAACATGACAGAGGGTTAGGAGAAGTGTAAAATTATTCTGTATGTTATCTTGGAAAACTGAATATATGATGGTGTCATTGATAATGTCAGGAATGACTGACTCTGTGACAAGAAAACACAGATTTCAGTTTTGACACATTTAGTTTAAGAATTATAAAGACATATTAATGGAAACTCCAATAAAAAATGGGACGTATTACAATAAAGAGATAATATTTTTGAATTTCTAAAACCTACCTCTGTACCCCACTTCCATTATTTATTTGAATAATAATAGCTAACATTTTTAAGTGCTTACCTTGTGACAGGCCTATGTCAAGCATTTTTATACACATGATCTTATTTAATCATCATAATAATACTATTCTTATCACTTCCATATTTTTGATTTAGAAACTGGGAGATTAAACAGCTTTACCAGATACAGCTGGCAATTTATGAAATTAAGATTTGACTCCAGGTCATATGATTCTAATGCCCCTACTCTTAATCAATAGACAGTTTTTGAGAGAAAGATAAGTGGACATGTAGAGTGATCAACCTAAAAATATGCCTTACAGAAGCAGTTTTGAGATTCATCTGTGTAAATGAATTCACTAAAATAGTAAGACTAAAGGAATAAAAACACAGACTCTAAGACAGAATTTCAATTAAATAGATTTGAAAGAAGGAAAACAAAGTCAAAGATGATTAAAGGAAAAAAATTAAAGAAGGAAACATAAAATATTGTTGGCATATCAAAAAGAGAAAAAACAAAATGCTATGGTTAAGATTTTCCACTTCCAGTTATGGTAGGTAAGCTTACTGAAGACCAACACTTCTGCCAAGAATGCTAATAAAATGCAGAAAATATCTTAAAACATTTCTTTGAAGATATCAGAAAATTTTTAAATTAGTAAAAAATTAAGAGCCAAGATCCTAGAGGAAAGTAAAGCTGCTAGATAAACCTAACATTCATGCAATCTTTCCTTTGAGGCATTTGTCAGTTTTCAAGTAGCAGCTGAGAAGCTATACAGGGCTACTGGAAATCTTATGAAACTTGGGGTAATAAATTGGAGTTCAGGGTCTACCAAGGAGAGGACTTTAGTAAACAACCTATGCATTCAGTTGGGACCACAAAAGACTATACTTTAGAAATTACCACTCCTCAAATAGAATAAAGCTCACCTTCCAATCTATTCAACCCATGAATAGTAGAAAAAAAAGTAAATACTTTTTGGAGGAAGATAACACTGTATAATTTTTTATCTACCATGTCCATAATTCAATACAAAATTAAGCCAGTACCTAAGAGACAAGAATAAGTGCCCGAAAAATCCAAGATAAAATGCAGAAAATAGAAACAGACCTATACAAAATTATCTTTTTTTAACTCAGATGTTAAAATATATGTAATTAACATAATTCATAAAAGAGAAGATTTCAGAAGAGAAATAGAAAAGATAAGAAAGAATCAAATGGAAACTAGAGAATTGAAAAATATTTCTGCAATTATATCATAACAGATAAGTTTAAGAGCAGATTAGATAAAACTGAAGAAAATATTACTATACTAAAATGTGTCAGAAGAAAATATCCACAATGAATGACAGAGAAATAATGGAAAATACATATTTTAAAAGGTATAATACACATGTAGAACATGGTCAAAAAGATAATATACACATAACTGAATCCTAGGAGAAGAAAGGTCGTAGGGCAAAAGTAATACTCAAAGAGATAATAACTGAGTTCTTTCCAAAATAGATGAAAATACAAGTCACAGATTAAAGAAGTGCTACAAATGCTACAAATGAAAAAAAACATCTATATCTAGGCACATCAAGAACTTTCAAAGAAAAAAAGGAACAAAAATAAGATAGTAACTATTCTCGATAGAAATATATAAAACCAGAAGATAATGGGATAATATTTTTAAATTGCAAGAGAAAATCAAACAAACAAACCACCAATTTAGATTTCTACATCTCATGGTAAGCATTCAAAAAAGAAAGAGAAAGAAAAATGAGATGCTCTTAGGCCAAAAGAGAGAGTTCATCGCCAGCAGACCTAAACTAAAGGAAATACTGTAAACCCTTCTTCAGGCTGAAGTAAAATAATCCCTGATGGAAGAAGTAATTCTGAAAGAAATGAAGAAGAGAAAAGGTAAACACACAGGGAAAATCTAAATGAATATTGATTGTACATAAGAATGCTAATGATGTCTTTCTTGTGAGGCTTAACATATACACACATGTATTCTATATTTATGATTAATATATATCATGATAAAAGCACATAATGTAGTAGGATAAAGGTATCCTTACATTACCAAGGTAGTGACAGAAATAATTTAATTCAGAATTTAATATGTCAAAGGTATTTGCAGTTATATCTTAGAGAAACCACTGAAAGAACAGTAAAAAAAAATATATATATATATACATGTGTGTGTGTGTGTGTGTGTGTGTGTGTGTATATATATATATATATATATATATATATATATATATATATATATACTGCTCCTTTAAAATAAACCAAGAAAATAAAAAGAAAACGGAGTTTAAGTATCGGAGGAATAGATGACACATTAGATAACAGATTTAAATACAAACATAATAATTGCACTAAATGTAAATATACTAAATACTGTAATTTCTTTTTTGAAACTCATCAACTGGTATTAAAATGCAACTGAAGGCTGTTAAAGGGACATACTTTAAATATAAAAAAAACAGAAAGTTTGAAAGCAAAATAATGAAAAAGCTGTACTACACCAAGTAAAACAAACCTGGAATATTGACTATTTGTATGTCTTCTTTGGAGAAATGTCTATTCAGGCCCTCTACTCATTTTTTTTAAATTAAATTTATTAGGGTGACATTGGTTAATAAAATTATATACATTTCAAGTGTACAATTCAATTGTACATCATTTGTATATTGCCTTGGCTGTTCACAGCCCAAAGTTAAATCATTGGTATTTTGATAGAAATTGAATCGAATCTATAGATTGCTTAGGATAGTATGGATATATGGATGGCCAACAGACATGAAAAAATGCTCAACATCACTAATCATCAGGAAAATGCAAATTAAAACCACAATGAGACAGCTCCTCATACTTGTAACAATGGTATCATCCACAAACAAATGTTGAGAATGTAAAGAAAAGGGAAACTTCATGTACTGGTGGGATCATAAAATGGTGAAGCTGTTATGGAAAATAGTATGAAGATTGCTTGAAAAACTAAAAATAAAATTACCATATGACCCAGCAATGCCACTTTTAGACATTTATCCAAATAAATCCAGAACACTAATTTGAAAAGATATAAGTACCTCTATGTTAATTACAGCATTATCTACAATAGCCAAGATATGGAAGCAACTTAAGGGCCCATCAATAGATGAATAGATAAAAAAGATGTGGTATATATATATATACAATGGAACATTATTGAGCCATAAAAAAGAATAAAATCTTGTCATTTGTGACAACATAAATGAAACTAGAGAATATTATGCTAAGAAATAAGTCAGACAAAGAAATACCATATTTCACTTTTATGTGAAATTTAAAAAACAAAAACAAACAAACAATACAGAAACAAACTCCTAGATACAGAGAACATTTTGATGGTTGCTAGATGGGAGGGGGGTTGAGAAAATGGGTGAAAAAGGGAAAGAGATTAAGATGCACAAATTGCCAGTTATAAAATAGTCAGTAGATGTAAAAGTACAGCATAGGGACTATCGTCAGTAATACTGTAATAACTATGTACAGTGTCAGATGGGTACTAGATTTATCAGGGTGATCATAAGTTATAAAAAATGTCTAATCACTACATTGTATACCTGAAACTAACATAATATTGTATGTCAACTGTAATTTAATTTTTTTAATTAAAAAAAAAAAAACAAATGCTGATATAGCTATGTTCAGACAGGAAGGCAGGAAGTATTGCCAGAGATAAAACAGAAATTTTTTTCATAATTATAAAATGATCTATTACTAGGAAGTTAAATAAAAACAAAGTGTTTGTGCCTAATAAAATATTCCCATAACAGATAGAGCAAAAGATGACAAAATAAAGTGAGAGAAAAATCAACAATTACAGGTAAAAGTTTTAACACAACTTTCTCTGTATCTATGAGTTTGTTTCTGTATTATTTGTTTGTAACAATAAGTAGACCAAAACAAAACAAAAGGAATATAATAGCATAAACAACATGATTAATATACTTGGCCTATATAGAATTCTGCATTCAAAGACTGCACTTTATCAAAAATGTATAGAACATTTACCAAAATTAATTAGATCCTGGGCAATAAAGAAAATCTTAACAAATTTCAAAAGATTGATGCATACATTATATGCATACATCATTTATGTATACAGAGTACACATTCCTTAAGTAGGGTCAAATAAAGCTAAAATTAATACTCAAAAGATAATTGGAAAATCCAAATATGAGAAATAATCAGTATTTTGTAAAAACATAGATCAAACAAGAAAGCATTATGAAATAAAAACTATTTTGAACTAAATGGTATGAAACCATGATATGTCAAAACTTGTACAATCTAGCTAAAGCCCCTTAGAGGGAAAAATTGTAATTTTAAAAACATATATGAGCAAAGAAAAGAGGCTGAATCACAGTTGTAAGCTACAGAATTTACAAAAAGAAGTTAAAATTAAAGACAAATAATCTAAAAGAAGGAATTAATATAGAGAAGAAATAACACAATGGTTAACAAATATACAACATAATATAAAAAGATAAAAGTAAATTTTTAGAATTATTCCTTTAAAAAACTGAGTATCAATAATAGAGAGAAGGCAAAAATTACCAATAACAGAAATAAGAGGAGGTTTGTATCTTTAAATCCTACAAACCTTAGAAAGATAAGGGAAAAGATACTATGAACATTATTCCTATAAATTGGAAAATTTAGATGAAATGCACAAATTCCTTGAAAAACATAAATCACAAAATCTGACCAAGAAGAGATAGCAAAAGTAGTCTTTTATCTGCCAAAGAATTTAACTCTGTAATTAGAAACCTTCCTGAGGGAGAACACTACAAGCAAAAACTTTACCGTTAAATTTTTTCCAATCATTTAAAGCAGAAATAACACAAATCTTACACAAACCTTTCAAAAAATAGAACATAGAAACTTACAAAAACATTTTATGAGGTTATCATAACTTTAATACAAAACCCAACAAGGGCATTGCAAGTAAAGGTCACTTTCTCTCATGAATATAGATACCTAAGTCTCAAAATTATTAGCAACTGAATCAAGACTAACTTGGAATTGTTTTACAAATGCAAGATTGGTTCAACATTAGACAATAATATTCACAGAATAAAGGAGAAAAATCATATGATTGACTCAAAAAAATTCAGAAAGAGTGTTAGATCCAGCCTGCCAGGATCGAAGAGGGTCCCTGAAAGAGGGAGTGGGGACTAAGAAGAAAAGAAGACAGAAAGTTATGCAGGAGGGCGCACAGCTCAAAGTCTGTGGCCCCGAGTTTATTTTAAAGTTAACTTTTATACAGTTTCCAACTTCTTCAAAGGGACTGCCAGATAACACATCTGAGTCCTGTCCCAAATTGCCAGATAGTATATCTGTATCCTGCCCCAGGACATTGTAAATATAGCACCTATTGGTTCCTGTATTCTCAGGCTTAATAAAGTTCCTTGTTCTCAAATCCCTATAATTCTTTCAAGGCTCCCCTGGCTCCCAACAAAAGAGTAGCTGATAAAAAAACCAACAACCATTTATGACAAACAAACAAACAAACAAACAAAACCTCTTAGCACATTGGGAGTAGAAGAAAATTATCTTAATCTGGTAAGAAAATCTCTAAAATATTCACTATGATACTATATTTACTAGTGAACTAGTGAAAGATTTCTACCTAAGATCACTGGATAATGATATCCACCATCACTATGCTATTCATCATTTTATAGGAGAGTCTATCAGTTCTATAAGTATGAAAGGTAGAAATAAAACTGCCATTATTTCCAGAAGATGCAATTAATTACAAATGCACAAATTCTAAAACGATCTTCAGATAAACTGGCAATTCAGTATAATCGTTAAAAATAAGGCTAACATATAGAAACAAATTGGATTTCTATATACGAGCAACAAATCAATTAGAAAATAAAGAAATAAAAATATGATGTTCAAGAACTACAAAACATTGTTGAGAAATGTTACGGGAGACCTAAATAAATGGAAGAATTCTTCAGGTCCATGAACTAAAAGACTCAATATTTAAATACATCAATTTTCTTCAAATTGATCTACATATGTAATGCTATATCAATCAAAATCACAGGATAATTTTTTGTAGAAATTGTCAAATTTGATATAGAAATGCAAATATGTATTTAAAAAAGACTTTGATTAGTTTTATTTTTAAGAAATAGTAGATGATAAAATCTATTAAAAACAGATGTGGAACAATATTTGCCTCCTTTGGATGTTTACTTTCAGAAATTAAAAAAAATTATAATTTTGCATCATTTTACATGCATTTGGTCCTTACGTCTCCACTACTACCACCATCTTCATTTTTCAGCTATAGTACTTAGTAGTTTGCTTATTAGTGTCTTTAATACTACCTTTATCCGCTTCTGTCTAACCTTAAGACAGAAACTTGACAGATTCTTTTCAAACATAGCCTCTGTGTGGTTCCTTGAACGTGTTGAGTGCATTTCTACCTTAGGGCATTTGCGCCCACTGGTTGGAAAGCTGTTCCTCCAGATGTCCACAATCCTTCCTCTCTCAGCTCTTCTGGGTCTTTCTTTACTCACATCACTTTCAGTCCTTTGCCTATCCCATTAGAAGTAGCAATCCACAACTCCATCCAGCAATCTCTGCCCTCCTTCTCTGTATATTCTTCTCTATACCAACTATCATCTTCAAATAAACTGCATTTTCCTTATTTAATCTCCCTCTACAATGTAAGCTTTGTGGGGAGGGATTGTTATTTATTCATTCGTTGTTATATAACAACATCTATAATAATGTCTGGCATGTAGAAAGCCCTCAATAAATATTTGTTAAATAAATTCCATAAATGAATACATTAATTCTTGAATGACACTGTAAAGTTTCAAGATGATTTTTATAGAAGAAGCTATTGTAATAGTTCATTCAGTTTTTATTTTATTTTCTTATTCTTGTTTGGTATTTTTTTCTCATTCTTAGACCGTTAGGGGCCCACAAAGGCCACATTTTAGTCTGGCTGGAACATTCCATGACATGTAGAATGAGAAGTATGAAGGAGCATAATTCTGCTATGAGTGTAGAGCATTTTAATGTTGGCTTCAATATTTTTCAGTACATTCATAAAATGTTTAATGAAAGTGTGATAAAAAAGAAGAGTGATTTTATTCAAAGAAAAATAAAAAGTTCTGTGTTGTTTCAAGGGATCATCTTTTGGTTCGATACTCAAAATAAACTGAAGTGAGAGAACAAAAAAATATGCTTGAAAATAACTGATTCACTGTGTTATTTATAATCTATAATGGAACATGTTCCCGAGAAAGTAGGTTATTTCTTTATGCACATATAAATTTGAAATTAATAAAATAAAAAGTTGAACATCTTTGCTGAAGGAGGACAGTAGGGTCAGATGTTAAACTCATAATAAAAACATTGCTATAGCCAGACCAGAAAGTTACTCTCTGATCTTTTTAGGGTTTTTCAGTAAGTTTTTCTGATGATTTTCCCCCTCCTTTTTACCATTTTTATAGCTTTACTCTTAAAAAACTCATTTTCTTTAAAAAATAATCACTCCAGTAAAAAAGAAAATCTCTGCATTTCAACAATAGCTGGGTTCATTAAGGTTTAAGCTATAAAAAGAAGATAAATAAAAAGTGCTTTGGAGGAAAATGACTAATCCTGAGCACTCTATTTCTAGAGCATCTATGAGTAATTTTGGCATGCCACCTTGCAAAATTGTATGTCTTGAATTAATATGCACTTAAGAACAATTATAACTTTTGAAAAAACATTATGTAAACTGGTCAGTTTCTAACAGCCAATGTCCTTTAACCTCCCTCTACCTGGAAAATAAAGACATTAAATTATTGTCAAGCAAGGAAGAAATATTGTCAAGCTTTGAACATCCTTAAGAAATTTCCTTTATGGTGAAGTATCCAGGCAGATATCAGTACCATCCAAGGCTCTTAAATAAAAATGTCCAGGCATGTAAAATGACTGGTAAACTTTGGATTAAAAAATAAATAAATTTCCCAGAGGCACCTCTCCTATTCCTCAGATTTCTCCCTGCACCCTACCCACTATTCCATCTCAAGGCAACATGACATCCTGAATAAACATGGATCCTGAAGTCAGTCAAATGCACCCAAATGGGAAAGGCGATATGAGAAATATGATTGTTGGGAGTAACATCTTCTGAGGAGTTACCAGCATCTGTTGCCTTCTCATCAAAATGAATCAAATATGTGTCTCTTGAAAGCCTGATAATAGATAATATTTATTGAATACCTACTTGGGGTCAGCCATTGTTCTAAATTCTTTAGGTAATCTTATCTAATCATTACAGCAACTCTTTTCAGGAAAATACCATTGTTTTGCCTTTTTTCTAGATATGGAAACTGATGCTGCAAAAGACGTGCATTTGTCTATGATCATATAGTTGATAAGTAGTAGAACTGGAGAAAGAACTTGCCCTATGAATTTCATTGACTGAATGGAGACAGAAAATTTGCATCACAGAATGTTATAGTTGAATTTCTTAGTTTAAGATTCTCTGGTTTATCCCACTCTGTATAATTGAAAAAACTTAGGCCAAGACCAATGAAGTGACATACCCAAGGTCCTCAGATCATTAATGACAGTGCCAGACAGCAAACCCTACTTTCCTATTAGCCTGCTCCTATAATTTTTCTGCCATAGTACACTACCTTTTGCTTGGGGTTAAAGCATAATCACAGAAACCATGTACATATATTTTGAAAACTTCCATAATGTTTGTTTTATTCAGATAATTTGAAGGGAATGAAAGAGGAGGAGTTAGAATCAATTAGGTTAAAGAAGCTTTGTAGGTGCGTCAAATAGAGTCAAATATGGAAAGAAAGGTCTTAAAAAGTGTCCTTAGCTGGCCCCTAGTGAACACTGGAGTACTTTGTTCAAAAGAATTCAACAAAAATAAACTGGGAAAAGTGCTCCTATAGGAAAAACAACATTTCGTGAGAAAGTATGATTTCAGTAAGTCAACCAAGTCCAAGTTTAGACTGTGATTCATTTTACAAATGAAGTTACACCCCCAGATCATGTATACATCCAATTTCAGCCTTTGGCCATATTCTTCATCACTCTTGTGGGACATGTGTTTATTAAATTATACCCCATGCCCTGGTTCTGCGGTGTGGACTGTTTATCTTATAGATCTGAAATAACATAATTATTTAAAGTAAGTTTGAATGGCATATTATTAAATTCCTTTTTTCTTTTCCATGAGCAGAAAGTATTCTCATTTTCTAAATGTAAAATATTTATCTCTTTAAATTTTGATACAATATCTTTGATACATATACAATAACATTAAAAGTTGTGTGTGTAATTATACTGTCAAGTGTTTCTGTCTTCCCTCTTAATCTTCCTCCAGCGTATTCAGGCTGAAAGAAACAGTGCTGCCAGACTATAATAAATCATCCCCACAGGCCTCAAATACTGTGCCATATGAGAGAAATATGGGGGAAATACATATTTTTAAAGTGCATTCATATAGGCATTTTCTACTTGTACATGTAGATGCATTTTGTTGACACTTGGGCTTAACTGCCTGATTTTTGAGTAAAAAAAAAAAATAGGTATTTAGGGTAGCAGATCTATTACACCTAATGCTCAGTTGAGGTTGTGTCCAAAATCTAGTGGTTGACTTGATTGTTTTAAACCGGTACTATGTAATCATAACACAACAGTACCAATTATTAAGTGCCTATTGTATGTTAGGCATCTTAACTTTAAAGCTTACAGCCTCTCTGCAAAGTAAATTCTATCAACTCTTTGTATAATTAAGAAAAAAGCACAAAACTCTGGGGCTTAGAGAGAGTAAACAGTTGAAGGAGGTCAAACAATAAGTGGCAGAGATTGGGACCTAATTAACACAGTTTGGGAAACACTTTGGGAAAGCTTGAGTTTAATGATTTGTACAATGTCAACCCTAAAATTCTGGATTTTAAACAGCACGGGCCATGACTTGCTCAAACAATAATCTCTTTCCTTCATTCCATGCTACCTTTTGTCATTTCTAAAGAAAAGGAAATTAACATTTATTAAGCATTTACTTTCTACCAGTTTCCATGCTGGCCTTCTGCACATGCTGCTTCATTTAAACTTTTAAAAAGACTTGGGAAGCTCTTTACTCTGTTAAGCTGCCTTCTACCATGGTCAAAAGTAAAGACCATTTGGCAAGTAATCAGAAGATGTGAGTTCTAGATGTGTGATTAGGGTAGGTCAGAAATCCTCTCTGTATCCTCAGTTTCTTTATCTGTGAAATGGAATAATAATATAGTCTCTGCCCACATCACTTTTCAGTTAGGGGTAACATGTCAGAATAAAAATAAAATTATATGTATGAACAAAAGTGGTCACCTGTATAGTTGTAAAATATCAAACAAGAGAAAAAGAAAGACTAAGAGAATATTCTTCATCTAGGGCCAATAATTCCTCCTGTTCATCTACTAAATGAGAATAAACCCCCAGTGAGGAGACTGGCAGCCTCTCCAAGCACAAGCATCTCGCCATGCTGGGTATGGCTTCCAGGAATTAGGTGCATAATTTTCTAATATGATGTCCTATAAATGCAAGCCATCTGGCCCTCCAACAAAGGAACAGCCACGTATTTTAATGCAGAATGAAAAACTGGCTGTGAGGGAAGATATATTCCTCAGGGCATTTTCAAGAATAATCTAGGCTGTGCTTCTCAAACCATCTGTGGTGAAACACTATTTTTTCCCCCAACACTTTTAAACTACAATACAAATTAATTACTAGAAAATAACCACTTTCTTGGTTGTCTAGCCATACCATCTGGCTTACTACAATTTTAATACTTATCTCATTATTGACCAGAAACAATTTGATAATTTATATCAGCTCAGGAAACATTATTTGAGTAACACTTATCAACATTAATACCAGTGCCAATTCTTAAACCCCAAACCTTCTTTAAAATAGGAGTCCGCTTTCTACTCTATTGAGGGCTTTTTAATGGCCTTTGGTAATCTTTTTTTGTAATCTCTGCTGCCCCAGAAGCCCAATGCCCTTAGACTTTTGTTTTCCCAAGTCATCCCCTCCTCCAACTTCTCCAACCCTCATCTTCACTACAGAGCTCTATGTTTTAGTAACCTCTGCCCCTAAACATATCACATTTATACTTTTTCTTTTCCTTCTGAACTTCCATGAAAATGCACCCATTTGTGACCCTACCCTCTTAGGGTCTTGTCTGTAGTAATCGACAGGCTAGTTATGTTGAACATGAGTTCATGCTGAGTTGTATGAACTCATGGCTCACTCCATTCAGTGGAATTTCATAAATAAACATGTTTCTTTGGGGTATTAAATATCTACTTTATTTAAGGTATTCTATTTGGAAAGATGCCGTAAAAGATATGGCATCTGCTCTCAAATATTTTATCGTCATGCCACCTAAATCATATTCCAAATCAACTATCAAGTTTGTCAACATTCTCACATTCTACTCTCCTTATCAGATCTCATTTCCTACCACTCCCTAATCTGGCTGGCCTCCTCATACTATACTTTTTCAGATTTCTGTGTTCTCCTTTATTCATGTTATTCAGTCATATTCCAGATGTGTTCCTCACTGCTTCCAATCTTTATATGCCCTGCCCAAGGTTTATCTTCACCATGTGCCTCTGGACAGAGGAACTGTACAGGGCCACATTGATCTGCTCTTCTCTGGAATCCTATTGAATTTATAGCCATAGCATTCAATGGAGCACCATGTCATAAGGTTCTGAGTTTCAGAGTACCATTTGTCTTTCTCCATAATTAGATTGTAGACCTCTCCTGAGAAGCATTTCATTGTTTAATATGATGAGTGTTGATGTTCATCATTGCCCACTAAAAGCAAGGCTATGTCCTTAACTCTCTGGGAAATACAAATATGAAGGCCCTTAAGGACTTTACAAGGCTGAGACTCATGAATTTTGTGGAAGGCTTGTCCTGTCTCATGAAAAAAAATATGTCAGTAGTTGAATACATTTCAAGAGTTTTGCATATTCTTCTTTCCTCTTAGGGAGTCACATGGAAGTTAGCATATTAAAGATTTTAAGAAGTCTTACAGCTGGGCAATTTGTTTAATTATATTTGAACAAGGAGTTCCCCTAAATAATTTGCCCATAAAACCCTGTCTAAAATACTTTGTTAGTATCTAATGGATGTTAACATCAAAATGTTACATTTAATATCAAAATACATTTGGAGAAACATTGATTGGGTTAAAATTCCAAGGTTGAAAATGCTTGGACTATATTAAAGAGTTACAATTGATTTTGTTAAGTGTCATAATGGCATGTTTGTTTGTTTTTTTAACACCTGCCACACCTGTTATTCCTAGGTGGTCTCCCATCCAAGTACTAACCAGGCCCAACCCTGCTTAATTTCTAAGATCAGATGAGATCAGGCACATTCAGGGTGGCATGGCCATAGAATTTTATTTTTGTTTATTTTTTTTTAAGTCTTGTTATTTAGAAATGCACACTGAAGTATTTATGAGTGAGATGACATGCAGCCAGAGATTTTCTTTAAATAATCCAGTGAAGACAGATTAAAAATTGGCAAATTGTTGATAATTGTTGAAACTTGGTGATTAATACATAAAGGTTCATTATATAGACTATGTATTACTGTGTATGTATGAAAAGTTCTATTGTAAACAATTTTTATTTTTAAATTATCTGATGATTGAAATACATAGAGTCAGCTGAACTTTATTTGAAATTCACCAATTTAAATTCTGCAATTAGGATAATAGATTAATTCCATCAAACTGAAATTCATCTTTACTTATAAAATATGTTCAGTTAATATAAAGGTAGAGTCCACCCAAACACAGCAGAAGAGAGTTCACAAACCCTCAGGGGGCTCTGGAGGGGCCTCAACAGCACTGTGAACAGAGCAAGTGATCGGGTGGGCTCCTTTCCCTTCTCCCACAGCTGCAGGTACAATGTGAAAATCTCCAATTTAAACTCTCTAGTAGAGTGACGATCAACATAAAATTTCATTTTAAGAAAGGGCTCTACTGTTTGAAAATGTAAAAATGTGCAAATTCCACTAACCCAGATGGAAGTGGCCTACTAGTTCTAATTTGGTCAAGTCCTTCACTGTTCTGATTTACCTTGATTTTAAAAATTGATAAGTTTAATTACTGGGCCTCTTTCCTGTACCTTCCCACAGAGGCCAAAGAGGGCTTCATTTTGGTGCTTTGCTGGATTTGTGGTGTGTAGGTTGGTAGCTTGCTAGCAGCCAGCCTTCTGCATGGTTAGGTGTATTTCACACTATTATTCTTTCCTTCAACTTTCAACCCGCCAACAGCTTGTATGTCTCAGATGTTATTTTCTACTCCTAAGTAGCACATAGGGCAGCCTCATAAGATCAAGGCTTGGTGACATGGAGACTCTGTTTAAACAACATGAAAGGAGGAAATTGTCCTTTCCTCCAAAGAATATTCTGGGGACTAATCCTTGTTCCCTAATGGAGGTATTTTGAAGAGCAAAGAATCCCATCTAGAGAGAACTTTATAGGATCATTGAAAAAAATTAGAAAATACCTCTATATGTTCTTATTCAGATCACAAAATGGAGGCCAGAAAAGAGATCTTTCTATTACACCCCAAGTTCCAGCTCCTTATTATCAGATGTAGTATAAGGCTTCAGAGCACCAGGTGTGGAGTCAAAGGGTCTCAGGTGCATCCCAGCTGTGCCACTCTCTGACCTTGGGCAAGTTATTTAGTCCCTCAGTTACTAAGCCTCAGTTTCCTTATCTTTCAGAAAGTTGGGAATAATATCACCTACTCCATAAGGCTGCTCTAAATGCTTTTATTTTTACATTTATTTTTTTCAATTATGGTTGGAATACAATATTATATTAGTTTCAGCTGTACAACATAGTGATTAGACATTTCTATAACTTACAAAGTAATCACCCTGATAATTCTATCCAAAACACTATTTCAATGGGACATGTCACAAACGCTTTTAAATGTGCTATTACCCCAGTATCATTACCAAATGAGAGAAGATGAGATAAGCCCTTTGTATGAAGCCTGTTCTTGTACAAGGTAGAAACTTTGCATAGTCTTGCCTTACAGTTGTTGCTATTCTTCTGGTTGTTGTGGTGGTAGGGGTTACAAGTAATGAGAGTATGTATCCCTGCTTCCTGAGAGCTCTCTTATGAAGCAGCCTAGACTAGCACTTCTCCCTTTGTCATCAGTATTAGCTTCTTGGAAGATCATAATTTAACAACCTCGGCTCTGGGCACATCTGGAAACTAGGAAAACAAGTTCTGATTAAGGTGGTGCCCATTCTGAAAGGCCTGTCAGTCTCACTGCGCCCTTTCTGAGGTGACGCTGCCCCATTACAGTCAGTAAAGATCAGGAGAACCTATTGCAACCAGACAGGAAACTTGCATTCATTTAGCAATTAGCTTCTGTAGTGAATCCATGTTTGGAATAAAAAATAATATCAATCCGATATAATAGTTTGGGCACAGTTAACTTAACCTAATTGTTCTGGAACAACTTTCTGAAAGCCATCGCCACTAGAAACAATTTTCAAACACCACAGATGGAGTTCTATCCGCTGTCAGAATAGCAATAACAGTCTTTCCAGGAACAAGAACAATCTATAGAATTGGTTACTGAGATCAGGTCTTGGCTTTTTTGCTCCAGATATTTCTTCCTCGCCTTCCCCTTTGTTTCTGATGCTCTTTAAGATAGGCAAAAGACATTGTCTCAATTGGAGTAAAGTCTCCTCTATTGATAAATGAATTTATTAAACAGGTTTTCTCTTCTATAAAAGAATATAAATCTCTACTAAGAGGATTCAGTTTGGTTTTGGCATATGTAAACAATGAAGCAGGCTCAGGAGGCCACCTTTAAATACTTCAGAATGAAACTTCTTAACAAAGACTTCCAAAGTACAGGCAAGCAAATCAAAAAAAAATGTCAAGCTCCAAATGCCCTTGCGGCCCAGCAAAACGGCAAAGGAGCTGCTAGGAGGGGAAGAATGGGCCACCAAATAACGTATAGCCAGGGTGAGAGGAGAAAGAAAAGAAGATAGCATTTGATTTATAAATATTTATAAAACAATCATTAGGCTTGGCTAGAACATGCAGTACTTCTCCCAGTTCACTGTTGGGAAACAATAGTAAAAAGCATAGAATTATTCAAATAGAGGCGAGAGGAGATTTAATTCTATATTTTTAGAAATCAGCTCTCCACACAGCCTAGGGGGAAGGGGATAGTAATTGAGCGCAATGTAATCTTGTATTTGGGCTCTGCTTGGGAAACCAGCTCAGCCACAGGTTTCAGAGCCACAGATTAGCCTCCCATCCCACCCAGTCAGAGTCTGTCTATTGGCCTCCCCTGTAAATTAAAACTTGGTTGCTGTCCTTCAGCTCCTGTTCTGAGATGTGCCTGCTTCTGCTACCTCCACGGCACTCCTATTAATGAAGCATGTGTACACTGCACTCAATATAGTTCCTTTTTTACGAGGCCTACCTTGGGTCTTCTTTTTAGACCAAGACAATTTAGAAGATTATAAAGTTATGCTAAAAAGGTCTTCTCTCAGGAAAAACTCTTCTCGCTCGTATTTGTTCTGGGCCAGGCTTACACAAAATGAGGGAGGCAACAGGTGACA
Source organism: Macroglossus sobrinus (assembly GCA_004027375.1). NCBI lineage: Eukaryota > Metazoa > Chordata > Mammalia > Chiroptera > Pteropodidae > Macroglossus > Macroglossus sobrinus. The sequence goes on from PVKZ01000300.1 coordinate 578,075, forward strand.
TCAGAACTTCCCAGACCCCAGGATGTGGTTCACCGCTGCATTCCACAAGCAAACTACAAAGTCAGCCAGGAGACCTGAGGGGTTATAAATCCTCATGGTGCTAAAAAGTTCAACCTTTTTTAAAGCAAGTATTCAAAAAACTTCAATGGTTAATATTATCTTCAGGCACAATTTGAAATATTCCCTCTATATACTTCTTGAATTCAGAATTGTTATTTTAATAAAGTCTTTAAGCATCTCTTTTAAATCATTTGCCATCATCTGTTTGTTTCTGTGAATGATGACAAATAAGTTCAAGTTTCTCATTATTATATCTTTTAAAATTATTTCATTTGAAATGTATATGCAAATTTAAAATCATTTTTCCTGTTTGCTTTTTATAGTAACTATGCAATACAAAAACTTTTTTTCCAACAAGCCTCCATATGGACAACACGAAATTATCCCCCCACTAGTCTCCTCCAGTGTGCAGTACAAATAACATTGCTTTCCATGTGTACCTTGATATGAAATATAATATTTAACACTTATTTCCAACTCTGCCTCCATACCTGTTCTAAATGTTTTATATGCATTTAACTCTTTTAACACCCACAGCAAACCTATGAAATAAGAACTATTATTATGCCGATTTTACACGTGAGAGAACTGAAGCACTGAGGAATAAAGAAAGTAACTTGCTCAAGTAACACAGCCAGGGAGTAATGGAGCTTTGATTTTCACTTAGAGAGTATGCTCTTGACTAGGTTATCCTGTCTTTCAACAAGTAGGAAGGCATTGGTCTATTAGTATGCATATTACCCACAATTTGAAAAAATTTGGTTCTTGGGTGTCTGAAAAATCTTACTTTTTATGGATAAAGCAAAGTTTACATTAGTACATAAACAAATAACAATATATTGTGGGAAAGAGCAATTTAAAAAAACTCTGATTAAGGGAGCAATAATGAAAAAAAGATTGAAAAACATTGGTCTATGAGGAATGTTACGAGAACACTATGACAGTCTTTCCCTAGCAGCAATCTCTTTGTGAAACATGCAAACACATGTACACTTAAATGCCTCATTCAGACATGTGAACGTCATTTCTCAATGAGCCTGTCTTGGTGCCTGAACTTTTCTGTATTAGAGAATCATTCATTAAGATCATGGAAATGCCTTCCATAGATGGCCCCTTTTAATATGCAAATATTGCTGTGATGAGCAGTATATTAATCTCTTCATATCAATTAGTAAAAGTGAGAATAACAAGGTGCTAAGAAAATAAAAACAAAATGTCAGATTTCAGGAAGTGAGAGAGGTGGGGCGCGTGAGATCTGAGGATTTATGAGAACATTAGGTATCCAAGGACCTGAGAAAACTGGGCTTAAGAAAGGGGAAGACAATTATCGCCCCATTTATAACCTTTGGCATCAGACAGAATTAAGTCCATATCTTAGCTCTGCATCTTTTGACAGGTGACTTACTCTCTGAGCCTCAACTGTTGTATCATGGGTATAATGGGTCTTAGAGTATAAATCATGAGAACTGCCCAGCATGGAATAGGCTCTCAACATACGCTAGTTTAACTATTAGTTGTTCCATTTCTATATTTTCTGTGGTATTTTTATAAAAAAATCATATGATTACCCTGCAGTTTTATCCAAAGTTAGGCATTTGCTTTAGAATAACTGCACACTTTCCTCTTTGGATTCAGTGAGAAGTCAAGGAAAAAGAAAGTGCTGTTTTTTCTTACTCTCCTCCCACACAATAGCCAATTTCATGGTGGGGTCTCAGTGGCTCACTAACAGCATTATTCTACAGAAACATCAAGGCAGCCATATGACTTCAAGAGAGTAAATTCTCCTCTTCATTGTTGCAAGTATTTCCAAAGGGAAATTAAAAGTGTAATTTTTCAGGATCGATTGTGTTATTGCCAAGACAGAGTAAATGAAGGGCTTTTGCACACACACACACAAAAAAAAAAAAAAACAATAAGAAAACTGATAATTCATCCTTTCATCTCCAAACTTAGGTTTCGCTAATTTTGACCTATATCTTCAGTTCCAGTTTGAGAAAGGGAAGGATGAATGTGATCTCCTCAGAGAAAAAAGCAGCATTTAAGAAAAAACAGAAATACATAAAAGAAATGGAAATTTAGAGGCCATGCAATTTTATTTGGGGCAATTATTGCAGTGCTAATTCTGCATGACCATCTTCAAATCTACTACAAATTCCAACACAGCTACACCCAGTCAAGGCCTACCTCTCACAGACTGAGTTACACCTGAACCTGGAGTTAGAAAGGTCCTGTCCTCCACCAGAATGTAAAATATACGTCCCCATTATTATAAAGGTCTGGAAAGAATCTCTCTCTCCTAAGTCCCCAGAAAAAAAACACATCATCCAAGGTGACCATATAGACACAAAACTTCATTCAGTTTTCTGTTTCTCATCTTCACATCTTGAGCTCTCTCCCAACATGACCTCTTTTCATGTCTGCATTTCCTAGGATCAAAGTCAACTTTTGTCAGCTTCTTATATGTCAGCTCCTTATTATGACTCTAATTCCAAATTCCCTTAAATCGACTCAGATAGACCCTTTTTTTCATAGCTCTGGCATGCACCTGTCTCTCAGGCCTGCTCCTACCATAGGAGAAGCAAAGAGGAAGAGGTCAATTAAAGTCCCTTTGGCCCCTTCTACCACTCACTTCTTCAGTAGGGGCATGGCCAGAGACATGCAAGAGTGGAACTCTCTCAAAATTTCCTGTCCAATAGCTACCCTAAATAGAAATTCCCTACCCAATACTTTTCTATTCTCCCTTCGCACCAGTTCCTGGTTATCTTTAATTTACTTTCTTTCTCTATGATTCTGCCTACTCTAGATAGTTCATAAATGGAATTCCACAATATTTGTCCTTTTATGTGTGGCTTACTCCACTTAGCATGTTTTCAAGGTTCATCCATATTGTATCATGTATAGTAACTTTCTTTTGATATCTGAATGATATTCCTTTGTGCCTACATACCACATTTTGTTTAAAGGAAGAGATAATTTATTAAAAAATAAGGGACTAAGGCATTATTTTTCCAGTTTGAATTCTCTGCCATTCTACTTATTTTTCATTATTTTCCTACTTTTTGCTTTATATCAGGAGATAAAGATCTCTTTCAGGCTGTTAACTTCTGATACATAAAGTAATTGCACAAAGCCTGGCACAGAGTACATGTACTATATAACTGCTTGCCATTATTATTATTATTATATTATTATTATTGTTATTTGTTTATTTTACTATTATTATTATTATTATTATTATTATTATTATTATTTATTATGTTGGCTCATTAGGACATAGTAGACAACTTGAGTCTGGATTTCTGAAAATGCAACCAGCATACTTTCTTAGGTTGCCACATGAGCAAAATGCTTCAGTTAGTTGAACTGGACACTGGTGGGAACAGCTGAATTGACTGGTCTTATGGTTTTGATGCATTCCCAAGTTGTTCAAAAGCCCATTGCATTGAGGACCAATCTTTCTGTCTATCATTTCTGCCAGTTGTACTAGCTCTGCCCCTGAAGTGACACATTGCCAGTCTTTTCTCTCTTTAGGAGACACTGCTTTAGTATTTGAAAGTGGCTCTACTCTTACTATATCTTCACTTTTCCAGGGCAATAATACCTACCTTCTTCTATTCATTCTACCTAGTAGTTTCTAGATCTTTCTTTAGCCTAGATTCCTTCTCTAGATATATTTTAACTTGTTTAGTACCCTCATAAAACATATGATACAGGGCTGTATACAATAGTCCAGATGTAATCTGATCATAAGCCATTGCTTACACATTGTTGATGAGAAAGAGACGAGAGATATATACATACATACATACATACATACATACATACATACGCTTATCTCTGTATCTCTTTCTATATATGAACTTAACAAGTATACACACACATACACATCCAGACTCTTTTTATTATATTGGCACTGGTGTTTTGATGTATGTGCTCTTCAGACTTTAACTCTGAAGAACACAGTGTTCCATTAGGTCAGCCCCCAGAAAGGTCATAGTGGTGACATGATTCTCTTGTTCAGCTGTAGGGCTGGACATGAACACCATACAGATCCTGACTTTGAAAGAGTTCCCTCTATTAAACGTTAAAGTGTAACCAATTACTTTGATAATCCACTAAGGTGTTAAGAACTTTGTTTCCCCTTAGACAGATTTCCAGTAATTAAAAAAAAAAGACGTTAATCTGTTAAGCATTATTGCCCCTTCTTCACCTCTCTCTCCTGCTTTCCCACATTTTCCTCCTTCCAACCCCTCCAATGTAAAACCTCTGTATTCTAAAATCCAATAAGTAAATGTCTTCAAAATTGGGACGCTCATATGCAAATGTGAGACCTAAAATCAAAGGACTTAGAATAAGGTTACAATCATTCCAAGGAGAGACCAGCAGCATAAATATGCTATGGCTTGATCAGAGAAGCTGTTGTTTTTTTATTTTATTAAGAGGAAACAGAGTGAAAAAAATACTGAGCTTCAATAATAAAATGGCATTTCTTCTGAATAGATCAGCTTCTTAAGTTAAAATGATTCAAGGCTAAATCTAATATCTGGGGAATAGAGTTCTCTGTTTCTGAAGACAGATGTGATTATGACACATATTCAACAATATTTTCCATCATTATTGTTTGGCCTGAATTTGGGGTTTTGGGCAAGGGAAAAGGAGAGAAGGAGCTGAGGACTTGGAGAAAAACAGGAATTAAATATGATGGTATTTGTGGTTCAATGTCTCTATTACTGAGTTTTACTGTTGGCTTAGGTAAAATATCATTTGGAATTTATCATAAGAAGGTCTCCTAGGCCTTTTGGGAGGCCATTCTCAAATCAAAGGATAGAATCTGAGGCTCATGAGGTTGTTTTTCATTAAGTTAACAACAACAACAACAAAAAAACACAACATACTCTTAGAATGAGAAACCAAAGTCAGGATGTGGGTTTACTAAGCTACCATAACAGTGCAGTTTAGAATGTGGTGCATGTATTGCAGTTAGTTTATAGATTATTCTTTTACAACATTCAACATATGATTCTGTCTGTTCTAAGACAACTTTTGGGTTCATTACTTAGGTGATTCTTATAGCTCTGTGACAACAAATACCAAATGCATAGGCATCGGGTAGTGAGGTTGTTCCTTGCTTATCCCTCTGTGATATTTAAAAAAAAATAGAAACAATTTGGAAGGAGATAATAGTTGGACAAAAAAAAAATTGGATTGCAGGCCTGCCTTTGATATCTACTGGCAAGTATTTAATTTTTACATGTCTTAAATGTTAAATATTTAAAACGGGTATAACTATCAAATCCTATCACCTTACTAGAATTATACTGAGAATAAAATAAACATGAAATATGTAAGGAAGCACTCTAGAGAATTAAAAAGAAATTCACATGACTATTTAGACTGTATTAGCTGGAATATATTGCTGTCTTTATGCATCAGATACTGTACTTAGCAATTTACTGATACTATCTCATTTAATCCTTATGGCAGACTTATGAGGTAAGTCCTGTTATAATGCCTACTTCATGGCTAAGGAATGGAGACACCAACAGTCACAGTTATGAAGTGAGGGAACTAGGATATAGATCTAATTTGTCTAACATCATAACTAGCTCTCCTATGCATTATGAGAGCCTGCCTCACCTAGATTATAAAGCATCCTTGTTTAATATGGTAAAGGCATTGATTTTTAATATTACAAAGTGATTTCAAGGCCTAATTCTCAATGACTATGCCACTAATGTCATGTTTGGCAGACTCTGAGATGGTCTCTAATGAGCTCCATATCTTAGCATGCATGCCCATGTCTAATGTTCTCCCTTAAGCGGGAGAGATTTCATGAGTCATCTCTAATGAAGAGGATAGAACAGAAATAAAAAGATGTCACTTCCAACATTAGGTTATAAAAATATAACCTAATTGGTTTCCATTGTGGGAATCTTTTCTCACTCTCTTTTGGATCACTCCACTCTGTGGGGAGCCAGCTGCCATGTTGTGAGGCAGCTGCCTTGCGGAAAAGCTGACATGCTAGGAAGATGAGTTCTGCCAATGGCCACATGAATGATCTTGGACACAGGTCTTTTGGGTCCTGCCAACAGCTATGTGAATGATATCAGAAGCAGATCTTATACCAGCTGAGTCTTGAGATGACTATAGCTTTGATCAAAATCTTGATGGCAGCCTTGAGAGAAACCCAGGTAACCTGCTCCTAGATTCCTGACCCACAGAAACTGGGAAATTAAAAAAAAAAAAGTTTGTTGTTTTCAGCCACGAGGTTTTGTGGTAACCTTTTATACCTCAACAAACAAGTAGTATAAATGTTCAACACGTGACTGACTAGAGAACTGAAACTTTCCCAAGCCTGCCTCCCTCAATTCATTCAACAAATACTGAGTGCATACATGCCAGGTGTCAGATGTGGTCCCTGCCCTCAAACTTCCAGTCATCTGATGGCCCGTGGAGTGCAGGGGCAAATATTTTTTAAATTATCAAAATAAAAATTCTTTCTAAAATGCTGAAGAAGGAGTAGAAAAGGTACAGTATGGAGTGAACCAGAAGGATTCCAATTCCAGTTTTTTCATCTGAACACATTAAAATACTACTTCTGAAAAGTTTATAGGATTAAATGAAAGAATGCAAGAAAAATGTCTGGCATGATGCCTGGCATTTTAGAGGCTCAACAAGTTACAACTCTATAAGTACTATCCCTCTTTTAAAAATAAGGCATCCATGTTGTGTAGGATTGTTCAGTGTGTAAACATATATATATGTAGGTGTTAGAATGGCAGAGTGGTCAAAGGTGCCAGACTCAAGCTCTGTCTCCTCAGAAAGATATATGTACACAATATGCTTAGCACAAGACATGGTCTGTTTTATGTATGTTCAGAATATTAATTCTTATTAACTTGTGTAGACTCTATAAGTTATGTTATAGTTATAGAAGATAAAAATAATTTTATAAAATAAACTTTAAGGGGTTCTAATTTTTGTTTAAAATCTCTTATCCATTTTGCTTCTTCAAATGAAGATTTGATTATCTTTTGCAAAGGGGCCTTACTATGAGCCAACAGGGAAGATGGAAAACAGGGACAGGATGGTATGTCTGAATATACAACAAAGTAAGATGTAAGCTGGGGATTGGAGATCAGAAGTTCCAGATTCCCTCTTTGCCTCTGAGTGACCACCAATGTTGACCACAAAATGGGGGCATCGAATAATTTCAGTATGTTAGATATTGTATAGCTTTAAATGAATTGCCACCTAACATAATTATTATTTATAAAATGTTTACATGTCTATCACAAGATGACAACATGAAGGATTAATTTTCCTCTTGAATTTCCTAGAATTTGACCAACCTGCATCATCATTTAACATGAGTAAGGTAATATGTAAGACTAGAAGGACAGGCAGACAGACAGACACTCAAACACACATTCTCTCTCTCCCCCCACCCACCCCAAACAAGAAGTGAAAAATCAATATTAAAGTATATTGAATTTTTACTTCTAAGAGAACTAAACATAACCACTAGATGGCACTGGAGTCTGATTTCGTCCTATTTCCAGAACAACTCTGGGAAAAAACAAATGTAAAGCTATCATAAATTTTCTGAGTCAGTTACTTGCTTATCTGATGTGGCACCAGGTATAAGACATTTTGGTATTCTTTTTCAAGTTTCTGGCAATCTTCCATCAATAAGTGAACATACTGTCAATTGAACCTGAAGCAAACTGATCTTGTTTGAACAAGTGAGTTTCAAGATCCTTTGAAAAGCTTCCTGTAAATAAATTTTAAGTTTCTACAAATGAAATGCATTATAATTTCAAGTGAATAAAAGCATGGTATGCCTCTGCTTAAGCACTGATTCCAGCTGTTCACTTCCTCTAGCAATTCAAATCTCAGTTCTGGCACATCTCAGGTAATGCCTGGAAATATATAAACAAATATGTGTTGAGACCAGCATTCCATGTTAACTTAGGCACTGAGAGGCAGAGGGCATCCCTCGTGGAGCTTACATTCTAATGAAGAGTCAGATAATATGCAAATGAATATACACTATAATTTCATATGCTATGAAGAAAATAAATGGTTATCATGGTGAAGGTAAGTGGGAGCAGGTAGGGGTACCTTTAATAAGGTGTCAGGAGTCTTCCAAGAAAAGGTAAAATTTGAGCTGGAGCTAGAATGACAAAATAGATTCAACCACAGAAAGAAGGTCAGCTTGGTAGAGGTACCAATGGGGAAGAGAAGAGATGAAAGAAAGGAGTAGGGAGAGGCTGGCCGGTCCAGCCATGAAGGGACTTAGAGCTTGTATTTCATCTTGTTATGCAAGTCACTGAAACATTTTCAGCAAGCAAATAGTACAATTGATTTACCTTTTTAAAAGTTCATTCTGGCTGTTAGTAGGCAATGGACCATATGATATAGGGTAACAATAACAAATGAATAGTAAATAAATGAATGTATGAATGAATAACTGTGCTTACTATGTGCCTAACACTAGCTAGGTGCTTATTATTCATAGAAATTCACTTTACACAGATCACACTGATAGAGTTAGTCACACTCTTAAGATAGTTGTTCTCAAGCTTCAGCATTCATCAAAATCATTTGGAGTACCTGTTAAACACAGATTGCTATACCACACCCCTAATCATACCTTCCCCTCTATTGCTGCCTCTATCCACAACTTCTGATTCAAGAGATTTGGGATGGGCCCAAGAATCTGCATTTTAACAATTTTCTAGATGATGCTGAGGCCACTGATCCAAGGACCACACTTGGAGAATCACTGCTATAAAATGCTGAGCATAAAAATCCAGAAGCTGTTAAAACATAAAAACAAAAAACAGGGAGAATTTAATTCTATTACTATTCAGGTTTCTGGATCTTACAGACCATATACATCCTTTTCTTGTATTCTTAATGTGGGAAATATTCATTTCCTAGCCAAGGATGAAGTCCCTGTAATTTTTACTAATAGAGCCTCAGTTTTGCTTAAGAACATGTGTCCAGCTCCACAGTTCAAGTCAGGATTGGCTTAGGCCAGATATGGAAGACCCACCCCCTTTGCCAGATATTCACTCTCCGGGCCTCCCTTGAATGGCAAGGAGATGCAGGTCTTAACCAAGGAAAAGAAACAGAAGTATATTGAGGATTCTGGGGAAGACTTTCCTCACTAATAAAAAGAGCAGGGAGAAAAGAGTTTTCATTGGAAGGAGGCCAGTGGAAATTCTCACGTAGAAATATCCACAACTTCAAAAATGTGATATCTGTCAAGCAATGGTGTGCTGGTAAGTGTTTAACAACAGGCTCTTAACAATGAAAAAAGCCAATGGCTGATTTCCATGGTGTAAATGCCCCCCAAATGACCAATTTCAAGCTACCAATGTAAAGTTGCTGTACACAAAAAAATGAGAAATGTTAACAATGAGCCAGTACAAGCTGGCTCCAGCAAACTATTGCCAGGGATTCTAAAGATTGTGTGTTCCTTGTCCTAAGATATATGATAAACAAAGCTAATTCTTCTTGTTTCTGTGCACAGACTCTCTTCTAAAAGCCGTTTGCATAGCTGCATAAATAATGAGAAGCTTCAAGTACTATGGTGTCCAACACTAAGAAGACACCAGATTTGTGGTTGACGGAGAGCTCCCTTGCTACGACTATTTACATTTTGTTGAAACGTAAGGCTAAAAGTCATTCTCTGCAGAATTTTATGCATCATTATAGAAAGTATGTTAGAAAGCTGGAGGCTTTCTAAGACTCCTCCACTAACTACCCCTCTTATTCAGCTTCTTACATTTCCCCTTGATGTTAAAGGAAATAATGTTTAAACCAAATGACAGCAAACTTATTTAGGAGGTAGCTCTGAGGAATTAGCAGGTCCACTTCCTTCTGTTGAGTAGTCGTTAATTTCCTATTCTCCTCCGCATCCCAATACTCACCTAAGCTCTGCTCAGCCACTGTACAAGGTTTCGATGTCTAAGAAGATTTCTAGCAAATCCTTTCTGATTCTTACATGACATTACACTCCACTCTCTAGCCAAAAGAGCTTCTCTCAGATTCCCTCAATGTGGCACCTTAGTATAGACAGTCCATCTGTGGGGAACACTCGTCATCTCATTCAGGATTTCCCAGAATTCCTGAATTGCAAGGACAACCCAGGGAACTTACAAATACAGACTCCTAGATCTCACCCCTGGATCTATTAGAATGAAATCTCCAAGAGTAGGAACCTGGAAATATAAGATTTTAAATAAATTTCCAGGTAATTTTTATCAAGCAGTTTTAGAAAAATCCAGGTTTATCTGACTCTTTTTTATTGTTTAGCTCTCAGCTTCATTTCTTCCTCAAAGAAGACATCCCTGATCACCCAGATAAGGTTGAGTCTCCTTAAGTGTTCAGGCTTACAGTACTTTGGATTACTTTTTAGCCTTTGCTCAAACAAACTTTATTGAGAGTCTTCCCCATAGATTGTGAATTTCATAAAAGTAGAAAGTGTGTCTGGTTTATGACTGTATCTTGAATACCTAGCACCATTCTTGGCACATAGTAGATGTTCAATAAATATAAGCTGACTGATCAACTCATGGATCCATCTCCCATCTGTGAGCCACAGAAAATCTAAAGATAATGACCTCTTCATCAATAAACATTCATAAGAGCAAGCTCATTAGTCTGGTCCCACAATCTAAATGTGTGTCCTTGTTATAAGACCTGAATCCAACATAGGTCTCAATTTCCTTAATTCTAAAAGAAATGAGAATGAGTTAAAAGAGAACGCTCCAAATATGGATAGTTATAAAATATTAGGGGTTGAGTATTAGCATAAGAAATCTGACATGATAGGGGAAAGGAAAGTCTTGCCCTAAGCAAGTATACATGTTAGCTCAAAGTCGACCATGGTTATAGATCCCTACTGGAGACATCAAACCAGAAGTGCTTGCATCTTCATTCTGGGGTGATCGCAGTTCCTATCAGTACAGTCCTTGTGTTGGCTTGGTTGAACTCTTTCATCCCACTGTCTCCATAGGGCAAATGTTCAGCATCAGATATTTAAAGCCATGTGTCAGGGGGGAGGCAGTGGAGGCGGAGATCAAAAAGAAGATGCAGCTTTTTCAAAGAGCACCGTATGTCTATTTTCATTTCCAAACCAAATGAGATATGTTAGGGAATAAATGTAGAATTTGTGTCAATTTCTTGATTTTTAAGGATCAGACACCTTAATTTTATTTTTATCTTCTTCTCAGTCATCCCCTATACCAAATGCTTGCCCTTTCGTATACCCATTATCTTTTTGGCCATTCTCATCAGCTGCTTTGACTAAAATGTAGAATTATGAATCTTATAGGGACCAGACAAGCATTTGATACCTATTTATTGAATTTATTCTATGTGCCACATGCTATAATCAAATGGGGGCTACTATTCTCAAAAACATGGCCAATGAGGAAGAACCGCTGAAAACTGGAAGTGACTTATCTCAGATATAGTCTTGGGATTTGGAAAGCAGAGTATTTCATTGTAAACCCAATGGACAAAAAGGCTCAGATGTCCTTAAACAGAGCACAGGTTGTTAGAGATGTTAGAAACCTTCAAGATGCTCTAATGACCTTTTTAGCTTCGGTTTGAACAAAATCTATTGGAAACACACTATATGTAATAGCTGCAAGCAGAGCTGCTAAGACTGTCATGGGAATGGGGGTCCCACAGTCCCACTCACCCTACCCCAATGATAATTGCTGAGAAGACATCCTAAATTCAGCTTGAAAATTGTGCATCTACTGCAACATCTTCATTTTATAGATGAGAAGCCTGAGGTGCAAAAAGGGCAATAATTTTTTCAAGATCATAGAACTCATCTATGGAAAAACTAGGCCAAAACCAGGATCTCTTGGCTGCTGGTTCTTGGCTTGTTCTCTTTACTGGAGCATAGAACACCAGCCATTGTTCCTTCCTAATGTGTGCTATTCCTAAAATCTGTCCCTTGGTGAGTTTAGACATTTCTAGAGGCATTTGATACTAGCATTCAGAAAGGTCTTAGGGAAAAGACAGAAGCCAAACTCAATCAGCCCTCTACTTAACTAAAGTCAATAAATGTATAAATAATGATATCTCACTTCTAATACAGATTCAGAATCTTCATTCCAAAAATACTTAAGTCGGAGAAGTAGAAACTGTAAGATTGCACCACTGCACCCCCTAGCAGAAACATTTGGTTACTTACCTCCTATAGAACTAACTCTTCAAAAAGCATTCAGATTTTCCCTGGGGGCCTGATGGGTTTACTGAGATCACTAGTGCATGTGAGGTGAAAGGGCACCTAAAGGGGCCTAACGTGTGTAAAGCTTTTCTTACTGTCCCTTATAGGAATGGTTCCTGCTCACTTTGCATATATTATTTGATCTTACTTACAACTCTAATATAATTTAGGGGCAGAAATTATATAGGCCAAAACCAAACAAATCAATATGACATGAAACATTAATATGAGAGACCAAAAAGGAAAGTATTTTCTCTTCATTTGATCTGGCAGGTTACATATTATTACCTGAAAGAGTAATTTCTGACTCCTGAAAAGGATACTTTTACTAGCTACTCCTGACACATTGTGTTTGTCCCTTTGTATTTATTTTGCTATTAATAAAATTGACATAAAAATATGCTACGCTCAGAAACAGAAGTCTTCCTTTACATTTATTTAACCATCTTTCACAATTTTCTTTCAGGAACCCATCTATACATAGCAAATTTTGTTACTTTGACTTGCCTGCTGCTCTCTGCCAACCACCATATGTATCTTTTAATTAAGTAGAAAAGAGATCTTAAAAGCTCACATAAGCCCAGGAAACTCTTTTTCTGGCTGACAGCAATGTCTCCTCATTTGCTAGCAAAAGCACAGATTGACAGAATAGAATAGATCAAGAAAATTGATCGTTACTCATATGCTGGATTGAGTCAATATATGTAAATCCATCCTATTGCTGGCAGGCACTGAGATGCTTGCCATGCAGAACAGACACAGTTACAGCCTGTTTTCTAGTCCAAATGCCAGGCTTTCACTTTAATGCAGCAAAACTACAGTTATGTACTCGGAAAGCTCTTTTGTATTCATAACAACTGCAGTTTGAATGTGGTTCAGGACAGAGAAACTGTATTTACGAGCCGCCATCTCTTCTGAGTCAATACAATTTTCAGTAAATACAGTTTAAGTCAGAGCTATAGTATAGATGCTCTGGGAATTTTTTTTGCCGTTTTACTACATTTTTTGGAAAGTTTTAAATGTTCACTGCTTTCAAGTTCATTTCTTTAAAGTGAACAGCCTCACATGGTGGTTGTGAAGATCAAGTGAAATAATAGATATGAAAAAGGCTTTGAAGAAAATTAAAAGCATTATGCAAATTGAAGGTGATTATTATTTATTTATTTATTGTCTCAAGGTCCTTTACTTAAGGGTAATGTTCTCTAGTTATTCCAAAGCCCGTTTTAATCTTGATTTAAAACAGTCCCATATTCAAAGTAGCAGTGAATAAAATGAAAGGCCTAGGAAGATAAAATACACATGATGTGTTTAGATATCCCTTAATATCTTCTCAGAGAAGAATAATTATGAACCTCACAGTATCAAAGAGGAGTCGTGTTTCTTTCCTCAGGAGTAGAACTCAATGGTATGTGAATTTGAGTCTTTCAAGAACTCTTAGAATTGCTATCTTCTTTTCCGAGCCTCACTAACCCATTTATAAGCTAAAGACAGTCATCTATTCGATGCTGCAAATTGCAAGAAGACCATAGTTCATAAACAAATACAAGTAAACCATCATTCAAGCTGATTTAGCTCTTTCATAATATATAGCAGTAATCATGAAGAAAGCCCTGCTAAAAATAGTTGAAGCTGAATGATGAAGACTAGGGCCTGCTGTAACTTCAAGAGAGATACCACAGACATAGCCCATCAATTTATTTCCATCTATTGCAGTCACTCCAAACAACATGGGGTTTCTCTTTCTATTTCTCTCACCCTAGAAGTAGTAAATGCCTCAGTTACCCTGAGCAAGTGGCCAGAAATGTTTGCAGGGACAGAATTACATGTTAGAGTGGGAAGTCATTTGTTTTTAACTTCAGGTCCCTTCTTTACAAATTATTCTCCACCCATTTCCTCCTCTTCATATTGTTAATATCTCCCACTCTTTTCTCTCTTTCTATGACTATTCTCTGATCTACCTTTCTTAACTTTGCTTTTCCCATATTTGACCACTAGGAGCCTCTTCAGGTTAGCTGCTGAGTCTTTTTAACACAACCTTGATAATCTTTGATAGCTATCTTGCTCTCTGGTACATTGTAGGCTAAGCATATGCATTTCCTATCTCAGACTTGGAATCATCCAAATGCAAGTAGTAGGAAATACTATTTCAAGACTGCAGCCTACATGTGAGATATGCTCATTATTAATAATTTTGTCACTGTTTCTAGGTCTTTTCAGTGGGAAGAGCTAAAAGGCAGTTTTATATAATCTCCCTATTTCCAATTCCCCCATTTGAAAATTAGTTATATATCTGCACCATCACAGCATATAGACATTACATACTACACTCCATTATAGTGATTTTTTTTTGGGGGGGGTCTTTAATTGTGCAGTTAAATTTATATTTAATGTTCACTACCCACCATATAGTAAATTTGGTTGTCTGAGGCTCATTTATTAGTATAGAGAGTGAAATTTTTTCCAATCTTTTATGGACCAATACTTTTGTAGAGTACAATGAAAATAAATTACCGGAGAAATGATTCATGGGCTTGGATGTCATGGCAATGTCAAAATGCTATAAAAGTTTCAAACCACTTACTCCTAAATTCCATTCTGATTTCATTGTGGTCTGGTAGATTCCTTAGGAAAGGCACATGAGAACAATATTCTCTGTGTTCATGCATGTTTACATCAGTTTACCAAAGGCTTTTTATACTTAAAGGTTAATTTAGCTGAACATAAGATTCTTGGCCAATATTTTCTTTCCTTAGACTTTGTAAATATATTACTATATTTTCCTTGGTCATAAAAGTGTTGCTGTTAAAGATTCTAATGGCAATTTAATTTTTTTTCTATTGGTCTTTTTGCTGAGATGTCCAAAGGATTTTTCTTTACAGGATAATGTTGGCCATAATGAGTCAATTTCTAGTCTTCTCATTACGTAATTTCAAATTGTCTTTTATTTCAGGAAAGTTTTTTGAATGATAATTCCCCTGCAGGGACTCTATTATATAATAGAGATTACAATATTCATTGTACCATGGAAATTTTTAGCAATCTGATGAAACCAATACATCCTTTCTCAGAATAATGTTTTTAGATGCATAAAATAGAATACCTACAATATAAAAGGAAGCTAATTATAATAAATACAGTTCTCAAAATATTTTTAAATCATGAAATAGGAATATATTTACTTTTTATTAACAGATTAAATCATAAGATATAGTGGCAGGTCTAATATCAACTATGAGTTTGAAAAAGTGATGAATATAAATGATATCGGGAGACATTTTTTAAAACTTGATATTTTGACATTTTTTATTATTTTTGGTGACAAAACAAAATAGTAGTATTATTAATACTACTGTGTTTGGCAGCATGCATTAATAATTAAGAAAGAAGTTAAATTTCAACTAGAGGTTAGTAAAAATTAAGACATCGTAAATTTCTCAACAAAGACAACAACAGACCACCTGAATTTTATCCACAAACCCTGAAGTTCATGATTCTAGGTAATGAACCATGTAGTAGACATATACTGAATGTTCTAAACCCATCCCTTTCTCTCGGGTGCCTTTAGAAATGCTTTTTTCCATATCTCTTTGATATCTAAAATTTTCTTCCTATCGTTTTATATTTTTCTCATTGCATTATATTTTCTGTTTATTTGTTTTTATGTTCCTCTTGGCTTAATTTCATTACAGAAATTTTATTATTTTCTCTTTTAAAGTCTTCCTTACTCACTTCTTTTCTGACATTTTTCTCTTTGAAATTTATTGTCACATCTTCCACCTTTTGCTTGGTTTCTTTTGCTCACTTTGAAATTCTAGGTTTCAGTTTTTATTTTGTGGGCATGTCTTACCATGTGCTTCCCAGGCCATGAAGAAATTTTCTGCTCCTCATTCTCTTTATTAGACTGCCTACTTTTTTCTTTGCTCATATGTAAGAAAATGAGGTTGTTTTTGTTTTTGTTTTTGTTTTTGTCTACATTTAGGAGGGAGCAGAGGCCAAAATAACTTTCCTAGATTCATGATTCTAAATTTCCTCTTCTGTTTTTTCCTCTCAAAGTGTTCTTAAAAATCTGGCCATGTACTTTGTGAGATCTCTTGTTTCTACTCTTGAATCCCATTTGCATCTAGATTTTTTTTATTTACCCCTTTTGTCTTTATTCTACTCAGTTTGGAATCTCTTCCCAATAGCTTTTCCTGGAAAGAAATATTGGCTTGTTATTACCAATGGTTTATAGGGCCAAGACTGTTCCAGCACCATTAAATCTTACCAAATGCTCCCACCCCTGATTTGATCCTGCAAAACTCCCACCCAGTTCAGCCATGTTTTCCAGTGAATACCATAAGGGAGATTGGGGTGCTCTGGTACTCAGAATCTTCGGAATCTACATAGCCTTCCCTTTACTTCCACTCACAAAGATGCTGGTAGTGCACAGGTTTCATGGATCTTGGGTTTTTGTTTGAACCCACCCATATTTGGGAGTTTGTGGAGACAGCATAAAACCTAGTTAATAGTAGATAGAGAGATAAATACATGGTAGATTAGATAGATAGATGGTAGATAAATAGATAGCTGTTGATAAAAAGATAGATAAAATAAATAAATATAAATATTGTCTGTGGATTTTTGGATTTCATATCCTAGTTACTGTTGTAGTTTTATGTAGGGCAATGGTTCTCAACTGTGGATAATTTTGTCCCTGAGAGGACAAAATGTCTAAAGATAATTTGGTTTTCATAATTTGAGATGGGGGTGGGGAGGGGGCAATACTATAGGCATCTAATGTGTGAAAACTAAGAATTTTGTTAAATATCTTATAATACACAGGACAGCCCCCCCATATCTAAGAATTATACAGTCTAAATTATTAATAGTAGTAAGGTTGAGAAAACCTGGTCTATGGGAATTTGGGGAGATTAAAAAATTAAGCCACAACTGATATCCTCCTGGTCTAATCAATTCTTCATCCAGACATTTTGTTTACTTTTGCCTTCTATTATCCAACCTCAAGTTTAGGTCCATATTTTTTTTGACCTGAACTATTGTGGTAACTTTTTAATCTATCTGCCTGAAACAACTCTCCCTTCCCTTCAGTCCAAATCACCCTACATATGATGCTAGAGTAATTCAAAGCACAGTTCACATCATGCCAAATATCTCCTCTAAGAGATTCAGTCCCCAATTTATCTTCCTGACTTTTACTCCCTCTCCTCCCCCCCATATAACCTGCAATGAAGTCAAGTGGGAATCTCTACTGTTTGACAAATATGTCTCTCTTTTCTGAATTTGTTGTAAAGACCACTCCTTCAATTTGTAGTGCCTCACTAACCCTCTTCTAGAGCCAGTCCCAAATATCCATTCCATATGAAGCCTTCCTCTTCTCTCCAATCTTATCCCCAAACCACTCCAACCCAAAGCATCCTCTCCCTCTTTTGGATATACTTGTCTTATTTGAATTATAATGTTAAAATGTATTAGATCCTACTATTTTGTAATAATACTGTGAGCGAAGATTGTTTATTTCTCCTCTTGGCATTTCCCACAGCATCTAGCAAAGGCTTACATAGGGTAGACCCTTAACAATACTTGTTGAATATGTAAATGAATAGAACTGAGGCTTAAAGAGGTAAGGTGGTCATTGCAATTCATCCCTCTAATCAGTGGCACAGACTACATGACTCTGCCTTAAAACAAAACTACAGTAATAGGTTCCTAAGATCATTTTATGTAAACGACATTATAATCATCATTATCATTACTACTAAGTACTAATCTGGGACTTGGTGCTGGATGAACAGCAGTAATGAATGCAACTTAGGTAACATGGCTACTGGTACCAAGGAATATTTCTAGGCACAGCCATTCATTCAGGTAAAGGCTCAAAAATTAATTAACTGAGTATAAAATTGAATACTAAATATTAATAACTGTTTGATATTCTATCTCCCAAAGCTTCATGTCTCTAATACTTCATAAATTTTATTTTTATTTTGAGTTGTGTGTTAAAAAAATAATAGAATCATACTCCATAGAAGAGACATACTTGAAGTCTAGAATATCTTGTCTCAGCCTCCTTTCTTTTTTTTTTTTTCAGTACTACATATCAAATACTCTATATAGACTCAACAGGGCACTAAACATTTTATGCATATCTGGAGGTAGAACATATCTGGTGCCTTCCTGATGGTATGTTAAAAGCACTGAAAGACTTCCCACCTCCAAAGTGCTTCCCCACCTTCCATTTCTAGTCTTTTCTGATCATTACAGTTTTTCACTTTGAAAGTCTTATAAATTATTTATGCTTTGATAGGAATGAGTTTCAGATCCCCTACCCGCAGAGCCAGTATGAGGACCATGAGGTCACTGAGCTGTGATCATGAGGAGAGCCTGGGTGTTTTTGAGAACTAAATACTGTGGACACATTTTGCCATTTTCACAATTTTGCCACAAGTCAGACCCTTCTTGGTTTCTTCCCATCATTTCTTCATCCTCCAGCTTAACCTACAACACAACTAGACATAAACCTTGAGTTTTTTTTAAGTTTTCTAGTCAAAAAATAAAACCTCAAAATGTATTTTACTATCACTATTTAGAGCAAGAAAGAGGCTGGGTGCCTTCACATAGGAAGAGCTGCCTGTGTATTATATTTATACAATTAGTATGTAGAGATGACAACTAAAATAAAAGCCATACAATATGGTTTTTATAGGTATTAAATGTAGAACACAGCAGGTACTAAAAACCATTTTGGAGTAAAAATATTAAGGATCTAAAAATGCAACAAGTTGTTTGATCCTATAGTTTTAATCCACATTATTTCAAAAAATTCAAGATCATTTCTTTTTTTCTTTTAAAGACTGAAATTATTTTCTGAGATCTAGACTTTGTCATGTATCTGAATATTAAATATCAATTAATATTAAAAGGTAAAAGCTGCATGAAATGTGGGCTTCTTACTCATATGCATATCTCTGCTAGGCAAAATGATTTGGACTAAGCTCTTGCAATCCTGTTTTAATTTCTTAGCAATTTTTTTTCATGGATTCCCAGACACTTTGTACTCTTTCTCACTTGTTATCATATCTGTAAAGCAAAAAGGTGTAGGTAAAGTTCAGCTGGCATAGAACTGTCTAGGTTTGTGCCATGATAAAACCATCCTTCCTTCACAGTGTCCTTGGAATCCTTTAGGAATGGAGAACATAGTGATGGATTCAACATAAGTGGATTTCCACTAACTAGCAAATAGCTGTGTTTTCGTCATTTTACAGACAGACAGCCATAGATGAGATTACTGTTCGGCAAATATTCACTTCTTCCCCCTAATCCCAGTTTCCTGGGGGTGGAATATACTTCCCCATCCTTTTGATGCTAAGCTTGGCCCTGTGACTTGTTTTAACTTCATGGTAAGCAAAGTGTAATGCTCTGTCTTTTGAATGGGTTTCCTTTGGCCAATGGGACGTTAGCTGACACGGCACAAGACTTGAAATTAGGTGGCATTTTGCCATAGGAAGACATACCTTGGGAAATCTCTTGTTTAAGGACAAGGTGATAACATGAAACAGATCTTGATCCAATCTGTAGCTTGGAGCCAGATCAGCTGAATCCCAGCAGGTACACAGACATGTGAGAAATAATTGTTTATTGTGTGCCAGGAGCATAATTGTGGCATAGTTACCTGAGGCTGCCAGTAATGTACTGAAGCCCTTATCATCTGTTAATTACCTACCACAATTATTGCCCAACTGGCCTCTGACTCCAACCTCCACCACCTCCATTTATTTTGCCTAACACTGCCACTTCAACATTCAAATTCTCTCTTTTAAAATCATGCTTCTTTGTAAATAATGTTATTAATATTTTTGTAATTAAGAGTGTTTCACAAATTTTGTCACCTGAAAATTATAATAAATAATCCTTGATAAAAGAATCTATAATCATATGTATTTGGGAAACACAGGGTTGAACAAATGCTAAGCTTTTGTTGTATTGTGTTTTTTACTTCAGAACTTTTCAGCTTTTGCTGTGTAAATGTACATTGTGCTTTTTCAAGCAGGAGACATAGGAAACATAATTTTTAAAACTTATTGACCCAGGAAACTTTGTTTCACAGGAACACAAGTTTATACCTCAAAGGTCACTAATGTTCCACAGCACACAATTTGGAAAATGATAGTCTATAAGATAAAGCCAAACAGCCTAAACCTACATTACTATTATATCTTTACAATGTTTTTATATGTTTTCAGTTATAAAGATAGTATAATCTCATAATGAAAATTATGAAAATATAGAAAAATAAAGGAAAGTAAAAAATTACAGTCTCATCATCCAAATATAACCAATATTTCAGTTTCAGTATTCCATTTCAGTTTCTTACAGTCTTTATGTCATATTTTATCTTTTTATGATCATGTAGAATACTAAAATTATAAATACAACTCTATTTTTGTATTTATAAAATATATATTATAAATAAAATATTACTGATATTTTATTTTTCATTTTTACTGACATTTCAAGCAAATAAAATTATACCTACTATTAGCTTTGTCAGATATTATCATCTTCATATACATGCTTCAGATTTTTCTATTTTCCCAAGAAAAAAAATTGCAGAATGACTAACATCTTTTGTGTTATTCTTCCCTAATTTCAAATCCTTCCTTCGCTCCCCAGAGAAAATCATCATCCTGAATTCATCCTTTCTTTGTATACTTTTATAATTTTACTACATATGTTTGTAATTATAAACAACATAGGGTTTGGTTTTCTATGTTTTTAAACTTATAAAATTGGAATCATGCTATAAATATCTCTTCATAACTTGCATTCCCTCCTGTAATGTGATGCTTTTTGGATTTTTCCACATTGTTCTATGCAGCTCACATTCAGTTCTTTTAATTACAGTGTAAACTATATCACAAGGGTTTCATCCATTTTTTTTCTTTTTAATAAATTTTGTATTCAACTTTTTTGTCATTACAAGCAATGCTACAATAATCTAAAAGTGTATTTACTGCATACGTAAATTGTTAACTTTCCCAGATATTGTCATATTGTCATCTCCAAAGTGGTTGTGTTAATTTATATTCTCATAGTAAGATGTGAGTTCCATACCACATCCTCACCATTAGAGGTGTAACTTAACTTTTAAATTACTGCATACTCTGATGATTATTAAAACATATATTGTGTTTTTAATTTGAATTTCCTAAGTTACTAATGAGGAAGTATATTTTTTTCATGTTACAGGTCATTTAGATTTCTGCTTTTGTGAGATGACTGTATTCTTTGAATACTGTGAACTTTTATTAATTCCTTCCAATTTATAAGAGTAATCTGTGTTCAGTTGTAAAACATTATATCATATTATAAGGAAAAATGAAGTCATGTCAAATCCCACAGCCTACTGGTTAATATTATTAAAGTTTAGGTATATTTTCCTTATAGTATTTTAATACACATAATTGTTTTACATAGTTAAAGTGAGGAAGCTATGAAGAAGGCCTGGTGACAAAATTTTCCACTGGGTTGTTTATAATTCTTTCCAGATTAAAACACCATGAACCAGAGTCATTCTGTACTTTGAAAAATACATAATATTCTTAGTTAA